>OZ035866.1:0-600000 GCA_964034905.1 Itoplectis maculator
AAGGAATTTGAGTGGTCAATTTATCGACGTTAAGGTGACCGGTTTTCACGATAAAAGGGGAAGAAAAAAAAACGTTGAAAAGCTCTCCGAAGCGAAGAGCCACGTGAGTCTCGAAAGGTGCGTTGCACAAACGACGCGAGGGAGCCCAATGTACGCGAGTGTCTTCGCGGCCCAATCATACTGCTAGCCTAGTTCGCTCGTCGAGTGCGGTGGGTGGCTCCGGGCTCTCGGCGAACGAGAATCGGTCCGCGCGGTGCTTGTTACGCGATATTTCCGCGATTATCCGAGTGTCGAATCGCGCGCGTTGCAGTTTTTTTTGTTCGTTGTCAGTTGGTTTTTCAGTGCAGTGAACGGGATCAGTGAAGGTGGATAAGAACGTGAATTCGTGTGTTTTTTCGTGCAGTCGAGAGAAACGGAAAGTGTGAGGAAACAAACACGGAGAGATATACCGGAGAATTAGTTCGAATTTTCTCGTCCGTATCGGATATTCGTGCTATGATCAGTTGCGGTAAATCGCGATTTGGCTGTGAGCACAGGCGTCGAGGAGTCGAGTGCGAATAGACGGGGGCGAATAATCCGAAACTTGGGAGGAATTTCGCGAATACACCCGGAAATCGATGTTCACGGTTGTAGCCGAGAGAGGCGGCAGCGAATCGAGAGATCGAGACTAGAAATCCGGGCTGGTGGACGAGGCAAGGATGCTCCGATCTCCTCGGAGAGTAACCTGGATATTATTCAGGTACGAGGCGAGTCCTCTGTAACCGGAGCGGCGCTGAGAGTCCCGGAGCCACGAGGATTTCGTCATCCGGTGACGAAACCCGAAGGATTTTTTTTCAGTGAAATCCAAATTTCTCGACGAGGAAGAGAGAAGAGCGCCGAGAGAAAAAGCGAGAACGGCTGAAAAACAGAAGCAGCGGAAGAGCTTCGTGGATTGTTTGTGCATGTTGAAAAGAAGGGAGAAACGCGTCGGATCAGCGGAGCCCCGTCTTCCGGGTACCGTGGGAGTCTTGATGAGCGTGGCGATCGATAGCGGGCTCGCGTGCTCGGCTCGGGGACGTTGACGACGTCCGGGTCGGTCTCGGCTCGCTCGAGTAACGCGTCCCGCTGGTTATCGGGCCAGAGGGATAACCACCCCCGCGAATCAGCCGGGTCTCGTGCCGAATACGCGCCGGAAGCCTGCGAAAACAAAATCGGAACGGTCGCGAAAGCTCGCGCGGAACGTTTCGTCGTTCCTCGTCGCACCGAGGGCAAATAGTCCCTCGGATCCTCCGGAGAATTGCCAGCGCGAGACAGTTGGTCTTCCCGTCGGTATATGGGGGACTTTGTCGCGACGAGCCTCTTCTCGAGTAGCAGCGGGAGTCCCTCGACAGCCGCGGCTTTCTCCAGGCAAACGAGCACCGGAGTTTGCGGTGTCGTCGTGGCCAGTGGGTCACCGTTATCACTGACCAACAATCATCAGCAGCAGCAGCAGCAGCAAGAGCAGCAGCAGCAAGAGCAGCAACAGCAACAGCAGCAACAGCAGCACGTTGGTCAGCACAATCATCATCACCATCATCATCAGCAGGTCAATACGATGCAGGACGAGCTGCTGATCGAGAAGCAAGGCGGAAGCGGAAAGCAGGCACCGCTGTCGCCCGGAGGTCTGGACGCGGGTAGCACGCAGGACAAGTCCAAGGAGTCGGCGGAAGCCGAGACAAACGCGATGGTGGCCGCGACCCCGCAATCCCTCTCGTCGTCCAGCGACAAAGACATCAGCAGTTGCGTCAATACGTCCAGTCTTCAGGGCTTCGCGGAACCCGTGCGGGTCCCGAGTCTTTGGGCCGCGGCCCCCGACGACACGGGACTTCACGCGCTTCCGGTGAACGGCTCGATCGCGACCTTCCAGAACTTCCCGACCGGCGGACCGGCCGGTCTCTTCGCTGGGTCCAGCGCGGGCGCGAGGCGTGCCATCACGGCTAGTCACAATTTTCCTCAGCACGGAGGCAACGCCGGTGCTCCCACTGGGGCCAGGCACGGACTTCAGGTCGGGCAGCAGCAGCAGCAGCAGCAACAGCAGCAGCAGCAACAGCAACAACAGCAGCAGCAACAGCAGCAACAGCAGCAGCAGCAGCAGCAGCAACAGCAACAACAGCAGCAGCCCACGTCGCATCCGGGAGTTTATCTTCAGGGCAAAGCGTACGCGGCGTGGTCCGGTGGGCCTCAGGCCGCCCAGCAGTGGGGCGGAGGCCCTCAGCCGACCGCGACGGCGAGTCCCGCGATTTCGCCGTGGAACCGGGGCAGATCGGTGCCGAATTTACCGCCGCTGCACTCGTCGCTGCACGCGGCAGCCGCGGTGGCTGCCGCGGCCGGACTTCAGGGCCGGAAAACCAGTCCGACGTTTCCCGGTCATCCGGGAGCCAATCAGGGACATCCGTCGAACATAAGTCCAGTGAAGTTTCGAAGAAGTACGTCCTATCCGGGCAAGGGGAACCTTTATCCGCCTCAGCCCGCTCCCACGTTCGAGGTCACCGCAGCCGACGAACGGGATCTTCTTCAGCTATCGCCCTACCAGCAGGTGCGTTCTCGCGTTAGTTTTATATCGAAACACATTGTAACGAATGAATGTCATTGCCGTAAAAATATATTCGCGCTGTGATCCAGGAAACAAAAGCGTGTTGAATAATTCGCGAGGAGGTAATTGGGGACGCGGAAGTGAAATTGCACAGCGTTGAAAAAATACATCTCGAGAGCGGAGCACGTGCTCGCCGAGGTTCAATGATAATCAGCGAGCGCGGCCTGTGCGCTATTTCGACATTGAGGTAGGGACAACGGCGTGGCCGCTTTTAGAATTCGCCATTGGGAATAAGGCACCGACGATTCGATCCACGGGCCAGTGGATGAATAAGCATTTCGAACTTTGTTCTTAAATCAAATTGTAGCGCATTCTTCGGTAGACGCGGCTCGATGGATCACCGCGATGTCTGTGCCGCGAAAGTGTCTCTCTCGAATCGATATCCCGTAGGTCGAAATACCGCTCGGCCACTCGGTCGTCGCGGTCTGTACTCTTTTCGCGGGCTGCTGCTGCTGCTGCTGCTGCTGCTGCTGCTGCTGCTGCTGCTGCTGCTGCTGCTGCTGCTGCTGCTGCTGCTGCTGCTGCAGCAGCACGCACCTCGCTGTGCCAGGTTATGCAACGACTCCGCGCGACTACGAGATTTATATTTAAATTTAGATCGCCTCGCACACCGGCTGTCTCGACGGACACACGCGGCGGCCGTAGTTGTCCGGAACGGTTGCAACACTCTCCCTCCCCTCGGTGTGTCACGATTTTCCACTCGCCAGTACTCTCGACGTCGAAGAGACCCGCGTCCGTCCAGGCATTTGAATTTTAGTCGTCGTACGAGTTCGTCGTTTCGGTTGCAGGAATTTCGTTCGAAAACCTCGAAAAGCCCGGCGAAAGTTTGAGTCTCGGCCAACCCCGCGAATAGTCTTCGCGGTTTTCCAACAGACCCCGAGTCGCGCGTCCGATACCCCTCGGAAGTCCGGAAATTCAGCAGGAAAATTCTTGCTATTAAATACCGTGGAGACTTGTCCCAGTTACGCAGCAGTAGCTCCCCTGCCGAGATTACCGAGCACCCTCCCCTCCCTCGGCTATCGCGTCATCCCCTCTCTCCGTTCTCCGCTACACCTTTTTATCCCTCTTTCCCTCCTCGTCCACACCAGCGACGTCTTACTCTTCGAATACCAGCGTCGCGGCACCTTGGACGCTTCTCGCCTCTTCGCCCCTCCCCCACCTTCTACTCCGCCACCCACCTCGCTCCCTCCTCGCTACAAGCGGCTTACGAGTGCGCGGAATAGGGGAGGGAAAACTTTCTTCGGCGTACGTCGTCTTCCGTCGTCGAATTCTGACCCAATTCACTCGCGACCCGCTACGTTGCTTTCCTCTTACACGCTGCACACTCGAAATCCGTGTGTCTAGCAGAAGTTTAAGCTCAGCTATTTTCGCCCCGTTCCCAAAATAGTTCTTTGCATGCCATCGGCATACGCCGAGGCGAAATCGCGAGAGTACGAGCCAGCCAGCACCCAGCGCGGTCAAGTATCGCGCAACTCCTTTTTCCCGAACGTCTCGCGCGCACGGCGGGGACACATCTGGGAAAGTCAATTGAACATCTTCCAGGACGTTTGTGTCCTTTCGGTTCGGTCGGGACGACTCTCGATCTCCGCTGGTTTCCCGTGACGAACGAAAGTCCCGAAGGGAAGACAAGTTTTTTCACTTCATTGTTTTCTTCGCGTTTACTCGAAATGAGCAGACTCTACCGCCGTCATTTCCGGAAGCTTTAACGAGAGAGTCTTGACCCCGGGAAGCTTCGTTCGTTCCATTGCAGTCAGACTCATCGAGTGTACATTTCAACTTGGGGGGATGGATTTCAATCGTGCATTTGGATTTAAATCGAGTGGGGCATTCAGCGAGAACGAGCGAGAAAGCGATGAATGCCCGGGCGGATATTATTCCACTTTCGAATTATTCGAGGGTCGTGGAAGCGACTTTCCGGGTTCCGGAGAATCTGACGGTGGAAAAAATACATAATCGCGACCCGGTGGTAATTCAGGTACGCGCGAAACTGTAGTTGCATCACTCGACGGGGCGAACGCGGAGCTTTCCAGCCAATTAGCGGCCAGGGACAGGTTCGGTCCGAGCAATTAGCGGCGTTGCGGCACAAAACAGTTGATTCGTTGACTCGGAAAATTTTTCCGGGTTCGAAAAAGCGTGCAATATCGATTTTGTTTTCCCCACGTTTCTCCGGTATTCTCGTGATCCAGCTTCGCGCAAGGTGGGCGGCGGAAGTAAAAGAAAACGGGACGGCGGCGGCGGCGGGGGGGGAAAAAAAGTTCCGTGATTTCCCAAGTTATTCATCGCTTACCTTGCCCATCGCACCGGTGCAAGCTCTATCGATCCATCTTCGTTCACCGAGATTACGTGGTGACCTGGAACGTCTAGTGAATATAGAAACGCACGCCCGCTTCGAAGTTACCAACGACTTGCGACGGAGACGTTTCGTGCAAAAGGGGGAAAAAAAATAGCACGCCCTCAAATGGCTCGTAGCTTTGACGAATGCATTATGCAAAAGTCGGACAAACATTCGCCCGTCCTAAGCAGAGCGCATCGAATACATTTTCCGGAGAAATTTCTAGAATCTTAATTCCTCCGACTGTCGTCGAGGCTTTTGCGTCGTAGGCGTCATCGACGAATCTTTTTATTTACCGTTTTAAGAACTTTAAGACTCGATGAAACTCTCGTGTAAAACTAAAATTTGCCTGCCTCTTACGTTTTCTTTTTCTTTCAGTTTTCGAAATGCTTTTCCTAGAGAAAGCAAAAGTGGATTTTCACGCAGATGGACAGAAAGATATTGCACGCTGCGAATCCATCGACATTCCAGTATCGTTGCGTCTCGAGGAAGAAGGAAAAAGGAACGTACGAGGAACGAATAAACGGACGGAGAGTCGAGGTGCTCGTAGAGTCGGACACACTCGCCACGCCGCCGCAGTCTTATCGATATTGGCGTCCTCGCGAACAATTAGCCTCGGCGCAAACAACTAACGCTTCCGCGCGGCGCACTCCTTATCTTCGTCGGCACACTCGTCGCGCGTTTAATTAACTGGCCAGTCAGCCTACGTGGCCCATTCTCCGGCTGTTCCTTCGCTCGAGTTTACCTGCGTACAGCCATTTTCGCTGCTGCTCTTTCCCTCTCTCTTTCTCTCGACTCTATTTTTACAATCTTACGGTTAAGGTTTCTCCCATTCAGTCGCGCTTTTTTTTTCATTCACACTTTTTCCTTCCATTTTCTTCATTTTTATTCAATATTTTTCTAGTCCATTTTGTCGAGGAGTCGCAAATGCAGCAGCAACAGCAGAATTCTGAATTCTGAATTTCTCTGATTAATCCGAAACTTTCCACGTGTCACTGCTGTACCGACCGAAGGAAATTCTTAGTCTTTCTCTCTGGTTTCGCCAGTTACCCTCGACTATTTGCCCGGGAACACATATACGTGTCGCCGCAAGAGCCGAGTCGTATAACGACGATAAACGAGATAAGGCGTAGACCGCGCGGGTGAAGGGCGACGTGCATGCGGCGAGGGGCGTGCACGAAACGTCGCAGCAGGAGCGCGAGCGAGTTCGGGAACTTCTCGTGAAACTCGAATCTCGAATCTAGTGCGGAATCGGCTTGGCCTCCCGCGCGCGCGCACACACACACACCGCGGGCGTCTCTCGCCGCGCGCGGACCTCCGAAGCGTCGAGCGAGCGAGCGAACCGGGCTGCTACTGCTGCTGCTGCTGCTGCTATACACCTATATTTAGCTTTGTGTGCTTCGGAGTTTTTGGACCGACACACTGGATCATAGAATATTCAGTGGGTAGCACGTGCAGTTGCGGTTACGTCTCGTTGGACAAAGTATCCTCCTCACTGCGCGCGCGGGGGCTCCAAACGTTTGCATGTCATTTGGGATCGAACCGCAGATCGAAACTTTGTAGATGCGCCAGCGGCACCGTCGTCGTCGGCTTGTTTTAATCTTCTCTCTCGCTGCGCCGACGATCGCACAGTCTTCGTGGTTCACTTTCGTGCGGTTTTCCGGCTGTTTACCCCGGCAACTTCGCAGAGGAGGCTATATATTTTTTCAAAAAAATTCGCACGCCATTGAGACATCGAAGCGGTCTTCCCGATTGTTCACTGTCTCACCGGAGGCTCGCGTGTCGCTTGGAACCGCGGATCAACATTTTGTAGACGCTGCGACACCATCTTCGGGTGTGTTAATTCTCTCTTTTTTACCGCAAAACAATCGGAAGGTCCTTGCGCGTTACTTTTGTGCGGTTTTCACGGTCGTTTGTCTCGCAACTTCACAGAGGTCGCTGCGGTGGACAGGGGTTTTTTTTTCCTCTCAACAGTCGACTAGTTTTTACGTCGCTCTCGTTGTCACCAAAGTTTCCGAAGAAAAATCCTGCGAATCGGTGGGCGTGGAAAAAAAAAACCTGTTACTTCACGATCTGTATACATTGATCAACGCGTCTGGTGCGGCGCTGAGATAGCGATATTTGTTTTGTGGAGCGTGGTTAAAAGAAGACGCAGCTGCGGTTTGCGTTCCATTGCACACACGCGCAAACATCTTACCGGTATTGTCGTGTGCTTTGCGACGTTGCGACAACGAATGCCCGTGTATCACTGGATTAAAACTAGCGCTTTGCAAAGCGGCAAATATTTAAAATAAGCATCGACCCATTTTCACGCTGTCCACACAATTTTTGGAACTGAACGCGAGCCTCGCGACGTAATGAAAAAACGAGTATACAGCCGAACGCGATTGACTCGCGCGGCTCACCTTGAAAACCTATCGCACTCGCACGCGCACGATTTTCCCGGTGACGGCCGCGCGCGCGCAGCGTAACCGATCGCGCCTCTATTGCACTTTCCGTCAGCGATCGTAACGTGCCTAGAACTCGTTCGATTCTTCAAAGCGACGCGGCGTCTCATTTTATTTACGACTCGAAAAAGATATTACGAATTGTTCTTGCTCGTGACGGTATTTTTTCTTTTTTCTTTTTATCCAAAGATGCAAATTCGGCGCTTTCACCGATACACATGCAAATTCGTGTTTTTTTTTGTCCGGGCGCGCGGTGTTTTCCATACCGCTTTGCCGCTCGCCACAGGCGACGCCTGTTACACTACTCGTTTCGGTTTTTACGCGCTTAGCTTCCGCTTCTATGTTTATCGTTCGCACACGTGGAAACAATGCAAAAAATGTGCGCAATGCGTCGCGAGTACAACGCGCGATTAGTCGCAACTGCAAATTGAACGGAGTAGCATCCGCGTCTGTGCGTGGGACACGAATGACGAGCCGAAAAAAAATCGCTGAAATCAAAACCGTTTTTAATCTTTTGCCACTTTTTCAATATTGATCTTTGCGTTTGCTCGATCGAACGAGGTGCAAACGCACAATTTTATTCGCATTTACCAACGCGACAATTAGTCCAGCGGGACAACGCGCGATGATACCGCTCGCGTTTTGTGTCGACCGAGCTCACGCGCTGTTTCATGAATCGAATGCCATTCAACGCGGCGGAGCTACTACGAAGTTGTGTGAATAATTAATTACAGCGCAGCGGGCACGTATGGCCGTTCGGGGCGATTGTCGATGTAACGTGTAACTACTATGCATAGCTTCACCAGGCAGCAGCAGCAGCAGCGGCGTGGCATAGCTTATCGAGCAATGCGTACTACGCCTGGGCTCCAAGGTTCGAGGTAGCGCGCTCGCTCTTGGTGCAGCCCAAGTGAAATACAGGTGTACTTGATATATAATACGTAACTATGTGTGTGCTATAGATATACGCGCCATAGCCAGAAGCAGACGAGGCAGCAGCGGAGATGCCACTAGGCCGTTGTCGCGGGACGCGTTATATCGACTGCTAACTCCCGCAGAGTGGGTCGCTGATCGATATTCCGTAGACTCTCGTCATCTCTCCGCGACGAGGCGGAGAGACTCCTTACCTCGAGCTACTTTCCTGATTCTTCGATCGGGCGCTTCTCGCGACTCGATAACCGCACCTTCGATCCCACCGCGAAACTCTCCGAGCTGTTCGTTTTAAAAAAATCGTTTTTCGCGTTTTTCTCCTTGAATTTTCGATTTTTCGGGCAAACACTTGTCGTTTTTGGAATCAGCGGAAAATTTCCCATCGGATAGGGTTTTTAAACTTTTCGAAATCGAAAATTTTTTTTTCGTCAAATTTTGCGAAAATGGCAAGGGGTACCCCTTCTAAAAATTTGCGATTTTTGAGGGTCAACTTTAAAAATCTGCAAAAAATCGAAAAATCGAGATATCGCGTTCCGCCTGGCTTTGTTCTCTTCCTTGAAACGTTATCTTTCGAATGAAAAAAGAAAATCCCGATTCCATTCATCCAAAAAAAAATGACATCGATTTTAGTAAAGTGCCAAAATTGGGAAAAAGTGAAAAATCGTTTTTCGCATTTTTCTCCTCGAAATTTTTATTTTTCGGGCAAATACCGGTCATATTTGGAATCAGTGGAAAATTTCCCATCGAATAGGGTTTTAAAACTTCGTTAAATCGAAAAAAAAATTTTCGCCAAAAAAACGGCAAGGTTCTTCCCTACGCTGGCTACCTCCGGCTGTCATTGTTCCTAGTTATGTATAAATACACGTGAAATCTCGGTGGTGGATGATTCTGAGAGGAAGATTCCGCGTGTGGAAAGGTCGTGGAAATCGGAAGCAGTGGCGGGGGGGGGGGGGGGGGGGGGCGGGGTCGTCGTTGGTGTTCGTATGTAACTCCAATCCAAGTCACCAGCTCAGCCCCGCGCAGTTGGATGTAGTCAGCGGGAGCTGCTGCTGCTGCTTGCGACTACTTGGACGCAGAAACGGACGAACCGAAGCGCGCACAGCACCCGAGGCAGCAGCTTTCGCACGCTATATCCCGGGAACCTGGATTTGCATTGTAAATCCAGGCGCACCCCGGCCTCGCGCAAATACTCGTCGTCCTGTCTGTCCTATACGTATCGGCTCTCCTACATGTCCTATATGTCCTGCGCGGCGCCGTACGCAGCCCCCGATTGGTATAGCCCTGACCTCGGAGCTCAGGACCCGGCGAAATCGCACGGCTCCGTTTTACCCTCCCCACCATTCTCCCTCCCCTATTCAGCATATCCCGGATATGCATTTCGAATGCGTTCACCGTCGACTAAAACCCCCGACCGCAAATCCACGATTTTTTCCTTTTTTTTCGTCCATCTATTTTATTCACCCTCTCGTCCTTTCGCTGTGCCTTTTTTACGTTAATTTATCGCCGTAGATTCGCGGATTCTCGTGGAAATGTTATCCTGCGTCTTTTGAACAGAGGATTATTAACATACGAGGAGTTATTGAGCATCGGAACTCGCTGCTCGAGATGGCGTTTGCCGCAGTGAGAATGCGCTCCGACGTTTTAGTCGAGCGGTAACTCGAAGTGCTACCGGGTTACTCGGGCGATACAGCTCGAGTAACCCGATCCGCTTGGCGAACGGATTATCAGACACGCCTCGGTCTGTCGACGGCTCCGATAGCGAGACGGTTCCAGCGACGAGCCGCGCGTTTGTTTTTCAGAATTGACCACTGAAACACAAGAGTATGTCGTACAACCGCTGTACCGTCTTATCGTCGTCGTTTTGTAATCGCACCGTTTGTTAACCGATTAAAACGACATTAGGATAATTTATCTCTCAATCTACTTTTGCATTAAATGCGTCGGTAATAACGATGCTCGTAATCGGGTTTTCAACATTTCCAAGGTCGACAGCCGCGTCCCTAATGAAGGAAAATTATTTCCATGATAACAGAGGGCGAACACAGCGATGGGACAGGTTTCGTGCGGCTTTCGTCGTTAGCTCGTCGAGGCTGGTCCGATGAATGAGTCATGGATTCGCTAGAGTCGGAGACACAGCGAGCGAGAGGGACACGAACGTGTGGAGTTCGTAACAAGACACGAGTGACGCTCGCGAGTCTCCGCTCGGTCTGAATTTAGCGGGACGAGCATTTACGTCGCTCGGTCAGGACTCCCGTGGACGCGGCGCGCGCGCTCGACTCTTCGGCTCTTCGGCTCGACCCAGCTAGTTCTATTCCTAGATCCACTCACCACCGCCGAGCATTCTTCGTCCCTCTTGTGGCTCCGCGCATTCCCTTGCGACTAAAAAACGTCGCCTAATTGTTTTACCTATCGGCAGTGTCGACTACCCGCAGCAATGAATTACTAATTATTCTTGAAAATATCTAGCAAACTTTTCAATTTTTTTCTGTAAATATTAGTTATTCACAAAGCTCGCAACGTAAAATTCCAAGTAGAAAGATTGATTTTGAAGTTTGGGATTTTTTTTGTTACCTCGCTGGAGGGATTTTCGAGGATTTCATTAGAGGGAAAGTGATGGTAAAAATAAAAGTGAAATATAACGAAACGTGTCGCACTCAAGATTACAATTATAGGAGAGCCAGCAGCAGCAGCAGCAGCAGCAGTAGCAGCAGCGGAGATTCGGGAGAGGGGGGCCGCGCGGCAGCGACAGCAGCGGCGGCTGCATTGGCCTGACCCAGTGCCGAGGGGCTTATATAGGTCAGCCCGGTGAGGACGATATAGATTTTTAGAGCGCGACCCGCCCTTTCGGCCAGCGGCTAACGGGAGAGGAGATGCGAGTCGCGAGTCGGCGCACCCCTCAACCCGGGAATTCTTGTTCTCTCTCTGCTCTCTCCCTCCCCCCGCTCCCCCGCCCTCCCACTTCCCCTGCAGAATTTACGGCTCCGCCGCGAGCTCCGTGTTCCTTGCTAAACGAGAATATGGGTCAGAGTCCATTTCCGAAATCGGCGATAGCGAGTTTGTACTTTGCCTTCCTCCGTGTGCACGCGAAAAAGTTGTCCGATTGCAAATAAAACACTTGATTTCGTGTCAGCGATAACCGGGAAGGCCAGTGTAATCGAGGGAAAAAAAAAAAAACATGTCGAAAATTTGTATTACACGTATGGGGGATAACAAAAAGGAAAGAAAAAGCGAAGATTGAAGGAAAGACGGCTGCAAGTCGGTTGAGTTACCTGGTACTCGTATAAATATATCCAGCAGTGTGCAACGTCACAAATCGATACTGGGAGCCTCAGGGAAACCGTTGCTGACGCCGCTGCCGCTGTTGGTGCGGTGCTGGTGCAGCAACGCGCGACGGGCGCTAGCTGGTTAATTCACTATCGACTTTTCGAACTGGCGCGCGCGAAGCGTTGTCGGCTTACGGGAAACCATCTTGAAGAATTGGGGCGACTCGCATGAATATTTTAATTTTGCCTCGCTCCACATCCGTCGTCCCAACACACAGATACGATTTAAATCTGCAACTTATCCCACAAGTCTCAAATCCAAGTCTTTTATTTATCTATTTACTTCGAGCAATAACTGTGAAAAAAAAAAAAACGAATTAAAATTGTTTTTTCGCCAAAGTGACTGAACGCAGAAGCTGAGCCGCGACTCGGGCGATCGGTAGAAAAATAGTCTCTGGTCGAATTTCAATAGAGAAGTGGCGCAGTATTTTCTGTGTATACAAGAAGCGCGAGTGAATTGAGAGAGAAAAAAGAGAAGTCACGAGGGTTGAAAAGCGATTTTCCGGGGGTACGAGATTCCGCCACAAAGAGCACGCGCGCGCGAGAGAGAAAGGTGACCCAGTTTCGATCGCGGGCTGCTCAACGAGAGACGATGCCGAAAATAGCGTAGTCAAGAAAGGCCCCGAGGGAATTGGTCCGAAGACCGTGTACGGATGATGTGTACACTTTGGCCGAGCGAAAAACAGCGAAGGGATCACAGCGGCAGAAGCACCGTGGCGGTGGCGTTGGCGGTAGTGGCAGCGGCTGCGGTTCTATCCGAGTGCGGTGGAAAAATATGAACGCTTCTCTGCATCGCAGCGCTCGCCCCGCGCGTGCTTCGTCTGATCGAAGCTGCTTGAGGGGCTGCGATCGGGCTTCACACTCGTGACCCACATTCGAGGCGACGGGGATGCGAGCGACCTGTAAGGCATTTCACTCCCGTTACTCGATACCCGATTCTCGATGCTGCCGCTGTTACACCTTCTTCGATATTCCTCGGCTGCGAAGAGACTCGCAATTATTCAAACAAAGCTGGTTCACAAAAAAACCCAGTTTTTCTTCATTGTATTTTTCATTCTTCGATGGAACATTTTTTGCGGTCCGGCAAAGTTTCCTTATTACCGATTTTGTTTCACGGACACAAAGTGTGTATTTGTGTCTTGTCTGTATGTGTGTTATTGAATCGAAAGGCAAAGAGCGAAGAAACTCGCGTGGAACGCGGCGGCGGCGGCGGGGGTTCCGACTGACAGGTGAAGTTTAATGAATGAGGGAAGTTGAAATGAATGGGATGGCGCTCGGAACGCGGCGGGCGAACAACCCTATTGATTCCATGTACTCTACTCTCGTACCGCGTGTAAATCACTCTAATTGCTCGGAGGACGCGCCGCGCGAGGCGCCGCAGCCTCGGCAGAAATGGTCCGCGGACCTCGAGATATTGACGAACTTCCGATACAATAAATTTCGTCACTCCGGATGTCTCGAGCTCGGAAGAAAAATAATTGCGACGTATAACGCAACTTCGATCGATCACCGCTTAATGGGTTATCGGTAAATTATTTGACAATTAAAAATCTTGGCGTCGATTTATGTGTAACGACAATATTCAACAAATTGCACAGAGAAAAAAAGTAACCGAGCAATAAATTAGTGGTAATTCGTTTTTGCAGACACTGAGATAAAAAAAAAATGTTCTCATATCAGTGAAACTGTCCTTGAGGGTTGGAGAACGTCCGTCGACGATTACCACTGGTTTTAACTTCATATCCGCAGCTCTGTAATTATACGATGTTCAATTCAATTCTTTTGCGATCGCTTTTGCAGACAGCAGCTCGCATAACGTGCGGCGCCGCACACATACACACACACACACACACACACACACATGCATATATACAACAGTAACGACCCCTCCGCCCCACCAACGGGGGCCCGGTAGTGTTACCAGCGTCACCGCCATTCGCGTATCTGTCCCTCTCTCCGCAGCGATGCAAACCAACCCTCGGCTGCCTTGACCAACCCCTCGGCGGCTTTCGCGCCAACGGGGTGACCTACTTATGGCGCAGCCCGCGCGAGCTCGAGCCATCTCTTCGATTACACACAACCACCACCACCACCACCACCGTCACCTCCCTCGCTCGTGTCGGCTGCAACTACTGTTACCGACACCTCCGATTTTCGCCTCCGCAGTTTGTCCATTCATGACGTAAAACCGCACGATTAATGTTCGCCACTCTCGCCTATATTGCGTTTCCCATTTGCATTTACCTTGTTAAACGAATTTTCTATTTTTTATTAATTTCTTTTATCCTCACGCAGGAATTATCGACAGCCGTTCCGATGAGCAAAATGGAAAGCTCGTCGGTGCCGGAGGATCGGGAAAGTAGGAGCTTCGCGATTGCAGGATAAACCGCCCCTCGCTCGTCGACGTCGTATTCATCGTCGGAGCCTTCGCGTCTCCGTAAAATTGGCATCGACCATTGGGACCAATTCCATCGTTGGAACCATTGTTCCACTCGGCTGTCGAGTGTTCGCCCGACTGCGATCATCGGAAGCACACGGATTGATATATATTCGCGTGGCACTCGTATTCCGTCCCCATCGCAACGGATGCCGACGTCGCACTTGAAAAGTGGCGCTGCGTTGCCGGTGGGATGTGTATCGCTCGCGAGAGAAAGAGACAGAGAGATAGATACGCGAGTGATGACGGTGCTATTGTTCCGAGCAGCTTCGATCGTCGGTGACTTGGAACAATCGTTGCCGTTCGATCGCGACGCGATCGTCGCTGCTGAAATTCCTCGGTATTCTTCGTCCAGACCGGTGTGTCCGAGCTCGCGAATTTTTTTATCCTTAAATTTGACACATTCCACGCTATACGTGTCTCGAGCCGTTTGTTCCCGGTTTCGTCGGGATTTTCTGGCCCGCGGCAGAGCGAGATACTTTTAAACCGTAACGACGATAAATCGCTGCTCGCCACGACCGGTGGGGGCTGCAAACGTTGCTGCACTACAGATTTGTAGAGGAGGCTGCACGTGAGAAATGAGGCTGCAAAGTACCCATCCACGAATATTAGCCTAAAAGGGTGTACATTCGGTGCATGCACGTGTCTCTCGAGCTAAACGAACAAAACCCTCGCGTCAGACGACGGAATCGTCATCGCGTCGACAACGCGAATGTCGCGGGAGACGCGAGAGCCCCGCGCGCGTTGTCGTTGGTAAAGTTGCATTCAATCGAGCAGCCTGCCTCTCTCTCTCTCGCTCGACTCTTTGAATGCTACTCCGAGACGAAATTAGAGTGACTTTTTGTTCAACGGTGTACGCATCCGTCCCTCACCCCCTTTTTCCACCGACGACACTCATCCTTTTTTCCTTCCTCTTTTTTTTTCACTCACTGTTCTCACACGAGCCTCACAGCGCCGGCCTTCCTCGTCTTTTCTTGTTCTCTTTCGAGCCTTTCTCCATCGCTTTCTCGCACCTGCACCCCCCTCAAGTTTTCCTTCGTCTCACCACCTTCGCGCGCGCCTCTCCTCGACTCACTTCCCCATCGCTCTCCGGCAACAGACTCCATTCCGGATTTTTCGCTGTGAAGGCGAAGTGTAAAGGCAACTCTCTTCTTCTCGCTCCTCAGCTTTTCGTCTCTCCTTCTCTTTCTCGCTTTTGTTTTTGTTCTTTTTTAACCCTTCCATTTATATCCTTACCTCCGCCACCCACGCTCGCAAATAGCACGGAAACCAGAACGTTAACACCGCCACTCCGTACGCTCGAGTTTAATATTACTGGGGCGAGAAAGATTTTTTTTTACGTATTGGGATTTTTTTTTTTCGTTTTTCATTTTGACTTCTATACTTTCCTTTTTCCTACGTATGTATTTGACACGAAAATTTCGAAGGAAATCTGCATAAAAACAGAGCTCCTCTGTGAGGGAGCAAAGCACGAGGAAAAATGCAATGAGTAGAATTTAGACGGTACAAAGGTTGTGGACAAAGAAATCGCGTTTTAAAATCATTTCTTTAGCCTCATTTTTGCATCTCGCTTCTGGTCTAGACGCGCTTCATTCTTACCCTCGCTTTACAAGCGTTTTGTCATATCCGTTGAGCCTCCCCCCGTTGTTGTCCTCTCCTCTTTTTCGCGTGTCTCGCATCGCGACGACTGACGAACAATTGCTGCCACTGTACAAGCGCCGGTTGCCGCTTCCTCCTCTGTTTTCCACCGCTCGCAGCGTTCGCGACGCACCCACGGTTCTCCGTGCGCGTATTTACCAGGAGTGCGCGTGCGCGCTGCGAAACGAGTTGGATTTTTTTATTGTTCCTTCCCGAGGATCAAGGCCATCCACCGGGCGAACAATAATTATTGTGGAAAATGAATGCAGAGAGCTGCGCGTGGATGCTGAACGTTAAAGGTGCGGAACCGGAAAGAGAGAGGCTGACGACTGATGCGGCAGTCGCGACGGGATTAATTGGGCTACAAAACAGAGGAAAGGTATATAAGTGGAAGGAGGAGAGTACGTCGATCGACGAGATAGCAATAGGAAATGTGCGTGAGGGGTAAACGAGCGAATAAGTAAAGCCGCGAGGGGACGCGCGGGAGGGAAGAGGAGGGGGGGGGGGGGGGTGGAACGAGAGCCGGAGTAGTGGTAGACGATAGGGAGGTAACATGCAGCGGGGTCGCAAGCGCAACGGCTGGCCAGGTTATGCCGTTGCTTTTTACGAGCTGCAAACTCGGAACTGGGTCAAATGTTTTGCGGGGATACCCGCCGCGTACGCTGTGCACGCTCTGGATCCCGCGAAGCGTCGAATTGCGTTTTCCAGGACTCGAGGGGAGCTCTTCGGTGACCGAGGCATTATTCTCTCTGCAACGAGCGCAGTAAAACCGTAGATTCTCGCACTATTTTCCACTGAGTGGAGGTAATTAATGCCGAGGACAAAATGAGAATTTAACGAAGGACACGGAAGTGCCGCACCGGTTGAGGATAATTTTATTTTTAAAAGCCACTTTTTTTTTTCGATCGATCCACAAAATTGCCAAAAAAAATGACAACTAAAGCGGTTCGTCTCTACAGGCCTGACAATTTCCCGGATACGTGAGAAGCCCCCCCCCCCCCCCCCCCGTTACCGGACATTGGACTGCATCGTTCGAATGGCCGGAAGTCGAAGGCCGGGAGAAGACGCATTGGAGCGCGAGAGTGGGAGCCGGGAGGTGGCCAATAACTCGTCCGACACAACGGCAAACAGAACTGGAAGCTCGACGCGGAATTGTCGAAGGAGCAGCGGCAGCGCTGGATGAGACTGCTGAAACGCGAGGGAATAAAGAGCACGGCACGGATAAATAAGCGAGTAGCAAACTCTGCGCAAGATAACCAAGACGAGAAACACTACACAAGTGCAAACCGGGATACGTCTGTATCTGTTCACGTCCTATTTACACGTTCATATACGTGCGGGGGCACAAAACATCGGTACACAGACGGACGGATTGGGCGTATATGGGCGCCCTGCGTGTACACGTGTTTGTATACATAACATACAGAAACAGAGGTTGAGGAAGGAAAGCGGGCGGGCGAGGGAACGAGAGGGTGCGGGGAATCGAGGGATGGCGTCGGCGGCGGTGGCGGCGCTGGGGTGGAGCCTGCACGGGAGTTGCTGTCGACGCCCTGCCTGCCTGCCTGCCTGCCACCGCTTCCTGGTTTCCCTATATTGATTTTACACGGTACGGTGTGCGAGAGCGCGTGAGGCAGCAGCTCCGTAGTGGGGCGGAAGAGGGGAAAGGGCGGGGGAGGGAGGGAAAGGAAGGAAGGGAAAAGGGAGACGCGACGCCAAGAGGCGACGGTTGGAAGGAGACGGGACGAGCGCGGGAGGCTCGAGGAGGTGGAAAAGAGAGAGGGAGCGCGGGAGGGATGAAAAAGCGGCGGGAGGAGTGGGATAAAAGCGAGGGCGAAGATGAGATGTAGGCGGGGTGGGGGGGGGGGCGAGGAGGGAGAAAACGGATAAAAGCCTTCTCACTCGTACCGGGGATAGCCTTGACGCTGGGAAGGAGGAAGACGGGGGGTAGAGCGAAGGGGGAAGGGGAGTCGAGTGGCAACGACAGCAGCGAAGGCACCCACCGGAGGTGGCAGCAGCGAGCGGGAGGAGAAAGAGGCGGAGGGGAGGAGGAGAGAGGAGAGCGAGAGAAGCAGTGGAAGAATAGCAGGAAACGATGCAGTAATTGGCCCCTTTGGAGAAACTAGTTATTCGCAGATTTCCCTCCCTCGCATTGTTCAGTTTTCTTGCACAGGACAGAGTCGATCCTTTTACACGCTCGGCGTGTTTTCCGCGCGGTGTAAGGCGACAATCCCTGGCAAGTGCCGCGCCTCCCTGGCGGACGGCCAATTTCCGGATGTGTGGCTGAAAAACTGTGCCGTCTGCGGTTCCCGCAGCGACGGAGGGTGAGAGAAAGAGAGAGAGCGGGTTCTATGCGGGTCAGCCTGACAGGGGGCGCGCGTGCGGTGGAAGTGAGAACCGCCGATCGCTCCAGGGTTGAGGACGCCGCAACGCGTCGGCGGTTACCTCACAACTGCCACGTGCTGCTGCTGCTGCTGCTGCTGCTGCTGCTGCAGGCTCTTCCTTCGGAGTGCGCGTGGTGCGTGCGATCCTCGCAGCTAGAACGCCGTCCCCCCCTCACCCGCTTCTCTTCTCCACCCACCGTCTTCGCAGCTCAGCGAATGCATTTTCCTCGTCGGAATAACGAAGTGGCGAGAAGAAAACTTAGGAAACTCTCGGTCTGCGCATTATAGTTATACGGAGGATACTTTAAAAAGCAACTTCCGGCCGTGGAGACGGCCACGCGCGACTCGGCGAAATAAATTCTCAACCCCGGGGTTATTGTTTATCTGCAACGAAACACCGAGGGCGAACGGGGGCCGTTGATGCATATTCTTGCGAGAACATTTTCGGAGCTCTGCGAAACAGAGGGACGGATCGAGAGGGTGGGCAAGAGGAATGGACACTTTGCGGCCTCGGGAGACGACGCCGGAGCGACCGTGCGGGGCACTACCAAAGACCGTAAAACTGCATATTTAAAAAACGAATACCTACCATTTGCCCGTCACACCCGTGCAATGTTTGAAAATTCTACGGTCGATGCCGCTCCACCATTCTGTTCCCAGCGAAGAAAGCTGGTGTTTTTTGCTCCCCGATGAAAACCGAAGAGTCAACTTCCGAACTTCCAAGATTGTTGATTAAATTATCGTCCCCAAGCGACTGCGAAGATAGTTTTAAGGATTTTTTTACGCTAACTCGAATCACTCGAAGAGAAAGGTGCGGAGACAACTGCGCAGTAGTGAAGGTCCGACGATGGTCAGACGCAGGCTCTCGTCCGTGCAGGCTCACGAGCGTGCGGGGGGCATTTGTACGTGTCAACCAACATTCCTCTTAGTCCCGCCCGTTATTTTCCGTTAGAACGGCCGTTTTTCTCAATTGGTCAACGTCAAAGGTCTCTCGTTTCACCCCCAAACAACGAACTCGTTCGGACACCCCATTGGTCTCTCCTTCGGCTCTGTTTCCCAAGATTCCACCGTTCTCCAACTCTCCACTCCGTTTCACAGGGTCGATGCACCAAAGAGTTGAGAAAAACTGAGTGTCAAATGGCAGAAATAATATAAAGAACGGTGTGATTTTTTTTTTTTTTTTTTTTTTTTTTATTGTCGAAAAATTAGTAGAACGGTTGTCTATATATGTATATATTCTAATAGAAATTTGTAACGCTTATAGGAACGAATGACTGCCAATGGAAACTCGCCCCTGGACAGTATGCGGACCTTGGAACATTACCTTAGTGACATCATGAGGGCCGGCGCCGCTGACACCCCCGAACATTTAAAAGGTAATTGACTCAAAACTTTAAACAACAACTATTAAATTTCGATGTATGTGATATTTGCAACAAGTGTAACTTCTGTCGAAAGTTACGACGCTGATCCTCGCGAGCATAATTAGAAGCCGGGGCAGTCGGTAACAAAGCATTGTCAGAGCAGGCAACGCCATCTGCGAATCCATTCTGTAACGCGAGAAGCTTCGCAGCGAAGCGAAAGATTCAGCTCTGAAGGAAAATACACTTTTCGCTTCCTCGCGCGGGAAGCGTTTTGTATATTTAAAAAAATTCTTCTCAGTGTCCCAAAAAAAAGCTGAAACATGAATAAGGTTAATTAAGAAGGCTCTGCCCTCGCAGATAATTAACTCTTCACGTGTGAAATGATTCAGGAACAAGGGATGAGCCTCGCTCGTCTCTAACCGTGACTCCTTCATTCTCGCTCCACCCGTAGCTTCTGCTAATTGTCTCTTTTGTACTCTACCCAGCAGTGAGCATAAGTTAACCGCTGAAATTCTCCGCCAGAGTCGCGCAATTCCAACTCGGAAGTACGATTGTCTCGTGATTCGAATTGCCCCAGTTTCCCAAGATATATAAGCTCTCCGCGCCGCAATATAGGATTATCTATATAATTGGGGGTATATCAAGAAAATAGCGCATATATATGTATACATTACAAATATATGTATCACCGGGTCTTTTATACTTTTCTACTACTTTCTCCGCGCTGCTATCGGGCTGCATCCAACGTAAGCTATTATTCTCTTGACGATAGCCGTGCGATACTTTATTTTTCTTTTGCTCCGCGCTGTCTCGTTCTTTCGGGGGTGTAATTGGAAAGTGTAATTAATGCGAGCCATTGCACTGGCTTTCGAAGATGCCATAATTTTTTTTTCTTTTCGTCTTGCCACGTACCTGTGTCGTACAAAGTTCCGGGCTGCACCATTTTGCCTTGATACAGTTCGGGTGTAGTCAGCAGCATAAATTCTGGAGTTAACTGAACATTCGTACGAGAAATAAAAAATAAAATGCTCGAAAGCTGTTGTGGGGGTGTTTCCGGATAATAAATCTCGTCGCTATTCATCGCATGATGTACGACCCTAATGGACTCAGGTTCCAGACATTTTGAGCATGTTCTCCGTGGATTTAACCCAAAGAGAACGGAAAGCCTCATATTGATTCTCGATTAGCAAGAATACGCGCTTCGTACCGTCGATGCGCCAATTTCCTGACGTCAGCCCGTGAATGCCTCTCCCTCTCTCTTGTGTTTCCCAGTTACCGAAGCAAATCCGACCGCGTAGCCAAAATTTTATGAGAAAATGTGGCTCGATTTTTGTATATTTTCGTTTTCACGAGACTCAACGAAAAGTAACGTAGGATTACATTGGCGCAGGCGAAACGCGAGCCAGCGCAGGTCATCGGCGGGAGATCCCCAACGAAATTCACGATTCATCGGATGCGCTTGAATAATCCGAAATTGATTTTACCGTTACAGCGAAATTGCGTAATTAAAATGTACGGTATTAGCGGGCAACGAGAGTCCTCTTCTCGTTTGCGATGAATAACTATTTTGGCATTACAATCGCCGAACGTACGACGGAAAATAATGACTTGTGTATATTGTCTGCTAATTGTAATTACGAATTCCGTTTTAATCACTCGTGTGACGAATAATTACTGCATTACGAATCTAGTCTGCGGATGTATATGGAAAACAAACAATTCAAATAGGAAACTTTTGCATTCTCCTTCCGATTCGCAGGAAGCTTCGTTTTCGCGAAATAATCGTGTCGACTTTATCACACACTCACACAACTACGAGCCACGCGCACAATCCTTTTAGAGGAAGCTGTACGACGCCGAACGAGCGCTCCACGAGCCGCGCGGATACTCGCGGGGGTGTCTCGGGTGTTTCGTAAGTGGAGGAAAAATCGGCGCCTAAGTGGAGACGGCTTACGTAAGCGCGCGCGCGCGTTACGGGAGCGTCGTATATATGCACGCGCCGGTGCGCCATTAAATTCTCACGTCGCATTCCCGGGTGCTCTGCGAGGCCGCAACGCGGGCTCCGAGGCTCATCGCGACGCGACGACAAATTTGCCGGATTCTCCGAATTTTCTGTCGTTCGTGCGAGGCTCGCGGAAGCTTCTTCTCCGTTACCTCGCTTCCGAGAGAATTTTCTCAAGACGGTAGATGTCGATCGGTGCTGCTGGTACCGATGAGGAGCGAGGGCGACGCCGAGAGAGCGTTTCGTCAAGTGGGAGGGTGCGGGTAAGGGTTGCGCGTCCGTTAAGTGGTCGCTCGGTGGCTTGGTTATTGGTTGACCGAGCGGCTACTCGACGGTTGACCGATGGGTCTCATCTGTCGCTTGATTCGTTTCGGCGCAGACCGCCACCACCGCCGGCGGCGGCGGGAGCGAGGCGATTTTATTCGACCAATTTGATACGCCGAGACTGCGACGACCGAGAGCCATTCCGGTTTAATGTGTTAACCACCCGAGCGATTTCCCGGACTTTCAACGGTCATCGCGGCTATCGATTTCAATCGCGAGTTCTATCATTTTTTATCAATGGAATTCAACGAAAGATCATCCTGAATTATTTTTACCTGAATGTGACTGTTTTTTCGGGGCTCTAATTTTATTCATGGCCCGGGCAACTTGATGCGCTGTGACGATTGTACATAACGATCTTTCGTTGAAACGATAGGACACGTTTCGGCAGCGTGAAAATAAACGACCCTCTTGACCCTCTCGACGAGAGTCGAGGCCGTCAACCGTGAAACGTCGCGGCTCAACGGATCGCGCAAAATGCCGACTCTCAGCGAATTGATACGATCCGTGCGCGCTCTGTGTACGAACGACGAGCCGCCGGAGGTGCGGCACGCAAGATAAATATGCACCGCGATTTTAGGGAGTTAGCGCTTGGTCAACGATTTTTCCGCCTCGGCGTTACAGCTTCTGGTTGGGAAATATCCAGCGCGCACTCCGAGCGCCTCCGTTTCGCGACATGAATATGGATGTCCACGCTCCGCTGCTCTCTATACCGGTCATCTAAAAAAAAAATATATATATATGTGTATCATCCACGTAACCCATATAGGGGTTGTTACGGCCGAAATTTGATGAAAATTCGTGCGCTTATCCAATCTGCAAACAATCTAGAAATAACGATCACGGACGGTGGACCGTGTCGCGTAAATATAAACCTCAAAAGTCTCTGTAACAGCCGTTGATCTCCAAACATATTCGTCTGGAATAAATTAACTCCGCTGGAACCTGGAAGAGTCAATGAAATTCAATAATTCTCAGTTTATCTTGGTGTTGCCAAAATAATATAAATCGACGTCGATAAATAATTGGAGAATCAGTACACTGCAATAAATTTCGCTCCCGACTCGACTCATTGTTTTCTCGCGAATCGTCGTCTCGCTCGGCGAGTGACTTTTCTCGCTCGCGCACGGGCGAAGTTCCGGCGTGGATTTTTCACCGGGCTCTTCAGGTTTCTCGCCGTACGCACGTCGAGCGAAAGAGCGAGAGCGAAGAGTCTCCGCGTAGGTATATAGGTACTTTGCCTCCGCACCTTCCGCAACCCCTTTAGACGGTGGCTCTCGGTGCTGTCGCTCTTGTCTCTCTGCCGCCCCCGCCCTAAAGCCCTGTCTGCAAGCCGGCAACCCTCAGACAAGCATTCTCGCGCCGCAGCCAAGGCCAAGGGTGCGCGATATCGCGCGCAGCACCAGCACCAGCACCAGCAGCGAGCGAGCCTCTTCTCGTTTCGTCGCTCTTGTACGACCCGCAACGTGTACATCCCGTGCGCGCATAGCACGAGCGACGAGGGGCCGCCGCCGCCGGTGTATCCCTCGTGGGCACGAACCACGGATTCTCGTCCTCTCACGCAGCCCGAGACTTCAAACGCGACACTCGCAATGCCAGCAGCCTGCGGAGAAAAAAAAACACCGTGATTCCCATCAGAACTGTTTTTGCATTCTTTTTTTGTCGCTGACGAGCGAATTTTTTAATAATCTTTCGATACGACGAAAAAGTCCGTGAGTCAGTAGTAACGGTCAGTTTGCGGTCAGACGCGGGTCGAGCCTCGGCCCCTGGCGATGCTGCAATCTGCGCGTGCGTGGCGACGATGATCGCGATAGCATACGCGGTTGGAAAAAGAATCAATCGTGCTCGTTTCGGATAACACCTTGGCTCGACATTGGACTCGAAGATTAAAGATGGCGAAACGGTCGGCACTTCAGACCGGCGCCTTCGTTGTACCTCGTAATTATGATTTCTTTTTTTCCCCAAGATTCCGCGGCTCCGTCGTGAGTGCCGGAGAAGAAGAAAGACCGTGAGACCGAGTGAAAACCGCCACCGGTCTCGTAATCACTTGGTTTCAATGTTCAATGTACCTTGTCGGGTTTGACGCGCCGTCCACTTGTCCCGCGCAATTAAAAGCCCCGATCGGCGACGGCCAACGATGCGCGAATGAATGTAAAGCCCTGTGGCGAAGCGCAGTCGGCCCAACAATGCCCGAGAATTCCGATAGCGGGATGTTAACTTCCGACAGGCGGACGGAAGCCTCTCTGCTACTTCGACGCCTGTTGCGGCAAGCTCCGAGGGGGTAAGAAACAAAAAAAAAAAAAAAAAAGAAGTGACAATTACAAAACCGTGGAAAATGTGACGAGCCTCGCCGTTCCCGGTGTTATAAAAAACCGAGGTGCGGGCAAAAATTGGGAGTATTATAAAAAAGAAAAAAATGTTTAATGAAAATTAAGAGATCGACGAATAAAGCATTCTTTCGCTTCAGGATTGAGACGAGTTTGGACTGAGTCGCGGCGGGAAATATACGAGCTATATCCGACTGCAATTAAAATCCGCACGAGCGGTGAAGCTCCGACTGTCTCTCATAATGGGGACTGCCGCGCGCGGTGTCTTCGTTAAGTCGGACCCGCGAGCATTCGGCTATTCTTCTGGTGATCGTCGCGCCAGGATTTCTCACCTGAGCGCGCGTGCCCGCGAACAAAGAACAAAGAGTCTTCTCGTCCATAGTGTCGCTGACGTACGAGTCGTCAAATTTGATTAATCTGACGACTCGCGAAGCAACATTTTTTTCTTCTCGGTTATTTTTTCGCTGGCCACGATTCGGCAGGATTGAGATTGAGGTATCTGTGACGTGGTCGCATCGATCGGTCCAAACATTTTTTTTCTTCGTCCCTTTTGCACTTTGTGGCACAAACTTCAAAAGCTCGAGGTATTTTTCATCGCCAAGATTTCGGAAGTAACTCGTCCAGTTTCAACGAAAAAGTTGAAAGGGTGCAGCAGCAGCTAGTGCCGCGCGCGCTGCCAGTAGAAAACGATAGGGTGGCGCGATGGAGTGAGAGGGGTCTTTATTCTAGAACAAAAAGCTCACAAGAGGCATTGTACAGCCTCTGCTGAGTGGGCGTACTTGCTTCTGCTTCTGCTGCTGCTGCTGTTACTGCCCCTGCCGCCGCTGCTGCTGCGGCTGCTACCGCGCCGGCGCCATCTTGAGATGTGTCGTCACGTCACTTTAATGCAGTAGGTCAAGACGCGGGAAAAAAAAAAATCGTTCCTTTCCACCGATTGACGAATCGCGCGTGTCGAGGTAACACACGAAAGTTGGCAACATTGAGAATAAACCCCGGGGCAGATACATCGAAGTATTTCGAGGCTCGGAAAATTCGATAACCGGTAGAATCGAGCGCTTTCCCCGTTCCCCGCGAAATTGAATCATGAAAACATGCTTCGCGTGTTTCAATTTCGCATTTCACACGGCGCACACAGATATTTCGATGGCGAACGCGAGGAGAGAGACCACACTCGGGGGGATTTCGTCGCGTCATCCATCTCCCGGGGCTCGCGGTCGAAAAGTGAGAGAATACGAAGAGCCCCGGAAAATAGTTCCCAAACAAATTGGATGACGGCACTCGCTCGCTCGCTCGCTCGTTCGCCATGTGTGTAACGAGCGTGGTACAAGAAAAATTTGACTTTCAGCGCCGCGAGGCTGCGACGAAAATCGATTTCAACCCGTTAGCGTAAAAATTCCCAGGCGTGCGAAAAAAAAAAATTGTCCGCTGCGAAATAATGCGAACGTACCTTCTTCTGCTCTCTGAGAATTCTCGGAGTGCATTTGCATCGCCACATTTGTTCGAATGCACTCAACAGGATTAGCCGAGCATTCGGCCACGATAAATCCAGACTCGAATTAGCCTAAGACCCACTCGCACTTGTTCGCTCGCCGGAGCCACAAATGGCTTGGATCACACGCGCATGAGTTGTCTCTCGACTCATTGTTAAACTCAGTAGGTAAGAATGACTGTCGTATCTTAGTACAATTTTTTATTGTCTATAATTCTTTCCACACCAGCAGCGTTTGACACCGCAGATTTTTAACAGTGTAGCTCGGGGCTTTCTCATCGGTTATACCAGTTTTTCTACCTTCTTCGCGACTTCTTTTCTCAGTGGATTTTCCCCCTCTCCGTACTGACTCCCGTTACTGCTACTCGAAGATTTTTTTCCTCGAGACTGCATTCCAAGCGTCCGAAAAAGCTTGTACATTTTTGACTCTGCAAATGGAAACTTTTCGTCGCACAGACGAAAGTCGCACAAAAGAAAGAGTTTTTGCGCCGTCTTTCCTCGCCTTCGTCTAATTCTCTTTAGTATTCTCTTGTCCTCTTCTCCGCGGTCTTTCTCCGTCGACGACTCCTGTAATCTCTCCATCTCTGTCGTACTCGGTGCCGTCGCGCGGGTGCGACACAGTCTCTCTCGGTAGCCTCTTGGTTCACCCCGGGGACGTTAGTGGCACGAGGGTCCGACGACCCGTGGAACACGAGAACGAATTCTCCGGGGGGGATGATAACGGTAAGTAACCGCTGTCCGAGTCTCCTCGAAGGACTCTAGGAGGGACGATAAAGTTGCGGTTTTCGTCGGACGAGCTCGCATCACCGGGAATTTAGGTGGATGGAGCGAAGAAGGCTCCGCGCAAAAATGCCGCTCTCTCTCTCTCTCTCGTTCTCCTGGCAGCAGTTGGAATTACAGCTGATAAGAAAAACATCCTTGGCGAAAGTCTCCCACGACGAGTAGACGAGCTTAGCCAGTCAAATAATTATAGATGTTTGTCGCGAGTGTATCAAAAGATATGGAAATATCTTCAAATTTTTCAATTGACACTCGCGAGAGAATTCGCGATGAGACAAGTGACAACGCGAATCACGGCGAACGGTTGGTAACAGAGACGCGAGAAAGGAATCTCCGTGGACAATGCCGGAGTTTAAAAGCTCCTAAAGGCTTTAAAAGCTGGGTTTAATCATGCAGGAGGCTTCGAGAGTTGCCGGGCGCAGAGCCCGAGTGGTGGAGAAGGGAGGCGGGGGGGGGGGGGGGGGGGGAGGTTCACGGTCCGCGCAAGTTTAATTACATTAATTCTGGGTGGTCGGAGGCGAACGCGCGTTTGGCGTACTACGGACTGTTGTACGGTCCGAGGCAGAGTTCCCTCGTCCCGCGGTCGGTGGAAGTACATTTCAGTTGTGGTATTTAGCGCGCTCGCGTTGTTTGCTCCGCCTCGCGCTCTCTCTCTCTCTGTCTCCGGGCCCCGAAGCCCACCGGCCGGGGCTTCCCCGACCGGTGCGGGATTGTTCTCCATCCAATTAACCGAGCAGTGGACAACGGGGACAACAAAGTTCGCGTGGCGTTTCGGACGCGCACTCGGCTCTTGCCTCTTGCCGTGGCCACGCGCTCGGTCACACCGGCGACTTTGCGTAGAATTAAGAAAATGTTCCCCACTGCCAAACATTTCCTCTCGAGTCGTCCACATGCAACGACCCAACGAAAATTCAGGGATTAAATAATCTGGAACGAGAACAAACTTTGGAAAAAAAGGCCACGATCAAAAAAGGCCACAGCTACACCCTCGGGGTTGAAGGACGAACGGTGGGTGCGAGAGGGGTGCTCGAGGGGTGAGCGACCGATTGTGAGCGCGCGAAGAAGACGGCTGAAAAGCAGAGTCTCGGACAAGATAGCGTACGACACGGGACGCCCCGGCATCATTGGCTTTCCTTGCCATTTAACCGTTCGCCATCTTTTCATCGGCGTACCGTCCTTTCAAGAGCCGTACCCGGCGTTGATGCAGGTGCCCGTTACGAGGTGGCGCTTCGGCCAGATGCGATATTGCCGAGGATTATGTGAAGACTTGGACGGAGTTCAAGGATACGGGCGCTATCGATCGTTGTCAATATGAGAGAGCTCCGAGGGCGATGATGCCGCCGCTGCTGCTGCTGTCGCTGCTGATAGGGTATGAAGAGAACGCATCTCAGGGGTTGTAGTGCCAACCCCGTCGTCCATCCCTATATCTTCTCACCGCCGTCCGACCGTTTCGCCTCTCCGACGCCGCCGTCAGTTTATTAGATCCAACCTGTAACCATAGTTCGGGCTTTCACAACCCCTTCGGTTCTTCTCGTCCCTTCGCAAGAACTTGCGCCTGAAAAAAAGTGAACATTCCTTCGTACACTTTTTTCGAAGAGATTTCATACCGAAATGCGGTGAATTTTCCACGCAGCCCCGGCAAGTCTGTATCTTTGGTGACTCTTTGTTACCACTAAAATTTAAAAAAATGTGAATAATAATAATACTGTGTATTCATTTTAAAGAGAATCTGCGTAGTCATAACTCGAGGAAGCTCTCGAGCTAAAGGCGTCATTTGACGTCCGTCTCGCAACTTACTAAAATTTATTTAGCGCCAACGCTGGGCGAGCGCGTCGTTGGCTCGCTGAAATTTTCGGCAAGCACGGGGACGCAGAGCGGGGCCGTCGTTGACCGTGGTTTATTACGAAATCTGACTTTAATTAAAGTCTCGCTGGTCGAATTGGCCCGTCAACGGTGGTTGGTTGGCTGGTACACATACACAAACACGTATACACACAGAACGCGGTAACCGGAGATGGAAGAGATGGAAGAGGCCCCGGTAACGACGGGTCTGCGACATGGAATTTGCATGCATAGTGGACACTCGACTCGTGAGATCTGGACGATCTTCCTCTCTCGTCCCACGCGCAGACAGACCGTACCTTCGAAGCTCAAACCTAGTCTTTCTTTATTCCACGGTCGCTTGTGGTGTCCCGGGCTTATATCCCATCTTATTCCACGCCTTTTGACCGGCTTGCAGCCGTCACCGCCTCGGCCGTCGCGCGAACCTCGCTGCATATGGTGATTCGCAAAGCGCTGGTTGGAATTCCAAGATCGGTCGCCGGTATCGCACTTTCCTATCAGTTTTTTCCGCCACGTATTCCTTGGGGGAAAAAAAAAGAACCGATAGTAGTGAAATTGCGATATGTTCGAAGAGAAAAGCCTTTTTTTCAGGATATTTCGCTTCTTTCTAGAAATTACAATTTCGACTCATTCAACTTCATCGAACGAAACGAAGTCGCATATTCAATGCGCGAAGGGTTTACGAAGTTATCAATGTACAACGTCGGTGAGAAAACATTTCATAAGGGTGCGCACACAATTTCAACTAGTTCTAATTGGACGCATTGAGGATTCCTATGGTGAACACAGAGACGCGAGGTTGCGGGGGAGGAGAATGGGGCGCTGGCGCGGGCGGGCGGGCGGGCGGGTGGGCGCACGGAGAGCATATCGCACTTGGCAGTACAACGGAAGCCTCTTAGTTACAAACTAGGAAACTCGCTGGATGGTTCGCTCGCTCGTTGAAGGCCGATGCACTTGCATCTGACGCAACTAACTAATTGAACCCGGGTTTTCGCCTCTGTCAGCTCGCGAAACTCTCCATGAGAATCGTGAATACCGAGGAGCAAGAGAGTGAGAGAGAATGGTAACAGGCTCGCTGCCGCTTCGGTAATGGATTCCGCAGTGTGCAGATGTAATTTCTATAGTCATTTTTTGCACTCACCTCTCTCGAATCCCTCGCGGGGTGTGGTATAAATTTTCGTCGAAATGAATTAATTAATTGGAAGGTCGCGCGATGCTTCCCTAATATGCTGCTGATGATTTCTCGGTTCGAGCGGTCGTTCGTGAGGTGTCGGTGAGGTCTGTGGTGGAGAGGGGGGGTCGGGACAGCAATATGCGACACTCGATTAAGTGGCACGTGGAAGGGCTTATTTAGAATTTGGACGTTCACCTGGCTGGCTGCCTATTGACCGACTGCAACCGCGAGTGCAGCCGCATTGCAGTGACCTACGCCACGAGCAGGCCTCGTGCCAGCCTTCGAATCAGCCCTCCGACGCCTGCCCTCTCGTCCCTTCCTCTCTTTTCTCTTTTTTTTTTTTTTTTTCCGTTCCCTCATAACCTCCAACAATGCGCATCACCGAGCTCCATGCCGTACAGGGGTCGCGCATGTACCCGTTCAATATTTGCAGGCGTATATTTATCTGCGTGGTTCGTGTAACCGCGCATCTACAGGGAGCATCAAAAACGGTCGTGGGAATCTTGCGATGCGAAACGTTATTAAAAGAAGAATTCGGTCCGACCTGTTCCTCGTTCCATTGACTTTTCTATTATTTTTTTTACTTCTCGCGGACGCAACTGACAAAAAAGTTTGAAGCAAATAATGATAAAAATGTGAAACGCTCTGTACCGCGGTCCTCAATATTGATACGTACGAGAGTCCGGTCCACCCACCACCGGGACTGGCTTGTGAGTGGACGACATTGGCATTTCGTGCAGCGGTAAAGCAAACATCAATTTATCGGCAAACAACTAACGAATCGCCCGCCAGCTCGCGCGCGCGCGCTCAAAACGATATAAATTCGATACACACGATGTATAATCGAAAACGCGTCGGGCCGGTGTACACGTGTCACTCGCTGCGGATGAAAATTATAATCATATCCGCATCCGTTTTTCGTACGCGTTATGTCGACGAGGATTTTCGTGCTCGACATAATGCCGAAGTTGCGACGAGGCATTTTCGGTTTGCCGGATTAAAACCCTGTGTAATACCGAACGAATCGTCCTTCGAAAAGGACGAAAATATTTCGAATACGCAAAAGTCGCGGGTGGAGAATGGTCACTCGGATGCCCTCGTTTCCATTGGTCCTCCCCCGCGCGGCGGTTCCTTTCGCAAAGTCGACGATCGTCGTTACGCCGACCACGGTCAAATTATAAATAAACATTTGATGGGATCCGCGAGCGAGGAGTCTTTGTGCGTTGGCGCGCGCGTGCCGCGCCATTAGCGTTTCGTATATGTTTAAGCCTCGGTCGGCGCGGCGGCGCTGATGCCTCGCTGCTGCTGCTGCTGCTGCTACTGCTCGAGCCCCGTCAAAACAAGACAAAGCTCCGCAAATATCCAAGGGGTACAAAAGGCTCGCCTCAAAGAGCGAAGAGGGGTAGAAAACGCCGGGCGCGAGTTGCCGCCGCGACTCGGTAGGCGAGTTGGACCCGCGCCATTGCGGACGCGACGACCGGGCCACCGACGCATCTCTCTCTCTGTACACGTTCGCGTCGTGTACCGCGTCCGCGTTACACGGTAATACCACGCTCGGAAACGCGGGAACCCTTGCCGACCCCGACGTGGACGGCCGCCGCACCCCCGTTCCTTTTTAAAAAGCCTCGCTCACCGCCCTGCAGTGTCCGCAGCGTCCTGTCCTTGCCACTTGAAGAAAGCGAAGACGTTTCCCAACACTTTCCATATTGCATCATTGTGTCCCGCGAGAGTCGAAGCGGTATATTGGAAATTTTATCTCCGAGAAAAGTGACGAGGAAAATAAAATATTATTTTTAGTTTACAGGAAAAAGCTGAAGGGATTTGGATGGCTTTGATTTTAGAGTTTTGGCAAAATCGCCCTGGACCGGGATGTGTTCGATGGGGTCGAGTGAAGAGAGCCCGTTGTTTCCACCGTCGAAATTCGAGTTTCTTCGGAGCCAGTGGCTCTTTTCTTCGTCCGCGAGCCGCCGTCGCCGCCGCCGCTGCCGTTCTTTCGCCACTCTCTCTCGCAGAGTCCGCTGTGCACACTACGGTCTTTGATTCAAAGTAAATCTAGACGCGAATGGCTCCCGGGCATTGGCCACGCTCTTCGGGCAAGTCGGAGTCAGGCTTTTCCCCCGAGGGGGTGGAAATGTTTCGCGCACGCCCCGGCTCCGAGAGAGCGGCGGCGGCGGCGGCGGCGGCGGCGGCGGGAGTGCGGAATGGCCGAGCAAAGACGAGCAATAAAAATGAGACTCGAGGACTGGACGGACCACCACCGAGGCGCAGCCAGACGCAGCTCATGACTTAAGAAGCTGAAGAAGCGCGCGAAAGAGCAAGACGCCCTCGCGCTGCCTCGAGTGCCAAAGAAGGAGAGAGGGAACGAAGATGCATGTATCAGAGGCAAAGTTTTCGTTCCTCTCGAGCCGAGACCCGACGAGTCGCTCGCCGTGTGCTTCAGAAACGGCGCAAAAAAAAAACGACGAAAAAAAAAAAAAAAAACGACGTTGCGAAAGTGAAGACAGATGCAACTCGCTCGAGTGAACATTTTCTCAGTCGACGAAAAGCTGAATTTACAAAGCTGTCTGAAATCCACGGTATTCAGGATTTTTAAGAGTCAACGATAAAGAGGCTTCTTTTTATTTTTCGTCGAATCTCCATCGAGACTTTATTGGGTGATTAAGAGCGGGGGAGAACCTTAAAGTTTGAGGTAAAAAATGAGTGGCTGATGAATTCAGGTGAAAAGTTTACGCTGCGAGAGGTTCACCCGAAGTTCTCGCGAGGTTCGGGTGGAGGAGGATCACCGATAAGAGAGACGAATGGAAAGAAGCGAGGCAGGTGAAATAAAAAAAAACAACTCGAAGAGGATTCTATATATGTATATATGAAACTCGAGTATTGAATTAGTACTTTGAAGGTGTACGCGCTCACCTTGGGGAATTCGTGGCTACGTGTCCCTGCCTTTATCCTCAGCGGCGACGTGCCTTAAAAAGGGTCTGGCAAAAGTCGGCAGACGGTCCTTCATTTATTTATGCGAAACGTGTCGGACAAATAAATCAGATATCTTTTTCGAAAGACCGACCCCTCCCTCGGCGATGCGTTCGGGAATTTTTGTTCGATCGTCGAGATCATCGTAATTATCTCGATACGTTGAAACGGCACAGAAATTTGACAAAAAATTAACAACAATAGTAAAAACAATACCGAAATACGAAATTTTATTCGTCGGATTTACTTTCCTGTGATAAATCTCCCTAGACGCAGAAATGAAAATGAGTAAACGCCGGGTGATCCTGTAGCCGAAGAAAAATGCCGAGTGGTATAAAAATAATATTCCCGAGGTCGCGTTGGTTCGTTTTGGTGTATATAGACGCGGTAGGCGAAGGTTGAGGGAGAGTACAGTCGACTCATGGCGTTTTAAATCTACGTACAAAGCACGAACCTCTGTCTCTGTGGGACGGTGTTGGAGAACGAGAGGAGGGCGGAGAAGGCGAAAGAGTGGAAGCACAAGGACGCGCGCGCGCGCCGCCGGAGTCGCGGAGGAAAAGGCGGAAGAGGAAAAGGAGAGCCGTGCGCGTATAGAGCGCGGTAACCGGGGGGATGGAAAACGGTGCGCAGGAACGCGTTGGACAATTTTTCACCGAGCAGAAACACCGCCGACTACCAACGCGAATTTTTGTCCCTCCTCGCGGTCCAACAACCGAGGGTCGGGCTACGAACATGTTGAAGCCACCCCCCCCCCCCCCCCCCCCGCCCCTCGATTATTTTTCACCTTTTTCTATCCCTCCGCATCCGACAACCTTACCCACGAGCCACCACTCCCTTCATCCCCCCTCGTGTTCTCTCTATTTTGCTCTTTTTCTCCGGTTTTTTTTTCTTTTTTTTTTACGTCAACCCCTTTCCTCCTGTCGCGGGCTTTTTCTCCTTTTGCGAATCCACGTCTACGCGCCCTCTCGCCAGAGAAAACACTATCCCCCGCCGCAGGATTCCCCGCAGAAATGAGGTGGTTTCGCGCGAAATTTTATCGTCTCTAATGAATTTCAGGTATCCACGCGCGAATTTTTTCCCTCGAGCGTGCGTCGAATGAATTTTTCAAGATTCGTTCGCCGACGCAGGATATGACGAGCCTTTAAAATTGATTAAAAAAAAAAGTGTAGCGAATAAGTATTTGCCGTAATTTCGCCCAAGGACAAACTGCACCATTTGCATCCGATCGAATGCGGTGATTTGTTCGAGGCTCCTCGCGATCATCGGCAGCCGAACGAAGAGTTTTCGTATCGCTAATGCCACAGGGAAATTTCGATTGATTACGAGCAATACCGGTGCATTAATACGCCCCAGTAACTTCGCGAGAGCGGGGGGGCCAATCGTTCGACGCTGATACATCGGAAATTAATTACCGTGCCCGTTGCTCTCGGTCAAAGCTATCTGCTCGACGCGCGCGCGGTGCTGGGCTCGCGACTCCCTTGCCTATTACGCGCGCAGCTTTGGCAGTCGCCTCTCGCATGAAATTCGTTCGACGGATTATCGGCTACGGGTGAATCGCCCGCTCAGACGTCGCTCAGTATTTCCCACCGTTGGAATGGAAATTTGTCGAGAAGATTCGCGTCATACTTTTCTTGTCCTAAATCATCGGTCACCGCGGAAACATTTATTACTTCTGGATATCGCGGTCTAATAATGAGAAATTAAATGTGGGATGTAATTCATTTGGCGAGTCGAAACTGACGGCACCTCCTTAGGGTATCACGCGCGTGCGCGGCTGTTCGTTGGATCCGTTTGAACGAACGATTCCTTCGGGATGTTAACGCTTACTCAATTAGGAAGTGCTTCGTTACCGTGAGAGATAGCTGATCTTATGACCTCTCGAGAGTATATTGACGACCCGCAGGAACGCTCGGATTCGTTAATGACTTACGAGCCACCATCGATAACCCTCGCCCCGACGATCGACTAAAGTTTCGAGTTTATATCCTGGGAGCAAAAATTTAAAAAATAAATAAAAAAATCTCACGGAAAAATTGCCGCTTCAATTGCACGTTTCCGCGATTACTTCATTAACGTATTTTTTTTTTATTAAGTGGTTTCGTCGTCAACTCTCTTCAATATCGTAATTTTTGCGACTGAGGCTCATGAATTTCGCAGTCATTGAGATATACGAGACATTTTTCGGGTCATAATTCACGATTAAAGCGTTAAGAATTCAATGAATATACGATGTTTATGGCATTTCAATTAACGTAACAGTTGTCGGGAATTTCTCGGACTGCGAGCGTCTTCGCCGCCCGGCGACTTTCGCCCGTTCGCAAAGTGGTACACGAGCATAAAACCGCGAAGGTGTCGAGAGGTCTCGCGTGAGTCTAAAATTATTGGCGCGTCACGAGACGATACGTATGACTCGGCGTTGACCGAGGAAAATCACGCGAAGGGTCAGCGCATCGGCGAACGAACGAACGAACGAACGAACGAACGAACGAACGGTCGGACGAGAATTCCTCGACTTGTTCGACTTGGCGGTTTTATCGCTCTCCACTTGGCCGTGGGCGTTCGTGCCGATCGTACGCATTAATGCGCGATATATCTGTACACGAGAACACTATGAATACGATGAAACTTTGAATCGTGATTGAGTTGATATAAAAAAAAAATTAAATTCTAACCACCTTCGAAATTTAATCTAAAAAAAATCTCGAGACCTTTCGAAGATGGTGAAAAAGGTTAGAAGAAGAAGATGATGAATTGTCTGTGAAATCCAGGAGGTCGAGGCGGGTCAGGAGCCAGTTCGTTTCGGTAGCGAATGCCCCATACGTTACACCGCCAACCAGTCATATACAAATATGGCTGAAAGAAGAAAACCTCGAAGATGCATAGAGACTGAGGAGCGAGAGTGCGCGCGTATCTGCATGAGGGCAGCTCGCGAGCTTCTCGAGCCGTCTTCAACACGCCCGTGCGATCGTATCGCGAAGCGAAGGAACGATCCTCGGGTCACGAACCCTACGGGTTGCCGGTTACGGATAGACCGAACACGAGGCCTCAAACGATATGGCATTCTCGCCGATGCTTTTTCCGACCGTTGGTCGTAGATCGAACGGGCGGCTAAGTCAGGGAGTCCGCTCGTCGGTGCTGAAACAACGTGATCTCGCTGGTCTGTACCACTTCGCGTACGTTCGTATTAGGTTCAGTCTTCGTTCGCCGATGATTCCAGACTCCAACGGTTCCCTGTAACATATGTACATCCACGACTCGTGTACACGCATAACTTATCGATATAGAACTGCGCCGCTGCCGCTGCCGCTGCTGTTGCTGCTGCTGCACTGTAACAACTGCGATATATCGTCGCTTGTACCGTACCAGTTCCGCACGATATATCGCTACGTGCGATGCCAGCGCGAGGCAGCGCAGCTGAGCGCGAGATTGCCCCGAGAGATATGACTGCTCGAAGACGCGAAGGTGTAAACGTATTTGGATGACATTGGATTGCGAGTTGTGGCTCGCGGGACATTGCTCATTATTTAACTTACGCCTCGAGGAGTTCTGTCCGAAGCACGGAGAAAGGGGTCTGGCAAAAAAGCGTCTTTGCTCCGCGGTAAACGTTGTTGAGATGCAATTTTTTAATAAACATAAGTTGTCTTTTAAACCATTGTTATTTGCGCCTACAGGGCCTACGGCAAACTCGGTTTCCTACTCGCCGCGACAACTTTACAAAAGCCAAAGTTGGAATACAAAACAGCAAAGAAAGCGGCTTTCGTCGAACTGTCGTTGAACGGACACTCGCGGTAACTCTTTGTACGCCGCTCGCGGACTGTGTATACCGTCGTAGGCGCAACGAGTGTAATCTCGTTTCGGACGGCCGCCGAGTTAAACACGTACGAAAACTTTGTCCCGCGCTAACTTCTTTCTCTCGTCGCTGTTGTCTATCTTTATCTTTCAATTTGAGCTCTCGACTTTTTTTATTTTCGTGTCAGCCTATTTTTGTACATAAATATAAAGGCATATAATATATAAATCAATGAAACGCAGGTAGAATATTTTTACAACGGTAAATTCTAAAATCGTACAAAGGTCAGGAGATAAAAAGCGGAAGAGGTGGATAACGCGAAGGAGTTGATACATCCTCGTTCGGGTTTTAAAGGAGGTCTCGCGTCTCGCGTCCTCCTTCCACGCGACTTTGATACGAACGAGCGAGCGAGCGAGCGAGCTAATTCATCCGGCCCCGTGCGCGTTATCTCTTACGCAAAGTGTATAATGGCCATCCTCTTCGGAATAATCTACACGACCGGCACTCTCTCTGCACGCAAATGAGTTAAATGGAAAAGCAACTACGACTCGTAAGCGAGTCTGTTGACACTTCTTTATCCTCTTGGGAAGTACCGAGGTGCCATACATCTTGAACTTCGTCGTTTCTTCTTTTAGGTCATAAAACATAATATCTACGAATTTTCACGTTGAAATGTCAATTTTTTTAACCACCGATTCACTCATAGTTTTTCGCAAAAATTGAATAAAACATGACTCGTCATTGAACTGTATGAAAAAAAATATTAATTATTTCCACGTTTTTTGTTCAGTGCATTCTAAAGTCCTTTGACTTGTCTCGACTCTATCGGTAACAAGTTGTCCAATTTGTCGGCTGCGTGACCAGTCGGCTATTTTCGCTGTTTCCACCTTTCTCCGTTACCCCATTTTTTTCTCCCTTCATCCACCGGTTTTCGTTGTCGACGTCATATTTTACCTTTTTTCCCTTTTTTTTTGTTTTTTTTTCACGGCGATTCGAACTTGAACGATTCGGCACAGCCGTCAAAGGGAAGAGCCGATGTTTACGGGTGACAGCGAGAGCAGGAGCAAGAGAGAGAGACGGAGGAGGAACGGGGAAAATAGAGACAGGCCCGACGCCGGAATCGTTAACACGAAATTTCCGGTTCCGCGCTTCCCCATTTCCGTTTGTGCCTTTTCGTCTCCGCGATCACTTTGTACTCTCGCACCTCGACTCCAGTCCCTGCGACTCATCCTTTTCATACTTCGCCGGCACGAGACGAGAAATTTGACATTTGTGTACCGACGTGCGCGACCTAAAAAATAGTATGTGTAAAAAATTTCTGATAAATTTATTTTTCAACCAGGGCTCGTACGTCATGTGTCGCAAAAAAAAAGCAGCCATGCGGCGCACCTGCACATCAAACGCGATCGAAAGTATCTTCAATGACGAGAGGCTCACGCGGAGATTTGCATATATGTATGTATATATATGCACACCTCGAGCGGGATACAATGCGTTACTACAGACCCGGACACGTTTGCGCACCGCGGGGGTCACGCACTCGTAGCCTCTCTGTTTTCGCGCGCGCGCACTTGCACTTACACACTCGATACAAATCGTCGCTGCGCGTTTCGAGACTCCCGATACGCTGCTTGTTGTTATAGAATACAACGAGTATACGCGGTGGCCGACAAATTACCAGCCATGTCGGTCAATATTAATTCATCGCGCCGATATTCCCATGAACTAACATTCAAAAATATATTTTTCTCTCGGCACGTTGAACAACATCTGTTTTGAAGAAAACATATTGCAATGCTTTCGTCGACTCGACGTGAAAATTCCTTGACCAGCCGATTCGTTCGTACACATAATGGACATTGGAATCAACGATTTTCTCTCGTAACGAATGCTGCGCATTAACATATTTCACATGCAAATATTTTTCCATGCATTTGTAATAAATTACGTGCGCCCGTTGCGACTTACACGCTTCTATATAGTCGAAACACGATGTACCATCGCATAATCGTGGCAGTATCTTTTTCATTCGTTTCACACGTGGAGCCTATAAAATGTTTTAGAATTATACTGTTGCCGTTTGTTTCTTTTTGACATTCGGTTGGATGTACAATTGGTTTCAAGATTTGAGGTGGCTAGATATTTAACAAACTTTCTTTTTTTGTTTCAGGTAAGAGTCGTGTTTTCATTGCCATTGCGAAGCCGGTTGATTTGTGAGTATCTTTGCTGCCAGGGCAATGATATAATTCAATATCATAATTAACACGACAATTCCAATTATAATTTGGTGCGACAGTACCGACTCGAACGTCGAAGATAACGCAGCGCGTTGGATTACGGACACCCCGTAGACTCTCGGTGTGTCGGTGTGATTTAATCGAACGTAGAGCGCTGCATAAACGTTCGCGTGTCCCGCGAGCTGTTCGTTTATGCGAGTCGCGTTTAACACCCGCGGGTCGATGAGAAACGCGCGAGTGCCGCGCGAGGCGTAAACCGTCGTCGCAGCGCGTCGTCAATAGGTCAGCGTCGCCGTGTCGACTCGCGTGCACTCTGGACTCCAAACGCAGTCCGCGCGCCGCACAAGTCAGGATTTACAAATTTATCTCATGCTTTTCTTTTTTTCTTATCGCGACAATAACAATTTTCCGAAGCGGTCGAGAGTGTCTGTGTGTGCGGATAAAAAGAGTGCGATAACGAGGAAAATTCCGCAGTGTCGAAGTTAACTGAGAAATCGTGAGGAGCCGCTATCGCGTCGCCCTTTCTCGTTACTCGTCCGTTAAAGATCGAGCCTGGGCAGCAGGAGCTGAGCACCGTTGCGTCCTGCCAATTTCCCGATTTATCGCGCGCCCATTAATCGCCAGTTATGACCCCCGACGTAAATGCATTTACGGCCACTCGATAGCGTTCAAACGTAAAATTTCACTTCTCCGCCCGCGTCCTCGTCCCTCGTCGTAAGCCCCTTTCTCCCTCCCTCTCGCTCGCTTGTTTTATGTAGCTTCGTCTAGCCAGACACACCGTCGTGTCTCACGGTCATACACGCTGCTATTTTTTTCTCCGCAAATAAAGCAGACGTTTAACGAGCCATTCTCCATTTAAATTCGCCCATCTTGCTGCTCGCCCGCGCGCTCCTCGTAAACATTCTTCCCGCGCCTTTTGGGCATCTGCATTCACAAATATTTCTGACCAATATCGGACGTTTTTACGAGGATCAACTTTATCGTTACGTCGTTACCTTCTCTTCGCTGTACACGAGGTTATCCTTTAGTCACTCCTACGATTTTTTTTTCGATTTTTCAAACACCTACGTTTTTTTTTGTCGTGTGCCTTTGAAAAATTTGATAATCCGATGTAAAAATGAGAGAAGAAGGGGAGACGCGTGTGGTAAATAATTGAGAGTGTGAACGAGAGGGACAGGTGCGGCCAGACAAGCGTAACACGAGCATCTCACCTTTTGCGATTCGAGCGAGCGAGGCGCGCGAGGCTCTCTTTCCGCTGCTACCGTATCACTTTCCGATTTCCAATTTCAATTCCAATTTCAATTTCGATCCGGTGTGGCGCGCGCGCGGCGTTGGCGTTGGCCTCGGTGGCGTCTCGACTCTCGCGCCGCGCCGCACACCGGGCTTTTCCCCCGGTCTGTCAGAGGGGAGAGGGGATGGATCCTAGACCTCTCGATTATACTCGCCGATTCCGCGCGCGACTCATCGTCGCGAATTCCCGAGACTTCCATCCCCGTATGTCGCGCCATCCTCTCGGGCCATCCGACACTGGCGCGCAAACGCGAATAAGCTTTATTCGCGAAAATATCTCCGCGTGGCCGCGGGTTATTTTCGCGAGGGGATAACGACAATCATCGAGACACTCGAATAACAAAACTTTCTTCATATTTTATTCAGACCCACGGAAATCTTTCCAATCGTCGCGAGTTTCGGTGGTATATTTTTTTTCAGGACGTAAAAGATATCCACAGTCAGATTTCTCGCACGACTCGGTTCAAGCGTAAGGTCAACCAGGAGTTCAAGTGTAATAGTAGCGTTGGGGCCGTTTCGAGGGGTAAAATTAAAAAGTGTTCGTTGCCTGCGAGTTTCACGTTTCTAACAGGCAGCGCGCGCGACCCGCGAGAAATCTCCCAGTTCTTATTGACACGAGGACCCCCGCGTCAGGAGTCACGTATGTATATCGTAAAAGCCACTATTTTATGCGCATAATACGTATGCAAATGTATGGAAAAATTCTTGGCGAAACAAGCGAAATTTTCCCGGGGTCGCCGGGCGCCGATCGATACCCCGGCAATATCGCGCACATATCGACCTTACCGAGAATCGGGATTCGAGATGACCATAATTACCGAGGGAGGCCGTTACTTTCCGAGTACAGCAGCGCTGTGCACTGTTATAGGCGAGTTCGCGCGCCAGTTGCACGATTACCGACGTAGCACTTCGTGACTAGCCGCCACGCTCGTTTAACTTTTTTTTCACCCTTCCTTCCTCTCTTTCTCTCCTTCTCTCGTGTCTCTCGCAGTTTCTTACCGCAGTTACATTAATAACGCTTGTGGCTCGGTTGATAACGGCCACACGCGGAAAGTGCACGACCGTACCGAGAGGATTCGCGTAAACACGATCCTACTAAACGTTTTCCCCTTGCTCAACAAAATATCTCTCCAAAGATGCTGACTTTGTTTAGACATTTTTGTTAAAAAAATGTTTTTTTCCCATCCATTCCTTTCGTCATCTGTCCCGGACAGCACGTCAACGATTTTCACGCACGACTGCTGCCCGATCGTTGGCAAATAACTTTCCCCGAATGACTTGCAAAATCGTTAATCCTGAAATGAATCCGAATCCGCGATCGGCGCTTTCTTCGACGAATCGACTTGGATCGCGGATGCTTAATTCGACGTTGAGTGAGACGTGTTATTCTCGTTGACAGGTAGTACGAGAACCGCTCGGTTGGCGGGCCGAAGGACAAATAACAGACTCGACGATGCGCCGAGGAATTTGCAGCGGGAGGCGAACGTCGTGATTGACGATTGAGAATCGCGAGGGGCAAGTCTACTACTGCGCGCGAAGGGAAAAAGGAGGCATCGAAGCGAGTTAATAAACGACGCCGGGTCTCGGCGAAAGTCACGCCGGTGTCCTGCGGTCGTTGCTGGACGCGTCTTCTGCGTCGTTGTTGTCGCGGTGCGATTCGCGCGGGCTTCGCGGCGACTCTCGCGAAGAAACCGGGTGGTGGCGAAGCAGCGACGGCCACGAGTTTCTCGACCTGTCGACGCGACCGCAGGCGATTTCTTTCCGTGGTCCTGGCGACGAAACCGCAGGAAAAACGTGGCCGTTTCGCTGCTTCCGTCGCAGTCGCCGCTCGCGCTCGTGTCACTCCCGCCGCTCGGTCGCTCGAACGACCAGCGGGACGCGAGCTACGTAGTACACTCGGACAGAAAACAGTTATAACTTAGAACGCGATCGCGAGCGTGTCGTGGCGGCTGTCTTGGGAGATATTCGCCTGCACCGGCGATCGTCGCTCGGGCGTGACTTATGACCCAACATTGCTCGAAGGAGACCCATGAAAATCCGCGAAAATAGAAAAAATAGTCTTCGCAGTCACCGTAAAAAAATCAGCTCAGCTACCGTGTAATTTATGCAGCGGGAGAAGGACTCGGAACCCACTCCTATATACGCGCCCTGTCGTTCGATTATCGAAGTGCACCGGTACATTAATATTCCGATGAGAATTATCGATGGACTTTGACTCGGGTATATTGGTTGACGAAAGACAAGCGGAAAACGACGGGGAGATAGATTGGACTTTGTACGCTTCGTCCCGACGTGAAACGTATCGATCTCGGGATCGACGCGGAATATTATCTTTCGGCCGTATTAGCTGTGGATGTCGGGAAAATCTGGTGTTCGTCAAATCGAGACAGGGGGTCTCCGCTGCCGCCGCCGCCGCCGACGACGACAAGAGAAGCCCCGGAGCCCATTAATTGGCCCTTAATCGAACGATTACTCGGTCGTACGCTGCGCGCGACGAGCACCACGGTTTCCCTCAGGGCTGCAGCAGCAGCGACAGCAGCAGCGACAGCCCCGATTCATTAGGGAAATTAATAAGCGCGTCGTGTGCCCGCGCTCCCGGCTCTTCCGGGGCACAGGCGCATTTGCAATTATACCTTCTTTCCGAGCAGTGACAGAGCATCAGCCGCCCACAGGCGCTGCCGCCGCCGCGCCGGATCACCCTAGCTTCGACCGCATCCACGCATTTTCCGCCCCCGTGTCTGTGATACACGCGGAAAATTCGCTCGGGCGACATTCGGGAAATTCCGTTTTGTCGCGGTAGCAATAATGACGAAAACAGACGCAACGTCAATTTCGAGATGAATTTTTTTCCGAATGCCTTAACGAGGATACGATTTTCACAAGAGAGGCTGAAAAGCTCGTCACTCGTGTGTGTCATCTTTCTTTAAAATTCTTCAGCCGTTCCGTCGTATTTTCTTTTGCATCTCGACGTTTCATATCGTCCGCTATTGCTTTTTCGTGTCCGGGAGGAAAAAAAATGTTAGTCAAGATTTAATATACATTTTACGAGCTCCGCGTTCGCATGGGAATATTGAGTTTCCCGTAGACGGGTAGAAATATTTTTGTTTCTGTTTTTATTGCGCGTTTCTCTTGACCCCGGAGTGAATTAAGCAAACAAAGAATTCTCGAATCGTTCCGAGGAAATTCAAGGAGTTTATTCGCGTCGCGCGCGCGGAGAATGTTCGCGAGCTCCGATGGCGGAGATTCCATTTTACTGGCTTTATGTTTATCTTGTGGGTCGTGGGCCGCGCGCGCGTGGCGGGTCAGCTCAAAAGTTGAAAAGTTTTCCGGTGGTGAACGCGCAGCAGTAGCAACAGCATCCTCGAAGTGGAAAAGCTCCGAGCTGAGGGAATTGTATAGAGAGAAGTGAAGTGAGAGGATTGACGCGTTTCCCGGTATGAAAAGGCTGCAATTTTTCGTAACACCGAGGGACGACGGGAAAGAGTCTCGCGCCCGAATCGCCACTTCGAACCATCCGTCTGTCCGCGCGTCCGGCGAGTAGCGAGCGGAGATTGTCTGACCTCAGCAGAGAATTCTCAGCTCCCTCTCCGCTTCTGTATCTGCTGCACATTTTTTTTCCTTTTTTTTATCGTTCTGTCGGGGGTCGTTGTATTTTCCCGTTGTGCGTTCCTGCTGAGTCCAAAATCCACCGGTGTTTGCAAAAAACGATATTTTTTTTTTTCTGAAAAACTACTATCCGCAAGATGTGCAGCGGGCGACCAATCGGAGAAGTTGAAATTTGATATGAAAGAGGATTGAAAGAGGGGTGAGTGTGGCGCGAACGTCGGCAAAAGAGTGGAGGAGGGTGGAGGGTTGAAAAACCCCGTGAGTGAGGAAAAGTTGTTGGCGTTCGGAGACGTCGTCTCGTCGTCGCCGTCGCCGTCGCCGTCGCCGTCGACGACATCGTCGATTGCGAGGAACACGAGCGCGGGGTACAGCTCTCGCCGGGCGCGAAATTGCAACTTTCCCGCAACTCGTTACACCGTCCGATCGTGTAACGACCCTCGAGGCACGAGACCTCGCAGTGTGAGGTCTCGCGCGCGCGATAGTGCCAGAGAAAGCGAGCGAGCGAGCGCTGCGAGAGGGCGCAGAGGGCGCGAAACAGCTTCGCGCGATTACGTCGCACATCCGGCGACGTTCAGACGCGCCTTTTCCACGTTTCTCAGGGAGGGGGCGGCGGCCGAAAGCCGAGTGCTCGGCGTTACCGACTTGAGTAAAAAAAAAAGCACGATGAAAAAATAGTAATAATCCCGCGGAGAAAAAAAACACGCGAAAGGAAGAGGAGAGGGCAAAAAGCCACTTGACCCGCAACCGGTTGGCACTAATTGCTGGTAAACGCGCGCTTTCATAACTCCCTAAGAGGGTGACTCGAAATGTCGTCGCGCTTAGTCCGCATCCACCGAGCGACGAGCCACCTCGAAAATTATGTTTTTACGTTCGCGGATTTTGTTCGCACGAGCACTAATGTTGTCATATATCAGCGGAAGGAAGCGAATAATGGAGCGAAATTCACGATGAAAGTGACAAAAGAAATTGAAGAGGACGAACAGTGAAGTGAAGTGAAGAGAAATCCAGTCATTTCGTCAGTGCAAACGGAATATAGAATTACCTTCCGGTCTGGCGACCATTTGCCCATATGAAGCAGCCAATCGTGGCGAGATTTCCAGGTGTAATGAACCAGGCGGCGAAAGCAGCGAGAGCTCCACCGAAACGGAGGATAAAGTTTCAATTGTCCCCGATATCTACAAGATTTATTTGATTTAATCCCCATTTCTTATTACCGTCATATCCGATCTCAAAATCCGATGGATTTCTCTCGCTGGATCCCAGGGAGCTTTTCGTAAGAATCAAACCACTCGTCGGAATCAATATTTTCATCCTGTGAAAGATAGAGACGCTTTTAAGTAATTCTCAGAGCTCATCCAGCATCGTTTGGTACAACTATAATATTTAAAAACGAATTTCACTCGACGGGTCTCTTCTGGGCCAAAAAAATGAGATAGAAAAAGCGAAGAAGTTAATTGCACAAACATAATTACACTACGCGCCTGATTGTATACAATTTCCGTTAAAATTGCGTCTGGTCCTTCGAATCCCCTTTCGCGTATACGACCGATTGTAGTGAGAAACTTAGTAGCAATTTCCGCGCTCGGTGCAAATGAAATATAATTAGGGAAGTGTAAGTCGAGCGTTTCATTGTCTCCTCTCTCGTCTTGGCCTCTCGCGGCGGCCATTCGTCTCCGCGTTTGTCGGTCGCAGGCGCCGCGCGTTCGCCGCGCTTCCACTTGGCCGGCTCGGCTACCGGGTTGGGATCGTTACGAGAAGCAATCAGACCGGGGGATTTACGTTTAATCGTTTCAGGGACCGATCTCTCTCTCCGTCGCTGCGAGAGCTTAGCCTCTCGCAGCGACGGCCTCGATCATTTCGACTGCGCTATCTCGAGATTAGAGTTTCATCGATTCAAACGGCCGCGCAGTCGGTTTTTCGAAGGGTCCCGCGTCGTCCAAATCGACCACCCGAAGCCCCCTCGGAATTAATAGTACCAGGATCATGTTGTTACGTTTCCGACTAAAAATTCCCTCTGATTTTCCGGAGTGTGCAAAAAAAAATCAATTGTCGGACGCCAGTCGCCAATTGATAAATGAATTTAATTACCGCACCACGAAAGAAAAAGATTCTGGATTGAAATGACCAAGCTGATAAAGTACAATGATGAACTATTCTGAGCCATCGTTTCTTGTCGATAACACGACAAAATCAGACAGTTCCAAGACAAATGGAAGGGAAGTTTTCCCAAAGATTCCGCGCTTCATCCATCAATACCCTCTTCCCTACCGCGAAGGCGGGTACAGCTGGATGTATCCACGCAACGTCCCCTGATGATAGCGCAAGTCATTAATAAATAGTCTGACGGAGAGCGCGAACCGACGTTCGTTTCGAGAGAACGGCGAACGGTGAGAAGCGAGAAAAAATAATGAATCAATAGTGTATCTCGATTAATATTCCGACTTTCCCCGACGGATTCTGCCCGCCTCCCTACCGCCCCTTCCCCCGAATGAAATCTGGCTATTAATTGATTCCAGTTGCACATGAGAATTTAGAGTAAACAAGCGAATTATCAAATTTCGTGATAAGAAGGCAAGGAAACCAGGTGGGGGCGGTTCTGATAATGAGCCATGGGTTCTCGCGGGGTAGAATTGAGGTCAACGAGGGTTCCCGAGCCGGCGATAGTGGTGAAAAGCGAGCGAGGGCGATGCTACGGACGTACGACGCGAGCAGGAGCAGCGCGAGCTCAAACCACGGGCATTCATCAATCAACCTCTCAGCCCGGATCCATCAACAACGTCATTTCCGCGTGTCTAGGGATCGCTCCGGTCTCCATTGGTCGAACGGGCATCCCCACCACCACCACCACCACCACCACCACCACCACCACCACCACCACCACCACAACCACCACCGGTTTCATCCCCTCTCCCTCCGCTGTCCTCGCTTCCTTCGAACAGCCCCCTCACCCTCTCTCGAGCCGCGCTTCGTTCGTGTTACGCCGCTTTCAGCTCGGCAAACGAGGGTACACGGTGAATACGACACGAGGGTTGACCACCCCACGTTAAAAATACATTCTCGAATTTCGCCCGAAAACAAAAATCTCACCCGAGCTGCTGCGCCGAACGTGAAACATGACGTCAGCTGTCGCCAAGAAATTGTCGTCGACGTTAATTGAACTTTCAGCAATTTGGCTTGTTTTTTATCCACATAAAGAAGAATTCTAGGGATTGACATTTTCACTTGTCGCGAGCCGCATGCTCTTTGAGGAATGATGCAAGGAGACGAGCAGGAAGAAAAGCGCGATTCTCGGGACGAAGATATTCCCAATGCTTTGGTAGTCAGACGCGCGCGAGCCACGTTGATTTACAGAAGTCTCGACAAGGCGTCGATCGTAAATAGCTTACGCGGCACGAGCGGGACTATCGTCTTTCGGTAGATGCTGCGCGCGACCACGTCCACACCGTGCAATAAGGCTGCGTTCATTCGGTGTTGGATCGTTCGATGCAAAAACCATTCAAATATCATTATCATTTTATTATCGCGTTATCGCGTTATTAAAAAATTAACGAGACATCGAAACGCTTGAATTAAAAAAAGTGTATAAAATTGATAACCATCGTTGATGCAGTTTTTTCACAATTTTATTCATGTACTAAATTTAATGTCCGCGCGAGGCCTTAAAATCTGTGCGCAAACCGAGCGTCGACTCTCGCCGGAGACTGCGCGATAAATATAATCGGGCATATGTGTTATATACACGATGTGTATAATCTATCGGGCGGCAGCAGGAGGCCTGCTGCTGCTCGTCCTTGTTCCCGACTGGACGGGTTACATGCATACGTACACACACTGCGCGCACGCGCGCGCGCCTAGTTCAAGCAGTGCTTACATTTGTTCTCGCGGAAGCCCAACAAATTACGCGCGACAACGGGTGAAGTCTTACATAAACCCAAGGATAGAATGCCGCGAGGTTGGCTGCGTCGGATATGACACCGCGCGTGAGCACCGACCACGTTTTAGCGATTCGTTACACTGGGGACAAGAAAAACCAACGAAAAATATGTACGAATGTACAGGCCGCAATTATTATTTTTTTCAACATTCCACTTGACTGTAATCAGCGATATTGTCCGTTGGATAGGAGCGTAAAATCGTATTAAACTAAACGTACCAGGCTTCTCAATTTTTTTTTATGAAACACGCCTCTATACGCGAGATTTAAAATGAACCAACCCACCGCCCAGTGTACTCCGCGTTCATTGTAGCGCATGGGAAGTATATGAAAAAAAAAGAAAAAAAAAGAACGTACTATCCGGCGCAGTCGGAGCTTCCGCAGATAGCGGGGTATAAACAGAGCCGAAAAAGCCGATAGGGGAAGGAGAGAGAGAGAGAATAACGAGGCGTCGAGCGACCGAGACCAGCTGCATCGGGCCGGAATCCTCTGTATCGATGCGATTGCCCGGCAGAGCTGCTGCTGCTGCTGCTGCTGCTGCTGCTGCTGCTGCTGCTGCGGATCGCCGCGAGTAAAGAGCCGGAGCGAGAAGGCAGAGCCGCCCGAAGAATGATCGGTGTTTCGGGGCGAGCCAGCACGCGGAAACGGGGGATGCCGAGCGGGCGGATGGTCGGCCGAAGGGGGGAGGGGGAGGGGGGGGGCGAGGGGGGATTCCGCTCGCTCATTCGCGAGCTCTATCTACGCGGATTTTAATCCGCGAACGTTTCCCGCACGCCTAGACGCATTATAGTTTATGACACGGGCGAATTGATAACGGGTTTCATGGGATTTCTCGCGCGCAAGCGTCCGCAATACACTGCGCGCGCTGCTGCTATGGAAGCGCGCACCGAGTGCCAGCGATCTCACCACCGCGTTTGCGTCAGATTTACTGCCCAACTTCTCGACGACAATTGCAATGTGTCGCACGTTACGAGCGAGACTTGTTTAGTTATTTTCAACAAAATTTACAACAAGAATAAATCGTTTTTTGCGTTTTTCTCCTTGAAATATTTTTTTTTCGGGCGAACATCGGTCATTTTTGGAATCAGCGGAAAATTTCCCATCGGATAGGGTTTTTTTAACTTTTCGAAATAAAAATTTTTTTTTTCGTCAAATTTTGCAAAAATGGCAAGGTACCCCTTCTAAAAATTTGCGATTTTTGAGGGTCAACTTTAAAAATCTGCAAAAAATCGAAAAATCGAGATATCGCATTCCGCCTGGCGGCATTCTCTTCCTTGAAACGTTATCTTTCGAATGAAAAGAGAAAATCCCGATTCCATTCATCCAAAAAAAAATGACATCGATTTTCGTGAAGGGTTAAAATTTGAAAACAGTAAAAAATGGTTTTTCGCGTTTTTCTCCTCGAAATTTTTATTTTTCGGGCAAAAACCGGTCATATTTGGAATCAGCGGGAAATTTCCCATCGGATAGGGTTTTAAAACTTCGTTAAATCGAAAATTTTTTTTTTCGTCGAAAATCGCAAGATCCCTCCTACGCTGGCTTACCTCCGACCGCATGATTGTTCCTAGTTAAAGATAGAAAACCACTTGCTCGTCGTTGAATTTTGAATTTGAGTTCCATATGGAGGCAGTGGACCATGCAACGACGCCCTATCCTCGCATGATTCATATAATCACATGGTTTTAAAAGGCAACGACCGAGGTTGGGAGTTCCGACGCCGCTCTCGTCTGCTACCTATATGTACGTGTATATGTAGACACACGCGAACACACAGAAAGCCCCTGTAACCCTCGTATAAGTATCCACGAGCTGCACAGCTGTTTTGGCAATCAGCTGGACCGACATGCGAGTCCGAATACATATCTGAGCTCCGGTTGCATGTCTGGCCGCTCCCACGTGCTCCAAAACATGTGGCTCTGGGATAAGAATATTTACAAATGCACATCGAGAGGTTGCAGTTGCTTCCTGATATCCACCGCGGAAAAATGTCTTTCAGTAGCGAATCAGAAACAATTCAATTTAATTTTCTTTAAAAAAAAATCAAAGATTTGATTTTTTTAATGTCGCTGCTTCTGCTGTTGCTGCCGCATAGTAGCATAGTACTATATAGAAGCTGGTTGACGTTGAAGCGGCGAGGAAGGCGCGCGCGGAGATCCCCGCTCGCCGGAAGATATGCGGCAGCGGACGAGCGGCTGCGCGTAATAGCGCGCGGACCCGAGAAGGATGAGCGAGCAGCGCGCGCGCCGGTTCGCTTCTAAATTTAGCCTCGACTCGCGTCAACCGTGGCCCGCGAGACACTTCCGCTTACTTTGGCGAAAGAACCCCGTCGGGCGTGCACCTCGCATCGAGACTGCGCATTTTTTTTTACCTTATTTTTCTTTTGTAACTATAAAATGTAAACTATAACATAAAATTATAAAAAATCTAAGAATTAGCGAAAAAAGTGGCCCGGTTATCGACGAAGAATGCGTCGAGTGGGCGCTCGAGTCGCGCCGTCGCGGCGCAGGTGGACGCGACAATACACGCCCGGATCGTTACGCCTACCGTGAAAACGCACCGGTATGCGCGCTGGTTAAAACGATGTTTTGTCCGAGCCTCGTCGCACCAGACGCCATCTATTATATAACGGGTGTGCGTCACAAAACATACAACGGCGTCGTATTAACACGTACAGCGACGTCGGAGAGGCGAGAGCAGCAGCAGCAGCAGCAGCAGCGAGCAGCGAGCAGCCCGGGCAGCCCGCGGTTCGCCAGTGTCGCAAACGGTGAACGCTAATAATTGCGTCGCTTAACCTTGGACAGTGATTAAAGCATCCTTCGTGCGTCCGTTACGCTACCAGTTAACGCGACGACGACGACGACAACGGCGCGCGACACGTCGATCATCTGGCTCGCTTACCGATCCTCTCGGTGATCGTTTGTCCATCGATTATCATTTATTGACCGATCGCCCGTCTCTTTTATCGCTCATTTTTTCCATCGGGCTGCCGAATGTTTTTTTCCAAGAGTAACGATTGAATTTCTCATCAACGAAACGCGAAGCAAATAGAATAAATGTACAGTGCAGAAATAATAGTTCCACGTCGGATTAACGGACCGCCGCACATTTGTACAGGATCCAGATCACCGTAATCGCCAGATGTCGCCCGCTCGAGCCGGGTCTTAGGGTTGCCCCGCGCGATCTTAGCGACAAATGCACATGGAAACTCGGCGAACGAGTCGCGAGACGACACGAGGATTCGCAACGCGCGTTACAACGCAAGTGGCAATTTACCGCGAGGCACCTAATCATTGCCCGACGGCGGGTGATTCCTGCCAGTGATCTGTCCTTTATAGGTCTTAATCTAGGAGTCAAGTGGGCCGAGTGTGCCATTTCGTTTAATCCTGCATACTGATTAAGACGACACGCGCGCGCGCGCGCGCTCGAACCTCCCGGCACTTTGCCGGGGGTTACGGACACTCTGCGACTCGGGACAATAAGCCCTCCTTTGGTTTTAGGACCGTCCAAAAGTACCTCCGGCACTACTACCCTCGGCTCTGAGGATAATCATGGTTAGTCAAGTTGCGACCCTGTGCCTATTCAATGTTCTCACAACGAGGGGATTCCCAAAGTCCTGCAAACATCGGACGAGCCTGGATACCGGCGGACTTGATCCCGCGACTTGGTCCATCGTCTCTGTCATCCTGTTTCCCAGGCTCTTATCAAATTCGAGCGCGACTGTTGGGTATTTTATCATTATTATTTTTAGTTACGAGCGAATTATTGTCGGCAATAAAAGGCAATAAAAAAAAAAATATTCGAATAGTACGAAAAGCAGGTACAGAAGGGAAGGACCACATGTCCACGGGTAATGAAACGAGCCGGAGGATCCTAACACGGTCAACGAACCCCGCGCGTATGTTTCCGTTCACATTTCGTAGGGGCCGCCGCAGGCCTGACGCGTCGTTCCAGGGGGGAGAGCTTAGCGCACACAGTAGCCATTTCCAGTAGTTTCATAATTCCTCCCCGTAATTGGAGAAACCTACGACACATGTCCCAATCGCATTATTATCGTATTGCGCACCAGCGCGGCCACGGCCACCAATTTCCAAGCGAAATTACCGAACCAAACTCGTTCGTACGTGTGTCTATTGTCGCTGCCGCTGTCTTTTCGACCCCCGTAAGACGACCGGGTCGCGGTTGCATCTGTGCTGGGATAAATCTGGTGGAAATTTGGGAAGTTGAGCGGCGAACCGATTGGGCGTAATTTAAGTCGCACCTTCGTCTGTGTATTTTTGGCTCTCAGTCGATAACCAGAAATCGGAGAAGGGGAAAGGCGAGGGAAGTGAGGGAGGGGGTGGGGGTTAAGAGATTTTGTAATAATCGAACGAATCCGAATAACAGCCAGCGAGCTCGGTGCGACGAGGCTGCATAGCCAATACAACCGGGCACGCGTGCTACGGTTTCCTGGGCTTTCGGGGGGTCGGAGGGGTGGGGGGCTCGGGGTTCTGGATGGGGTGCCCCCCGTTCCGCGACCTCAGTGCCCCGGCGCACTCCTGTCTAGCGCAAATGTCTGGGTCTCCTCGAAATTATTATATGGACTGCTCGAACCCGAGGGGGGTTCCTCGAGGCGAATAAACGCAACGCAACGACAGAGGGGCGTATCCACACCGAACTTAGCTTAGCGCGACTTCACAACGGAGCGACCGAGCCTCGAGAATCGATAATAACAGGGAAACCTGTATTTTATTGCAATCCTTTGCACATTTGGGGTTGATTTTTTTTTGTCTCACGAATCGTTGGATCATCGGATTGGAGATTTATTTTTTATTTTTATTTTTATTTTTTTGGATTTTGCGTCTGATAATTGTAGGGCAATTGTGGATGCACCCTTAGGGTCTCTCACCGTGAGCGCGCGCGCTCTCTTTCCTTCGTGTTCTCGCCTTCTCCGTCGTGTGCACTTATACGCCCTGGCTAATGGCACGAGGAGAGAAGTGAATCATTTTTTTTCTCCACCACGCGCGCGCACACGCGGTGTACGTGACACTCGTGCACGCTTCGCGAAACTTTCGCACGCACCGAGACGCTCGTCTGCATACAGCGACGAGATTTCCCGTGCGGTTTCGGCTGTGCCGCGGCACACCGGAAATCGTGGATTTTCGTTGCATCGGGCGTTATTGCGATAGGTCCGTTAACATTCGAATTAGAACGCGACAAATTCATGGATCCACGTCACCGAGTTCCCGCACCTCGTTGAAATTCCAGCGGAATGTACTGGAAATAGGATGAGATGGGATCCGAGTGTTTCTTTTTCTTCGTGTGGAATAAAATCTCGTCAACCATGAACTTTTTAGAAGGCGACGATTGCCGGCCGACGATGGTCGCAAGGCAGACGAGCCGCGCACGTTCAATAAGTCTCATTAGCCGCCAACCGGTAACCTCCGCCGAGTGTAAAAGATGTGGCAACCGGTATATATGCAAGATGATAAGTTGCCGGAGTTGTCTTATCTTGGGCAACGCATCGGGTTTTCCGAGTTATCGAAAGCTGTTATCCAACTTATTGAGAGAGGGAAAAATACCTGGTGGCTGCGGTTTTTTTTTCAATTTTTTTTTTTTTTTTATCATTGCCGAGAAAAGTTGCACGACGGGCTCAACCGCAGCGAAGTTCGAGCGCCACCGTCGGGGTCTTCCCACAGTTCATTACATTCGCCGCGTTGCACTCGCGCGTGGCCGCGTTTATCGTCACCTCGTGCGCGCCGCTGCTGCCGCTGCTGCCGCTGCCCCGCGAGCGTAATTTCTCGGCTTGCATAGAAACGCGAAACGCGCGCTCGCTAAGCAGACAGCCTTGAGTGGTATTATCGGGTTGCCGCTACTCGTCACTCGACTGCGCGTTTAGGACTCGGCGCTCGCATGTGCCCGAAGTTCTCCCGCAATCTCGCGATTTTACTTCGTTTGAACAAAATCTTTTTATAATACCGAGGTACATATATAGGGTAAAAGTGGTGAGGCGTACCGATCCATATTCACCACTTTCACCCATAGACAACAAATTTCGCGAACGTCGGTCTATTTTATTAAATCGCTCAATTTCCCGGAGGGCTCGCGCAGCAGCGATAGCGGGCCCGCGATTCCGTGCTTTATCGAATAAGAATAATGGAATGCGGAGCACGTACGGCGATCTCTGTTCGATTGCGGGTAGACGGTAGTTTCGGGATGTACGGCGCGAGCGGCGGCGGAGATTACGGCGGAGAAATGCAACACACCGGTAATGCGGAATTATTTATGCCTCGCGACTGGTGCTCGTGCCCGGCGCTTAGACCAAAGTGTAATTCTCTACGTGCTATAGGTGTGCACCGGAAAGTCAGCAATGCCCCCTCCCCCCCCCCCCTCTCCCCTCTCCCCCTTCCCCGCAGCCACGTTGACCGGCTGCACTTACACGTATCGCCTATCAGTAGCAGACCTACCTGCACCACTCTCGCCGTCTCTCCGCATTGTCCGAAGCGCGCGCGCGTTAACTTTCCCCCCCGTAACGAACGTCATTGCAACGTAAACGACTCACGCAGTTGTGTACGTTCCGGGCGAGCGTGTCTTATCAATGAATTACGCACCAGCTACGTGGGCCAGATCCTACGGTTCTATTCTACTATTATTTTTCCCATTACTCCAATTCCCAGTGTTCGCAAAATACAGTTGAATTCCGATTCGCGAGATCGACTGCTCGAGGGAAAAATACTTCTTCCTTTTTTTTTTTTTTTTTTTTTTTTTTTTTTCGATAAAAAAAATTTGAATTACTTCACAAAACCAAAAAAAAAATCAGTGTCATTTCTCGGAGCGACACAGCAATTTTCTGCTCATTGAAAAAAAAAAAAACGTCCCAGACTCTACGGTCTTTTTCGCGTTGCTTTGAACGCTTCGCCGAAAGAGCGTGCAAAAAAAAAGTTGTTCAATGAGCCGAGGATGAAACGAGTGACGCGCGCTATTCGACTAGCAGACCTATTTCCAATGTATCAACAGACGCCGAAGTTAAGAGCTTCTATTCGCTGGCGCGCGTTGGTCGCGGCAGCAGCAGCAGCGACGATGGTGTATTATGGTGCGCGCGTGTTTTGAGTCATCGCATTTCAGTGGCCGCGCGTGGAAAATACTCGGGCGCGCGCGCGTGATCCCCGTTTTAGCTGAGCCGCGCGCGCGCGGCGCAGACGGAAGGACGGACGGACGGACGGACGGACACGGGAGCAGCGACTGCGGAGCACGCGCGTGCGCGCTCACACTCATATGCACACGAGCGTGCGCGTATCCTATCTGTCTCTACCTATATCGTTGCTCGTGCGCGCGCCGCTGCTCGAGCCGCCGTTGCCGCTGCCGTCGCTGTCGCCGCGTCAGCGCGAAGCGGAGTGCAACCAGCGGGCAGGGCCAGAGACGTGAGAATACACAAGCACACGTGCCCCAGCCTGATATATCCTGTGCGTGCCCCGATACGACGCACATGCGTAACACAGTCTTCTGTCTTTTTTATCTGCGGCCGCAACTCGCGCGTAATACCTCCCCTCCCCTCGTAGCCCTATCCACCTCCTCTCTCCCCCCTCACCACCCCCCATCCAGCTCGAGCTGACCCCACCGGCTCTGCCCGCGACCACCGCTCATTCACAACCGTGTCGCACATTTCCTGCGCCCTGGTCGTCAAGTCATACCTCCCGTATCATTGTTCCGACGGTTTTGCTTTTCGTTCGCCGCTCGATTTTCCGGGAGCCAGAAGCACCGCATCGATTTTTTATTTTTTTATTTTTGATCATCAGAGCAATTTTATTTTTACGTCCCGAGGAAAATAGGTTAAAGGTCGGTGGTAGGTGTTCGCGTGTTTTTTTTTTATCGAAATATTTTCGTTGTATTCTCGCATCTGCGAGGAGGCGGCGGGGTGCAGCCTATATACAGTGCAGCCGGTTTTCGTTGAGCCGGGGTCGCGTGTGCATTCGATTCGGATACACCACGTTTCTACGGTAGGTCGATAAGCAGCGCGTGAGCCGGAGACCCGTGGTAGTATACAGGCGGGCCATGAGTGGTGGGGGGCGACAGGGACGGCTACGTACGCTCCTAGATTGTCTCGCCGTCCTCGTCGCACTCGCGGCGGCGCCGACTCGCTCCTCTCCTCGCTCGCCGCACTCGTCCCCCTCCCCCTCCCCACTCCCGGGCTCGCCATCCGTCTCCCTCGATCTTCGTGGGCTCTCGCGACGCGTCTACCTACACCGACGTTCGCGCGTACCTACCGCGCCCCTCTCCTCCCCGCTTCTCGCAGCAGCGACGCTCTCGCTCGCACTCGCGGAGGGGAATCCCCTTTTGCCCCTTTGGCCCCTCGTTTCCTCTCCCTCGAGAACGCGGCTCTCCGCGCTTCCGTCCCACCAACGCGAAACTTCCCCCTCTCCATTGCCTCCCCTCCCCTGATATTTCTTCGCGCTTCGTCCGTCTCTCTCGGACTCTGCCGGTGTCCCGATCAATTCTACCGCGCGGCCTTCCCTCTCGCACTCGCACCGCGCGAACGTAGCTTCCTCGCCCGAGACCCGACCGGCTGACCGTGCGCCGAATATTGACCTAAAACATTAATGTATCTCCGGCTCCAGTACAACTTTTTTTTTTTTTTTTTTTTTTTCGTTCGCATCGGAGTCGAGCCGGATGGATTAATTTGGAAATAAATTATCGCCACGTGACGAATAATAATTATGTAGCCGTCCTCTTGGGTTTGTCGGTGAGAAGAACCTCGTGTTTCGATGGCTCTGCGATGCGACAGAAGTTGTCATGTTTGCCGTGAAGCGCAGACCGTGCGCCCGGCTGGTAGTAGCGCGCGCGCACTGGCAATCGAGCTCTCTGCGCCGTCGGACCCCCCACCAAAGCGGCCGGCGCACTCCCCGCCCGGCTGCTGCCCCGTCACCCACGCCTCGGGAGGCAGCGCGCGGGGAAGGCGAGGAGAGAGAGAGAAAGAGAGAGAGGGGAGAGACCATCGCGTAGCGGCCATTCCTTTGCCGAGCCCCGTGAAGCGCGCACCCGGAACGTCTTCTGTTTCGCGTGGAAAATCGCAACCACGCCTCTCGCGCGCTATCGGTCATCTAACCCCCTTAACCCCACGACGAATTGAGCCGCACGATTTTGTCACATGTAGCCGCGAAATTAACGAGAAAAAAAGAACGCTGGACGAGACAGTAATTTCGGGTCGATCGGAGGCAGAAACGAAAACACTGACCCACGTGGTGAGGAGAAGAGAGGCAGAGAGATATATAGAAAGAGACGGAGAGCAGAGGACCAACGACGAAACGCAACGATAACTCAGCGATAAGGAGGATAAAAATAGTTCATTTACGAAAAGTGCGTGCGAAAAATAAAATATACAGGTAACAACGTGACTGGCCGTTGATTCGATTGGCTCGCGTTGGTCGAGTCGTCGAGAGGCCGAAGGAAACCGAGAGCGAGACGCAAAGAGATCAATTGACATTGAGAGGTGCGTACGCGGTTAATTAACGCCTCGCGCTAAGCAGGTAATCGAGGCGAGGGGGGAGAAACAGAGAGAGAGAGAGACGGCTAAAGAATAATTCGCGTAGGACCAGCGCGGCGACGAGAGAGACTCCCGGGAGTCGCCGCGCGGCCCGGCGAGTTCATCGGGCGAGTTGCGAGCGGCTAACGCACACGCGGCGAGCGCAGAGGGGGACCGACGACGAGGAGCGCGAGAGGGGCGGGCGCGGGGAGGGAGGGGGTAGATTCCGAGGGCCGTGGCAGCCACGGGGAGGGGGGAGTGGCACTCGCGGCGGTGGGGGAAGCCCGGACGAAGTTGAAGTGCGCGCCACTGTTTCGATGACTCTGTCAGTGTGAACCGAGCGGCGCGGGATTGCGGTTTGTTCGACGTATCGTGACTCGAAAACGTGTTTACTCGGTTCTCGGCTTTCGGTTCGACGAAACAACAACAACACAACACAACCAAGAACTAACACACAAAACAAGAACCGTGAACAAAAAACAAAAACGAGAAACACACACACTAACCAACGACAAAGTGAACAAAGTTCGTGAAAGAAACGAAAAAAAAAAAAAAAAAAAAGAAGTGACAAGTAATTCTACAAATGTATGAAAAATCGTGCGACGAAACTACAATTTTTTTACCAAGTGAAATGAGATTAGTGTGACGGTACCAAAATTTGAAAAAAAGTGCAATACGCGTTTTATTCGTTTAAAACGGGATATAATAAATAAATATAAATATATAGATATATATAGAAACATATATAAATACACACACACACCCACACACACAGACGCGCGCGCGAATATATGTGATATATCTGTGTGCAAAGTCGTGTGGGGTTCTTTCGGGTTGGTGCAGCGCACGAGACACCCGAGTGTGTCGTAACTCGGTATAACACACAACTCGGTTGTGTCTCTCTCGCGAGGAGCAGCGAAGGCCGCGCAAGCGAGCGAGCGAACGGCCCGACTCTCGTTAAGCCTGTACAGAGCGCGCGTTGCTGCTGCCGCTGCTGCTGCTGCTGCTGCCTGTTGGTTGTATCGGTGTTGCCGGTGCGGTTACCCGACTGGTGCTAGCGGAGAGCCAGGAATCGACGTGTGTGCGCGCTGCTACTTTACCCAGCGCTAGCGAGGCAGCCACAAGCACAGAGAGTGAGAGAGAGAGAGAGAGAGCGAGATATAATATATATATATCCGTCGTTACGAAGCACCGAGAGGTCCGCGCGAAGGACGAACACACCGGGAGAGACGGTTTACTGCGGAACGTGCAGCGCCACCCGTGTTGCCCTCCCCCTCCGCCCGCAACTGCCGCACGAGACTTCCACGACGACGACTACGACGACCACGACGACGACGACTACTACGTCGCCGAGCTCTCCTCTCTGTGCGCCGTCGCCGCCGCCGCCGCCGCTCCGAGGATTCACGTCCGGTTTACTCTAGAAACTCGAGAGAGGACATCCGCTCGGGGCAATATGTTTCGGGCGTACGGCACTGCACCGGCGGAAACACCGGCCGGCGGTGCGGATATCTATCCGTGGAATCCGACCTTCTTCAACAAAGGTGCAGTTTTTTTCCCCTGATTATCCGAATATATTGTTTTTCCCCCTTTTTTTGTCTTCCTCCGAGTGACTCGTTTTGTACGAAGGTGCGAAAACCGGGTTTTTAGAAATTCCGGGAGAGGCGATGTGTTTTTTTTCGGGTACGAGGAATTTGAATTTCGCGGGGTTTCGGATCGTCGCACCGGCATCACCGGGAATTGTCCGGGAAATCGGTTCTCCAATTTTGGGGGGGAATTATGGGCAATCAAATGTATCGGTGGACGATTGTTATTGTTGGAACACAATTTTTTATCGTCGGGGAGTCGGACGCGATAATTGTGCGTGACAATAGTCGGAGACTTTTCGCTTGTCAATTTGGATTGGCAAAGCGAGTCGTTAATTTTTGTTCGCGGTTGATTGGAAAAGTTGTATGCAAATGGGTGGAGGTGTCTGGATCGACGGGTTACGGCCCTGAGCCGCTCTTATCCGAGGACATTACGTTCTTCACGATCGTCGGTGTTTCTCGATAAGAGTTTATCAGCGCGTCGCATCATTCGGGGCGAATCACTCGGCGTGGCGTGCGCGCGCGCGCGGTGTTAACTGCTTGCTGTCTAGTTGCCCCGGGCAACGTAGCGCCGGTTGGCCGATACTGCCCCGCGGTGTCGCCGTCGCCGCCACCACCGCCGCGCGCCATTTCGCCTCTTTCTAACCCTTTTCCGGGCTCGATATCCAGACTCGACGGCGAAACGCCTGGGCCGCCTCGGCGCCGTCAAAACGACCCAAGAAAATAAAAGTTAATGCACACCTTTCGAGGGAGCGGTTCTCGCCGATAGCCCAAACGGCAGCAAACTCACCTACCGTGTGGGTCAAACGCCGAGGGCCCACGATCGCGTGGCCGACGTTTTAATTGGGGCGTGCGACCAATAATCGTTTCGCAAACTGAACGACTTTCGATAACGGGAAGAGGCTCGGCTCGAGTTAGTTTTAGGGATGGCAACGCGTACGGCACTGGCGACGAAAGCGTCGAGACTCGCGGTGCGCGCGTTGCAAGCCACGAGGCTCGATGTTGCTGCTGCTGCTGCTGCGCAAACGGCTTCCGCGGCTGAGATGCATTTCTTCACCCAAAGCCGCTTTGATTAAGCATATCTTGGCTCGGCGCGGCGGCTCGCGCGACGGGTCAGTTGACACGATTGGTTTTTCCAAGCGCCGACGCGCTTCACGTTTACATCATCGTCTTACCTTGACTCGCTTTATTCGCTCTTTTATCTATCGACATCTGCATCAACGCAGCGTCAGGACAGTCCGGGTCACATATCGAAGTCTCGAATGGTAAACAGCGTTAATAACACTAGATGGTAATAATGAGAATATATTTTATACATGTTTTCTATACAAAATTAATAGAAAAATATTTTTCAAAATAAGTGCAACATTTCGATAAATAAATAAATAAATTCTGCTACTCAATTTCAAGCACAAATTGTGCTTTTTGCTTGACGAAAAAAAAACGAGTAGATGTGTTGAAAAACGAGAATGAGACGTGTCGCTCAATGAGATTTACAACGGAAGTTCGAGCGGTTCGACTGTTGGGTTGTGGAGCGTCGAGTGTCAGTACCGAGGCAAGAGTGCGAGTGCCTTGTTTTAAATCGGGACTCGCTAACCCTTGGCATGCGTTGCCCGTAGCTCTTTCTTGCTTTTCCATCGCTCTCTTTCTCACTCTTTCGCTCGCTCGCTCTCTCTCTCTCGCTCCCCGCGGGCGGCTTTCGTGGCATCGTATTTTCGTTGTATTTTTCCTCGACTGAAATCACGACGCACGATTCCGCGGATGGCGCGCGAGCTATGACGACACACGCACCGCCGCTGCCGCCGCCGCCGCCGCCGCCGCCTCACTGAGTTGCGTCGATGACTTAGCCCGTGAGCTCTCGGCTACGTGACGTGGCTCGTGATATACATCGCGCTTCAAAGAGAGAATGAGGCGCCCGTTCAAAAGAGAGAGAAAGCGAAAACGAACAAAAGGAAACAAAATGGGCGCACCAAAGACTCCGAAAATATCCGCTGGGATAGAATTTCCGCGGGGTAAAAGTTATATTCTCCACCGCGGAACTTTTGACACTTTTATTATTCGTATTATCGTCCTTGCCTGCGAACAATTTGATACACTGGACTCGATGAAACGAATAAAAATCATGAAATTCGTCAATGAGATACGTTGCGGAGTCGGCGCTTGAAAAGAGCTGGATGATCACGAATGTGTGTACAAATTTTTATCGGATGCTCGTCTGGCCTGACTGGAGCGTTGCCAAGCCAACAGTAGATACTCTATCGACACACATAGATATAACGCGTTCCAGAGAAAATCACGCACCGTCTGCGAGACTCGGGCTTTCTGTGAGTTTATTGATTCAATTCGACGTTGCAGCGACATCGCGTCACCGCGATAATACATGGACTTCACTTTCTTCGACTTACAGCAGGCCATTAAGACTTATCGAGTGTTTCCGTAAACAAGACTCCGCTTCATTGGAAAGAAGAGTGACAAACGCTCAGCGGTTATGGATTAGGTCCTCGAGACTATTGGCCAGGGTTACGCAATTTCTTCGATTGGTGGACGTAAAAAAAAGGCCCCTCGCGATCCGACGCGCGAAACCAGAAGTCGAAACGAGAGATGCAGGAGAGAACAGTGGAATAACTGATTAATAGCCGGCAATATCCATTACACGGTCGAGGGAGAATTATCGCTTGTTTTTCCTTGGCAATGCTTTTTTTAACGACGGATTTTCCGGTAGCAGCTGATAAGCGATTATTATACTCGACGCAGGCCGTGGCCTCGCTCGCCCCCGCCCGCCCGCCGGCAATACCACTCGTCGTCGTTGGACGCGGGTTTCACGCTCGAACACGTGACACGTGCGTTATACGTGTGTTTTCATTCGAAATACTCGCGGCTGCTTTTGCCGCCTGTGCGACGCTCGGTGACAAAACGAATCGCTTTTCCGCTTACGAATATTACGAGTGTGTTAGCGAGTACAGCGTCGGTTACGACTGGCGACGCGGCTTGTGAGCGCCGAATGGCGAGTCGCCGCTCTCTTCTCTCTGTCCCTCTTGCCACGAGTCACCGAGAGAACAATCGAGTAGCATCGGCCGCGCGTAGCTATGTTCCGTGTAATATGCCACACACATACACACCACACTCCGTATATACACGAGACTATTCACGAGACTATACGAGAAGCTCTGGCGGCTCCCTCGAACTCTCACGATCGTTCGTGTCACACCAGACAATGACAAATGATCTTAATTACGGTGACCGCAACGTACTATTTTCTATTTGACAATCAGCGACTCCTTTTCATCCACCCACGTGCTCTTTTTTTCCTCTTCGTTTTCTTCTCTCGTTTCCTCGCGTCCTCTGAGAAATCCGAACAATCGTTGTGCGTGCAACTCGAATTTTTCGGTGCAAAAGCAGCAGCAGCGAAATCCGCGAGATTTTGCATTGAGAGAGGAAGAAAAATCTTGGAAATGAGCGGATTTGAGGTGAAATTTGGCGGATCGTAAAAACGATCCGGTTTCTCGAGCTGTCGGCTGGAGGGGAAAGACGGGGGGACACGGGAACGAGACGGAGGAGCGAAGAATCGAAGGGGCCACCCGAGGGTTCGCGCACTGTCGTCGCGCGGGGTCTTTTAAAGTTTAAAGGGTCTCTCGAAGGATCGGCACACGATCTTTTCTCGCGCGCGCAGCGAGACCCGAAGCCTCGTCGGGACAGGTGCCCGGCACCTGTTCCCCTCTTCTATAGTTATGTTCATTGCTGCTACCGGATCGTTAACTTCCGGTATTCGCGCGTTGGCGCAGTTTATCTTTTTCGCCCGAATCCAAAACATTTTTTTTCGGTACAACGTTTTACACATTTTTACGCTGTTTACAAACTATTTCAAAACATTGTTATCACCGCGTTCCGCGATTAAAACTTTATTTGCAAAAAAGAATTTTCAAGCTCGCGAAATGTGTTTATTGCAAAAAAGAGAGAGAAGAAAACGTTTTTTATTTTCCATACATTTGTGACCCTGTTGCCGTCCTCGTCGGTTCCCTCGGCTCGCCTGTGTATCCGTCTCGCTCTCTCTGCGCCGTCGCTTCGCCTCGTCTCCGTCGCACTCGGGCGGCACCGACAGAGCCCGAGTGCCTTGACCTGGCCTGACCTGCGCAACTTCGCACCCTACCCGGTACCTGCTACCCCTCCGTCCTTCCGGCCCGCCGCTCGCTTCTCTCTCCGTCTCTCTCTCCCCCCCTCGTTCATCGCTCGCTCTCTCTTTCTCTCCTTCGCGCGCGTCCCCCTCTCCTCGGTCCCTGTGCTCGCGTCCCGCCATCGCAATGTCGACTCCGATCTACCCCATTTCCAGCGCCGCTCCCCGCGCACCCCTCTCCCTATGCCCCCCCCCCCCCCCCCTCGCCCCTTTGCTTTTCCTGCCGCTTTTTCGACGATCTCGACGAACGCATTACAAAATATCCGCGCTGACCAACTTAACGAAAAAAAAACTGCCTCACTCTTCGTCTCTATTCGGTTCAGCGTAGAATTAAAAATGAAGTAACATATTTCGACTTTTTGACATATGCGACAAAAAGAATTGTTGAAGGTTTCACGAAAAATTCGAGGACAACGCTCCCTGACTATCTATACCGCACATCTGGCCAATTCCCGAATTCCCGGCCTCCTGTTTTCCCATTCTTCTCTTTCTTTCTCTCTCTCGCCCCGCGCGCGTGTATCTTACCGAGTCTCCCTCCTCGCCCATTCTCGAAAAGCCGCTCTCATATCTCTCCATCATTTTCATTTTATCTCCCCGCGCATCTTTTTCCCTCATTCGCGTTTTCCCCCAATTTAGTGTGTGGTACACGTCGACGTCGTCGCGAGACGCTCAGCCCGCCGCCGCCGCCGCTTTTCCCGACTCCATCCAACACGCGTATTCACTATGCGCCAACCATATTTTCCATTTCCTACACTTTCTCTCGTATTTTTTCATCTCGTTGATTTTACTTTTTTTTTTCTCCCTTCCTTCTTTTTTTTTTCACCCACTGCTGCGAGTTCGCGCATCCAACCGGAGAGCCCGGACTGCACATTTTATCGCTTCTTCTCCCGGAAGCTTCGCCCCTTTCATATTTCGCTGTGCGGCAGAAGATTTTTCGTGCCTCCGACTCAGTCTCTCTTTCTCTCTGCATGCTCGTCGCTCTTATCTCTTCGCTTTTTTGCCGCGCGAGCCTCGCGGAGAAAATTCAATTTCGAGTGGTCGACAACGAAAATTGTTTCTCACTCTATGCTTCCGTGAAATTTTCTTTTCATGTTTTTAATTTGGAAAATATTGTCGGGCACATTTTTTTTCCATCCAGTATTTTACTGGAGTCGAAACGCGAGGGATTTTGTAATTCCAGTGATCTATATACGATAAGCGTCTATATATTTTTGATCGCGTGCGGCAGCCACTGACGACGGAGTGTTTTTTTCGACGGGCGTCGAAAAATTCTTTCGAGATTGTCGGGGGCTAAATTTCACCGAACACGTAGAAAGCCCGAGGCTGCTCCCGATGGATTGGGGTGCGCGCACTGGCTCCGAGGGGTCGTATCCGCCGCAGCCGCGACGCTCAGCAGCCCCCGGTACGTGTGTAGCACGCGCCGCGCGCTACTGTAATCGATAGTCTCGGGCGCATCGCGCCGTTTGTCTGCCCGTGGCGGTTCGCGGTCGATCCTCGAAAATGGGACGACACTGCCTCGCAGCGTCTTCCTTTCTCGCACTCTCATTTCCTTTTCACTGCAATATTTTTTATATTCTTGCTTCTTGTCGATTTATTCGGCCACTAGTCGTTGGGAAACCGGTTCGTTGTTTAATAATGCAAAATTTGCCAGTTTGTCAGGAAAAAAATTCAGATTTTTCCGTCTTTCTCCTCGAATTTTCGATTTTTCGGGCAAACACCCGTAATTTTTGGAATCAGCGGAAAATTTCCCATCGGATAGGGTTTTCAAAGTTTCCGAAATCGAAAATTTTTTTTTCGTCAAATTTTGCAAAAAATTGCAAGGGGTACCCCTTCTAAAAATTTGCGATTTTTGAGGGTCAACTTTAAAAATCTGCAAAAAATCGAAAAATCGCGATACCGCGTTCCGCCTGGCGGCATTCTCTTCGGTGAAGAGTTTTCTTTCGTATGAAAAAAGAAAATCTAGATTCCATTCATCCAAATAAAAATTACATCGATTCTAGTGAAGCGTTAAAATTCGACGAAAAGTGAAGAACATTTTTCGCATTTTTCTCCTCGAAATTTTTATTTTTCGGGCAAAAACCGATCATATTTGGAATCAGCGGAAAATTTCCCATCGGATAGAGTTTTAAAACTTCGTTAAATCGAAAAATTTTTTTTTACGCAAGGTTCTCCTACGCTGGAAGAAGGCAGGAGGTGATCCTTACGCGGCGATTATTAACGACCTCGCCTGAGGCTCACGTGCTCTCATTAATCGTTCAGAGCCGTCAACGGCATCTAACGATGATTCGCCGAGAAACGTACGGCGCTTCTTCTTCCTTCTCCTCCTCGAGCCATTCAGCGCACCTGAATGCCGCTATAGACATCCAATGACTACGCGCACTCTCTGCCCTAATCGATCTTCCTCAGCGTTGCCAATATACGTCTCACGTTGACAAACCTCTTGTCCCGCGAACATATATTCCACCATCGAGAAATATCACTTTCAAACGATCATTCTGAGTTCCCACCGCAAAAAAGCTCCATCGAAAAAAAAAAGAAAAAAAAATCCAAGTCACGTGTCTCCATTACGGCAGCCCAAAAGTGAACCATCTCAAAATCAAGCATCAACGATCATTGTTCGCGTTTTTCCGCATCGCCGATTTCACGAAAAAAAAAAAAACAGCAATACAATTTTATCGATTACATAATACAGTCATCAAGCCGTGACTTACAAAAAAGAAGAAAAAAAAAAAGGAGAAAAAATTAGTGACGCATTTATAGCTCAGGAGGAAAAAAGCCAAGTCACGGGTTTGGGCCGAGCCAGCCGGAAAGTGGGAAGGCGCCGAGGAGGGTAAAAGGTACCCGTGGGGCGTAGGACGTAGAACGTGCGCGGGGAGGCAGGAACTCTTCGTCCAGGGTAGACACACACACACACACATTCGCTCACTCGGTCACTCACACGCGAATACACAGAGGGAGAAAGAGAGCGTGCCAGCCCGGTTGATTTATCGGAGTCGGATGTAAGCGGGAGCTTCTCGTTCGGTATCGATCGGTGGAAAACCGCACCTCCGGGACCCGATGTTTTTCCTCGCGCGCGCCGCGGCGTGGCGGCGGCGGCGGTGTCCCACCCCGGTTATATTTCCTCGGGAGACCCTGGTAAGCTCGCCGAGTTTCGCAATCCCGCGGCCAACTTTTCTTCTCCCAGTTTCGTGCTCTTGGCGGGGCCGTCGCTGGCTGCGACTCTTACACATATATATGTCCTATAACTATATATACATGTAGATACGTCTCATCTGGTGCGAGGTGCGCGCACTGCGCTCGATCGCGCTATCGCGAACGTCCGATCGAACGAGTGATATGCAGGCCGCATGGGTATTTTTTTTTTTTCATATCCTTTTCCAACGTAAAAAAAAATTAACGCAATCGTTCGTCTGCCGTTGAGAATCCTTCAGCCACTATTCGGTCGCAATTCCATCGCGAACTCGAGATTAACACGCGCTGCGGTGTCGTCACTCTCGCAAGCGACTATAACGCCGGCGCGCGTATCGCCCGTGCACAATCCACACATATTTGTACGATGATACGTAAAATCAACGCAACGCACCTTACACCTTGCGCTCGATGTCGTATCTACGCGCATATTTACGTACGATGAGTCGTCACAATCGCGCTCAGCTCTGTCTCCGAGTCGCGGAGGAAAAATGTCATATTTCGTTCCGCGCTTTTTCGTTGACATTTATTCGATCGATAAATAAAACTGTTTTTTAATTTATTTAATAATAGTATATTTTTTTTTAATAAAAAAAATGCACTTTGATCTGAGGTGGCTCATATATTGTGTCGTCACTGTCCAGACCGCTGTGGGCGTATAATCCGCAGATGTGATATGCTATATATAGTACCGAGTATACATATATATAAGTGTGGGTGTTTATATACATGTACGACGAGAGTCGAAACGACGTTCGGCGTTGAACGTCGCGTTATCTCACCTTCTCGATAAGATATCGATAGCGTTGTACGTATAGCGGGGATCCGTTGCCTCAGGCTGCCCTCGTTTCCGCGCGCGCGCACCCGCGGCCCAAACTTTCGTGGGGGTTGCGCTCCCGCAAAGTTAACCCGCTGCGTTTAACCGAAACCCGCATAAAGTCGCGCATACAGGTTTCCCCCATAATCAGTGGAACACCGCCGCGCGATAGTAATAGCAACGAAATAGCGATAAGGAAATTTAACCTCGTCACGACACGAGCGAACGACACGATGAAAATAATTTTCCGTCGCATCCTGAAATAATAAAAAAATTAATAAATTTCGTTTCTCCTTGTTTCAGGTACGAATCTCGATTCTTTGACCGCAGCTATTCAGAACCCTCGTCGTAAGTAACGATAACTCTGACAATTACCGGAAGAAATAGCAGCACGTACTATAATAAGTTAATCACTCGACAATGCGGTAAATCGATATTTGAGGAGTCCTTTCTTTTCCAATTTATTACATCCATCCGAGCGGCGGTCGTTCCTCGCGGCGGCCCCGTATGCGCGCCTCAATGGAACGACAATAACGAATTATATTCGCTCTCACTCTCTCGGACGCGCTGCAGGAATTAATTCCGAGAGCTTATTCCGCCGCATGCACTAATTAAATTGCCGAGTCTTCTCAGATGGACAATGCAGTTAGCTCGTAAAAAAATGCTGAACCTGCGAAACTATCCTCGGCGATTCTAGTCTGTTTTCCGTCGACATATAAATATTGGGTGGTCGGGGGACGAAGTGACTTACGCATGTTCGCGTCGTACGCGGTGGACGATTGAAGTGGGAAATGACGCGCGCCCGCGAGCGAAGCTGTCGCTCTGCCGGGAGGCTCGAAGACGTCAAAAGCACGCGGGAGACCCTGGGGTCGCGACCCGATAACCTTCTCGCCCGGCTCCGGGCTCCAACTATGCTCGGGTCTCGCCGGCAAACGACGCTAAAATCTTTGCGCCCAGATTTTCTCGGTCGCGTGCAATTCCGCGACCCGCAGCAGCAACATCAGCCCGAACTGGAAAGATACGTCAAACGGGAGTTTGTTTTCCGCGAATGAAAATATCTCGTGAACTTTAATTGTCCATATTTACGTTACAGAATAAAAATAAAAAATCGATAGGTCGGGCACGCGCAAATTCTTCGAGGCAGCCGAGCTCGCGCGGGAAATACGATTTTGTGTGTTGAATGGAAATTCCCCGGCATAGCGGACGACGCGCGGTTGTGTCAGTGCGGCGGCGCTTGCGGTCGTGTCTACACTCGAGCCTTTTGCGTTGTGGTCATTGAGTACTTGCGTCGATAGGCGGAGGAGACTATCGAGTTATTTCTGCGTTGTCTGGCGCGGGAGAAGCGAGGTTAGGTTGTAAACCGGGCGGCCCTCTGGTGTTGTAGCACGTTATAAGCGCCGAGGAGCGAGCGGAAGGGGTCATGAGACGGCGGAATGCGAGGCGGAAAAGAAGTGACGAGGCACAAAAAGCGAATTAAAAAAGTACACACGCGCCAAGTATTTTTTTTACCGCAAACCACAGAAAGCCATTGTGATATTCCACACATCGCGAATAAACCTTCACAAATTTTTCAAACATTTCACTCTGTCGAATTAATTGTTTAATGTATTTAAAAAAAAACTGCTTGCATCGAGGGTGCAAAAAAAAACTAACAAAATGTGGAGTTAGGTAAAATGGGGAAAAATATAGTTATGAGAGTGACGTTGCGCTGTAGCAGGTTGGGGGCTATACGCATGTCAACTGGAGGGCATTCAACTATCGATCGTCAGGGTAGTTTCAGCTACTACCCCCTCGACGGACTCGGCGGGTCGAGGGAGCTACTACTCCCTCGAGTCACTATTATACCACTATAGTATATTTTCCCTTCCTCTCTCTCTCCCCTTCTCCGTCCCTCTCAGGCTGGCTGGCTGGCTCTTGGCGTTACTGCCGTGCCCTCTCCTTCTTTACTTCCGTCTCGACCCTCGTGGACTCTCCTGTAACTACGTTCTACTCTCCGCACTATATACCATACATAGTGCTGCTGCTGCTGCTACTGCTGCTGCTGCACCTTAATAGTGACATACTCGAAAGGCCGCATCGCGTATTCTATTCTCCAGAATACTAGAGAGCCCCGCATCATACAGCAAGAACTATACATACACATGTACACCGTATGTATTATTTCTCCCCGCTCTCCCCTCTCACTCTCTCTCTCTTTTTTTCGGCCCATGCAATTTTCAGCTACACTTTTGTCAGCCACCCTTTTGTCTACATCTCTCGGCGTGTCTCGCAGATTTTAATTATCCTGATAGCATTGCGCCGCGCGACCCCCTTTGCGCTCGCTGAAAAAGTAACGAAACGGCAACGAGGTTTTTTGCTAAATAAGTCGCCGGCGACTCGCCGCGTCTCATTTGCGGCGTAGTGAGTCATTAATTTTCAAAAGAGCTAGTATTTTCTTTATCGCGGAATTTTACGCTTTGATCATCGTGAAAAGTCGTCGGAAATTACGATTTTTTGCTTTCAATTTATCTAGAAATTTGTCATCTAGAGGAAGCTCGAAAAATGTTGGAAAAAAATGCACAAATGCATTATTGAATAAAGCGAACAGTGTTTGATGGCTCGTTGGAAATTGGGGGAGTCGCGGTGTGGCGCGATTCGACGGGGTGACGATTTTTTTTCTCCTTCTGCTTTTCACCCCAGCGCCGCGTCGCCGCGGGTATGCACATCCAAACCCTCGGTGTCTCGTCCTCGTCTCCCCGTGGCGGCCGGGGGAAGTCGTTCGACGCGAAGGGTCGTCGAAGGGCCGCGGCGGCGGCGGCGGCGGCGGCGGCGACGGCGACGGCGGCGGCGGGTTAGGAGGGGAAGGGCGAGGTACAGACGAGGGGAAGGGGCGCTGGGACGTCTGGGACCACGTGTGCCGACCAGCTGATCGTCTGGCTACGCGGACGCACGTGTCGGCGCCGAACTTCGCTCGCTGTGCGTGCGACATGCGGTAGTAGTTGGGCTCCTTTGAGTCACGCGTTCGTTCCATTCAACCAAACATGCAGTCGAAATTAAATTTCAATTAGTGGACTTTTAAAGAATAAACTAAGAAAAAGAGTCCGACCACGAGAAACTTATTAATTCCGTAAAAAAAAAAAAAAAAAAATCCACGTGCCAACAATCGCAACAGCAGTTCATTAGCCTCAAATCGTACGTTTTATTGCAACGAGCCGCGAGTGCATCACCGGTCACTAATGTATCTCAGGATCAGACCACATGGGCTGTGCAATCCGCTCGCTAAGCACGAAAAGATCGGTGCACATAATTTAGATAAATGACCTCGGCCGGGCTCGGGCGCGCATGCTCATGCGTATCGCAGTTGTATAAGTTTCGGATCGGCGGAACGGTAGCCGCAACAACAACACCGCGACACACAACACACATGTCGCTGTTTACGAATGGCCCGAACGGCTCCCCCGCTACGCGTCAGTCTTTTCCACACATGTATATTTATATATGTAGATTGCGATAGGTCGCCGCATGGCTCGCGAGTTGCAGCGCCAGTGGGCAGCACGGTAGCTCGGCGACGGTGGCGACGATGGCCGCTGCGGCAGCGGCGGTGATCGCCAGACACGCGCGGAGAGCCATTAGATATATATAACGCATGGTAGTACATATAACTCGCTCGGAGGTAGCAACGAAACGTGGGAAGAGCCATTGTGAGATAATCCGGCGCTGGTCTCCTCGTCGCAGTGGCCACCGCCGTCTCGTTAACGGTTGTACCTCACTTCCGGCTGGCCGAGTTCGACCGAAGTCCTCCGATCGCTGGGGCTTCTTCTTCTCCTATTTTTTATTTGTTCCTCCGAACAATTTTCCTCTGCGCGAATGAACAGATGCCCCTCGACCTCTTCCGCTGCACACGAGCCGCAAAGCCTCGGCACCCTCGGGGGTCGCGTCATTAGGAAAAAAAAACCATATGTGCAAGGGTCTATCCATCTTATTTTTTCCAAAGGGGTGCGAAAAGCCCGGTTGAAAAACGACTTTCGAAAAGAAAACCCCCATGTGGCTTGGTGGTAGCAATCGGTACTTCGAAAGTCAACCCCGGGGTCTCTCGACGATTCGACGATCCACCCGGGTCAATGTTGCCGAACGGTGACTGGAGAATTGAGAAGAAAAAAAAATGGTAGAGGAAAAAAAAACGTGTTGTTTTGCCGAGCAGACTCTTGGAACGACTTCATTATTCATTCTTCAGTATCGGTGATGCATTGTTGTTGGTTAGGGTTTCCAGCCAGGGCCGTAGCTTACGCGGCGTATTTCTTCATTATTAATGCTGATTTAATTCATCTTTGAGGGTAACTCCGTAGGGTCTTGTTGATATTGAATTTTGAAGCCCCGAATGCTCTTCCATTGGGTGCACTTTTTTGCACCGCACGGGCGATGCGATCGGTGCTCATTTCGGTGGCAACTACGCTCGTTACAATCAGCTGCTTCTTGCGCGACATAGAAAATTAAATTGTACAGAAGTGCATTGGTATATTTATTTTCATAAGTAAATTTTCAACAGTGCAGGCAAAAAAATCTTGATGACGAATTTTTTATGTTTTCTTGGCTTCCAAAAGGGAATACCTAAGAGATCGTGGGATGGGGCGAGAGGAGGGTGGGTGGGTTGGAGTTCGCGCTTTGCATGTTATCGCATTGTAGGTCTGACAGGAACCAAGCGGAAGGTATGTACCGTGTAATCCGGGCAACTCTGTAGGAGTCAGCTTGGAGCCACACTTGAGACTCCAAAGCCCTCTGGAAAACAGAGGCTCGGGGTACACAGTACAATTGGAGCTAGAAGCGAGAGAGAGCGAGAGAGGGAGAGAGAATAGGGCTTTGGTTAAAGCTCGTCTCTCGTTAGTCGTTAACGTGGAGGATGGCCCCCGAGGCCCAAGATTAAAGCGTGTGCCGATGTCACTGTTCCGCTACATTGCAACGCTCGGAATCCTGCTCTCCCCTCCCCTCCCCCACCACCCCGTCCACCGTTGCGCCGTGACTTCGCCAGAGGGCGTTGCTTCTACTGTGCACACATAACCTACGCACAAAGGTGATGCACCTTTCAAATGTACACTCGTTCGCTGTAACGAAAAATAAATCCTACGACGCACCAGAAGCAGCGACAACCGACATTCGCGACGTTCTTTTTATTCATATTATTATTATTATTACTACTATGGCGCTTTCGAACGAAACGTCTTAAAGCCGCCTGACAAAGTAACGCGCGACGTTAATGCAAGTGTAATAAATAATTATGGACGGAGCGAGGCATTTAGCGGAATAAAAAAGACTCGTGATAAATTAAGTCGCAGGCGTGATGTATCGGAGTCCCGCGCGTGGTACATCCACCTTTTACATACACACTTGCCCGGCGGAATGATTGCCACTCCGGCTACGATAGAAACACCGCGCGCAGCCCGGCGCACTTCACGAGCGCTCCGAGCAAGCTCCCCTTCCGTCGCCGCCGCCGCCGCCACTGCCACAAGCAGCAGCAGTACCACTCTTTCCTTGGCAACGCTGTGTCTGACTATCCACGAGGATATATCGCGCGCACGTAACTCGTGACGCTCGCGGAGCATCCGACAAGGCCGGGAATAGAAGCCAAATCGGCTGCTGTCGCGTTCGGCTTCCGTTCCCCTCCGTTTGTCCGTCTATCGCAATGCACAACATAATAACGTTCGACCGTCAATCCGTCGGTAGGAAAAAATTCTGTCGACCTTTTTTTAAATAAAAAAAAAAAGAAAAAGAATGAAGCAGGTCCACGTGACTAGTGTATTTGTGTTTGCATAAAAGAGCGACTGGATGACGCACGGCCAGACCCAGTTTTTCGAAAGCTGACGCGACGAGTTAGACGCTCTCGGACAGTGACGACTCGAAAAAAAATGAGAGAAAAAAAAATCGCGCTCGACCTACATTTTTTGGTTTTGTTTCCGGAATAAGTCGGATGCTGTTGTTAGAAAATTTGCTCGAAAAAAGAAAAAAGAAAGTCAACATTTAGTCACAAAAAGTTTACGATTCGACGATTTGAATAGCAAATAATAAGGAAGATCGCGGAGTTTCGCTGTGGCTGTTTGCCGGGTAATTCGTACAATCGAGTTTGCTATTTCGTCACACGCTGTGCGCCAATGTAATTGGGTTATATTCATGAAAGTTCCAGACATGTGGTACACGCGACGAGCCAACGTATATAAGCAGCGTCGCGAGCGACGCTCGTTATCAGCGAATATTTAGAACGATAACGCGCGCGCGCGAGCTCGCCGACTCGTTCGTACTGCGCAGTTTCGAGACATTTTAAGAGGACTTCCCACCGGTCGCAGCCGGTTATTGCTTCGCCGTTTGTCTTCGTCTCCGCAATTGATACGACGTATCTCTCTATCTTCACTGCAAAAGTCCCGCCGCTCGTTACTCGTTTCTTACCTTCGTCGCAATTGCGAACGTTTTGTCATAGCTAATTCGTCATTAGCGATTTTCACGGACTCGCGGACCGGAGTTCGCTCTGGGGTCCGCGAGACCCCAGGACGCGGTCGCGCTCGCTCGGCGCGATTGCAAATCGACGAGATTGAAGACGCATTTGGCTGGCCGGAAGGTGCGTTCTAGAAAATCATCGCGCGCATTTGGACATTGTACTTGAGCTCATTCGGTGCATTCGTAATTGCTGGAAAATGTTAGTATTCTCTAATTACCGATAACCTACAAATGCTCGACATGTTTTGCCACATCTGTATTCCGATTTTTTTTTTTTCTTTAATTCTAGCTCCTTTTATTTTTATTACAATTTTTTTTCCTTAAGGTCTCACGTACCGATTGTATCGCGATTCCGAGTGTAACCTGAGAATTTAAAATTACAAAATCCTCACGTTCGCAATTACACGACGTCGTTCCGAGAGATTCGGGGCCGCGCCCAGTTCCAAAAAAAAGATAAAGAAAAAAAACGAATAAAAGGAAAAAAACGTCTTTTCTGCGCTCAGGAATAACAATGCGCCGCGCAGGATTCACGAGCCTCGCAAATGCATGTATTAATCTCGAATGGAACTTTCTTTCTCCCACGCGCGAACTGTACCGCCGAATTGAGACATCGAGTTATCGCCGGAACATAGCGTTGAATCGCCCGTTTCTTCTTTCAAAACAAACACTCGGCCTGTGTCTGCGCAATAAATTGTGCAACGCGTAACGAGCCCGGTGCTTGCTATTTTTTTATTTATAAATCATTCGCAACGTCGGAATTAAAATAAATTTTCTAAAATCATAAAGAAAAATTATTGAAATAATATTCGGTAAAAATCGTTAAGGTCAAAGTTATCAGAAATTATGTGTTGATTTAATTTGATTCCGCAGCGACCTTGGACTTTGTTTCCACCGCGCGCGCACCGAGAGTTGCTCAATGCGTTCATTTTCAGTTTCAAAATACTTCAATCCACCTTCCATACGAACCTTAAATGTCACGAGTTGCTGCAAGATCGCATTAAATTTTCTATGGTTAAGCCATTCGAGTGTTTATTCGCGAGTAAAAACCTTTCGATCGTATTCCGGGGGGGATATACGATATTTCATTATTATTATTTTATCACTTACACAATAAATAAATAAGCCGATATTTAGAAAATATTCCGCTGCTTTCGACACCAGACGCGATTTACGAGAAATTCAATTATAAATTAGAGACAATTGGATAAAAAAAATGAATTTAATTGAAAAATAACCGTGAATCATCGTAGCAAAGGCTTGAAATAACAGAATAACCGAGTGGTTTACATAGAGTCTGTTGTGTGGCATTGCGTGAGAAGGTAGGAACGGAAAGACCGCTGACCGCAACAAATCGTTCTCGAATGGGCCTCGTGTGCTCTTCCGCCTTGCGGGTCGAGTCTCGTCAGTGACGTGGGTGATGCACGCTCGCTCCGACGCAGCAGCCGCAATAACGGCGGCCACGACGTACGTACAGCTCGTGAGCACACAACGCGCTGCACTGGCAGCACCAGCAGCAGCATCATCACCGCGCAGAACGCGTGACACGCATCGCGGTCATACGTAACGCTCCTAAATGGGTTAATATGCACATCCGTATATCGTGGCTCGCGCGTCGTGCAACCGATGATGCTCCGACTAATCGCCGGGCTCTTCCGCAATGTCGTTCGCATTCGCGCAACTCGCATATTTTTCCCATCGCGATATTCCGTAATAATTCATCAATTTTCCCGTAACTACAAAAAATACAAAATAATATTTTTTTCGGCTTTTCTTATAAATTCAAAAATGAAAAAAAAAATCGTCGAACATCCGGCGAGAGTCCAGTGTCGGCGAGACCTTGATTTCCGGAAGACAAACCGGTTCGGCGCGCGGACGGTTTTGACAGTGGAAACATGTTGGCGTAAAACGAGAAACGCGCGGTGTCCCGAACCGGCCGGCGCCGGTGAAATGCGAAAAGAACGAAAGCGCGAGCGAGCGAGCGAGCGGGCGAGCCGCCGGTTTTGGCGCGTCCCCGGACGCGAGCACACACACGTCCAAGTGCCAATGGGAGTTAAGTAGCCCACGTAGCGGTGGCTCCTCGCGGTGCTGCTGTACACACGAATCCTCGATTGGCCGGCCGCCGCCGCCGACGCTGCCGCCGCCGGGTTATCTAACACTTTCACCGCGTGCTCCTCGGGTGGTGCAAACGTCCGATTCATTTGGCGCCTCGGGGCCCCGCGGTGTGTCTCGATTTCAGATGCTATCGCCGATCCCTGCCACCGATCGTCACGCCGGCAGCGGTGCTCCATACCGATCGATTATCATACTCGGTATACCGTACATATTTATAACATACGACCTTAACAACCGAAGAGCTCTTCGATATTTTTCTTTCAGGTGAATGTAAAAGCTATTATTCGCTAGCAACAACCCGAGTCGAAAATTCGTAGCGTTATATACAGCCCTAGCCAGGCAGTGATCAGGCCCGGCCAGGGTCGAAATTTTTTTTTTTCGTTTTAACGAATTTTTAAGACCCTATCCGATGGGAAATTTTCCGCTGATTCCAAATATAACCGGTTTTTGCCCGAAAAATAAAAATTTCGAGGAGAAAAATGCGAAAAACGATTTTTCACTTTTTTCGAATTTTAACCCTTCACTAAATTCGATGTCATTTTTTTTTGGATGAATGGAATCTGGATTTTCTTTTTTCATTCGAAAGAAAACTCTTCAACGAAGAGAATGCCGCCAGGCGGAACGCGATATCTCGATTTTTCGATTTTTTGCAGATTTTTAAAGTTGACCCTCAAAAATCGCAAATTTCTAGAAGGGGTACCCCTTGCCATTTTTGCAAAATTTGACGAAAAAAAAATTTTTTATTTCGAAAAGTTTAAACACCCTATCCGATGGGAAATTTTCTGCTGATTTCAAAAATGATAGGTGTTGGCCCGAAAAAAAATTATTTCGAGGAGAAAAACGCAAAAAACGATATTTTTTCTTCCAAAAAACTGCAAAAAAATTCGCGGTACCAAACATCAAACTGAAAGCTGAAAAATTGGGGTAGCTTTGTCGAAAGTAACAAGTGCATAGTCTGGAAACCACGTGCGAATGGTAATTAATGAGATGGAAGTGCGTAAACGCAGTTTATGCTTATCGAGTGAAATCGAATGACCGTAGGTACGCGCGTCGAAAGACAAAAAAGTACCGGGGAGTATTTACACGTATTTACGGGGCTTTGTTGACAGTTTACATTGCACGCACGTCGTCGCTGCGCGCTCGGGTCTCGTATTATTGTTACATTGCCCGCATAACATCGCGCGCGTCCGTTCGCCGAGTGGAGAGTCAGAGTAGTGCTGCCGTAGTATTATAGCGGGCAGAGAGCAGCGTCGGCGGCAACGGCGCGCGAGAGTCAGCGGCCTTCGCTCGGAATTACTCGAAACGGTATCGATTATCGCAGCGCGCAGTTCGAAGCCGCGCGGCACTTTCGTAATCGACGAGCGATCGATTATTACAGTGACGAGGTCAGCTCACTCGCTTAATCGTCGACAATGTGTGGTACACCGCGCATCGTCGTTCGTTATTTATTCCATCGCAATTGCAAGAATCGCATCACCGAAAGTTCAACGATTGTGCGCGTGTCACAATATTTTTTTTTATCTCTCCAGAAGAGATGTACCGGGCGACTGGTGTTTACCACTTCACTTGTCGGTGACACATATATGGGTGACGAGGAGTCATGACCTCTCGTCGCTTCGTGACACATATGCGGGCGTGAATAAAACAAAACATGTTTACACCGTTAGAATTTTATTGGGCTTGGGTAACACGGGACTTTTAGCCATCGCTCAATCCGAGTCAAATATTTGATTTTGACCATTGGTTCCTGGTCCGATACTGAACGATTTTTTTTTACAAGTAATTATTTAATCAGCGTTTGCCCATCTCCGACTCCTGCATGCAAGATCCTCCCGCCATTATTTCACGCGACGGTCTACCCAATTACCGCATCGATACGACAGTTTTATGCATCAAGATGTCCCCGCTGCGAGCCGTCCGGTGACTTAATGCAACTTTCTTTGCGCACCACAAACGCATTTCGTCGCGACACCGAAACATAAATCCGCCGTTTATCCGCCGAAGAATAAACAAGAAATAACCAGTGTGTCGCGAGAATAAAAAACCAAAATAAAATAAACTTGTTTTCCATGCACGATTGGTCGAAAATAATTCCTGAAATTCGTCCGCTTCGCGCGTTTCGAGAAATCTCTCGCCACAATATAAAATATAAACGCGAACAAGCGTTTCTGGTTATGACTGCCGCAGCAAGCAGCTTTAATTCTTCGACTCGCCGAGCTGTCGAATCGTGTTTCGCTTTATTGCCTGAAAATTGCTCAATTACCGCAACGGAAAGTCGAGTCCCGATACTTCCACGATTGGCCGCGTCGCGTTCTGTCTCCATTTTGCGGTCGTTCGTCGCGATTTGTTTGTTTCTTTCGCTCGCTCATATTCGTCTCACAATATTTCCTCGTTGCCTCTTTCAAAATCGTATTTTCGTCGTTTTCCTGATTTACATTCGAGCGGACACTCGACTGCGGATCGTTAATCGCTTGTTGCTCTTCGCTCGCCGCAACGTTGCAATTATCGCGACTGAAAGTTGTTCTTCGATTTGTTTATTGTCACTTTTATAACCGCGGCACGATGCGCGTGTGTCAATCGTTGGTCGTTGCATGGACACAACCGTAATTGGTGCTTTTCATGCGCTGCAAATGTTTTGGCTTTGTTTAACAATAAAGCCAGGACTAATATTAACAATAATGAACGTCAGGGAGGTATTGAAGTTTTTTTCGAAGAAGTGAGAGCAACTGATACGGTTGGAAAACGTTTCGAGTTGGTCGATAGGCTCGAACAGATCCTGTCGATGAGGCAGCTCCGCCGCTCTCGTCGTATCGGCGCCTGGCCTAAGGCCAATAGCGTTCGGTACGTGCCTCAAAGAAAAATCGAGCGAGCGGACCGAGCGAGCGGACAGGAGACGCTGTCGCCTCCCGCGTCGTCACCGTTGTGGTCTACTTGGCAGGAATTAGAAAACACAAAATTCTCGAATTTCAGGGGGAAAAAGGTGGCGACTCCGGCGCCACGGAAAGACGGGGAACGTAATTATATTTTCCGTATACCGTGACCAATCGGCAGCTCACTCGAACGAATTTAATGCTTCACGCTGCAACGGCGTCTTTACCGTTGCTCATTGAATCAAGACGATGTCGAGGCATCGAAGAAAATAGGAATAACAATAATATCGCTCAAAAACAAAACTGGGACGCGGTGAAATATTTCCTATTTTTCATCTCTAAAAATGTCATTCGTCAGCGAATATATAAAATGTAATACACGTGCGTGAAAATAAAAAAAAAATCTCAGAATATTTTCAACGGTAAAGCTCTCGAATCGTGCGAGTTGCGTGCGATGAGCGAATACTCGGAGCGATGGGCAGGAAGGTAAACGAAGATACGAAGGGCACGAGGCAAGGGAATAGCCGGAGGTGTGCAAGTTGCGCGGTGGAAACGGTGCGCGCGTGATTTTACAGCGGGAAGAGGTGAATGCCTGCGGGATTGCAAATCATCGGAGCATACGGGCAGCAAGCAGCAGCAGCAGCAAGCAGCAGCAGCAAGCAGCAGAGCAAGCAGCATCCTCGGCTAGCATCTGTCGTTACTCGCGTTGCGCGTTTACACACTTAGGCGCTGACCGGTGTACCCGCCGCCGGGAGCCCCGGAGCTTCTCAAACACATGTCAGAGAGTCTGGAAATAGCATTAGACGTATGTTTGCTCGTATCTTCGACAGCAGCGGCGTGGCGACGACGGCGGCGGCGGCTCGCACAGCGGTATATCGCGACTCGCGGACTTTTGCCGCCGCAGACACGAGATTTCTCGAGCCGCATTCGCGCCATAACCGCCGATGTGGATTTAGGAATGTTACGCGGAAACGAGATTTCTATCTGACTTTTCCTGTCATATTAATGAGTCGTGATCCACGGCCTCGAAACTTCGCTGCTTATGGGCGACGTATCGGTAATTAGCCTGGAATGAGCGTAAAAGGTAGACGCTATATAAAAACATTTCTTCTGGTTAAGAAAGTCTCGTTCGGCGCTGCTTTTGCGCGCGATACTCGTAGTCTGAATTAATTTTCTGAATTAATCTTACGTTAAATGCGCTTCTGAACAAATATTGTAATACATTTTTTTAATATTTATTGTTGCAGGTAAGAGTCAAAGGGACCAGGGACTTTTGCTGCAATCATGTACCATGAACCAGGACAGGAATTCCCGTGAGTATACATATATCTGAAAATTCGAACAAAATCGGAACGGTATACTGTTGTGTCTGACCTGGGTTAACAATTTTCTCCTGGTGCTAAAGAAAAATGTCGAAATAGACTCCTCAGGGTACAATTTTATATTATTAAAACGTTTGGGAGGAAACGAGAGATCGTTAAAATCGTCGACGATCCGTTTGGATGATAATTTTCCACTCGGATCGACCGGCTAATCGGTGTTAATTATCTGACAAATCCATTAACCGACGAAACGGCAGTGTTGAAATATAAAATTAACGAAAATGAAGTGAAACGGGCGACGGTCGATGCCATTTCAATTTGAAGTACCAGCGAATTGAATCTCAGTGGGACGATGAAAACGTCCACGAGGAAATGTGATAGATCGTAAGAAATGATGATCGTTCGGTGCTGGCGGCAGTTGCACTTCGCATAGTTGCACATAAACTCAAGGCCCACGTGTTTCAGCCGTGCGTCAGTGCATAAAGTTCTGCGTATCGCACGCACAACTCCCGCGTGTGTATAAACCCGAGCCTCGCGGTGAAAACCTTGAAGCTCGCGCGCTGCGCGCGATCCGAATGATCCACGATCGGGTGGTGGCTATAAAACGAGAGAAAATACACGCGCCCCGCGGCCAACATTTTCACCGCTCATCTTCGGCGAGTATTGAAACCCGCACATGCGCGGGAGGTCTCGCTCTATGTAGACATTTCATTTTTTTTCTCCTTTTTACGCCTCGCTTTTTAGCTGTTAATTCGAAAGTGCAACGGGTGCGACAGTCGCGCCCGCATAACGCTGACACACTTGGGATCTTCCTCGAGGATGTTTTTTTTTTTTTATCATTCTGATTGCAGTAAACAAATGTAGACACTACTGTGCTGTCGACCGAACGTTTGACGTGAGTTTCAATACTCAAATCAAACGTTCCATCCGTAATGGTATTCGAGACCGTAACAGCTCGAGCGGAGTCATGAATGGAATAGTACCGAACAGCTGTGCCTCCGAGGATTACATACGATTAGCGCGGATTACATTTTTCGATACGTCGAACACACGGCTTAATCGTACACAACATCGCGTACTACCTACCGCAACAGAGTTCGCTCTGACGTTAGACGACGGCAGTTCCGCGATTCGCCGTTGTCCGGAGAGCAACGAGACTTCGAGGTAAACGAAATTCGTGGCGGAAATCTACGAGCGTGTTTTTTTATATGCATTTAAAATTGGAAAGCGTTCTCGCGTTGGCCGCGGCGTGTCCGTCGAGCCTGTCGAGCCGAGCGTGACGTACCCGTTCGCGTTTGCTCCGCGCCACTCGGTCGTTTCTGCTGCCGCTGCTGTCGCGCATTGCCGTATAATAGTCGCGCCGCTCGAGGGTCATGTCCACGGACACTCGGACACGTGATTTTCATCCATCTCGTGCAATGGATTCGTTTCTATTTCGTCTCGTCTCATCTCGTTTTTATTTTATGGACTGAATTATTATTTTTTATTTGAAGCAAATAAACGAGTCGGAGGTTTTTAGGAATAATCAGGTCTACTAAAGATTTAATTTTTTTTCTTTTTTCCGTCCGATCGGTCGGGTTACTGTTATAATTGTTTACGTAACTCCAGTGTTTGGCGGATTGAGCAGTCGCAATCGGTATCAGATGCCATACGGACACCTCGGGTTCGCTCGCCGTCCCGCCGACTCTTTTTTTTTTTCATCCATCGGTACTGGTTTCGCCTCGCACTGGTTTTACTTTTACTTCGACGAATTGCGTATACCACTTCATGGACGTGAAAGTTCGACCTGTCGCGGGACATATGAAACGCATATACGTGTGTCAAACTTCGAGCGAGATTCGTCTTTTTAACATAGATTCAATTAACATTATCATTACAAATCCATAAAATTAACATTATCATTGTAAATCCATAAAATCTCGACTTTTCATTATCGATGCATCTACCGACGCCCACTTCGTGCCTTTTTTTATCGTTTTTTTTGCTGCTAAAAAGCCTTCGCGGATCATGACATCCGTTAAAAAGAAGCGAAATTCATTCCTGGTGCCTTTCAACGCGGCAGATAAATCAATAGCCGAACGACATGGGGGTAATTCATAGCCGCGAACGCGACGAGTCTTCTTTTATCGGGTTTTCAGGGGACGCGCGGTTTGGCCGCTGTGCGAGCTTCGAGGAGAACTAAACCAGCGCCGCCGTCGCCGCCGCCGCCGCCGAGGATGAGTGGCGTCGGTGGGTCGCTGAGGTCGAGAGAGTCGACTCGGAGGTCTCGACGTTGCGGAGAATCGCTTTCTCACGCTGAAGACTGGGAGGAACGAGGAACTATGAGAATAGTCAGGTTCGTCGGAGACGAAGAGGAGAAAGAAGACACGAGATGATTGAGGAATCAACGGAGACAACCGAGGAAGCTGGGAGCAACGAAGAACTGTAAGAATAGCCAGATTTACCAAAGAGAAGAAGAAAAGGAAGAAGCAGAAAAAATCTATCTATACCCAGAGCCAAAAAAAAAACCCATAGAGTGAAAACTCCGTTGTTCGCGACCGAAAATAGAAAGCTAAAAAAAGCTCGACTGTATTTTTAAGGTGACCCTCGGGGTTACGTCGACCGAGCCGCGCGCGATTTCACCGAGTGTCTCTTTATGCAAAATGGATATAACAACGGACGTGAGGAATATTCAAAATAGATCAAGGATCAAGCGCGAGTGTACCGAGTCGAGTCGGCCAGGAAGTGAAATTAACGGCAGACGCAATATCGCGAGATTATGGGGATTTGCGACCTGCCTTAAGAGACAAATGGGCGGGGAGAATCATGCGCAATATCGGTGCGCGCGGAGATACGTGAGCCAAGATCTCGAGAGACGCCGCGCGGCGATAAACCGCCGCCGCGCGGGTCATCGACGTGCCCGAGATCGCTTTGGGATATTGTGGGACATGCGTGACCTCTTCTGACCGAATTCGATGTACAGAGGAGCCGAGCGGCGCGTCTAGGAATAGACTGTTGTTGCCTGTGTCCGGTAGACCCAGAGTGGATCACGATTTTACAATTCACTTAATACTAATTAACGTACGAATAATTTTCTAAAAATGTAATTAATTTTATTGCAAAAACAAAAGCTAAAAAAAAATAGCAACAGCTTTTTTACCAGAAATTGTTGAAACGCGGAAGACGTATTCGCGGATCATCGAGCACGTTGCCTCGGCGCCGAACGCGCGAATAGAGCAGCGCACGCGAATCGGAAAACCGTGGGCTCAGGTGCTGCGCAGACACAGCGCGCGGTGGGCGCGGGCACCGACCAATGTATACTTTCCCATCGCGCAACCGCCGCGCCGCTTCCTCCAGACCCGCAACGAGCAGCACGCGCCAACCCATAATTATAATATAACGCACTGGCCGATGACTGTGAATGGAAAAATTAATTCTCGTCGTATTTCACTTCGGCGGTGGGAATGTAACTCGACGTATTCCTAATTATCACGTTAAGTCTGAAGATATAATTCGATGTTATAAATATTCTGAAATTATTTTAGTATCATTCTAATATTATTCTGAAAATATTGTATAAATATTCTCACCATACTTTGTACATGGCATCGCCTGATTCAGCACGTTCGGCGCGCACAGAATTTCGCCACATTGAATTTCTATTGGAATCCTCAGCGCGATACACACGACGGCGGCGGCCCTCGTAGATCGCACCCGCGCCATAGTCAGCATAGTCGGCGGCAGCAGCGGCAGCGACGACTTATACAACCGGATGGCATATGTAAATTATCGCCGTGATTTCTAATGTCCGATAACATTCTGGAGTACGAGCGCTAATGTCAGAGGTGGGCACTTTGTCAAACGCGCTCGGCGCGTTTAACACAAGGCACCCCCGGTCGGTTGTTAGTTGGCGAGAGAATAACGCGCGTCGTTTAGCGCTCGAAGCGCGCGCGCGCGCACGAACACAACATGTAGCAGCAGCAGCATTTCTTTTGCACTCCAGCTATACAAATGCTCGACGATGAGTTCGAGAGAATTATTACACCGGTTGCTTATCGTGTGTGCGCTCTTAACGCGCGGCCTCGCCTTCAATGATAGATCCCATTGACGATACAGAAAATTCAAAGAGTATGACAGAAGAATTATGCATAACTCGGTTTACCCATGATTTATCGTTGCTCCAGGCAACGACGTCGAGCACTCGTCGTTATCGTGGCCCGAGCACTGTAAAACAGGCCACGTCTTTTTAGACGTTTCCTCAATTTTTAAAATGACAACAAAACATTTTTCCAAGAATATATATGTTAAAAAAAATATTTTCCTTTAGATCAAAGCTCGTAAAGTGGTTAGAATTTTTTTCCGGCGAGATACTCTTAGCAATGACATTGTTGTCCCGACTTGGCAAGCGTCGCAACTTTATCAGCGATGATCGAGCATATTATCTCGAAAGCATAGGATTTACCGTAACGCTATCTGATAAGATCGAGCAAAAAGATACATTCTAATGTCGTCAATTTCGATCCTGTCGGCGATCATCTCTGATCATATATCCCACCAACTTTTTCGAGAGCCTTGTACACACAACAATAATAATATTATTCAGAAGCCTCTGCCCTAAATAACTCGAAGCTCTCGAAACAGAAGGAGCCGAAATTGTTATTCTCGTTATTAATCATCCGATTATTGCTCGAGTGACTGAGCCTCGAAGTATTAATTACCCGCGCGGTACAATCCACCGGCTCGATGATTAATCTGCGGCGTTAAATATCGATCGCACTGCCGTAGGTGTCGAGTGTGCATCGCCTACGCGGAAAGATTTCACGCTCACTTGAGATCTCGCCGATCGGCGGTAAGTCGATGCCGACTCGATCGGTTACGCTCTCTCACACTGCACCCATCGCGCGCCTATACGCATAATAAATAATACACAATATATATGTATAAACATTTATGACGTCGGTTTATCATATTGATATTACTCGAACTCTCGCGTTCCGTTTATCCGATTACGAGCCGACGATTCGCTTTTTCGCCGATGATGAATCGAGCCTTCGATTATTATGATTTATGCCATGTGGATCACGGTTACGCTATTACCAACAATTCTATTATTGCCGACGTCGGTTTTCTATTAGCGCGCGGCGCTTTGGCCGCCCGCGATACGCTGACACAGATCTCAATTGCGTCTGGCCGGGGCTCTCGCGAGAGCCAAGATAAGAAATCGAACGCCGATTGCGCAGTAAAAACCCGATCAGCGCCGATCGCGACGCGTTCCGGTGCGCGGAATTGAATTAATTCAGGTGTGAAAAGTACGTCGAGCATAATATTAAAAATACAAACACTTGTCGCGATCAATATTATCGATATTAATTATTGCAACGATTATCAACACAGAGCCGAAAAATGTTAACATGCAATTATCGATTTACGTTGAGTAATCGTTCGAAGGATCTTCGATGAGATACGTCGCAGCCGACAGACAGTTTGGTGTCTATGTAGTTCGCCCACGCGCGACGGACTCGCGATTTCTTGAGCCGCTATCCGTCCGATCGGGACGCCTCGCTATACGTCGTTGGCTTCCGCGTTCGAGCGTCTCACGATCACGATACACCGGGTGGCACTTTACTCGGCAATGTCTCGACGTCTCTACACAGTCTTCTTCGTCTCCTTCGTCCTCTTCTACTTCTGCTTCGACTCAGTCGAGTCTATTCCGCAGCTGCCGCAGCAGCAGCACATATATAGTGTATATGTGAATAATTGCGGTACATATGCAGAGAGGACTCGGGGAAGAGTCTCTCGATCGGGCCCAGTTTCGAGTGTGCAATAACGAAGATCCGTGATCGAGCTCAACTGGAGCCCATTAGTCCCACTATACTCGTTAGCCGCGTTGCCGCGCTGCCGCCACCGCTGCGGCGATAGGGAGATCCAGTAAATCACGCATGGAAAGCGAAATCGCGAAAGTTCGAGACGCGATCGAGCACCTCGCAGCAGCAGCAGCAGCATCTCTCGGGCGCCTCGCGTATGCGCGGGGTACCCACACTCGCGGCGTTTCAACTACCGGGACCGCACATACCGCTTACTACCGGGTTCAATTGTACGGAGCCTGCTCCCCATTATGCTCAGTTGAGTGGCAAAAACGAAAAAGAAGCACACACATACGGATCATTTCGCCGGAGTGATGCATCCTGAATATTAGATTCATTTAATCTTCCTCACTTGCTCACTGCGGTAGACCCAGTTTCAGTTGGAAATATTATTTTATTATTATGAATATTATTATTAAGCTGAATTCTTTTTTATTGTCTTTGTACAAATCGAGCACGAGGCTCAGGCGTCGCGGCGAAAAGGTCGCAAAGCAAAGGCCGAGTAAAACGAAAAATGGTACCGTGACAGCTCGTCGAACGGAGTCAAGGAAAAAGCGATCGCGCGCCTTTTTTTTTACAGCGTTATTTTTTTCCGCGCCGCGGTGTCAAGGAGAAAGCGTTAGGACATTTTTATTTATTCGTTTTTTTTTCGTTTCTTTTTGTCGTTTTTTTTTTGCAACGCTGCACTCGCGTGCCACGTTCGCCGAGCGGCAAAGTGCGCCACGAGCCTCTCGCGGTGTTCGTGCTGGCAAAAAGTCAAATCGTCATGGTTTCGTGAATCTCCGTTGTATTTTCACCGTGGCGACACGGAAAAGTGAGTCATTCCCGCGCGCGCGCGGACACTTGCGGTCATTGCACGAGGCTGCTGCCGCTGCTGCTGCCGCCGCGACTCGACTCGTTACCGGGACTTTGACTTCCTTCGGAAAAACAGACCTCAACGCCAAAAACGTATAATTCCGTCCTCTTTTTGCCTCGCGCCGATACCGATCGTCGCGGCGAATATTATCAACGCGATGACGGATTATACGACGTAATTTCGACCGTCGAGCGTTTGGCGCGTGACATTTTCTAGTGAAATTGAAATTGAGGAAATGCTAATTTTGTACGCGTGGATAGAATCGAAGAGAGAAGGAGAGGGAACAGAGAGCAATCAACTGCAAATGTTAAACATGGAGCTGCGACGTTGTTGCTCGCGTCCTGTTCGACACGAGCGTCGTTCAAGCCCACGGGTATTATATTTCCCCGGCGGCTTCTAAATAACGCTCTTAACGAGCCAGTGGAAAGCGAATCGGTGATAATTTCCTTGTGATACTACCCCGATCGAACATCACGATCGTCCACTTCGTTTCTGCAGCGGCAGCAGCGGCAGCAGAAGCGAAAGTGTCACGCGGCAGCTGTCGCTTTGCGGGTGGTAGTGTCTCAACACGTTCACTCACTTTGCCGAGCTTCGCTTGTTAAATATCCTCGATATTTATCCAGTGCGAAACGTACGAAATGCTCGCGGCAAAGAAGCCCCAACGACGACGACGTCTGCGGAGGGTTAGAGGCTCGCGCTTCACGGCGCTTTCAACCTGGTTCGCCTCGTTCTCGGTTCGACGTAGCCGCGACGAGTGTATCGATTCCCGGCCGGTCGCGAGTCCGCGGTGACTGCTGCTGAGTCTCGAAGAATGCGAAACCGTATGCATGTAATACGAAGAATGGAAATGATGATGCGCAGGTATGCAAAACTCGTCAGGCTCGAAGCCACTTCATGCCGAACGTATACCTAGCGGATATTATTTCTTACGAAATCAAGGATAATTATTAGTATTACGATTATTAAAATATTTCACTAAAAAAAAAAAACAAAATTACTTTTACGAATAAAAAAAGAGGAATAAATCTCGTGTAATTCGCGATACCTAATAATTTACTCATTCTCTTTTCGTTCACCTATCCGCAAGAGTCTCGACGGGAGTCTCGGAGGCCGCGCGCGGTGGAATATCATTACAGGAGGAGAGACTGACGCGACGTTAATAATCCGCGCAACTGTGACAGCTGTACATGAGCGCGTCTCTCGTTGCCCGGGGACCTATGAATACAGGGAGAAAGATTGCGCGGAAGCGGCTGAAGAAGAGGCGCACGCGGCACTCTCTCTCTCTCTCTCTTTCTCTCTTTTTCTCCAGCTGCTGCTCCGTCTCGCTCTGTCTAGCCTCACGCCCAAAGAAAGCTGCCGCATCAGCCAGGCATTCCCATGACACGAGGTAACCTCCGATCCCGCGCCCACCGCGACTCGACGTCTAACTAAAAGAATTCGCGCTGTCTCGCGGATGCTCGACCGAGGCAGCTCCCGCGGCCACTAAACATTGGCATTTGTGCGACTCTCGGAATTAAGAGCTCCCCGAGCTCTTCCGCTGTGTCGCCGCGGTGGATCGAGCAGCAACCTCGGCGGCGAGTTTCAGTCCTAAGCCCGACCGCCCCCCTCCTGTTCTCCGCTGCAGCGTGCGCCAATTTTTCGCTCGGTTGCACTAATTCTCTCCTCTTCTCGCCTCGATCGTGCGGCTCCTAAGCCTCCAAGATTCTCGCTAAATGCACCTCGGGGCTGCATTTTCGATCTCAAAGACATCTATCGCGTTGCCCTCGTGATAAACGTGGGAAATGACCATTTTTCCGTCGTTGCGTCGAAGGCGATTTTTACGACAGAATAATATTCATGAAATTATTAATTCGAATTAATAAAAAAAAATGATATGTTCCAATGAGGTCAGGTTACGGCTGAAAAGTCACGACGAGGTCCACGCTCGGCTTAACAAATGAACGCGCGTTATTGTCCGGTATTAAAGCGCGGGAAACGAGTCGAATACGCCCCCTCGAGATTATTCTAATTTTGTTATTACAGTCGATTAGTAAGTATCGCTCGTTATATATTGTGATTCGTGTAACGAGCGTAACTGTGAGTCGCGAAGAAAACCGGACGGTCTTCCGGCGAAACGGGTTCCCCGTGGTTGGCTTATTGCCGCCGCCGCTGCCGTCGCCGCCGTCGCCTGGAGTACACATAACCCGTTCGAAACTGTAGCGCGCTGATATACACGCGAAACAAAACGAGGCGCAACGCACAGTCGCCTCCTCCTAATCTCCGTTGTTCCCGGAGCGTGCGGTGCACGGAGCCGTAACGATTGTACCGTCGTCGAAACGTCTCGCTGTGTTTCGCTCTCCTGTCCCGAGTCGTTGTCGTCGTCGTCGTTGATGTTTTTTTTTTAATGCCTTTGCATTATGATTCGTCGCTGCGCCGTCGCGGCACCGCTGCGCGATTGTTTCGAACGAGTCGCAGTCTGTTTCAGTGCCCGACTTAACGATTTAGATTCGTGACCGCTCGCCGCGAATATAAATCGTCAAATTTGCCACCCGCCATTTTAAAACATTACTGTTTTGTTTCATTGGGCATTCGGAACTGATAATAATTATTACAGAAGTAGAAAAAAAAATGATTGACCCAATTTAACCCGGTTTCCCGCGACTTACGAGGCGCGGAATTACACGCCGCATTGTATGTGTGTTACCAATAAATCAGAGCCGAGTAAAGATACTCGCGGAGGCGGAGGAGGCGGCGGCGGCGACGACGAAGGGAAGAGGCGAGGACTGTGTGTTAAATAATGGCGAATTGCGTCACGAGGGCCGCGCTCGGCTGTCATCGATTATCGATATCCCAGGTCGTCGCGCGTCTATTCTCATCCCGTCAACGATTCCACGGTTTTCACCGTATAATTTCGTCAAATCCGTTTCGTATGGAATCCTTGGTGCATCGACTCGGACCTTCGCGTCGGGATGGAATGACTCGAAAAATTCCCATGGATTTATACGTACACAACTTCGTGTGTCTTTCGCGTTAGAGAAATCGTTATTACCCTTCATTAACGTACATCGACTTCTGAGTGTTATATAACCGACGATAAATGAGAGAGACACGAAAATAAATAAAAATAAATATATTTTTATGCGAAAAAAGGTCACGCGCGGTGAAATCTTCGCTGGCTCAGGATATTTTAGCCCGAGGCCAATTCTCTCGATAATCTAACATTTTTTTCTTCGTTCTCTGTTTCAGGATTCATAAACTGCAACGCCAGTACACTACAGTCACTCGCTCAGCTGCACGGTGAGTCTCTAATAAATATCAGTGACAATCTGACGTCGTATCGTTTCACTTAGAGAGAAATTTAAGAAAAATTTAAGAGATAATCGGGTTGCTGAGGTTGATCAAGAATACGGGTGGTCGGTCGTATATAGTCTAAAAGGGGTTTAGGTTTTCATTGAAATTTATAGCCATACACATTATAATGAGCAAGTGAGAAGAATGCCTTCCGTTCCTTCGCCCCTATTATTTTCTTCCTTCCGTCTTCCTTTCTCCCTTGACCTTTTGCTCCCTCGTTTCCTCTCCCTCTCTCTCTGCCTCTTTCAACTGCTTTTCTTCGCTCTTTGATCGCGGCCACTGTAAAAGGAAGGACCGGTTAAATCCCAAGTTTTGCACTTCTAAAGCCGCGCCCGGCGCTCACTACGCGTCCAGCCGCCATCGCCCACCACTCATTTCCGTCCGAAAAAAAAACGCTTCAAAGGCGAAATTGAAAGAATTGAAAGAAACAACTGGCAATCGTCTCCTGGCGATCTCGTTTTAATTAATCGACCTTTCGCTGAGAGCAGCTGAGAGTGCAGTTTCCACAAAATCGCCCCCTCGGTGCACTCGGGACTCTTCGACATTTTCGATAATTATACGACGATGGGGGACTAATCGAATCGACCGATTCCTTCGTCTTGACTTCGGATTTCCACTTTACCACTTTCTTTCGCCTTCTTTTCAACTCCAGATTCGTTTGTAATTGCGAATATCCGAGCTCGAAAAAAAGAAATCGTCTGCGTAATTAATAAATAGTAAAGTAATAATTTCGGAACTTTTGGAGGAAATATTTTTGCCTAGTTCGTACGAACATATATACGTAATCGTGTATACCGCGATTTTTTTTTTCACATCTGGACAATTAATAACGAAGTTCTTTGGGCTCTCGTGGAAGGCGTTGGCCACCGGGGAAATCTTTGGCCTCGGGGCAGGTAAAATTCCGCACGTTTCGCTCGTCGGTAGGAGAAGAGCTCGCCGCGGAAATAGTGCGAAATTAAAGTTACGAGAGGGGGAAGAATCCTTTGCTCTCGCACGCGCGAGAAAATTCTCGGAGAAACGGCCGTTGCCGCGATACGAAGTTGGATTAAAGGACTCTTAATCGACGATCAAAATGCCTACCCAGCTGCTACTGCCGAAGCTGCTACCGACACGTTTCCCTCGTACCGCGCAACTCCGACCGACCAATCGTGTTAGAAACGAGATTCGAGATAAAATCCTCTACCTGGGCTTCCGTGTTAAACGCGCGAGTTGGAAGCTTTTAATTCACCGTGAAAATGTTTTCTTCCGAATTGTACAGTTAAATTGGCTAGTAACATATTAAGTAGATTTATTCGATAGTAAAAAGTGGGGACACGCTGAAAAAAGTAGCTTTGGCAAAGTAACGAAAATGATCCGGGTTCCCTTTTCGCGACAGTGGGAAACTGTCTCGAAGAATCCATCGGCCGCTAAGAGCTTCCGATGCATCCTCTTGGTTTTTGGATCTCGTGTTACAAGCGGCGAGCGGCCAAACGCCAAAACGCTGACGAGCGCCACTTTCCTAGCAACGTTCGCGTCTCGAGTTTCCTCTTTCATATCTTCGGACCGTATTATATATAAAATAAGTGTGGAGAATGTTTCGCCTCGCCTGATAGGAGACTCACGGTCTGGTATCATCAGAAATTTTGAAGAATGCGTCGACATTTTTTTTTATCGCGAACAACGTGGCATCTGGAAATTTAAAAAAATTCCAGGATCTAAAAATGGGTGTCTAAAAAAGTTGTACGTTTTTTTTCTGGCCAAATGATTCGTTGAGCCGTTTCCAGCGTAATTATCGATAAATTATTCCGAGCGCTAATTCGCGCTCGCTTTCAGGCCTGGGAGTCGAGCGCCAGGCTATTGTTGATGAGTTGCGCGAGTCAAACGGCTCTGTTTAAGTGTTTACAACGATAAGATCGGCGCTGGGTGCACTCTCAGCGAAACGATGTTATTACCGCGTAACTTATTTGCCGCGCTCGCTGCAGCAACGCGGCTTCGCGTTATCTTTGCTGAAAATCTCTGCGTATTGAAATTGGATAATACGCTTTTTCTGCACAACAAAAAAATGCACGACGTACTTTTTTTTTTAATTCTCAAGAGACGGATTTTTCATTTCGCCCAAAGCGCAAAAGTTCCACGGATGATTGAAGACAATTGAGTTGGACGGGGCAATAACTCTAATTTTGGAAGCGAGGCCACCCGAGTGCAACCCGCGCGAGTACGAGATTAAAGCGCCAATCCGCGCGCACTCGCGGCGTCGTCCCTAAGAGGGCCACTCATCGATTTTGCTGGCAGAACGAGTTCCCGATCCGGCGGCGGCGACGACGGCTGCGGCGCATTCGACCTCAATCCCCGGTGTGACCCGAAGCTAGAAAATCCTCCAAGAATAATATCCCGGGCTCTATTAATATAACTCTAATAATGGCCCGCAAAGCGCGAAAAGCGGCAATGCAAATGTTTTCCTTGGCTTATTTATTCACGGACACGTCGACAGATTCATCGCCGATCCAAGACCCTCGCACTTATTGCAGTCTAAAAGCAATTTTTTTATTGACCCAAACTTTTGGCGAAAAATTTCAAACTTATACAATATATCGCATACTTTTTGTCTTGGAAATATAAAACGCTGCGAAAATCTGCAGCAGTTACACTGATTCTCGTATTCGCTCGTTCCGCGTAATTTCGTTTCTGTGAAGAGACGGCCATTCAATTTTTTCGCGGTTACTTTTTTTTTCTTACGTTTTTTTTTCGCGAAACGTAACCGGCAAATTCCTGGAGCTTAAGCGGTGCAAACGAATTGACACGTAGCCGCTAATGAGACTCCGGGGTGAGGCCGAACTACCGCGTCGGCAAACTCCTTGGACTCGTAAATCACGAAGCGTCGAGCCGCACGAATATATCGCCCACAGCGCCTGCCTGAGTTCTCGTTCCCGTATCGCCCGGACCCCCCCTCCCCTCGCACTTAAACTCGCGCCGAGCCGCCAGAGTCTGAGTAGGTGTTTAGATACGTTTCCATCTACGGCGATGCATCATATCGCATTATATAGTTATGCTAATCGCATTGTATTGGGCTACTTGAACTCTTCTTGGGGCAACGTCGAATCGGGACCTTGACCGACGAACTTGCACTTTAAACGTCAGGCCGATAACTTTTTTTTTTTTCCCTCGCGCTCACGCAGCGTTTCCGTCTGATAATTCGATAGAGTTTCGCACAGTCCAAAATACATTGCAAAAATCAAAGGTCACGATGAGGATAAAAAACAACTTCCGTGACAATTGATATCGTTTGGTCCAATGTGGCAAAGAGCGAGAAGTGCTCTGCTGAGAAATAATTATATTTATTTTAAATTATTGAAGCAATGATTCTTCTGGTCAAAGTGAAATTTGTTGTAGTAACATTCCTCGACCTGATTCCACGGCTTGTAATTCTCGTAAATAGTATTAAATCCCGGGGTTTCGCGAGGGAATTTGCCCGGTGGAACCGCAAAAGCTTCCTTGTTACTCCACTCGAGCGCAGATGCCCCCAAATGCGTTATGCATGTAGCTCCCGACGCCCACTGCGCTCACTATCCGTCGGCTTATTAATATGTATAGTATACTAGATGACGTGTAATAGGAGAACTGGAGCTGGGAGCAGTTATGGCGGGTGGTAAGTAGACGAGGATACAGTAGCCAAGAGCCTCTGTACAGGTCGTCTCAAAACACGTGGATCAATTTTACAATCCCGAATAAAATCAATACTAAAAAAAATATGTGTTTCAAGTATCATTCACAAGAAGCAAAAATTGAGTATGAAAAAATAGTGAAATATTTCTATTCTCACGCGAATTATTTTTTCACTAAACTTACTTTACAGAAATATATTTTAACGAATCATTGTTTGTCATTTTTATGCAAAAAAAATCGTTGCATCGTTGGTTAGAAGACAAAATTATCGAGAAATGTTTTTTGCTGGTCGGCCTGTAGTAAGAAAGACGGAAAATGCGAATCTCGCACGTGTAGGAAGGAGGAAACAGGCACGTAGGCTGCTTTCGTCAAGCGGACGAGAGCGAGGCAGGGAAAACGAGGGGATATTCATAGACGAGCCCCGCGAGAGCCACACCAGAAGGACCAACTCGGCGGTCCCGTGCATATTCATGCTGATGCAGATTTCACGCCACGACCGCGCCGCACCCGGCGAAACAATACATTAATTAGGTGCCCTTTTCGGAGCCGGGTTCACCGCGTCCTCCTGCGATCTCTCGCGGGCAACCTGCCGGAGACCCTTCCGACCCTTTGCCCTTTCCCTTCTCGCTCGGTTCTTCATTTCATCCTGCCATTTTCTTCGTCGCTTCGTCTATGTCCCACTTATCTTGCTTTGACCTTTCTAACGCGTACTTTGATTTGTAGCACTTGTAAATTGACACATTTCCATATTTAATCCGCGTACTTTCAAAGCTGCAACTTCGAAAATCGAAAAATCGGTGAGCAATCTGACCTATTCGTTTGCACAATAATTTCTCACGGAAAATATCCGAGAGGAATATTCCTAAGATTACCCCTGGAAAAGCGTTGGGATTTCCGAGTTCTTCACAGTTTGCCTGGCGCAATCCTTGAGATTTCAATCGTCGTGTCGATTATGCAACAATCGCGGATTCCCGGTTATCGTAATTACGGAAAAACCGGCAGCAGAACGATGCTTCATTTTCCTGTTAGTTTCCACTAGACTTTACGAACTATAGCATTTTTTCTACATCGCAATTGTAAAAAAATTAATGTATAAAAACGAGATACGATATAAAACTCGTTCTGAAGATGAAGAGAAAGATTTTTTTTTGCAAAATTTACCACAGAAGGTGCGGCCAAGTGTTGCGAAGAATACTCAGGACGCGAGAGGTAAAATCTTCGGGGCAAGAAGATTTTATATACGTATTACGACGACAGCCGCGTACAATGCCGTAAATGGTATAAAGGACCACTTGATATTTACGCTATCGTGTCGACCCTTGACGGCCAAATAAATCCCTCGGATTTCGTCGGCGGCCCGAGGTAATATATATTTTTTTTTCGCTCCCGTCGCTTATATACGAAGGGTCGATCCGGCTCGGTGGTGATATTCGACGGGAGGAACATACAGAAACCGGCGAGACGCTATCTTCGGGCTTTATTCACCGACAGCCGGGATAATAAACGCAATATCGGGTGGTCAGCTCGCGAGCCGTACGCCAGGGGGACGAGAATCGCCCCGAGCGTTACAAAAAGATTGATGAATCACGAGAGGAGCGCAACGCGGAATTCCGAGGCACACTGACTGACATACATTTTCATATTTTCGACAACCTGCGAACGTCCATCGTTTTATCAAATAAATACCGTAATTTGATGCCAAATATCGCGAAATTTCGCAGTTTGTCCAAAAAAAAATCGTTTTTCGCGTTTTTCTCCTCGAATTTTCGATTTTTCGGGCAAACACCTGTCGTTTTTGGAATCAGCGGGAAATTTCCCATCGGAAATAAACTTTTCGAAATCAAAAATTTTTTTTTCGTCAAATTTTGCAAAAATGGCAAGGGGTACCCCTTCTAAAAATTTGCGATTTTTGAGGGTCAACTTTAAAAATCTGCAAAAAATCGAAAAATCGAGATATCGCGTTCCGCCTGGCGGCATTCTCTTCGTTGAAGAGTTTTCTTTTGAATGAAAAAAGAAAATCCCGATTCCATTCATCCAAAAAAAAATGACATCGATTTTCGCGAAGGGTTAAAATTTGAAAAAAGTGAAAAATCGTTTTTCGGGTTTTTCTCCCAAATTTTTGTATTTTTCGGGCAAAACTCGGTCATATTTGGAATCAGCGGAAAATTTCCTATCAGATAGGGTCTTGTAACTTCGTGAAATCGAAATTTTTTTTTTTCGCCAAAAAAACGGCAAGGCTAACCCCTTGCAAAAAATTTCGATTCATGAGGATCAACTTTAAAAATCTGCAAAAAATTCAAAAATCGAGATATCGCGTTCTGCCAGGCGTCATTATCATCCTTGAAGAGTTATCTTTCGAATGCTAAAAGAAAATCTAGATTCCATTCATCCAAATCAAAATTACATCGATTCTAGTGAAGCGTTAAAATTCGACGAAAAGTGAAAAACATTTTTCGCATTTTTCTCCTCGAAATTTTTATTTTTCGGGCAAAAACCGGTCATATTTGAAATCAGCGGAAAATTTCCCATCGGATAGGGTCTTAAAACTTCGTTAAATCGAAAAAAAAAATTTTCGCCGAAAATCGCAAGGTTCGTCCCTGCCTGGCTAACCTCCGACCGCGCGCACAACTTTTCATTTGTTATTGTAGATTCGTTATCACACGTAGTTTGACGTGGAGACACCGTAAACGAGTAGGTGACACCGTGGCAGGCATCAGGACGAGCACGTGGTGAGGGGAGAAGGGAGTTTTTGAGGACAGCCACGACGTTGGATCACGAAATGGGATAGCCATGGTGGGGGAGTTGAAAAGAGAGTGAGAAATGTGAGAGAAGTTTTGCGGTGCGTCGGTAGAAACGAGACACGGAGTCCTCGGCGTCGCCTGCTGGGAGCGAGAGGCGCAAGTGGCCAGCGAGGGTACGAGAGATATCGAGTAAGAATATTGGTTTAGGACGCCTCGTTGGCCCAGGCAACGAAATCCCGGTCCATTGTCGGAACAAACGCGAAATTTCACACGGGAGCCCGTTTCGCTCGAGGAAATCCACCCCTCTTCTCTGTTATCCGTCCTTTTTTCCACTATATATCTTACCCTCGCAGATCTTATTATAGATATACTCAGCTCGTGTACACAGACATTCGTGTGTTTTCGTGCATGGACGACATTTTTCGAGCTAACATCGAGAGAAAGCGTTTCACGGTATTAATCTCATAAACTGAACTATCATCCGACCACTATTTCACCATAGTCGAGCTTCCATCAACTATCCATATTTTGAAAACAAAACAAAAACTTCTAATTTTAACGAACAAAAAAAAAGTGATTCTTTTGAACAATAAAAAGTTAAATGTATCTGTCGTTCGACTTTTAACATCGTTCGATTGATCTTTAACACGGTAAATCCAGTCTCTGCAGGTTTTCTCGCCTCTATTCTCATTCTGCGTTTCCACCATTGTCTCCTCCTTGGAGAATAGAGCGCGGAGCGACGGAGACAGGGAAATGAAAGAAAGGGCCACCTTTATCTAGTTCAGCCAGTCGGAAGAGCGGAGACATGCCCGCTGCGGAGGCATTATTCAAATGCTCGGGACGGAAACGTCGCAATTGCAGACTCTCGCGAGAGCGCCACCTGGGTCTACGTCGTCCATTACTCTTCCGGCAAAAGCACTGCTACGCAGAGAAAGGGACCGAGAGACCGACAGAGACGGAAGAAAACACGTTACGTATTCAAGGATTCAACCCTTTTTTATCGAACCTTGTAAAAATACCATTACGCAGTGGCAATTGACTTTGCAAAATAGGCAAACATTTGTCAGAAGTATCCAATCTTTCTAGGTCAAATTCTGTACTGAAACTTCAAACCTTTTCCCTAGATTCGTTGAAGCCCCTATACCCAATATTAAAATATGGAAACAGTGAGGGAATTACGATATCAAAAAAAAAAAAAAAAAAAAAAAAAAACGACGCGATTCCCACATTACTTTCACAAAATGAAAAGTTCCATTACAAAGGTATTAGTATCAATTGAGAGACGAGATGATCGCCGAGGTCGCCGGGGATATTCCCGCAGGGCGGCGAAGGCCGTCCACCGACGTTATAGGTATAATACTACACCGCACGCGGCACCGACGGATGAGTTGAGAAGAGACGAACGACTGACCAATTAAAATGAACAATTATATAGCCGGGGCGAGCCTGGCGCGTTGCAATTAACGGTAATTACCGTCTATTCGTGTCGTCGCGAATCACGTGACACAATCTGCATCGCGAACTACTTTTACCGCATGAGAATAGGGCCTAATTCGCGCGCAATCCGCTACAACACAACACCGCGCCGCGCTCTTAATCCTAGCGGCATATGTGCCTAGCCTCGCTTGTCCTCCGTTCACGTATCCAATTCTCTTTGCCGCGTCGTCGTTCCCTCTCTCACTCTCTCTCTGTTTGTTGTTCCCCTCAGCACAGCGACGCCCTCTACCCTCGTTCTCCTCGCTCTTGCATCACCGCTCGTCGTATGCTCGCTCTCGTTTCTACGTTTGTTCCCCTCGTTTCTCAGGCCGCATTGACAGTTCTCTCTCGGGACTCGTCGTCGTCGTTGTTGCTCCAGTTTCTATCCTCGTTTGCCTCGTTTTCCTTCATTTTATTCTCCACTTCCCAGTTCAATTGCTCAATACCGGGCAACGCTGTGACCTGTAAATTCGAACACGACTATTAATTCATTTATTTGAAATATTTGAAGTATGCGAAACATCGACTAGAATGTTTGCCTGGTGGTCAGGCCGACAGGTGGCTACCGGGGAAAAGCGGCGTTCTCGCAGGCAAATTGGACGGGCCAGACGTATCATTACCGGGCTGATTACACGGCAATCGAGTGCGGCAAAATCGCCGGTATCATTGATTAAGTCGACTTTGTATTACTATCGAGAATCTCCGATGCGGCGTTATTGAAACCAGGAAACATGAAAATACGCGCTCGTTCGCCTTATAGACGTTACACAAGACGGGGGAATCGGAAGATTGAGAAACGTCATTGTGGACTGTCCGTAATAAGGCACTCGGGCGCATAAAGGATGGTCCGAAGAGGCTCGAGCGAAAAACCGGTAGCTACCACTCGCAGCTACCGTGCCGATTTCCAAGCCGTCAATCATTCTCGCTGTTAAAAAACGATCAACCATAATCGGGGCCACGTGCCACCGCCGCCGCCGCCGCGCCGGGGTCCCCATTCTTCGCTCTGGTCTCTCGACGGCCCCGAAGGCAGACTCCATTCTCGAACCAGTCGAGTAGGGTAAATTGATATACCTGATCGTGGAATACCTGCTACCAACAACCGAGACCTACCTCAACGCTAGATCCTCGCCGAAGGTCATTTCCTCTACATTGTAGCAGCTCGACTCAGCTGCAATACGCTTCTGCGTATTATACCGGTGGTTTATATAAACGGAACAAGCGTTATTGACTGTACCCCGAAGTGGTAGGTAAATTGATACACGCGCCTTCACGCTCGCGGTCCGCTATATAACTTGGCGGCTAACGTGATTTGTGTCTCTATACATTGTGGCAACTGTGATTAGATTTACCGTCGGGGGTGCTTCGGCTTTATCTCCTCGTACGTCATTTCATATGCCACAATCACGGCTGATATATTGCAATTCGAATTCTATTAGTTTGTCGTGCGACGATCGAAGCCTATTGCAAAATATCTTGATGCCATTACTTGTATCATGTGGGAACCAATGTTTCAAAAAAATACAATGTATATAAAAAAGCTGCATTATTGATTCAATATGAGGAACCGAATTACATGGTCGGATTTTTATGGAATAAAATAGTATTGCTCGGTTTTGTTGTCTGTTTCTCGAAACTAATTTTTTTATTTATTTTTTTTCAATGAGAATACATTGAAAAAAATGTGTAAATGGAACGAATGCAACACGAGCCAGTTACTTTGTCCCCTCCGACGAGTCGTGTCAATGACCGAATCGAGAAGCGTGCGGCAAACGAGAAGGAATAACATATAAAAGGACACGCGATGACGGAATCCAAGCGCCGAGTGGCTCGTGCTACCTGCGCCGCTGCCGTCGCCACCGCCGCCGCTCTCGACCTTCGGGATTCACGGTCGACGGAGCCGACGCGTCTCCCTTTCCTTTCGCCACCTCCTTAGAGCCGCGCTCGTGCTGCATATATATATTTGCAAATACAACGCAACCTACTATTTCGCGTCTTTTCAATCTTCCTCTCCATTCAATCCTGTTTTTACAGCCTTTTTTAATACATTTTATTGGCTAGTCCTTTGGAAAGTTATCTCGTTTTTTTTTCCTTTTTTTTTTGGCAAGCCACTCGCGTGACTGCTACGCGTCGAACCGGTATCAATCGACGGGCGCGTTGAACTTTTTCTTTGCACCGCGGTGCATTAAAAAAATATATACATCAAGCTGGTTTCACAACGTTGTAAATAAAACGGACGTTCGGTCGGAATTTTTAGTTCTGAAGATTTTTCTGAGCTGCTCCTTTTCCGCCACAAATACTTATTCGCGAAGTGTTTGATTAACCGTAGAATAGATTTCGCTGTATTCTTTTGTGAGTGGCCATTTTTAATTTCTCGCTCGAGCGATCACCCCACGTAGCCGAAAGAGAAACCCCGCGGCTCGTTTTACCCCATGCAGATTAATCCCGACAAAAGGATAAGAAGGTTAGAAAAAAAAGTAGTCAACCGCGATTGAATCGATTAAGAATGCGTCAAGAAGCAATCGTCTATCATAAGCATATTAGGATTTATACGCGGAAAATCACAGCTGAGATGCTGTAAAATAATAAAAAAAATATATTTTGTTCAAAAAGTTATCGTATCATATTTTCTCCGGGTTGAATCTTAATTCAACCGCACGAGGTGCAAAGAAATGTGAAAAATTTCGCTGGAGGCTGTTCGGAATTACATAATTATATTCCTCCTAAAATCCTCAAAACAAATTCGCATGGTTTCGTCCAATTTCACACGTGACGTGGCATCCAAGGATCGGCCGCGGTGTGCACGTAGCTTGTAACGAATCAGACCGTTAGTCACGCAGAGCGAAGGGTCCGCCAAGAGAGACGAAGTAACCCTTGAGACGCGTCCTCGTTAATTCACCGGTGGACATTTTTTTTTCCTCGTGCCTGTTAATAAGCCCAACATAATTATGCATTTTTTAAATATTTCTGCTCTCACTTCCTTCCCAACTAATTAAAAAAAAAAAAAAGAAGTAGTGTCGGCCTTTGAAACCGTGAAAAAGTGTAACCGAAAAAACTGTGCACGTTGAAGTAAATAAAAAAAATTCGCGGGAAGTGCTTTGCAGGACGTCGAGTAGGCAAACGAGATGCGGGAGTGAGGGAGGACACGGATGGAACAAGCGGAGGAAAAGGCGTTTAAAAAAATACACGAATCTCGCGTGGGGTGACATTTTAATTGCGGCTTTTTCGCCGAATTACCATTGTGATTATTAGCCTCGCCGTCGCGAACTCGAGTTTTCCTTGCTCATACGTGGAACAGACTGGAACTTGTCGAACAGTCGCGTAACCTCGCAGGGAAATAATTCAGGAAGCAGCTAACGCAAAAACATTCCAATATTTATCGAAGATATTTCACAATTATTTTTAATAGCCCGGATATGAATATAAAAAAGAAAAAAAAAACGTGCGACGCACGACTGGGCTCAATTAATTCCTGTTCGCATCGTAAATTAATTAAATTATTACTCGATATGCATGCTGATTATTTTCTCGCGGGCCGAGTGTTAAAAAAAAGTCGACTCTTTTTAATATGATTATTCCAGAAGCGTTCGATCAGGTTGAGCGGCGCGAGTTCCTCGACGTGCTATAGATACAGACGTTTCGCTCGCCTGGTACAAGTAAGCCCCTCCCTCCCCCCTCCCCGACTAGAGGAGAGGCTCGCGCTCTTTGATCGAGACCCCCGACTGACGATACTAGAAAAATTAACATTCAACCTGGGTGCAAGGAAAAAAAAACGATGAGGGCGTCGTTACCGTGGCGAGTCATGGATACATCTATTTAATTAAGAGAGCGCACCGAGCGAGATTCGCGCGACTTAAAGACGGCTCACGCTTTCGCGAGCGCGCGTCAGTCAACTGGACGTGTGTGCGTGACGCACGAGTGACTTTACGTCTGCCGAGGTGACGGATATTTTTTTCTCTCGTTCACCTCAACGTTTTTTTTTCTCCAGGTGCGATGAATTATTTAATGTTTTCGCGGCGAAGATACGAACTCGCGTTTTTCACAGCATCGTAAAAGCGTCGGGATCGTTATCAGTGAATTATCCTTATATCTATTAGTTTTACAAAATTTGTAATTGAAATTTGGAAAGCGCAGAGAGGAGCCAACCAAGATTTTCCCTCCGGCTGAGGATAAATCTTAGTTACGCCGTATTTTTTTCTCAAATAATACAATTCAGTGTCAATAATGTTCGTTATCATTTGTTCTGTTTCAGGTAAGTTGGAGATGACGATTCTCACATTGCAGTTATTGTGTTCATCGCGACGTCTCGTTAAATCAGGTTTTTCTCCTCAGTACATAATTATAATCCACATTCGATATTATATATTTTTCTCGTAAAAAAAAATAGAAGCAACATTCCGGATAATTAATCCGTGGCGCTTTATCGATCTTCATTAACGCCAAATCCACGTGCACAGCGTCGTTGGCCCGAGTTCCTCCAGGCTTTCACTTCGGTCCGTACCTTTTTATTCTCTCGCGCGTTTCCTCCTTCGTCCGTTTTTATTTCCCGCTCCTACGTTTATTTTTTAATTTTGTTTTCGGAGCTCGTCTCGTTTTTGTTTTATCAGTTCCCTCTTACCGCAACGTCGATCTGTTCCCTGCTGGGTTTTTCCACCCATTTTATTTTTTTCCGTTTCACGCTTCGGCTTAACCCGATGTGTGTGGCGCTGCGCTCGACCCTCTTTGCCCCGAGTCTGCGCTTCGCGTCGGCTGCGCCACCACCGGGGAGTCGTTCGGTTACATGTCTGCCACGGGAAACCGTGTTTTTAACCCCCATACTCCAATTCCCCGTCTCTCTCTCGTTTTCTCTCTCGTTCCACCGGGCGATTCATTGCGATTGCCCTTCTGCAAGCCGGAACTACTGGAACTAACCACCCGGTGCGCGGTGCATGCTCCGTAAATTAACATCGTGAGAGGGAAAAAGCTTTTCACAGGCTTCGGGCGGGGTCAGAATCGCCCATACCGATTTTTCTACACACCTCGATGGCGCTTAATAATTCAAAATAAAACTATACAACGCGAATCCCCCCATCGGAAAAAGGTTAAAACCATCAAAGTTCGAACAAACGAATTTGATTATCGCGAAAAATAAATTGACCAACGTGTTGTAAAGCAGTAGGCTCCATTGTGATCTTTCGGTAAACAGTCGTTAATCAAAGCTGACGGCATAATTGCACGGTGGGAAGGCAAATGAGCCTCACGCCCATTGGATTATAACCTCGGGGTATTAATTATTTCAATTAGCGGGTGGTGGGGGAGGGGCTGACGTCGACAGCTGACCTGGTCGTAAAGTCTCGCGAGCCTGCAATCAGACTCTATTCGTGTGTATCATCGGGCGAGCGACTTGTGCCGAGGCAACGAACCCTAAAACAATTTGGACCTCGTGTGTCTTTGTTTATTTAAAAAAAATGATTAATCATATCTGTTGTATTAAATTTAATTAAATTATTCTTGGTACTTGTATTAAGAATCGACGTCGTTGCTTGGATCAAGCCAGGATACAAAACCGGGCTGGGAATTATTATAATAATCATGATCGTCGAGAGAAGATAATAAGAACGAGGAGATTCTTCTTCCCTCGACGAGAATCCTTCCCGGCTTCGTAACTTCACCGTCGGGATTCTCAAGTAACTCAAGATCCCAGCAGGCCAAGCCATGGCGAGGGTATCGTCACCGCGCGACGCGTATACATCGGCCGCAAAAACCCCCATAGGAAACAAACCCCGCGAGCTCCTCTTCATTCCGGAGACTGATTTAATTTCAGATAAGCCCCGGAAAGCGCGACCACAAGGCTTAAGAGAGGGTTAAGGGATCGACTTTGCGCCGAGGAGTCGATGTCACTGCCTCGAGTGAAATGTGCAGCAGCGTTACTCCGGTAACCGAGCAATGTCCATCAGGTTTCGAAATTTCCATGGGAGTCGCGCGAGGGAACAAGGGGAAGCCGAGTTCACTCGCGACTAGATGAGAGGGTTGATTTTTCAAAGGGTCAGACGTCGGTCGTTTGGTCACGCAACTTTTTATTACGGTTGCGTGCTTAATGCGTGTCGCGTCTACCGCGATAACGGTCACCCTTGGATCTCGCCATTTCCGGTGTCGCGTCTCTTCCGCGCGCCACTTCTTATCGGAAGTGACGATCTTCGATCTAACGTTGACCAAAATATCCGAATAGCGCAATCAACGCACTCAAATTACTTTTCGTGCGTAGCTTTTGGAAAAAATAATTTTCCTGCGCGGACGCAGTCACGAATGACCTAGATACTGGACAAAAAAACAATGTGACAAAAAGTGGAGTTTGAAAAGAATTCGGGGAAAAGACAAGTCGAGTGTCGCGCGTCGACTTCCGGTTTATTGCACCTCTAGCTGTCAGAGTCATTTTCTCGATTAATAAAAAATCCTATGGGATATATCGTGATCACACGAATGACCCAAATATTGAAGATACGGAAGGTAATTAGGGGACCGAGAGCTTAATTCCAAAAAAACTTAAGCCGCATTTTTCTGACGAGCGTAATTACAGTATTAAAGTTTTAAAAAAATTCTCATCTGGTTAGTGACTGATTTATCTTCGAACCGATTGAGTCATTTATTCACCCGTGGCTTGTCAGCTAAACAGCTTTCAACGTACCCCCAAAATATGCGAAGCGAAAATTTATCTGAATCAAGGTTTTCGGGGGTCGTGTCACGTTCGTGACATTTTTTGTCCGCGAGATAAAAAAAAATATGCAATCACCGTGTCGTAAAGCTGTCGGTCTGGGGTGGGTGGGGACCAATGGCAAAAGCTCTTTATCCACCGTCTGGCGTTATAAATTCAGCCCGGATTATCATTTCTTTATACTCTCGCTTTTGTGTGTAACCCTTATTTTCTTTTTTCTCGTGCAACTGCACGCAACCCGGAACGACAGACCATCGATATAAACCGTGTAAAAGCGACGGCACGCGATATGCTATTAATATGTTGACGCTGTACGACGTCGCTGACATTGCGTGGGCGCTATATATTTTTTTTCGCGACTGTTCGGGTTGTGCTATAAATAACAACGAAACTGAAAATTTTAACGACGGAATTAAGCAAAATTTTAATAAATCCAGCAGGGAATGAGCGGGTGAAATACAAAAGATATTATTTGGATTAAGAAAAATGCGTTTTTTTCACTCTCTGAAGCACCCAGAGACGCCTCATTAACCGAAGCTCCCACGTCTCGGGCCTTTAGCCGCGATACTTTTATATATTTTTATTTTTTTATCACACCGCCACTTTTCCACCCTCGTTGCGAGGCTCCGTCTCTCGTGCAGCCCGGATATTATTTACCCACGGTCCTCTCGACCCGCAGTAACTTTGAAATTTATTCGACCAATTTTTTTTTTTTTTTTTTTCATAAGTTCGTCGCTCACGGGCTTCGACAGGACGATTATGGAAATGTCCTATGCTGTGAGAGAGAGGAGAGACTCGGATTTGCATTCGATTAGAGTCACTCCGTGGGGATAAGTTGAGCGTTCGATACTTTGGACTATTTTTCTTGCAGTTGAAATTTAGGAAACAAATTGCGTAAGAGGCAATTTGTTTTTCGTTCCTGTGGCGAAATTCGTGTTTATCGCCTCGTTGTGGCGCAATTAGGAGCGTCAATATTAATTCGGAGGAACTGCGTGGAAGTTGGAACCGAAGTGGCTCCGAAGTTGGATGTTGTGATACCCGAAAACCGATCGATGCGCCGGCGAAATATCTCTCGCGATGTTCGACGTTATTAATGAACTTACCGGCGGCTTCTCAGCCGGCAGAAGGGTGAAGTTCGGGCGAGTGAAAGGCGCGCGCGCGCGGTTTGCTCCTTTGGCCGTCGCGCCACGCGGTTGGGGTGACTGAGCCTTTTCGAACGTTTTCGTGTTTATAACGCACGGACATGGAGTACGTAAGCCTGCACGACGCGAGCTCGGGGTTCTTTCGTACGTGTCGAGAATTTCGATAGCCCTGAACGTGCTTCGGTCGCGTCAGCCGCGCGCGTTTACGATACCCAATGCTCAGCGCTGCTCGTCTCGGTTCAAAGAACTTTGAGAAAAGTCGAAACGATACACCGCTAATTTCGTTACCACTTCAAATTCCACCACTTTTTTACCGATAATAATTTTCCATTTTTTTTCATAATGATTTTATTATGAGTAACACAAAATTCAATTTGCTGCTGTACCGGGACAAAAAAAAATTGGATACATTTTACACGCCTCGTCACATCCGTCCAAAAGTCGTGGAAAGGATTTATATCCAACGCTCGATGAAAAAAAAAAATGCGCGGATGCGTAATGACGAATAGATGCACTGTCAGCTGTAGAAAAATGGCGTAGGAAGGAAACACGTGTAACATTGCTCGCGTATACACAGGATCGGATGGGCTATAACGTGGCCCGAAGGAAAATAAAGGGAGGGGTGCGATGATAGAAGCGAACGCAGGATGCATTTTCGCGTGACGTAAGGCGCAGCCGGTACGATGAAAAGCATCGGAGGGGAGAGGGAGAAGGGTCTTGGAAAAGGGCATTGACCCCGGGCGCGTTGCGCGCACGCGTCCCTATGTCGTAACATCGTATTCGGGATTCGGGGTCATTATGTACCCCGGGGGTAGTTGGTCAAAAACTCTCGCCGTCCTCTTCCTTCAACCCTCATCCATCCCTGCGCCATATTTCTCATGGCCCCTGCCTATGTCGGCTGCACCGCGCAGCCTCTTTCGCTGGTCCCCTGGTTTTCTCTCCAGCCATCCTCGTATGATCCCTTATTTCTTCCGCGAGTCTCCTATCCCTGATGTCCTGCTGCTGCCTGCGTCTACCCTAGTCCACTATACTTTATTGCACGCACCTTCCGAGCTTCGCACCCTCTGTTCTCTAGCACCCTTGATCCGTATATCTAGCAGTCCGCATACTTTCTCCACTCTCTTTTTTTTCTGCTCCACATGGAGAAAAGCAGGCACTTTTCCTGACGTGAATCGTGATGAAAATTGCGACCAGCAGTCGGGGTCATCGAGTCCGAAAAAAAAACAAATTGGCGAACATTTTTTTTTCTCGAATTACGGACTTTTTAATAGAGGATTTTTTTTTAATAAAAAAAAACTATGTATTTCGTACATAAGTAAAAAAAACGAAGTAAACGCGAAAATAGTGCGAAAAAGGCGGGGCGAGTCCCACGGGCGATATTCGTAGCCGCGTCTTCGAGTCGTCGATTCGAATCCGGTCGATCGCCCCATTGTTCGGGCCAATCACGTAACTCGCCTCGGGGCCCTCGCCGGCAACGATTTATTTCCGCCTCGAGCGCGAAGCCGGCGTTCGCCTCGCTCTCGGCCCGCGCTGGCCCCGCGCGCGCGCGCGCGCCCGGAATCATTAATCGACGCTCCAAAGAGCCCGGGTGACGTTGACGAGTGGCAGTTTCGCGATTTCCTCGAGGAAACGGCTAGATCGTTTGTCCCCCCCTCCCACGCTCCTCTTCGCTCCTTCTGCCTTCGCACGATGCTCTTTGCGAATGCCGGCGCCAGGATATGTTGCAGCTCTACTGTATACACTACCCTTTCTGTACTACGGCGCCCGTCTCGCCTCCTCGCCTTATCAACGTGATGAATTGTGTCGTCTCATTCCTGTCCCAAGCTCCGTGCCAGAAAATTCGCTGAATCTTTGTTAAAAATTTCAACGTACAGTGGTGAAGTCCCTCTCCGAAAACGAAAAAAAAAAAATCAAGACGAATGGATGCGAAAGAATGCTTCGTTTTATTTATTTTCGCGAGGGTCGCTCCACTTATCGGTTTCACATTCGGACTATAAAAAGATAAAACACATCGAATCACATTCGCTTTGAAAAAAAGGTGGTTTGCTCAAAAAAATGTCCTTGATTTTATTTCTCCTCGCTGAGGACGGTCAATCCCGTTGGCCTGGAATCGAAAATTCGGTGCACATCTCCGCCGCTCGAAAACCATAAAATTGTATTTCTCAAAAAAAAGAAAGTTAAAAAAAACGAAAAACATGGGGACGTAGTGTGTTTACGAAAAAATTGCAGGCGAGACCATGCATAATAAATGGACAGGCGGCGGTAAGTAGGGTCGCGCACACATGGGCTTTGGACATTTATGAGTGGACTCATAGGTGGGCACATAAAGGGTTAAACTTTACGAATCCCTGTGCGCGTATTACATACATATATGTATGTCTTATGTGGCACGTGAGTGTACTGCGCGCGCAGCGCATAGATCGGTGTACATAATGCACGAGGAGCGAGAGAGAGAGAGAGCCGGAAAAGTAGGGAGAGAGAAAGGAGAGAGAGTGGCTATATTTGCTCACGTAGGAGCTCACGAGAGGCACGTGCCCCAGACACACGCAGCAGCGCTCTTTCGCCAACAAGATACTCTCCGCCAGATGCCCGACGTTGCAGATGCACACAGCAGGGTTGGGGGGGCATCCCCCACCCTACGGATTTTACGCGAACGCGTACAGCGGTCTAACGACGCCAGGGACATTGATGTATACACAGCCTTACCCTCCACCCCCACCCCTCCGGTGGCGAGGGAACAGAACACTGCAGATATGTCAAAACGTGTCTTGAATATTAATCCCACGCTGATTAGCCTCATTTCACTGACGTTATTGTGACGTGAAAAACATATCTCCCACATTCCCCTTCCGGATCGACACGCCGAACGTTCGAATGATTTTATCAAAGAATCGAAACAGGTTAACGTCACGTTTCCCTTTTTCGCGAATGACGTTTCAGGCCCAAATCGATGCCCCGAAAATGTAAAGCGTCATTGATACATTTTTAACGACGCTTTTCCGGATCCACACTGAAAAGTATCACGAATCCGAGACTGTAATTCACCGTCGTCATTCTTCTCTGTGTTCCCAAAGGACTCTCCTTGTCTACCTCTCTTTCTCCCGCAGGAGGGAAAATATTGCGATGGTCCTTTCGCGTGGCGCGCGTGTGGTTTGGGCGCGTGCAGAGGGATCGACGAAAGCTCGGGGTGTGGAACGTGCGAGAGACGTCGAGCTCACGAAAGCCGATGTTTTCATTTGAGCGTCCAACGACAGTTATGGAACATCCGGCTAACACGAGGCTGCCGAGAGAGAGTGAGAGAGAGTGAGAGAGAGTGAGAGAGAGAGAGGAGGGTAAGAGGACCCAGGGGTGGTTGGCCTCGATCAATATTACAGGTAGCTCGACTCGCCCCCGTTCTCGGGGTTCTCGGGCTCAATCCCCCCCCCCTCCCCCCTCTCACCACCCCAACGTCGGTTCCCCCGTTCGCCGAGATCCCCTCCGGTCTCCAGACCACGCGAGGCACGGACGCACCGCACAATCTACCACTGTTTGGGGGGCTTTACGGTGTGGCACATGACTGGGAGAGAATAGCAGCGAGCTTCCAGCGTGGCAGAGTGGATTGGGTTGGGGCCTCGACGGGGGGAGGGGGGGGGGGGAAGGTGAAGGAGGTTAGGGGGGACCACTACGGCGCACGGCAACGTTGCCTCGCAATCAGCTTAACCTTAATAACGGGGTTGCCCGGCAGATCAGTACCAGATACATTTTATCTCGCACGAGGCTATGAAACGCCGCATTAAGGCCTGCTAACAATAATAACAATAACGCGCGGCTACTTTTTTTCAAAGCGATGTACTGTCTTATTGGAGTTAGAAAAAAAAACGGCAGATTTTCTTAGGGATTTTATTTAGTAGCGTGTGAACTCGGATGAAATGGTAATCAAGGCGTTGAATCGTAAGTTCGGATGAAAAGTTTTTGTCGCGAATGTTGCGGTTCTTCGAGACTGCGGTTTTTCGCCTCTTCGCGTTGAGTTCAGTGATGCGCGAGGTTCCTTTTTTTAACACCTGAATGAACCGTCTTAACCCGGCGAGACCATCAACTCTGAAAGTCATGTGTACTCGGTAACAACGTCGCGAACGACCCTCTATTTTTTCTTTTCTTTTTTCTCATTCCTTCTTTTTTTTTATTCCGTACAAAGAGCGTATCCAGCGGCCGTCTGAGAGACCGTCGAGGCCACCGGAGAAACAGGCACCTCATTAATTTAAACCAGGTGGCGAGACGAGGGCCGGGAACGATGATAAAAGCGACAAGGGACGAATTGCGAGGTCAAGTCATAGGTCAAGAACTGCTATCTACGTGCTACCCTGTTTGGCAGTTCCTTATTTTTTTTTTTTCCACGTGTCGAGCAGGCAACGCGCGGGCCAATAATAATTTTTCCCCAGGTCAGAGGGAAAAACATTGAGACAAAAATTACAATTCGACTTCTAACAATATTTTTGATCCGTGTAAATTCTTTGGAGGAAAGCTGAACGAAAAAAAAAATCCGATGATAATTGGCAAGCGCGCTATAAATTTAACGACTCGAAGGGAACCCAAAAGGGTTCCCACTCGATATGGGATCTGAGGCGTTCGACGTGTGCAGCCGAGATTTTTCGCGGTGCCCCTTATAAGCATTAACGGCCGATTACCGGAATGGTGCGGCATCGACGGCCTGGCACGCGCGGCTCCCATGAGTTCCTTGGACCGTTCGGGGCGCAATTTCGGGACTGTTTTGTCACAGCTCGTTTGGGGACGGAAAAAAAAAACGATCGCTCGAACGCGGCATCGACCGAGGGGGAAGGGCGCGGAGGGCTCGTAGCCGCCGTTAGTGCCAGGGACGGCGAGTGACGAAAGAATCGCGCTCGGTTACGCGAGATCGATGCTCCCAGACTCCCAGGATATTATTGTCGGTGTACACGAAGAAATTTACATTTTTAGGGCGCGACGGGCGTTGCGCGTGTCGCGCGCCGTTATACCAATAACGTTCTCACCGGGTCATTGATTCCCTCCCCGGCGATGCATCCATGGAAATCAGGCGGAAAAATCACAACACGAATCGCAACCTTTTGACATTCGACGCAGCAGCGAAAAAGAAAAAATCTTCTCGACTTGGAGATTTTTCACTTGTCCGGTGACTTCTTTTTTTTTTAAGTCCTTTGGGCGATGGACTTTATCAGTTCCGATCAAGCGACGGCAATAAAGATTTGGAAAAAAAAGTGACATTGAGAGCGTCAAATGGATGGAAAAAGGAACACGTGACCCGGAATGATTGGCCTCTCTCTGCAATACTCGACGTTCCTAATTTAGCGCCGATGTCTCGGAAAGAGAGGAACGAATACGCCGCACATTTCGGAAAACGCTCCCCCGTGTGCGGCGAGAGAGGAAAATCTAGCTGACGCTTTTTTTTCCTTTTTTTTTCTTTCTCTTGAGAATTGCTTCGGGCCGTTTGGCCCAGCGATATCTCGTTTGCTACACTCCCGACGACGGTCCCCTTGCGTTCTAGTGCCTCGGATCTCTCCTTCGACAATTTTCCAAATGAAAACACCCTCCGGACCCGGGACGCGATAAACCGGGGCGTAACGAATCACGACTGTGCAGTTTCGACGTCGTTTAATCATTTTTCCCCTTTTTATCCTGCAGTTTAAAATCGACTGAGCCTTCAATTTTTTCCTGTAATTGGGCCAAAAATTGTGCATTGAAAGAAAAAAAAAAAAAAAAAAAGAGAGAGAAAAAAACGTATAAATCATCAGTCCGACGTCAATGGAGGCTATAGACACGGTCCTAAAAATCCGGAAGTGACTTTTCGCGATTTCGCGCGCCTGTGAAAATCCGGACGGACCTCTCTCTCGCTCTGAGCGAAAGAGAGAGCGAGAGGGTGGGGGAGGGGGAGGGTAGAGGGAGGGAGAAAGGTAGGTGGGTGTCAGGGTACGTCAGCGCTGACGTCCGCACCGCAAAAGCATGACTATGAATAACAGGATCGAAGTATATAGCAGCGGGGCCCACGAACGGTGCGGTTATCGATTAGCCCACGGTGCTGCCGCTGCGGGTATATAGCGCGCGCTCGTTCCGAGGGTTGGGGGAGGGGGCGAGGGGGGCAGCTCTCCGGCTCTCGGGGACGGTCGGCTCGATTGCGGGACCACGCGCGAGATAGTCTTCCAAACGCTTCCCGATTCCTCGATGCGCAATCAATCACTCCCCCTCCCCTCCCCTTACCACCCACCCTCCCTACCCACCACCCCCTCGCCGCTCTCCTTCGCCCCGACGGTAATACGTAACTTCCCACCACTTCTAGAATGCGAAGCGCCGAATGCTTTCAGCGCACTGAAATCAAATCGAATCGCTGTGCACAATAGGAAAAAAAAAAAAAAAAAAAAATTAAGCGCCTCCATTTTTATGTTTTCAAAGTTTTGTTTACTAGTAACATACTTGTTACTAATCCTCTCCGTGTGGCTGCTGGTTTTCTATCTGCGCCACCGGTGCAAAACCCTCTTAACCCTAAGTCCACCCTATCCCCCTCCCCTCTCCTCCGCCGTCTTCCCGCTTATGCGAACCCTCCGGTGACTGGCAATCAGCCTGAATGCGCGTCATCATCATCGTCCGTTTCATCCCCCTCTCATTTTCCACCCGCCTTCAATCGGCTCGGCTGCTTCCCCTCTGTCACCCTTCCTCATCGTCGTCTTCTCATCTTTTCCGCTTTTCGACGCTCACTTTTCCTCCTTCCGTCTCAAGCCCCCTCCCCTCCTGATCTTCCTCCTGCGTAATATCAGCACCCCCGAAGTCCTTTTTGCTCCTTCCTACCCTGAAAACTCACGCGCCGAGACTCCGCGCTCTCAAAATGCGTCGCAATCATGCCAACCCACCGCGGCAACGGGAAATTATACAGGGTTTGTCAAAAACACTCGATTCTTAAGGAGACTATTTTTTATTTTTATTTCTAGTCACGGTATTGAAAATAAAAATAAAAAACGCTCGATGACGTTGTATCATAGCACTGAGATTTTTAATCTCAGTCTTAATCAAATTCCGGGTGAAATAAATATGGTGAATAATTTTTGGTCCACCCTGTACAACTCGATGACGTCGGTGTATCATAGCACCGAGGATTACCGAGTGCTCGCTCCGAGTGGGAGGCTAAACAAGCGTCGGAACGAGACGTCCCCCCCTCCCCTGTCTCGTCACGCTGGCGAAGCCAATTCCGTATCAGCGCGACGACGTTTGCGTCGCGGAAGTGATTTCTGGCATGCGAAATTTGCCCCTGTCGAAAGCTACACTCGGCCTCCTTCGCCGGGCGAAGACGCGAGAAAACGGTGGGGAACGAAGATCCCGAGAAAGGAGAAACGGCGATGTATGCTTATTACCCGTCGGGTCGCGCTCGTCCCTCGGGTCCCCCTCTCACCGAAAAAACGTACACGTATTTTTCCGGCGCGAGGAAGGAAAAAAAATAAATAGAGAGTGGCGCGGAGAGAGGGACAACATTGAGACTGCGGATAAAAATCAGTATTCATCTCGTCAGCTTCATCGCTGTGTTTTCCCAACGCGACGAGCTTCTCGTCTACAGTCGAACGAATTGCTCCGAATTGCATCAAATTTTCTTTAGAGATCTTCGCATTTATTTCGTTGTATTTTTTTTTACGATACCAAAGATAGAAAATCCAGATTCCATGCATCCAAAAAAAAGGGACATCGATTTTCGTGAAGGGTTCCCGCGGGCGTTCGCGAAATCATTGTAAGTATTTGCCTGTCGCGATGCCTCGTGTTGTTCGATACTCGAAGAAGCGAGCGATTCCGCGAAATAGCCGCAACAATGTTGCACTGCTGCAGCGACAGCGGAGAATGAAGAGGCAGCACCTGTCGCGGGGGAGGAGGGGGCGAAGGGGTGGGGGGTCGGGCAGCAATTGGCCGCGTTTTCTCGGGTGACGAAATCCGGAGACGGCTCCCGCTCCGGTTACCGATTGGGCGCGAGCGTCTATTGTTTCTTTTTGTTTTTTTTTTCTATCCTCAATTTGCACGAGGCCGAGTTTTTCGCGTCTCGGCATCGAGCGAAGATCAGACGTCCCTTAGTCGCGCTCCAACTTTGAGAATCTCACTGTCTTCGCAATTCCTATATACAGTGATTTTTTTTACTGATATTAACACTGCTATCATTGTTATTATTATTATCGTATTCGCCGTCCGTGATTTTTTTTTTACTACGTTTGTTAAAAGTGTTGTTCGAAAAATATAGCAATAGATTTTTTGTCTCCGATTTTTTATCCGACGACAAGATGTCTAATTGGACGAGAATGTTTGGAATTTGGTCCAGCTTTGCAGGTTACTATTATTATTATTGAACAGTGAATTATTTTTAGTGAAATCGCAAGGCAAATTTTATTTTAAAAAATGTGTGTCGCGTGAAGTTAGCTCTCGCGATTTTATTAGTCTTCGAGATTCCGCTTGTCCGCTGTTCTCTCGCGAAGCGCGCTCCGTTTTTGTTTCCCCGTCGCTGCGACTCGCTTCGCGTATAGATCGTCCCTGACGACTGCGAGAATCACACAGCGACAAACGCGATTTCCCGTAATCCGATCGGTGTCCCAGTGCCAATCGTAGTGCCAACGTCGAGCGATCGCGCTGAGAATCCTTGCAAAAAATGGCTACTTACATAAGAAGAGTGAAATTTCCTTTCAAAAAACGTTCGAGTGAGTCGGTTCCTCGAGAAATTAATTTTCGAGATTTTACCTCGTCTCCATCTTTCTTTTATGGAAAATAAAAAAAATCAGTTCTTCCGAAGTTGAAAAATATTTAAAAGATTTATGTTACGATTGATCGAAATGACGTTTGTTGGTGAACTATTAATTTATGTGACGGACTGAATGTTGTTCGTGGAATATAAATTAACGAGACTAATATGTTGCTTATGTATGTTGCAGGTAAATCGCCGTTCTTCCCGGGCCTCGAGGAGCAAGGTGGAACTCTCCTGGAGGACCCGAACGCGCCCGGACAGCTCGACGGGGTCGGCGTCGGCGTGGGAGTCGGCGTTGGCGTCGGCGTCGGGGTCGGCGGTGGCATGAACGCCTCCCAGGCCGCGCCGCTGTCGTCGCCAAGTCGCAGCAGTCCCCACAGCCAGGGCAGCGAAACCGGGGAACGATTTTCACGGAAGGTTTTCGTGGGCGGTTTACCCCCGGATATCGATGAAGGTATCACAGCCGCAATATCTTCATTATCAACAATTTTTCGTATTTTTGCATTAAGAAAATTATTATATAAATTATATTTGATATTACAGACGAGATAACAGCGAGTTTTCGTCGATTTGGACAGTTGGTCGTCGACTGGCCACACAAAGCAGAGAGCAAGTCGTACTTTCCGCCAAAGGGATACGCGTTTCTGCTGTTCCAGGTAAAATATTTTACGAATTATAATAATTTATTCATTCACATCTGTTTTTCGTTACATTGTTTTTCAAAATGATGTGGAAATGTTACAGGACGAGGGTTCGGTGCAGCAGCTGATCGACGCTTGTATTCAGGACGACGACAAACTGTATCTCTGCGTGAGTTCACCGACGATCAAGGACAAACCCGTGCAGATAAGACCCTGGCGCTTGAGCGACGCGGATTTCGTGCTCGACGCGTCGATGCCGCTGGACCCGCGCAAAACGGTCTTCGTGGGCGGAGTGCCGCGACCGTTGAAGGCGGTGGAGCTCGCCATGATAATGGATCGACTCTATGGCGGCGTCTGTTATGCCGGCATCGACACGGATCCCGAGCTCAAGTATCCCAAAGGCGCCGGCCGGGTCGCGTTCAGCAATCAGCAGAGCTACATTAGCGCCATATCCGCGCGTTTTGTTCAGCTTCAGCACGGCGACATTGACAAGAGGGTGAGTCGCCGGCGAAGAATTATTCATTTTTTTTTATTTATCTGCGAGGCTCTGCAGTTGATTTCGACATTCGACTCTAATGAAATTCGGTTTTTCCACAGGTCGAGGTCAAGCCGTACGTACTGGACGATCAGATGTGCGACGAGTGTCAGGGTCAGCGCTGCGGCGGCAAATTCGCTCCGTTCTTCTGCGCCAACGTCACCTGTCTCCAGGTTAGCAGTAGACTCTCGGTCGTATTTCTTTACGGAAAACCTTTGCGTATCGCCGCGTACTCAACCGGATTGTCTCGTGTGTTTCAGTACTACTGCGAGCACTGCTGGGCGACAATTCACTCCCGGCCAGGCCGAGAGTTTCACAAGCCGCTGGTTAAGGAGGGTGCAGACAGGCCTCGCGCCGTACCGTTTCGTTGGTGTTAACCCCAAGTGTTTGGGTTTAACGGCCCAAGCCTGCGTTTGCCACCCTAATTATCTCGCGGCCCTAGCTAATTAACTACCACTCCTACGAAGCCCTCGAATTCTCCCCTTTCCGCCCCCCCCCCCTCCCCCCGTCCCTCTCAAAATTTCCTCGCCCCTCTCTAAGCCTCAGCCAACGAATCCCACCAAACTCTATCCGTACATTACTCTACCGTTACTACTACTGCAACAAAAACTACTACTACTACTACTACCTACTATTACTACTACTACTACTACTACTACCACTACTACTACAACAACTACTACAAATTTCTATAACTATTTCCCAAAAACACCCGATAATACTATACAAGAAAAAAAAACGAAAAGAAAACATTACTATAACTAACTATATCTACTCGATCGTCACTACTACTACCACTACTCTCTATCTTACTTAATATTCCACTACTACTCCTTATAACTGCGTAACCGCCCGTTTTACTCGACTACCAAATCCCAGCCACCCACTCCCCCCTCCCCCGAAAAAAAATTGGGCTTTCAACGAACGAGGGCGACGAGTCCCGCTCCTCTAAGACACCCTCCGGGCCACCAACGGACGCGAAACGTTTTGCTTCAACGACCGATCGGGCCTGCCCGAGTGAAAGGCCGATATCATCGATCTTGCAAGTGATAAGATCGCCGCTGGACACCGAGTGGACACCGCGAAAGAAGCGACGTCCGTCGAGAGAGCTGCGAACAATCGAAGATCGTCGTCACCCGCACGTGTCTTCGGATCGAAATCAAATCTGCAATAATTCGTCGAGGTGGCCTCCGCGTTTCCGCGTTAGGGACGCTCGAAAAATGATTGTCGGGAAGCGAAACGGAAGAGCGAAGAGTGAGCGCTGCGACGTCAAGTAAGATAGAAAGAAACAAAAATTCAACGGGGCGAACGGGGGGATTATTGAGAGAGAGACGAGAAAGAGAGAGACAGAGAAAAATCGAACGGAGATTATTGTGCTGAGCCGTCGATAGCGCGATTTTCTTACGATCGATTTAGAAGAAAACAAAACAAACGAAAGAAAAACATAAAAAAAATAACAAAAAAATAAAAACGTTCTAACGGGTCACAAAGCGATGAGGAGCCGTGCGCCAAGCCGCGCATTCTGAATGTTGTCGATAAATGGAAATGATGAAAAAAACAAAAAACAAAAAAATCGCTTTACCGCTGTGTATTAGACAATTTCGATTCTGTATCGCAGTCTATAGTCGTAAGAATTCTCGTAGGCTTAATGAGAAAACTCCAGTAAACAGGTTGAACGGTTTTTTCGAATTTTTCGCGCTGAAAGTGAGGAAAAAAAAAGCACGACGAAGTGAGGCGCCGAGTGCGAACGGAGAGGATCTTTTTCGAGGGAGCGATTTTCGTTAAAAATATTCTCTCGAGGTATGCGTTTCGGTTTTCCGAAGGCAAAACACGACGTAAATTGTATAGTTGTGAGGGGAAAAGGAGAAAGAAGAGGATATTTCTCGGACAGTCGGATAGTCCATATTCGTTACGGTTTAGAGCGTCGTCGACGCGCCAACGACGCTGTTCCATTGCTTTCGTCTTCTTTCCCTCATTTTTGTATTTTTTTTTAGTAAAATTTCACGCTCTCTCGTTTTCGCCCTCTTCGACGCGTCTCGCTGGTCTCGGAACGTGTGAGAAAAAAATATAACGAGTAGCCTTCGTCATCAGAGAATTCATCGGAACGACATTCGTAGGCGAAAAGAAAGCGAAAAAAAAGTATATAGTCAATTGGCATTTTTCGAACGCGAAGATTCTCTGGCGACGAGGCCGAAGTGGTGAATCGACGAGGAGAGTCAGTCGGAGTAGCCGATACGATACGCAATTTGATAGACGAGTAGCAAGCCGTCGAGTACCCGAGGTGCAATGTTCGTTTTGTTAGTCAAAGACGGAAATAGAGGAATAATGAAGCGAGGATTATCGGGGATTTTGTATTCGCGACGCTGGGAGCAATCGATCCCGACTATCGTTTAACGGGGAATTTTCACAATAATATTCGCCGTTGAGCGTCGTCTCCGAACGTTCTCCTGTACGTTTTTATCTCGGCGAGCAGCGAGAGTTCGTTGGATCGCGCGAAAAATAGACTAAAACCAAACGACCCATTAGCGACGCATGGCCCCCACCTTTTTGTAAATGCCCTAGTTACCCCACCCGAACGCCCCCTTGCCTCCCTTACAAGAGAAAATCCCTCCCTCTCCCCGAACGCCCAACTAAAAGGCAACAAGAAAAGGACAAGAAACGTACCTTTTACCCGCAGTAGCAGCGGTCGAGTTTAAGCACACACTTTCTTACCCTCACGATTTATAACTCTCGGTGTATATAATCAAAGGATGCGAAAAAAAAAATTAATTAATAATAATAATAACGAATAATGAATAATAATTAATAATACTAATAACAACAAAATAAATCGCGTAGTTCAAATTGAGTGCCGCGTCGTGAGCGACCGGAACATGCAATTAATTGCGAAATTGCGTTAAGTAACAATTTAATCGCGGGATTAAACGAGCAAGAAAGAGGATAAACGAAATACAAACTCATTCTGACGGGATACATATTAACGCTGTGATACGCAGTGAAAAATCCGACGACCGAGCGACGCGGAATAAAAAAAAAACAAATTATTCAGTGACGAATTTTACGAGTAGCGAAGACATTAACGAAGATATAGCAAACGGGGCGAAGAAGAGAAAGAGAGAGAGAGGGAGTGAGAGAAAGAAAGATAGGAAACGATTTTTCTGCGAATTCGGAGAATTAGTTCGGGCAATTATTTACATCTTGCCTTTCGTACCGCTTTGAAGAATCGATGGACAATTGTCGATTATAAAAATCGTATTTTTGGTGACGAGATTTTGCTTCCTGATACATCGATCGATTCTCGAGAAAAAAAAAACTTTTGATGAAAAAAAACGACAAAGAAAAACTGCGACAGATTTTCGCAAACCCCTGACGAACGACGGCACGATTCTGACTCTAGAGGACACGAAGCTATCGATTCAATTACAAAATAAAATTAGAAAATGCTGAAACACACGAGAACGACTTCACGTAAACAAGAAAAGAAAAGAAGAAAAATAAATACACAATCGATTGCCTCGAGTACGAAAGGTTCGGTACCGCGAGGTAGCGGATTTAATCTCCACATAACATATATATATCTACATATATATATTTATTTTTTTGGTCTCCTTTTTGTATATAACGCTCGTTGCCGACTAGAAAACGCCGGCTAATTGTAATAGGTAGATGAAGAAAGAGAAAAAGAGAAAAAAAACAAAACAAAAAAATGTGAACAGAAGAAACAAAAAAAACCAGGCGCAGACTCGCCTCTCATCGGTTAAATATTTTCGAGCCGCGAAGAGGCCGCGAGAATAACGACACAAAACCCTCTAACAATTCACCCTCTAACCAATCTCTCCTTGTCCACCATATCCTGACCCCCCCCCCCCCCCTTTGACCTGTAACCAATCCCAATTGATACTATCGAGCCAAAGGTTTTTTGCGCGCGGCTCGCGCTAATATAAATAGTCACGTCGAGGTGTATTAGACGAACGTATAACGTTTCTGTAATTAGTGATCTGCGATTCATGTATCGAAACGAACGAACTGTTCAACGATTCCACGAGGCTGTTCCGATCGAATCGACGCGAACCAAAGTTCGAGTCGGCGTCTCTCTCGAGGACGAAAAACACTTATAATTTTACTTTGAAAAAGTAATTTCCGAAGGCGAAATACGAGAATTAAAAAAGAAACATAGCTATTAATTTATTTTTTCCTGTGCATCTCTCGACATTGGACTCGAATTTGGTTCACGTTTCCGATCCGACGAGACGACCTTGAGAGCGGAAAAGTTACAGTGAAAAGCAAAGTGTACGCCGTGGTCGAGTAAAATGTACCGATTCCTCGTTGAAAAAAAAAAAAAAAGATCGTACGAAAGTCACAGGAAAATCGTGGGTGCGCTTCGTGCGTAACGAGAGGGGGGAAATTCAACATGTTCGGGCGTTAGTTAGTGCAATTTTGACGAAACAGATGTACGGAAAAAAAAACAGGATAAAAAGAGAAACTTGGCTTCTCAGTTCTTCATTTATGGTTCTCTCGTCGAGCATGAGACACGGGGGCATTCGTGATAAATTTTCGTGTACACACGCACGGGTAAATATATATGATAAATATATAGATGCGACTCGTTGAAAGCAAATTGCAATGTGATTCGAGGATGGTCCGACCAATCGTCGCGACATTCCGCGACAATCGCGGACGCGTAGATCCTTCGGAATTATTTTTTTCTACGCGGCACGATTTTCCGCGACGGGACTCGCAGGTACACGCGGCGAAAAAACAAAATCTCCGCGTATAGATCAAATCGATACGATGTAATTAAATTTTTTATTTCGGTGCAATTCAAAATTCGTAACGCTGGCGCGCGTCAAACCGGGAACAGTCGACAATTAGGCAATTACCAACAGCTCCGGTTTCGTCTCGTGCGGCGTGAAACGAAAGGAAACAAAATTAGATCCTTTGATTTCGATAAATATCGACAAATACACGCAAACACACACGCAGACATACCGACACACTAAGCAACTAACGTTATTCCTCCCCCAATACACATTCAAACGCGAATAAACGTATTCGGGGATTGAGAGAAAAAAAAACAACAAAAATAATCCGACACGAAGAAAGAACATCAATGAAATAATAGTAATAATACTAATAATATTAATAATAACATTAATAATAATAATAATAATAATAATAATAATAATAATATGTTAGGTGTGATTCTTCACCTCCTTTGTAATATGTGTGATAAAGCATAATATATATATAATATATGATGATTATATATTCATATATATACATACACAATTATTTATATGTATATATATTTATATATAAAAATAATAATAATGATTTAAATATTTAATATATTCCTGCAAAACTCTGAGGGATGTAATTGAAATTAGGTACTAATTGCACTATACGAAAGATATAAAAATAAACAAAAACAAACAGATAGCAAACACTCGCGACGAGAAGAATTCATAAAGCAACAATATAAACGCAAGAGGGGATAAATACCAATTTCATTTTTCGCAATTAAAAACGAAAAAAAAACAAACAATAATAACGGTATTTAAATTTAAAGAAACAAACAATTTAACACACACACGACTTTATCAAACGCATCTCTACCGAACGGTCGTTCGATTAATGAATATAAAAATTATAAATATAAATATGATTAACGGAAAAGGCGCGCGCGCGAGAAAGAATAAGTGAGAACGAGAGCGAGAGCGAGAGAGAAAGTAAGAGAGAGAGAGAGAGCGAGTGTGAGAGAAAGGTAAAGAAAGAAAGAACGAAAGAAAAGCGTGAGGATAATGTGGGGGTAACAATGGTGTAGTCATTTACGATAGATTTGTATTTTTCAGTGTTGAAAAGTTTTTTATACCGCTGTTATATTCTTGTCTAAATATCTTAGTTTCGTATGTAAGTGAGAGCGAACACGTGAGTGTATATGTGCGCGTGTGTGTTTGTGTGCATGCGATTGAATTTGTGTGTGTTTGTGTGTGTGTGTGTGTTAGATACGAATCGCGAAGCTGTTTTCGAGAGACAGTCATTTTTATGAAATTATGGAAACGGACATGTCCGAGAAAAAGAAGATCGCGACATTGGAACATTTTTGTATCGCCGATTGGCGCGGGGGGCAAAGATTTAGAGACGAGGCCAGGGAACGTCGAGCGTGGGGTTAGCTAATTTAAAAAAAAAACGAAAAAAAGGGAATCGAGTGCGAATCAATGAGCGACTGAATCGTTCGCCGAAGAAGAATTGTTTCTTCATATTCTCATTTTCGCGACACCAAATATTTCCCCGCACCGAGTCACAACGTTCGTGACGAATGAAAAAAAGCAAACTTTGTTCGGATGCAAATGTGATAAAAGCTGTGGCTCGATTCGCGGACGCGACTGAAAAAGGGAAGAAAAAAATCGCAAAGAAAATTAATTCGTGCAATGAGAAGCGTACACGCTGAACACACGTACACGAAAACAATCACAGCCACACATACACACACACACACACACAGACACAAACACACACGAGGACATAGACGTTGCTATCAATATATTTGAATGCAATTTATAATCCACCCTACAAGTACCTGTAGTGGTAAAAAAACCTACCTACATTAGATATGCCCGCTGCTACCTACTCCTAGCCCTAGAATTATAAATATAATATAAACTATATTGCATATATATTGTCTTATCGCTGCGACAATTCAAATGAATTTTTATTTTTTTATATCAAGTTATTGCGTTACAATTGTAGATAAAAAGACAACAGCAACAGCAAGAAAAAAAAAAAAAGAAAACGAATCCTAGCACTTAGCGAGTCAAAATATTGTTTTTTCAATTTTTTCTTTTTTGTTAATATATATATTAATATATATAGATATGTCTATGGATAAGCGCGCACTCGTATATTATAATTCATATAGGAGCTCGAGCTTATCTGTATATGTATATTTACACAGAAACACGCGAGCGAAGGACTGCGTGGCGGCTGGAAAAAGGGGCGACAAGTCGGATTAACCGCGATTAATTCGCTTCCGCGACATTTTTCTCCCGTCTCCGTAATCGGACAGTGATTTTTTTTTTATCTTCACAAAACGATTAAGAGGACAATTTTTTGTTGTTGTATTCCCCGGTACCACCGCTGTCAACTACTATTATATTTTAATACGTTACTATACTTATCGATCGACAACGAGCGATCACTGGTTTTCATTTTATTTTTTCCTCTGTCTTTTATTTTATTTTTTTGCGTTCTTCTCCAGCGAGAATTACGATTTTTGTAGCTACGTCCAGTTGACGTACCTATTTATCTACCGAATAACTATTATTATTATTATTATTACTATTATTATTATATTAACTACTACACGTAACTGAAACTATTTTTTTTATTTTTTATTCGTCATTAACGTATAATTATTTTTCGCGCTATTTTGCTACTGTTTTATGTCACTATCGTAGAGATCTCCACATGCCAAAGAACACACACACACACACATGCGTGCCCGCGCACACAGACACACACCGACACACACTTACGCGTGCACGAACAGACACACACACAGACACAGCGTATCCACACGAGACGACAGAGACACAGACGTGCATAAACACTCACAGGTGGTTGCACCGACAGGCGGCAGAAGGGAGAGTGGAGCGCGAGGAATTAGGGGAATGCAGGACCGAGAGCAAAATATATTATGTAAAATAAGTTCAGAACCGAAACGTTCGAGACGTCACACACACACTCGACGACTAATCGGGAAGTGCAATAAGATTTTTTATATACACACACGACAGGCAGAATCCTCATTTAACATACGTGAGAATTTTTATAAAATTAAGGAAGTAGGCTTTTCAATAAAAAAAAGTAAAAACAAAAATCTAAAACAGCAGTGATGACTATGATCCGATAAAAAAAAAAAAAAATTGCTCGCAACAACAGAATCCTGCACTTTTTCGTCACGCATTCGGGAAGAACGAGTTTTTGAGATGACAACAAGATTCTTTGTTTCCTTGTTTAACCTTCTTTCTTTTTTCTCTTTTCTTGTCAATGGACTCTACGATACCGGACTCTAGAGTCGTGTACCCTGGGGGTTGGGGGGAGGAGGGTGAGAGTGTAATCCGTAGCGTGAATTTTCGCAGATGCGGCGCGAATGTTATTCTTAGTCAAATTACAAATGAGGGAAAGGAAGCAGCGCGAGGACGGTTAGCGAGAGAGTGAGAGAGACAGAGAATGAAAGCGGAGAGAGAGTGAGAGAGTGAGAGGGTGTAGACGACTTTTTTGAACACTGTAATAATTCTACCTTGTGGTTTTTATAAGGTAGGCTGTGCTGCTCGCGAGCACGCGCGCTACAGCGTCCCCTGTAGAACTTAGAATTTCTAATTATAGGTAAGACTTTTACGAAGCAGCTGGGAGTAGTGCAATGTTATAAGGGAAAACGATGGTTGAGGCCGGCGACGGAGTGACACGCGCCACATTTTTGCCAATTCAACATTCCGCTCATTTTCGACGGGACGTGAATGTTTTTTTTTTAGTAGAAATATTTTTTAGTAGAAACTTCAGAATTCTTTTTTTCAATCGCATTGCGGAAAAAAAGTTCTTTTCTCCATGGATACTAAATTACGATATCAATCTGCAGAAAAAAAATTTACGAATCGCGAGTGAATCTTCACAACGGCCGGAAACCCTCGATTAAGGAATAGATAGAGTGAACCAGTGAGCGTTATGAAATAAAGTGTAAGATATTTAGGAAAGGCTTTGTTTTTACAAAAAAAAAGAAAGACGGAAATCAAGCATGATTCTTCGTGAGGAAAAGATGCGTGAGCAGAAAGAAAAGAAAAGTCGACAACGTTAACATAATATGAGTGTGTTTTTTCTAGTGAATGAGGCGTCAATTTCGCATCGATTCCTCTGATATTAACATTTTCTTAAGGTGTATATCCCAGAGCATTTCCTCCATTAGTTTCCGCGACGGATCGATGTCAGCACGCACCGTGCGACACGGCCGCGGATGCATGAATCGCACTCTAATGTACAATTAGACAAATGAAAATGGTGTATAGTAACGATTGAGCTTGACTGGAATGGCCGAAAAAAGGAAAAGACAAAAAAAAACATTTATTAAAGCATTGAATTGACGTACTTGCGACGCGACGCGACGAAATTACGAAGACGCGCGTCTTTCTCATTTCGATGAACTTAAGAAAAAGACAAAAATTGCGAGAAGAAAGAAACAATTAAAAACAAATGATAAGAGAGGCTCCGAAGCGAGACTCCGGAAATGATTTTTGTGATGTGTACATTATTTAGTGAAAATGCGTGGCAGAATGTACTCGTTGTTAATTACGAAAGAAAAAAGGCGAGAAAAAAAAATCACACATTGTTGATGAAATAAGTTTTTTGTAATAATGATAATATCATTAGGCCGAGAGAAAAAAAAATGTGAAAGACGAGAATTGGTTGAGCCTGATTCATTGAGTGTCCCTAATTGTATCTATATAACGTCTTGTGTCGATATGATGCGATAGATAATGCGAGGAGACGATAATGTCGATGGGAAAACAAAGTAATCGAATATGTAAAAAAAAGGGGAGGAAAAAAAAAGACGAGGAAGAAAACAGAAAGCAAAAAAAAAATATATTCGACCGGATTTTAGCTGAACGCAATACGCCGGTCGGTTCGCTAGCCAATTTGCTCCTAAAAAGCTCTTTTGTACTGTTCGTTTTTTCTAAATAATCGACTAGTGTTTAAATGGGAATACGTGTAGTGATGACGTTGACGATGGATTTAAAGGAGAGGATACCGAGGAAAACGTTGATTAGGATCGAGTGAACGAAGGCAAATGAGAACGAGAGAGAGAGAGAGAAAGAGAAAAGTTATTCATACGCTTAGGAAACATTTTTGTATATCCACACAGGTGCGCGCGTTACACGCACGTCTTCGTTGATCCGAGTCCTAGGCACATGCCCAGCGCGCGTGCGCATCGTTGGCTGTTCGCTACGCGCAAGCGCGATAGATCGCGCGATCTCAGCGTTGCGCAGCGGCGCTGTGCTAGAGTTTAGATCTTTTGCGAAGCTCCGATTCGACTCGGGCTAAGCGTTCTCCCTCTTTTTGTCGGTTGGGTGAGGTACGTCGATCGCTCGTTGTTTATATAGATGTGCGCGTGTGTGACTGTCAAGTGTGTTCTGAAATAATTTCTCGTTGCAATTTTTTCTGCGATTCGAACGTCATTCGTTGCCAACAACATTCGCGCGAGAGACAGGAAAATAAAAAATATGGAGAAAAAAGAGACAGTCTTTGCCATGGAAAACTTCGTTTTTCTTCTTATTTTTCCAAATTCGTTCGATACCGACGAATCGCGGGTCTCGGAGTAATTGCTGGCTAAGAACGAGAGGCAAGAAAAATTGTGAAAGTAAACGAAAAAAAAAAAAAAAATGTTTCGATCCATCGCGTGCGAGAAATTTTTTTTGTGTAATTGGAATAGAAACAAACAAAAAATATATGTCTGTTGTGATGAGCGAATTTGGTGAAAGACATGTGTTGGACATAAGAGACGCGGCGCCAATTGGAGGGGGAAAAAGAATTTTAAACAAACGAAAAAACAAAAAAAAAAACAAAAAAAAAACGTGCGAGCGTGAACGCGTGACGTGCGGCAATTTTTTACCTTTTTCTAACGAAAACTTAAAACACAATTTTTGTCAGTCGACCGTAAGTTGTTCGTAGTGTGAATTTTTCATATCTCGTGATGACTCCGAAAGACTGGGAGTCGCGAAAGCTAGCTTTTTATCGTTCGGCCTCCCTAAAACTAGCGTTTAAAAACACTCGAGAGAGAGAGCGAGAGAGAGAGAGAGAGAGAGAGAGCGCGCGAGAACGAGCGAGAAAGAGAGAAAGAACGAAAGTGAGAAAGAGACATGGAAAGCGAATGAGTGATATGTGTCACTCTCTCGATACGTTGCCGGTTTGATGATTATATATGGTCCTCGTGTGGAGGTGCGAGGACTCGTCGAACATCCACCAGTCAAAGCCGCGACACATTCTCATTCATTTTCAAATAAAAAAAAATAAAATTAAAAAAAAAAAAAAAAACGCTTGAGAACGGAGTTTTTAAAAGAACGTGTGGGCTTTGACTGAAGTTCTAGCATAATTTCTCGCCAGATGTCGCGCGTCGTCTCGAGACTAATTGTAAATTGAATTTTTTTATTTTTTATTATTATTACATAATTTTTTGTAATTATTGTATACAATTTTTTCGACGTTAGAAATATTTCGAGTCCTCGCAGCTGCACTGACGAAAAAAAAATATATATATCTTTCTAGAGGAATTAAAAGGAAAAAAAAGTAATAATGAAAATTAAATAGAAGTATAATTTGTCGCAATACTCTTCGAATGATCGTCCTGGGCGCGGGACGGACGAGCGAGGAATATTACGTCGTGCAACTTTTTTTAGTTGCCTACCGCCACCACCACCGCCACCACCACCACCACCACCACCCACCACCACCACCATTACCACCATCAAAACCAACCATTAACCGCGGAACGATCCTGCTGCGATCCACGTGGCGTGTCTCCTCGAGACTATAATTGTATAAATTTGAAATGAAGAAAAGAAAAAAAATCACAAAAAACTAATAAAAATATAAAAAAATCTTGAAATAATAATTGCCGGCACGACGACAAATAGCGAGATCGGTTAGACCTCTGTCCCCCCAACCTCGTTACTCGTGCCGGTTAGTCGAATCTTAGATATAATAAATATATTAATTAGCTGAACGTACAGTATTACCCGAGTACTGGAATGTCAGGTGTTTGTTCGTTCGTATTTTTCATATAATAACGTATAATAAACAGGAAAAAAATAAAGAGCCCCGTCATCATTTCGTTTCTATTTGAATATTACCACTTATTGTCTCTCTGCCCTTCTGTGCCTCTCTCACAGCCGTAGTTACTTTATCTTTTTCGTTCGACAATCGAAAACCAGGCAAATAAAGCGAAACATTTATTAAACACGTTTTTACGAATGCATTGACGATCGAGTGGGTGGGAAAACAATCTAAAGCGGAAATAAAACAAAACTTAATTTCCGAATGAAGTAAAAAATCGTTAATTAAGTTTTTGTTTGATTAATTTTACACGACGATACATGAAACAGTAAAAAGAAACACAACTTTACCAAACTACCAGTTTTATAAATATCTATCTGCGAATCTCCAGAGCGCAAATTACGAAATTTTTTTTTTCGTGAGTTTAAGGCTCTAAACAAAGCATCGAATTTGTCTTGGTTCTAGATAAATCATTCTTCCTCAACTGATCGAATGTTTCTACCCTCTCATATCAAACCTGCAATCGGCGATATTTAAAAAAAAACTGGGCATCTGGGGAATAAAAATGATAACGCGATGGGGTAGGGCATGAAAAAAAAAAGATTAAAAACAAAATACACTTACACAAACACTCACACATATACAGATACGCGGTAGGCTTGTAATTACACAGCCCTTTATCGTTCACTATTATAATTATCTAAAGAGTAATTTATACTATGTATCTATTAATATTTTTATGAATTTTTGTACATTTTTCTAATTATTTTTGTATACTAATCCCTAGCAGAAGGAGAGAGCGAGAAAGAAAGAGACCGGAGCGAGAGAAAACATTGCGATGGAACAGCGTTGTCCGCCTGTTCACCTGCCTGCTTGCATCTCCTTCCTCTCCTCTTCCTCCGCACTGTCGACTTCTGCAAGAATTACGAGAGAAGCCACGAATTATTTGCTAAAGCGAAGAAGCAGCGTAGAAATTGACCGACGGACGAATGAAACGATTGGATTGTCCGAGTCGCGAGTATCGGCTTTACCTGCCTTTACCTCCCTGCCTGTCTGCTTGTAGGGAGACATTATTTTACGTTGACAATCCTACACGGAAAAAAATCCACCTAGTGTTAGTTTTTCGCTGTAAATGGCATGTAAGAACGTGATATATGAATTTTATGTTTTGTACAACAAGAGACCACGAAATGATGCAACATCTGTCTGACAAGATCTCGACAAGATGAATAGGGTGAATAATTTAACGATTGCTGGAGATAAAAAGCGTAGGGCGGGGAAAATGACCGAGGGAGCGATCGAAGGAAGCCGCAGTCATGAAAAAAAAACGAGATAATCTCTTTTTGATAAAAAGTGCATCGGCTGTGTGACATTTTTTTTTAAATAATTTTTGTTATAATTATTAAAAAAGTTTTTTCTTCCTCTTTTCGTGAATTGATAATGGCATGAAAAGCAATAGATGAAAATCGATGAAATCGGCTTCGTCCTTCAACCGGCTTTGAGGAATTATATGTTCGTTTATTTTGTTTTTTCTAGTTATATATTGATTTTTTTTCTATTGATCCTCCGTTGTATGGATTCACGCGGTTCAATAAGCGCCCCCGTCCATAAACGATTCACGTGAAAAAAAAAGAAAAAAAAATAGTATATGTATATCGCAATAAAAACGTAAGTCACTGTTCGGCGGGTCGTCCGACGTGGAAATTCGTTTCGCGCGGAAATGACTCCATCGTTATTGTACTACTCGATAGTTTTTGTGTGATTTTTTCGATTTTTTTGTTAATTCGATGGAAAAAACGTCCTTTTAGTACTTTAATAAATGCGTTTGTTAAGAATAATTACTTTACTGCGTCGTTCTGTGTCTTTTTACTTATAGTCGAATTTTATTTCGCTTTATTTTTATTCAAGTCATATCTTAACAGGTGTGAGGGTCTTGTTTGCTGATTTTAAAGCTATGAGAAGGTAAGCCCGTTCGTACCAATTTTATTGCATCTCAGATTGATAAACAGTATTCCAGTTTTAATGTTCATTTGCAGCTTTACTCAACTAACAATGATTTGCATCATATCAATCACCGTGTTCATCTGCGAAAATCGCCGTCATGGTCAATCGTGATTGAGCAGACTTCCGATGCTTGCCAAGGGTGTAATGGTCAACTCTTTCACCTACAATAAATAAGTATATAAAAAAAATATGGCTTCCATATAAAAAATTGAGCAGGTCAGGATCTTTTTATAAATATTTTACCTGAACATTGGGTGGAGTAGCCAATGCGTACAATACTGCATCTGCGATGTCTTTGCCCGTGAGTGCCTGAAGACGATCGAGGACTGGTTCCGGTATACCCATACCTATTATCATATCGGTTTTTACGGCTCCGGGGCTGATACTCTGCGAACCAAAAATGCAAACGGATGAAGCTGCGTGGGATTCATGTGGATCTCAAAATAAAAAAAAATTACCGACTGAGCAGTTTGACATAGAAAAAGAAAATCGGAATATCTTACCGTCACCTTGATATTCAACTTGGCCGCAGCCAATTCGTTGCGCACGGACTCCGTGAGACCGGTGACCGCGTATTTGCTCGCCGGGTAAACGTTGACCGGTATCGTAATTATTTCAGCATTGTGCCCGGCGACGCTGCGAATGCAGAAACGGCAAATCATGAAAATGGACGGTCGGACAGGAAGCCGCGAGATTGCGCAATTGAGTTGACCAAGCCTCGAGGTCGCGGCTGTGCGTTACCTGTTGAGATTGATTATGTGTCCGGGTACATTGCGCTTCTTCATCGAGCGCACCGCCTCTCTCGTGCATATCGCCACTCCGATTACGTTCACCTCCATTATTTTCCGGAAATTTTCCGTCGAGCTGTCTAATGCGAAATAATGAAAAACAAAAGAATATTATACACAAAATCCTCCTTCTAAAAATTCGCGATTTTCAAGGGTGAATTTAAATTACATTCTCTTATACTGTTCTCAATAAAATGCAGGTTTCATTGAGCAAAAAAATGGTATGACTTTTTACATTTTTTTTTGCGACAATTTTCGCCTTGGTTCATTTTTCTTTACCGATTATCGGCTCCGCCACGAGGACTCCGGCGTTGTTGACGAGTATATCGACGCCTCCGAGTTCCTTGATGGTCCACTTGAAGACCCTGAGTATGTCCTCCTCCTTTCGCATGTCGCACTCCATGGCGTAGAGCGAGCCCTTCTGGCCCTTGAGCTCGTCGGCGTGATCGCGAATTCTCTGGACCCGTCGGCCGACCCCGACGACCTTGACGCCAGCGCGAACGAGCGCCTCGGCGATCGAAGCCCCGATGCCGATGCTCGCGCCCGTAACTATTGCCACCTTTCCAACCCAGCGATCCATCTTCGGTCGTACGCGCCAACGGACTGTGACCCGATCGCGTTTGCAACCGAGGCGAAACCGACTGCGAACTCGCGACGAGATTCACAATCATCTACCCGCTGCCTTTCATTATTGCGAAACTGTGTGCGCTTTCGAACGCGCCGTTGCATGCAAATGCGTTCTGCATTCTCGCGACCACTCGAAACAAAAAGAGAAAAAGAACAAAAACACGGAACATACGTGTTATGACGTACAACAACGACGGGCCCACGACAGAGAAGTCCCCTGTCGTCTTTGGCTAGTCCTCTATTAAAAAGATTGTGAGCAACCTTTGTTGTCGATTTATTCAGCATCTTATTGGTCGTTGGGAAGCCGGCAGCAGTTTCATGTTTAATATCGCGAAATTTGGCAGTTTGTCATCGAGTGGAAAAAGAAAATCTAGATTCCATCCATCCAATTCGAAATTACATCGATTCTAGTGACGCGTTAAAATTCGACAAAAGCGAGGGCCATTTTTCGCGTTTTTCTCCTCGAAATTTTTATTTTTCGGGCAAATACCGGTCATATTTGGAATCAGCGGGAAATTTCCCATCGGATAGGGTTTTAAAACTTCGTTAAATCGAAAAGAAAATTTTTGCCGAAAATCGCAAGGTTCTACTCTATGCTGGCTGACCTCTGACCGTCCTAGTTCATTTGAAAAATGGATAACGAATCCACCACAGTTTAGTTATCATGAAAAAAAAAATGAATAATGAGTCGACCTCAATTCAGTATTTACTTTTGAATGAATAATGAATCGAGTTGTATTCGGTATTATTTCGAATATCAAAAGTATTCGAGTATGTCCATCCCTGCAGAGAAGGAGCAATTACTCGTGTCTCGGAGTTCAGCGAGCATTGTTCGAAACGCGGAACTGGAAAATTGGTCGATTTGCACATTCATTAATTTTGTAATTTATGTTTTCGCGCATGACCTTAATACCAACTGCCAATCACGTGTAACCTTATCTTTTGTCGGTGCTGTGGCCGTATTTTCTATAATGCTGGTGCAGCTTCGGCGACGGACGGCCCAATCACGTGTGACCGCACGTGGGAATATTCCAAAAACTGCTTTACCGACTGTAGAATCTTTAGGTATTCAATTGTACAATCGGAGGGTAAATCCAGAGAATCAAAATCTCGGAAAACTTTATCAGCAGATGTTATAAAAGCGAAAAGTTTGATCGTTCCAGAATCAATTTCTATTAGTATAGACAAAACATTTTTATTTCAAGAAAAAAAAACAAAAAAAAATCCTCTGCAATTTCGATGCTTTCGTCGAGAATCGAAATTCCGTCGATCCGTAGTCTTCGAATCAACGAGATAACTGCCGGCGAATGTCGCGAATCGCTGAAATTACAAAGGAATTCTCTTTGTCGGGAATGGATCCGCTCATTCCGCGGCTGCGAGATGCCGTTTGCATATTCTATCGGCTATAACAGATTCTCCCTTTCTTTATGGACGATTCGATCATTTTCCTCCCCCTTTGCGGAGACGTGATTTCATTATGATTCCATTACGATGCAAAATTTATTTTAATAAAATCGCAAGGTAATTGAAATAAAAAGAAAACAAAGAGGGTCGAAAGTAAGTATAATGTTTCATCGTCTGGTGCAGATCTTACATCGCGTCGCAAGGTTGTAGCTTGCTCAACGGGTCTCGGTATAATCCTCCATTCTCCTCGCTTCGAGGCTTATTAACTTGGCGCGGAATTTGTATTAACAACGTCGAAACTGGCGCGGAGACGGCCCGAGGCGTTGCCATCTCCTAGACACACTATCCACACCCGGCGGGGGGCGGTTGCATGTACTCGCGCGATTTTCCAAGGTGTCATTAAACACCAGCGAAGAGGCTATTACGATGCGCATTGTGAGCGGGGAAAAAAAATTCTAATAACCGAGCGAGGCTGTTCCTCAAAAGTCCCGCGATTATTTTCCCTCCGTTAAACGTGCATACGGAATTTCCGGCGAGATTACTGTGTTTTTTCCCCCCTCAAATTCAATATTCACGTCCACAATAATTCATCGCCAATTCTTATTTGTTTTAATCCCGTATTTTAATCCCGTAAAAAAATTCATTCAGGGTGGAAATAAAAATAAATACAAAATAATGAAATAAACAAAAGGACGTCTCGTCTTGACGAAGAGTATTTTATGCACTGGCATTATGCATGCGACGGTCGAGCGGGGAGCGCGGGCTCCGAGCTTTGTCGTGGTTTGATATTACGACGGAAATTGATGTGTGAGAAGAAAATTAGGTCGACGTTATAGCGCTGGAATGGCAACGTATGCCCGTCGGACTCGCGGCTTGCTGAGCGAGGAAGCTCGGCGCACACACGACTAAATCGTATCGGGAAAATACACGACAGGGAGCTTGAAAGCTCCGGCAAGGCGTTTCAGTATAACAATGATATCGCGCGTCGCGACGTCTTCTAATTGAAGGTTCGCGCCCCCTCAGACTGCTGCTTTCTGCCACTTCTTCGTTTCTTACCAATCGCAGCGCAGCAACGATAGAGACCCTCGCTGCTCGTGATCGACTCGACAGTTCGGTGGCAGAGCAGTCGGGAATATCGAGAATATTCAGGTGCACGCAAATGCACCGGAAATAAAATATTATCGATTCGCACGGAATTCGCTCGGCGTCGCCGCTCAGAGAATAAATAGATATTTTGTCATTTCTTTTTCGCTTCCAATTATTCGATTGGAGCTGGTCGAAATGGAAAATTAATTAATTACTCGCCAATTCGACCGAGTGTCACTCGGCTGGTTGGTCTTGAAATTGATGGAAATATTTTTTATTTCATTTTTTAATAAAACAAAATGTCTAGTTTTTACTCACCTTTTGTAGCAATTCCGGATTATCGAATTAGGATAAATCAATCGATAGTCGCGAGACGAAATTTTCTTAAAATACCTTTTATTATCGCCTCCACGCGTAACACATTTTCTTCGTGATTCGGGATTGAATCGAGGATCGATCGATATTTTATGTATACTGATTGTGATATTGCTACATGACGTAAAACTCGCTTTCTCGACTCTCACTCACGGAATAAACTTCACTCTCACACTCGCGCGCACACACTTGTTGCTGCTTTTTTTTTACACGCTAAATTATAACATATTTATAATGTAAATTCTCGATCTATTGTCACTTCGATACATTATACACGATATTACGCATTATCTACTTCCAGATACGGGGTTTTCGTTAGCGCGTTTTTATTCACGTAGAATAACAAAGATTCATCGATACTTCGAGTCTCGTGAATTTGTAGTTTTATTATATAGACACCGACGATCGATGACTCGTGGAAATATTCCACATTTTTTTTTCACACGGTACAGTGGAACACCCATTAGATTTCTATACAGTATCTATACAGAATCATGCAGAGCGCGGATCATAAAACTATACAATGAAACGCAGTTCACGAAACGTTTTTCGTGTTTTTTTTTTCTTTTTTTTTTCAATCTCGTTAAAAATCTCGGTTATTTATTTTAATGATTGTTCTCCACTGATGCACGCCTAGATATGTCGTGCAAGCTTTAGTGTGCGCTCGGGTCTCGACTCCGGCGAGTATCGACGAGATTTTCTCTCGACATCGCGAGAGTCGACTGCTTTCGCGTTAAAACAATTTTTTATTTATTCATTCGCACCTCGAATGTTCTCGTTAGGAAACTCGTAAACCTCACGTCGCTCATCTTTAAAATTTTATTTACAGTGATTTGCAGTTTTTGAGTACGTGTAACACATTGCGTAATGTACTTTTTTATTATAGCCTTAGACTATATTGTCCTGCTGGGGCTTACCATAAAATTATGTACAATAATTAATAAATAAATAATGTCGACAGAGATGTAGTTCGGCCAGGAACAAAATGAATTATAGGCAATGAAGAAAAAAAAAACGCGTTTCGTTTCACATCGATCGGTCTGACAATTGTTGCGGAACGTGGGAGCCTCATCGTGCAGTTGCGATTATATTGCGAGAGTGTGAACTGGGAAATACGGTAAATAATAAACGGAATGAAACATGGGAGGCTTGTGTACCGATGTGTGCCGATATCTATACCAGTAATGGCAAACTTATTGAATGCATTGAGTCGCGATTTCCATTGCTCCTGATTTCATCGTTCGCTTCCACTTTCCACTTTTATATTCTACTCCGCGTCATCTCCGTTTCGTCCGACACCTACACTCTCTGTCCGTGACGTGGCCGGTGCCACTTTAAATGGATCTCCACGAGCGAGAAATTTTTCCGTTTTTTTTTTGTTCACTTTCCATGTTTTCTCCGCGGGAAGAAAATGAGCGCGATCCTCATCGTGCGATATGCGATAAACATGACTGAAAATAAGAAATAAATTGTTTCACGGGATCTTGGAAAGATTAATTTTGTAATTATTTTCGTCTGACATAGATTTATAGACTCGGCGGTGATTCGCGCGATTTTCTCATTTTACTCATCAACCTTCGCTTCCAAAAACGGCCGATGTTTTACTTTTTTTACAATGCAAATTCCTGGAATATTAATGAGGAAACGGTGGTGCGCGCTCTGTGGAAGCGACGACGGAAACCCTCATTGAGAATCTAATCGAGCCACTGTTACCGGCAGCCGGTCGACCTTATTTACGTCGGAAAAGAATTTATGCCGAGAGAGGGACGAATATACGTTTTGTACGCGACGACAGACCCGCGGTATTGGCAGCTAGGAAATGAGGGTTTCGGTTCCCGGAACACGACGACTCTGGTATGATCGATTTTTCGTACCTCGCAAATACCGAATTATAAAAATTCCTGACCTTCCGATTCGTATATTTATTTTATTTTTTTTCATACACTTCATTTCTTGCAAACATTTTTCGAAAAGAAATTAATCTTTACAATTGAATTGAGCCTATCGACGATTTTGTAAAATTCCCGAAGTTAAGAAAATCCAGGCTCGGGCTTAAAAATAGCAGAAGCGAAAAACTTTGGACACTCGAGTTGCTGGCAAGCAACAGAAACGTTCGATAACTTTGGCCTGAACCGACCAACTTCTGGACCCACTCACCGTCCTCTCGCCGCGCTCGCCGCCGCCGCTGCTCTCTCGCGGTGTTATTACCTTTTCCCATTAGGGCGTTCTAATTGCACCGGAGATCCTCGAGGGCCCTCGACACGACTGCCCCGAGAAGACGGGCGCCCAAGAGCAAGAGGGCAAAAAGAAATAAGTAGAATCGTTCGACTTTGCTCTCCGGGAACGACTATATATATAAAGAAATATATATATTTAAAAATTTACTCCCAGACAATTTTTGGCCTTTCATCGCTTGACATTCTTTTTAACCCAAAATTTCAATCAATCTTGAAACATTTTCGAGGTCCTCAATTATTTAAAAAAAAACACATTCATATTTACGTACTTAAAAAACTTGACAAAAATATACTTCTTTAGGAATAAAATGGTCTGTTTGTACATGTCGGGTTTTAATTATTTTAAGATAACTATAATGTTATTAAAAAAAAGAAAAAAAATCATCAAAATGAAAAATTAATATTCACACGAATGTACACAAAATTTCGTTACGAATAGTTACGAACTATTGAGAAGACATTTTTGTTTTACGTGTTCTCGCGTTTCGCGACTAGATTAGATACAAGCCTCAATGTGAACGTTGGTCATTTCGCTGGCTCTGAGCTGATTATTGACGTGAAGCTCGGAGGAAGCGTTGCTGTGCACGAGATCCTGTTTCCTGTTGACCTGTCGCAAGTCCCGGACCGGCGCGAGAGCCGCGCAGCAGCTCTCCAGGGTCTTGCGAAAGGCCGCCCGAAACTCGCGATTGAAGTACGCGTATATGAGGGGATTCAGCGCGCTGTTGAAGTAGCCGACCCAGAACACAGCGGCCACCACGATGCTCCCACTTTCGCACGAATCGCAGAGCGACGTGATCACGTACCTGCGAACAGTCGTTAAAAATTCCTCGTTAATTTTTCCCTTTCCCAGTTATGCACTTCGACACAAATTGAAACCTTTGTGGAGAGAAAAAAAAAAAAAAACGACGTTAAGGGGTTATGTGACTGTAGAGGGCGGTCATGCACTAACATTCGAAAATCGAGTACTTCGAAAATTTTCCCGGCCGTAATTTTTTGGGATATCATTTTTGAGGTCCTAAGGGACCATTTAAAATAAACAAAAAATGGATTTTTCGAAAATTCTACTGTGGCATAACCCCTTAATCCGGGGTTTCGTGTCATCGATTGGTTTATCGACGAGCGGCCGCGACGAGGTTATTTGCGGCAGACACGGCGCTGGAATACGCAGGTGGTAATTAATGACGAACGAGGGAACATCTATAACGAAGTTTCTCCATTCCCCCCTCGACGGAGGATTCGCCACGAGCGCTGTCAGAAGTTTCGATTCACTGATTCCACTTGATTTCTCGTTCTCGTTTATTATTCCGTTGTATATAGCGCGCGTTATATACACACGTATAAAAGCCGGGCGCACATTCGCGAGCGACTGTTAGTTGGTTATTGGATACCGGGAACATCGAATTCCGAGTTATGTTGGAACGAGCCCGAGCGCTGCTGACCGGAAATGAAAGGAATGGGAGGGGGAGAGAGACACCTCGATCCGTCACCGCGCGCTCTCGAAGCCCCCGCGCGTGAACGATCATCCGAAATTCTGGATGTGTATCCGTCCCACGCGACGTCTACGCGACGAAGACACGAGAATCCCATCCGCTCTCGAAGATCGCTCGGCGCAAGATGAATTACGCTATTACGCTCGGTGAATTATTGCCAACTAACTCCGTGTATATAGATCAACCTTTTACTCGATATTAAAAAAAGGCGATACCTCCGTTCGATGTAACGAGCCTCTTGGACGTCACATTTCACGCTACTCAGCCCAAGAAAATCCAGAATCGTGGACCGTAAAATAAATACATTCAACCCACTGATATTTAATACGCAACAAAAACGCAAAAAAACGTTGCCTAAAATTAACGCAACGTTCTGTGAACGAAAAAAAAATCTCATTACATATTCTATATTTCTTTTCACCGCGCATAAAAAAAAAAAAAATATCGACGCGAGGATGTGCAATAATAAAAAAAATATCGGAATATTCGTCCCAGCTTCGGCGAGAAACCGCATGAGACTTCGCACCCGAAAAAAAGTATCCGAAGTGGTGCAAAAAAAAGGTTGTGTCACTTTTATCTCGTCGTTCTCGGAGCACCGAGGAAACCGAGTGCTCCGCGTACACTCTCACGTACATCCTCTTCTGGCTTAAAAAAAGGAGAAAAAAAAAGTCTCTAAGAACAGACGACGAAGAGGAAGCCGGAGAAGCAGTGAAAAAAAAATGTAGAAAAAGAGAGAGTACGGATCGCGTGGGAGGGGAGGGGGTGGTATAGGCCTTTATTCCCTAGGCACACTTTTATTATACGGATATCGAACGCAAGATAGAGGCGTAGGCGTTTTCAATGGAATCTCCGAGTCTGCACGGTGTGTTGGGTTGGTGTTGTATATATATAAGATCTCCGGGTCCCTCGCCACCCTCGTTGCGGGATGTAAAAGAGCGAGGTGAGAGAGAAATAGGGGGGAGGGGGTAGAGCAAGAGAGTAAGAAGAGAGGAGAAGGACAGAGAGAGTGGTGAGGTGTTGGTTTGAGGCATTAGGCGACGGTTTCGAGGGTGGCGGAAAGGCACGTTGGGCGGTTCATGTACGAGAAAGGGGCGGTGGGGGGAGGGGGAGGGGGAGAAAAATGAATCGTTCGAGTAGCCGCGGCTGACCCACTTTTTCCGCAGCCCTTACGATGCCCACCGACCGTGCGCTGTATAACGTATAACGACCGCGATATACAGTAGAATACGAAAGTTCGCATAGAAAAAGGAGGATAATAAAATGTGAATAAAAAAAGCGATGAAAACGAAGGAGGTGGAAGGAAGTGAAGAGGTTGGCAGAGAAAGCTGCGAGAGAGAGAGGGGCGAAGAGTTTGGAAATTGTTTTTCTCTCTCGCTCGTAGTTAGTTTCTTATTTGGAAAGTGTCCTCCGAGAGAAATTACACTTGAGCCCCTAACTCACGTAATACGTAATACCCGGAGCAGTGAAGGCGGCTACGGTGCTGCAGCAGCAGCAGCATCCTCGGACGTAGGCTGGAAAGCCTCCTCGAGTCTTCCTGGTGCTTCGCCTCGCGGTGGTTCAAAGAGAGTTCGACGAGAACTTTGGCCAACTTTCTTCGCAGAGATATTCTCTCACTCTTTCCTTCTCTCTCTCTCTCTTTCGTTGTTTTCCGACACGGGGCACGTGTACGGGATTCCCGCTGAATTGCCAGGCAAAAACTGCGCCTTCCGCACTGACCAACCGGCATTTTCTCACGTCGGCTGCGCAATAAGCGTCTGAATAGAAATTAACATTTTGGTCATTTCTGAATGCAGCGATTTATTTGCCTTGATTCAAAGTCAATTCTTTATTAATTTTTTTAATTCAATGAAAACGTCCTTCATGAGGAAGATCCGTCGATTCACGAAGCGACGAAACGTCGATTTGTAATTTCGATATCGTGTCGACGTCGACGAGACGACTGCGACAGCCGACGACGACTCAAGGAGCTTTTGAATAATTTAGTTTTGGCTCCTAAGACTCCTGTCCCTCGTGGAAGAGGCCAACCGGGTGTATCGACGGCGCGGAGAGAGCATGATCGGAGTTTGCCCGACCTGAATAATTAGCAACTTGAATGGAGAAGCGCTTGCCAATCCCGGAGCGGCGAGTCCAGCAGCAGCAGCGGCGAGAGTCGATCGACTGCTCGGTAATTTTCCCTCCGCTACCGCTGCTGAATATCATTATACGTTTCGCCGTTGCACAGCCGACGGGCCAGGTACGCGTCACAACAGTCGGTGGAGGGGGGAGAGGGTCAGGGGGAGAGGTGCAAGGGTCGCCTACATATTTTGAGTTTGCACTTGACAAACGCGCCACGTGGCACGTATCAAGTTCCTTGCAAACTCGTGCTTCGCCCTCGACGTCGTGTTCCCGTGTATATAGCGTTACAGTGTTTCACGCAGGTCTCGATACCATCGATGGCTGCCGCGGGTTTCATGCATGGGCCACTTCGTATCAGATAGGCACGTGAATTTCATGCCGACATTTTTTTTTTCTTTTTTTGGAAAATTAGGTCGATCGTAAAATTAATGTTCAGATCGAAGTTTGAAATAAAAATCGATCTTGACATCAAAGGTGGTAAAGACGTTGACAATATAATTACCAGAGAAAGAATGGAAGCCAACAGGCGAGAAAGGCCGACATTATGATGCCGAGAGTCCGCGCAGCTTTCCGCTCCCTCTTCATTTTGCTGCTGCTCGTTATCGGCGGCTCGTCCGGCTGTGGATCCGGCGGCGATTGATCCACCGTCGGCAGCGACGTCAGACCCGCCGAAATCCCGTTGATCTGCAGATGTTTGTTCAACAGAGCGGCGGCCACTTTGCTCCTGAAACATTTATCGTCGTGTATTAAAAAAAATAGTCATAGATTTAGAATTGACAGAATTTCTAATCAGGCTGCGATGACGTCCTAATCAGTTGGTGCGTACGAATGTGGTGATAAGACGTCAATTTGGAGGTCGTGAAAATTTCGTTTACGTCAAGGACGTCGCGTGACCCAGACAGTCGCGAGTATATAGAGCAAGGCGAACGGAGATTCGAATAAAACGGAAGGATCACACGTAATGCGAACCCTCGGTAATTTGGGTCACGTGGACAGACGAGCGGTAAAAGCCAGAAGGAGGTGAAGTGTAGGATATGGGCCGTAAGATGAGAAGCCCGGAGTACCGGGGCGCACACGTTGGGATCAACCGGGACGGAATGTTCGCGCTGGACTCGACTCGCCCGCTCCAGAAATCGTCCTTCTCATCGTGTGTCCCCTCTCAACGTTGCTTATCACTCACTTCAGACGGGATTATTTCCGGAATTTTCGCATCCATCGTTCCTCCCTCTCAACTCGCATTCAAAAGGTCCGACAATTTTATTTCATTTCATCCTACGTTCCATTCAAACTTTTTACATTTTACGTGGATTATAATATGCGAACCAGACGCAGGTTTCCTCGTGTAGTGTCCTTCATCTCTGTTCTCGTTGAGTTGAGCTCTGTTTTCGTAAAAAAAAATGGCGAGAGATTTTCAATTCGAGTCGATCGCGAATACTCAAAATTACTGTCGCAATTTTTTCTTATTTTTTTTATTCGGCATTAAAGTTTTCGCGTTTGAATATTATTCTCGGCAATTGGTAATCACGGTTGTCTGCGTTAAATTCTCGTTCGCATTGTAAGCGAAAACAAATATACAAAGCTCGAGCGCTGCAGCTGCGAGGTGCACGCGCCGTGGCTATGTATTTATACTATTATATATTGCAACGCTTGGCGAGTTTGCCGGGTCCGGGGAGGGGGGATGGGGGGGGGGGGAGATAGGGGGCTGGCAGCCTCGTTGAATACTTCATGCGGAAGTGAGACAGAGGAGAGATAGCCAGTTTATTGGATTCCCCGCGAAGCGAAAGTCTATAGTTATAAAATAGCAGCAGTTACAGCGTGAAAGAAGAGGCCGGGAAAGACGAGCTTTATTTCTTCGTTGCTTTCTCAACTTTCTTACTTACCTACAGCCCCCCCCCCCGTCTATACCTGCGCATCAACCGGCTCGATGGCTCTGGGATATTACGTACTCTTCACTGTCCGCCCTGTTATGTACAGTTGTTACGAAAAAAAAAAAAGGAAAGTAAACTCACCCCGCAAAATTATGTTTATCCACTAGTCCCCATAATTCAGTGGGATAAGCGAAAAAAGATTTCCCTCTGAAGATCAGATATGATTTCAAAATGCAAAATAAAAAAATTCGTAAATTTCGACTACGAAAAAAAATGATGCTGCAATGTCGATAAATCGGCAAGTGAAAAAATAAATACCAGAGATTCACTGAAGCCGCGAGTCGAGTCAACAGCAACGAAAGAAAAGTCTCCACAGGCGATCCGCCGTTATTTACCCTGGACACCTAATTGTTTCGACTTCCAGTCGGAGAGAAGTCTCATTTTTTATAGAACGACCCTCGCCGAAGCCGTTCACTAACCGTCGGGCCTTTCGCGGTGATATTATTAGACCCCGCGGAGTCGGCGAATAAAAGTACGACGAATCGATCGTGGGCGCAACGAGATAGCAACGAGAGGGAGGAGGGGGGGGGGGGGATATATTGAACGAAAGGTTGGAAAAAGGCTTTGCGCAATATGCAGACTAAGTTCGTAGCGTCCGATATATAGAGCCGATATAAAACCAGAAAATTCCTAAAATACCGGAGCACCCGCATCGGTACCGGACGATCGGTATAGGCCGAGGCTATTATTAGGAAAAAGCAACAGAGTTATATGTCGCCTCGACCCTCGCACTCGTCTCGTCGTGATCTTTTTGTAGCCCCGGGGCCAAATAAATCTTGACCAACGTCAATGTCTCGGCGTCTCGGAATTTCCGCTGCGGTGACTTCGCGCGTAAAATTTTAATTTCAAAGATAACCCCCAAAAATCGCAAATTTGTAGAAACAATGGATGAGAATTTCATTATTTTGCGGCGCGTTCCCCTTGAAAATTCATTTGATCCTCCGGACTCGCCGTGTATTTTATCGTTCCGGGGTCAAGTGGCACTAAGGATTATTTACGCGATGATACCAATAAGACGTAAGACAGAAGACGAAGAGCTACGTGCGCGGGGGCTGAAGGACCGGACGCGCGCCGGAAACGTGCGGGGAAATAGAAGCGTGTCCGTCTCCAGTCAGCCGTGAATTTTCCCGCCGTCCGTCGGTCGCATCGAACTCAAGGAACGAACCTCAGTTCGTATTCCCACGAGCGATCTTCTCTCGGATCTCTCGGGGATCTTCGGTCCGGAGCGATAAATCTCTGCGCGGTGAGTTACCGACGATCGATCGAAGTCACATCGAGTCTGCGCTTTTTCCGTCCCCACGTGTACAAAAAAAAAACCCCGGAGAACAAAGTGGCAGGAACGTCGTGAAAAATTTCGAATTTTCGTTACCCTCAAAAAAAAAAAAACAAAAAATGTCGCAGTCATTATCTAAGTGTTTTTTCATTGTCCAGCGAAAAGCGCACTCGGAGGATTCTTATTTTCCACCGGTTGCCGGTGGAGAGATTAACGTGAATGATGCTGGAAGGGGAGGGGAGAGGGTATGGAGGGAGGGGAGAAAAAAGTGAGGAGAGGAAGACGCGTGGGATGGCTAAAAGAGCGAACGTTGGAGCAGGAGGAGAAGGAGGAGGAGAGGGTGGAGGGGGAGGAGCAAGACAGGGTGCATCGTATCTCGAGGCTGGGGTGGATATATAGCCGAGGCCTACTTTGAGCACCCCTGGCGACACACATCGGAATATCGCGCGGCGAAATGAATAGGCGCCGACTTGCGAGACGCGCGCAAGTTGGTTGTATCTTCTATTTTGTGCAACTCCACTCGAAGTGGAAGGGTCGGGGGGAGGGGAGGGGAGGAGGGAGCTTGCGAGCTGTGAAGAGGAAATATACACACACATTCGCTACAATGAAAAAGCACCTCGGCTGCTGCATCGCAGGAATGCAACTGAGCAACTATGGGTTTGACTTTTGAGAAAACGAGAAGCTGAACAACGACAGAAGCCATTATATGCAACGTGAATCAGCCCTGTGAAGAGATCTTCAGCGTTACGTCCGGGGCGGGCCCCGATCAGGGCCACATTTCTTTCGGTCCGTCGCGCATTCGTTCAGTCACCTGTGACGACGACTAATTTTCGTGTTTTGCGTCATTATCCCAGTTTCCTGGAATTCGTTCCCCATTATCTTACATTCCACTGGGTACGATTGGCTTCTAAATAATAGATGGGCGGTAGGGGGGAGGTCACATTACGAGCTACCGTAATTAGGTACGCGCGGCAGTCGTGAGATGCTTAGCCAGCGGAAATTCCTCCGAACTCTCGTAGCGCTCTCACTTGGGAACCAAGATTACTGCGCGGGCAATCGTAGCTGATGGAAAGTGCGCCACTGGAAATTCCACGGTTTCTTGGCCTCCTCACTGTATATAATCCCTCAAATAAAAAAAATAACCGCCATGTGTCAAAAAGCCCCGGCCAACCCTGTTGAAAATGGTCACAATGATTATTCGAGGCTCTATCACTCGTATATCGCAAAATTATTTTTATCCAGATTTTATTTACTACGTTGCAGGAATGTAAAAATAAAAGCGTCGCTCTCGTTTCATCCCTCTCGGCAATTTGTCTAGGCGCGAGCTCGTTGTATTCAAGGCCATTCCATTAACCGTCGGTGCTCGTGTGGCTCATGTTATTGACGCGACGAGAAAACTTAGGCACATGCACACGAAGCTCGCTGGTTGCGCCGAGGCCGTAACTCGGTCGTCTGACCATCGCGGAACTTATCCCCTGGCATTGAACCTGCTCGCTCGGCGACGGCCGTCACTGACTGTCCCCGCCGCTTCATCTCACTTTTACCAACTCCGACCCGGTGTGCATCGAGCTCACGTTAGTCGCGCATCGATCTCCGCCTTCTCCGTGTACACGTCACATTCCTATATCGCTCGGTTGTCGCGCCATTTTTAGCCTACGGCGTCGTGCGATTGACCTATAAATGGACGTTGGGCCATCGGTTTTCCGGAATCTGCTCCGAACGTATACATATTTACATATACACACAATAACTTCTACCCAATTGAACGAAATTTCGCTTCCTCGGTGAAGGAAAAATTTCGCCCTTGAAATCATTTTCTGAAAATCGAAAATTCCGCTCAGACTGGAAATTAATATCGACGTTTTGGGCTGACTTAAAATCGTCGAGCGCGCGAGATATTTCGCTCGCTTGATTTACGCCATACCCCCTCTCGACTCTCCTACCTCAGTTTCGTGCTGCTGCTGTCACTCTCTTCACCCCACCAGCCCTCTCCGTATTTACCCTCGATGAAACTTGCGACATTAAGCTAAGAGGAAAGTTACCGCCTGAGGAAAGTTATGCGCGCATCGCGAGTGCGTCGAGTACGTTGGCCCAGTGCGTCACGAAACACGAATGTGACACAAGGCGGAAATTTCGATTAAATTGTAAACAACAATTTGACACCGCTTCGACTGAGAAAAATTCGTGCCCCACATGACGGAAATTTTCATAAAAATAAAATTTCGCACAATGGTTTTATTAATACTAAAAGAATTTTTTTGCACGAATAGATTTCAGGCAGATCGAATTAGCGGTAATAGACGAAGCAGTCTCGCGTTTCGCGAAGCGACTGAAGCTGCTTCGACATCTAGAGTTACATCCCTTTCCGACGACGGAACAGGGAGGGAAAAATAAAACAAGCAGCGACTCGCGAGGAGAGTAAAAGGCTGGATATTGAGGTGTCGGAGGAAGGCAATTCGTACCCACGGCGAAGGTACTAAAATCCGCCGCTGCGCGTAAAAGCCGAGAGCTCGGAGAAAGATTTCCAGGTGGGCAATAAAATCATTCTACCTTCTCCTATTTGTCTCCGGTGTCCCGAAGGCGGTATTATGCCACCGGGAGTGAAAGGCCCGAGACGGGGGCATTTATTGAATCGTGAAAGGAAAGAGACGAGACGCGCGTCTCTCCGATTCCCTTATTACAGAATCGATTTTCCGCAATATATTTTTGCGTCCCGTTGGAAAACGAGCGCGAAATAACGACCACTGCGTGTTAGCAGTATTTCCGAGTCGTCAAAGGACTCATTCATCCCTTTTAGCTCCGCGACTGTGGCAGCGATTCTGGGAAAAAAACGTTCGTTCCTCAGGGGAGAAAAATAAAAATAAACAGAAATAGACAACTCGCAAATATATGTCATTATATTTCCGTTATCGACATTTGGTCCGTGAGAAAATGTAACAGGAGAATAACGAGGCCACACACGACTGTCTCGCATTGAGGAGAGCGACGCGACTGCGTCGATTATCGACAAAATTTCCATAATCATTTCCGGGCTTTCGCGTTTCCTCTCGTTGCGTTTACTCGGGGATCGACAAACATTATCGCGTGGCGAATATCGGAGCGAGGCGGAAAGAGGAAAAAGCCTCGAAGTAATGAAAGTAGTGCAATTACGGATCTCCGGAGAAAGATCGAGGGTTGAGTGTGGTGGTGGTGGGGGAGGGGATGAAGAAAAAGAAAAAGAAAAAGGTGAAGCACAAGCGATGATCCTTTAGATTAAAAGTGGAGCGAGGCAGAAGATGGGTCAGACCCGATAGTATATGTATGTATACACACGTCTATATACATATAATAATCTATACCCGTGTAATATTTTACGGCGGAAGATATAAGAGGTGGATAGAGGAGGAAAAGCGGTGGAAGACGGTGGTCGGGGCCAGCGGCGAGCGGTAAGTTCAATTCCTTCGGGTAATAAGAGTTTCCTGGCTGCGCGGCGGGTTTTAGCGGCAGCGGCAGCAGCAGCAGCGGAGAGAAAGAGAGAGAGATGGGAGTTTCCGGAGTGGATCTTCATCGGGCACGAGATTATCGCTCCGCGGCACGAAATGACGGTTATCTGCCTCGGATCTTATATTTCGATTAAATTTCCAGGTCCGCGCGAGGCAACTGCGCGAGGATTCCGCGAGAGATAAAGAGATTCCTTCGATGCTTCCGTCGGAGCCACTTGGACACAAAAGCGAAACGGTGGCTTCGACACTGCGCGACACTTGACACACAATCGCTCGTGGCGGACAAAGACGCGCATTTCGCGAGTTCGATGTTGGAAATACGAATAAATTGGGGTATTTTATGAAATACTTGATTGAATGAAATGTAAATTGTGGATTGGATGAAATGTAAATTGTGGAATGAATGAAATAAAAATTCAGAATTGAATGAAATTGAAATGGAGAATTGAATGTCATTAGGAACAATTTTCTTCTTGCGGTTAAGGATCAAAATGCAGCTGGAAAAGATTGGACTGTATAATTTTCTATTTGGCTCGCACAGTACGGACATTATTCCGAGTACTTGGAAAGGTACGATTGGTGCGTTCACGGATTTCCCACACCTATGGCTATAGTTTAGCGAGCGCCGCGTTCCTCCTTCACAAACGCGGTGAAGCACGTTGGTCGATTCACGAGTGTGTACGCACTCGGGTCCGAGCGCTCGAGCGGCCCGCTCTCGAGCCTCACTCCGCGGCAGCCGCATTTCATGAAAACTGGCGCGAATCATTGAACCCGTCCGTTTTCAAACGTTCGCCCGAGCGTCCGACAAGCGTGTGCGGCTCAAGTGCACGCGACCTATGATTGAAATTCGCGTGTCTCTCTCCGGACCAACTTTCTTGTCAGGCTGAATTAATTCTCACTTTTGAATTTCAATTGCCAATTCAGAGTCTCATCCAATTTCCAATTTTCTATTTCATAAATTTCGTTCAATTCCCAATTTTTATTTCATTCAATTGTCCATTAAAATTTTATTCAATTCTTAATTTCAATAGAAAATTGTACGAAAATCTTTCGATTTCCTCCTTCACCGGAACCTACGAAGGTCACGCGGAGCGGAAGGAAAAAAAATCTTGACACGACGAGCGGGATGCGATCGCGAACGGAAGAATGGCGAAGGTGAGAAGGAATTCGAGATGCGAGGCACGAAGATCCGGGGAGGAAGACGAGAGAGAGAGTGTGTGTGTGAGTGACAACGTTGGACGACGGAGACGAGAGGCGAGACGCGCGCGACGGACGAGCGAAAGCAGCTGTGCAATGCTCACGGCCTTAGCCGAGACCCAGGGAAATTTCATTATCCCCGCGCGCGAACTTCGTACACCGCCGTTCCATCTGCAATTCCTCGGCTCTTCTCTTCGTGCTTTTCATCCCCGAGATGCTTTCGAAGGCAAAGGTTAGAGAGTGAGATAGCGCGGAGTGAAGGGGCCAGCATGATGCACAGGCAAGGCTAAGGGTGCGTCGCTCCTGGCTGACCGCGAGGAATCTCCCATCCAAGGGATAAAGAATCGTAAGCACGAAGGTTACGCGGCAAAATATGCGATCTGCGAGGCGTCTATCGACATTTTTCATCGCGCGTTATAAGTGCAATGCGTCCCATGGCCGGGGCAATATGGCGCAATTTTTTCCAATTTATTTTATGCATTACTATTATTTACTTATTTTTATTTTTTATTTCGTACGAAAAATAAACACCCAACGAAGCGAAGAGCCGGAAAACACTCTCAAGAATCGTAAAATCGATGCTAATGCGAAATGAGCTGTTTTCGCGGCGCTGAAGAAGCACCGACACCGAATGTACACAATTTTCAGGAGTGCCTAAAGAATCTGCTGAGACTTGAAAATAAAAAGAAAAAACAACTTCTCGGTTTTATTCCCTCGCTGCTTGGCCTTAACTTCCATTTGATATCCTTGGCTCCTTCCTTCGTTTCAGTCTCGGCTGCCCTCCCCCCCACCCCCCTCCCCCCCAACCGCCCCCTGCTCGCTCGCAGTCCTATGATATTGGATTAAGAGTAAATTAGATCGGAACAAGGCGGCGCTATACCGTCGCAGCGCGATGGGGACTTAATCGTAATGAGGTACTTGCCACTGGCAACCTCGTCGACGACGACGACGATAACGATGACGACGACGACGACGAACTAGCAGGTGCTTTCTGTCCTTCTCTCTCACTCTCTTTCGACCCCCTTAAAGTCACTTCGCTTCGCTCGGGAGACGAGCGAGTCAGCCCCCCCCCCCCCTCCCCTCCCCCCCTGACTCACGACACCTTTGCTCTTCTCCTCCTTGCGTCGCGCGGCGAGAGAGCGACCGAGCTCTCAATCTCCCCGCAAGCCTCTCGCGGCAATTTAAGTTTTCGCGAACTTCATCGAGCCCCGCGCGCGCGCGCGATACTCGACTGCCTCGTAAAACTGATCTCTCTGCAAACGTGACTCGAATGCCGCGTCACGTGTCACCAAATTCGCCGGTTAAATTCTCTCGATAAAAATTTCCGGCTGGAAAATCTCTTCTCGCGTTCGCAGATTTCGTAATTACGAAAAATCGAACGACCCTTGGCGAAAATATTTTCCGTAGCGCTGCGGCGGATTTAATGAGAATTTTTTATTTGCATTTTTTGTTATTTTTTAATTGTCTGCGGGTTTTATGGGAGAATTTTTTTTTCATGACCAGGCGACCTTTTTCGCAAAAAGGTCACATTGACTCCTGGGTGAAAAATAAAACAAGCAAAAAAAAAGCGAATAGAGCCCTATTAATGACGTCCGACCCGCGGACGGACAACATCGGCCGCCGCGCGCGATGTCCGCGACCGTGACATCTACATCGTCGTCGCGCGCGATATTAGCCTTCGCGCGCGCTACTAAACTTGAACGAGTCCTCGGGAAAGTCGCGCGCGGTATGTCGTTAGCGATTCATGGAAGCATCTCGGGGGCAGAAATAGAGACGGAAGGAACGATATTCTTGATGACGAGGGTTGTTTACCGTGCTGGGCGGTTTTGAGAAATGTCATTTCCAGATCGTACGCGTCGTGTGAAAAAAAAGTGCAAACTTGAGTCCATGCATTTCAATTTATTCGCGGTGATATAGTTTTTTTCAAAAAAAAAAAAAAAGTAATAAATTACGTATGCAAATTTTGTCGGATCGACAGTTATTTTTTTTCGCAGAAACTTCTGAGATTTCGAAAAGTGTCGCGGGTTAGTGTAAAATGACAGCGAATTGTGGAAACGCGACCGCGACCCGGACATTAGCGCGCGAGGAAAACCTATTGACGGCAAAGTCACTCGCGGGGGAGGGGGGTCTGTGTGGGGCTTCGTGCACTTGGACGACGGACACGCAACCACGACGAACACGTGTTACATCGAGTCGGGGGTCGGGGCGGCGGCGGGACTAGCAGCGCCTTACGTCGCCCCATTGCGGGTTGAAAAGCCTCGACAAAACAGAGCCAGGGAAAAGCAGCCGCCGCGCGGTGACATCGACCGTGAAAATACATAAGGAATTCAGCAGCGCGAAGCCCCTGACTTGCGATGCGGTGGCCGCGAGCACTCATTTGTCCTCGTGACAGTGTCTCAGCCAACCAATAAATAAAATAAAATAAAATAAAATATGTATTCGCAATAAAAAATAAATAAAAATAAATGGTGAAAAAAAAATGAAATTCAGTCGACGTTGATTACAGTATTGGTATTCGTTATACTGTATCGTGCAATCCACAATCCACAGTACCATTATTTTACTACGTACAGATGGAGATATGCACACAGTTGAATGTATAGAAACGTAGACCGCACACAGGCCGTTTGGTATTGCGTGGCGGTGGTTGGATTTGAGCGCCGTGGGGGTGGCTTACGCTACTCGACGTGCTCGTTGCCTCGACGTAGCCTCGAACCTTTCCGGTTGAATTCGCGGCGTTATATTCCCCCGCGGATCATCCCAGCAGTGCCGTTGCTGCTGCTGCTGTCTCTCCGCGCTTCGGCACACTCGGCGCGCTCTGGCCCGGCTCTGGGTAATAGGTGCCTCGCTCGGTGGCTTCTGTCTAGAGAGGGACGAATGTAAACACGATGTTTACAGTGCGCGAGCGGAGCTGGTACACTTAGGGTCGGGCCACGCTACTATATAGATGCGACGGAACGTCGACTGCGCGCGCCGGAGGAGTCGGCCAGGCCTGTTCCACGGAGAATTTCCCCGCGCACACGCGGAAGGTTTGATCCGGGCAAGATGATGAAACCCGCACACGTAGGGTACACACAACCCTTCAAGATGGAAAACGAGGAGGCGAACAGCTTTCGTCAACCGGTCCTTCCCACGTATAATCCCTTTGGGATTGGTTTTGGCATTCAGGGCTTTATCTCTCCTCCGAGTGAGAGGCTCCCCTCCCCTCCCCCGCGTCACGTCACTCATATCTTCGGCTGTGGCAAACGGGTGAATCTCGGAAAGTGAAGCATTCTGTTTGGGGATCAATGGCAATTGAGTGAAATCGAAACGTCAATTTTTTATTATTTATTTTCGGGTCGGTGACAGTTTTATTGTCAGTTTCCTTTTGTCGACACTCGAGAGGAACTGTAGTATATACATATTTTTTTTTTTTTTAATCGAACGATGCAAAAAAAAAATGTATTACGTATCGTTGGCTCGATTTGTAATAATAATAATAATAATAAAATCGACGTAACTTTTTTCGCCCGGTGCATATATTTGGGATAATGCGATATTGATGGTTCGGCTCGGTTCACCCCATCTGTCTTTGCTCCAAGTTTTCCCGGGATCCGTGAGAGGATAACTGATTCCACTAGCGCGGCGCGGGTACGTGAAATAATAGAAGCACTAATAGTACAGCAAATACTTGGGAGTTAACGCCAGACCCGCGGGACGGGGTCGGTGCGGGCATAGAGGGGTCGGGAGGGGGGGTCGGGAGGGGATTCTTGACTGACGGCGCAACCTCGGTGATGGCTCTCCCGACGGTAAATAGACCCGTAAGAAGCGGCCAAAGTATCTATTATTCATCGCGACCGATCCCATAAATTTTGTACCGAGCGCGCGCCGAGCCAGCGCGGAAACTCGGGACTGCCGTGGCATCCCCGACGGAGGGCGAATTTCTCGATCCGCGCGATCTCCGCTTTCGCGCCTTGACTTTTTTTTTCAAGGAGAAAAGGAAGAGACGATGGATCAAAATGAAAAAAAGAAAAACGATGAGCGCTAAGTGTAAAGTAATAGGAAGAGGGAGAATAAAACAGAAGGAAAAGACGACGAAGCGAAGGATAAAAAATTAAAAAAATTAAAAAACGATCATCGCGAAATGTAAGAAAGGGAGAATAAAAGTGTCGCGATCTTCGGCATTGGATGCGAATTGACGTTTTTATTTTTTTATTATTTTCTTTTTGCACCAGATACGATCGAGCGTCACCATCGTGGCCAACATTCGTCCTTTGGGGTCGTTGTAAAACTCGTTTTCGCGTGCTGGAAAGGTCATGGTCGATGGAACACTTAGCCCCCCCTCCCCGCGCGTCTCTCTCGGTTTTCATCGTCTCGCGGTGAACAAGCTGAAACGACGCCGATGCCACAGAGTCGCGTGTGTCGCGTTACACGTGGGTTTACGGGGAGTGTGAGCGATATTCCGGGGCAACCGCGCGGGCGGATGAGGGAGGAGAGGCCGATGATTCGCTTCGTCGAACCCGTCGATTTTCTCGCTTCACTCGCACACGTCGTCCTACACTATTCCAGCTCCTCCCTGACACGCGATTCGACACATCGGGAACTCTTTCGTAGCCCCCTTCATTCATAAACATAGCGCGTTACCGAAGACGATTGGCCTTTGTGGGACGAAGTCGACTCGCGCGTTTCTCCGTGTGTGAAAAATCTCTCGGATTTTCGCGGTTTCTTATCGCTACATTCCCATAATCCGGGAAACACGGAAAATGGAACGATGGAAATTGCTTCCTCGCGTGGCGAGGAAAAATCTTTTGTTGACGTAAGTGCCAATGTTTTTTGACGACCCAACGACAATTTCGTTAACGCGAAATTTGTTAACCCGGTGACACAGATTTATCAGCCGCGCGAAGAAAATTTGTCGAAAATTTTTAGCCTCTGGACGCGTTTTCCTATCGGATATACAGACAGCTGTAGCAGTTGCTTTTTTCTTCCTTCGTTTTTTTTTATTCTTTATTGCGAAAGGAACAGATGTGAGATATAAAGTGGAGGAAGAGAAAAAAAAATGAACTCTCATGCAGGTCTCATATATAAAGGAAAAGCAGTTGGGCGACACCGGTCGGAGGAAAATAGGAACGCGGCCACGGGACAGATTAAATATCGATCCCGGCCTGAATTCCCGCGTATACAGAATTCAGTGCCACCCCCTCTCTTCCTTCGCCGCTTTTACATATCTATAACTTTTACTCCAAATACTTCGGGTAATCATTTTTCGCGTTTTTCTCCTCGAATTTTTTATTTCTTTGGACAAACGATGATGCTTTTCGGAATCATCGGAAAATTTTCCGGAATACAGTGCAGTCATCGCCGTCGCCGGCTATAAATGATAATTCGTTCACAAAGACGGAAACCGTGTCGAATGAGCGGCGCGCGTCACTCGGATCCGGCTGGCAGATATGCAAATTGAAACTGATCCGATGTGTGACAAATTATCCGACGGCGGCTGAAAATAGCAGGTTCGCCGTTTCCAGAAAGCGTCTCCGGGCGTTCGCTGTGCTCACCGTTCGGCGCGCGAAAGTTCGATCGATCGACAAAGCCCCCGGGGTGCTGCTGCTGCTACTGCTGCTGCTACTGGCGGCGTCTCTCGCGCGCGCCCAGGCGACAGGTGACCGCGCGGTCTGACGAATTTATTTTGTACTTGCGCCGAGAGGCCACCGAAGCTCGGCGAACTCTCGAATCTTGGAATAGATCTGCGCCCGCGCGCGCACGCGCCTATGATTTTACCCTCGAGAACCAGAGGCGCTCGGTGCGAGGTAAGACAAATCGAAGAAAAAGTTCGTGAGCAACCATTGTTGTCGATTTATTAAGCATCTGATTGGTCGTTGGGAAACCGGCAGCAGTTTGGTGTTTAATATCGCGAAATTTGGCAGTCTGTCAGAAAAAAAAAATCGTTTTTCGCGTTTTTCTCCTCGAGTTTTCGATTTTTCGGGCAAATAACTATCGTTTTTGGAATCAGCGGAAAATTTCCCATCGGATAGGGTCTTAAAACTTCGTTAAATCGAAAATTTTATTTTTCGCCCAAAAAACCGGCATGGCCCTTTCAAAAATTTCGATTCATGAGGGTCAACTTTAAAAATCTGCAAAAAATTAATGAATCGTGATATCGCGTTCTGCCAGGCGTCATTCTCTTCCTTAAAGAGTTATCTTTCGAATGGAAAAAGAAAATCTAGATTCCATTCGTCCAAATAATAATTACATCGATTCTAGTGAAGCGTTAAAATTCGACAAAAGTAAAGAACATTTTTCGCGTTTTTCTCCTCGAAATTTTTATTTTTCGGGCAAATACCGGTGATATTTGGAATCAGCGGAAAATTTCCCATCGGATAAGGTTTTAAAACTTCGTTAAATCGAAAAAAAAATTTTCACCAAAAAATGGCAAGGTTCTTTCCTACGCTAGCTAACCTCCGACCTTTATTCCTAGTTTACAGTATAAAAATATTATTAATACAAATTATACCATAAATTAATAAGTAATAAAAATACTAAAAATACAAATAGCATTTATTGCTGGACGGTGTATTCACAGGTCCGGAAAATTGACAAATATCTCGGACATTTGTCGTCGTGTGCGCGCCGAGCGAGTAACGCAAGCCCTCTGCTGCGGTGTCACGGGTGACTAGGAGATCCGCTGATACCGGCGGAATCCACCGTAGCAGGATATAAAGTACACACGATCCCTGGCGTAACGTAGCCTCGCCGTTGCCGCCGTTGCCGCCGCGTGTCATGCGACGCAGTGCCTGTCGACCCGGCGAGGCACGTCGGTTGTTCGGATAGAGTGTAAACGATAATCTGCATAGTCGTTGCGCCTGTCACGCTCCTTCGTGCTGCGCCGTTACCGGAGCCCCAGATGCCTGTACTCGACTTCCTACGAGCTACCTACGAGCCGACTACGAGCCCTCGCTCGCTCGCGTTCGTTCGGCATCCCTCAGCCGCATATCCTCGGAAGACCGGCTCCCGGTACTCGATTATCCGACGTGCGCGCCGGCTGCACGGCTACCCTCGCGACTCAGACGAATCCACTTACTCCATTATCGGGTAAACAGCCGTCCTCCCTCTGACTGTGCACATTCAGTTAGCCTTAATACCCGACGAAATCACGAGAGACCAGCTTGACGGAAAAGAAAAAGTGACGATGTTCTCGGACAGGTCAGAATCGTGCTTTAAGAGGCATTGGTACTCCCCTTCCCTCCACCTAAAATTTTTCAAAGCTATTTTATCCTGAGAGACGCGAATAAATATTACGAAATTGATCTGCAAGATGTTAAACCACGAAAAAAAAATTCATTCAAATTTATCAAGCCGACGTCCGCCTGATAAATGTCGTGCGTGTTCGATTTCCGTATTCCCGGCACGTGAAACCGATTCCGTGGTTCGATGCAGCTGCCGCCTGTGACAGGTTATAAAAACGCTAATTGATACCACCGACCGCTGTAATTAAGCGCGGTCATTCCTTGAACAGCTTGGCGTCAATTAATTGCTTCGGAGAGAGACGTTTACGAGATTTCGCATAGCCCGAAGGCGCGAGTGGTATCAGTGCAACGCGACGTCCGCTTGGCGACGGTCCTTACTACGGAATTACTCAGCATTATGGGAAGAATAACCGGTAAACACGCGCTGCTCTTCCTCCTCAGCTTTCTCTTCCAGGGTGAGTCCCTTAATCACCCATAATCGAATCGATTGACATGCACACCGACGTCATCGCTCAAACGCTCGTATTTTTTCAATCAAGCCACGAGTCCGCTTTACCTGGGCGATCATCGTCGTCCAAAGCTGCGAACGTTTCCCGAGAGTAAAACTGACGTGGAAACCCAAAAGTTCGATGGATCGTCGCGCGAGTCCGATTGGCGGAGATCCGGGAAGGCGACGGACCAATCGCCGAAGGCCGGGACATTCGTCAACTGCATCTTCCACGTCGACAGAGCGAATCAGCCGGCGTACGACTGCAAGCACAGTCCGAACGTGAAGATAAATTGGACCCGCGTAGACGGTCGACTGACGGGATCCTTCTCGACGAGTTTTCACTGTCCCGTTAGGTTCACTTTCCGCATTGTCTCTATAGTCAGCGCCGACTCCGTGCGCGCGGAGTCGTTCGATTTGCCCGGGGAACACCCCCACACACACATATATATACAACACACACACACAAAGACATAGAAACACAGAGGCGCGAACGTGCGCCGAACGAAAGCGTAAACTTTACGACCTTCCAATCGATTGCAGAAACGACGAGACGCTCGGGATAAAACGCCAAGTCCGCTGTACAAGACTTACGGAATATGGAAACAACGGATTCGCAACAGACGCGCGAGAGTTTATCGCGACGAAGCCGAGGATGTCGATGTTGTGCCTGAAGTGAATCAGGAAGTCACGGAAGGTACAGGAGTTTGTGCAACCTGTTGTAATGTAATTTCTCGAGCTTGATTTCCTTGACGTAGTGCTTTAGATATTGACTTTGTAGGTCAGAGTCTGAGCAGAGCTTGAACAGGAAGCAACTTCCCCCGAATTGGTACCAGAGTCGAGACGAGGTTGGACTGAATAAAATGGATCCAAATGTTTCAGATGACGACGTTATCGAAGATGCATCAGCAGCAGCTGCAGCATCTGACGTCCAAGTGGACGTCCCGGAAGAGGACAACGAGCCTGATATCGAGTCTACGGAGGACGCCGAGTTGCTGGACAAGATTAAAGACGCAACGTCTGGAGGGATGAAAAATGTGGAAGGGTCGGAAGTACTGAGTGACGAGGCGAACGAGGGTGAAGGGGAGGTTGAAGGGGAGCAGCCGCCCAGCGAGGAGGGTACGGATGGTGAAGATGAGGAAGAGACCAGCGAAGAACCCAGCGAAGAACCCAGCGAAGAACCCAGCGAAGAGACCAGCGAGGAGACCAGCGAGGACGATAAGAAAGACGAAGATAAGCCGGATACCGTAGATAAGGAGGAACCGACTATAGAAGCCGGAGGCGGTGGCGGTGACGGCGACGACAATGGTGACCAAAGCGCGGAGGGGGAGGAAACGGCCGAAGTCAAAGATTCGGAGAACAAAGAGGGCGATAAGACGGGCGACGGTCCGGGAACGGACGAGGCGACGGATGTCGAGGGCGAAGAATCGAAACCGGCGAAAGATAACAAAGCCGAGACGAAAGTTGATAAACCGACGAACGGAAGCGACAAGGATCCGGATAACGAGTCGATGCTCGTGCCGATCCAGGTTGACATAGAAGTCATAATAACCGAGGCGGAGCTGCCGTTGCTCACGCAGCTGCTGCAGAAGCTGCTGCGTGACGCCGGCGATTATCTCCTGTCGTTCCTGCAGCGAAATCTCCGGCAACGTCTGCGGCAGGGACGGATCGAGCAGAGATTCAACCGCAAGGTCGAGTCGCTCGCCAAGACTCACGGCAACGACACCGCGAAAGCTCTGCTGATTATGAGGAAGAAGATTCACGAGCAGCTCGGAAAATCCTATCAACTGCAGATCGTGCGATATCTGAAGCAGCTTCACGAGAGCTACGATCAATAGAGGAGATCGTCGCGGATGATCGGCGATTGTATTGTTACGGTTAGACGCGTCATAGGATAAAGTAAAATAATAACTGTTGAGTCTATAAGATAAATATTTGTAAACCACGATGATGGTTTTCAATCTGTCGCATTCTACTGAATTTGCCTTCGAAACCACTTTTTCGTTGCAGCTTTGACGGAAAAATTTTGTCGAAACTAACCGCTCGAACGTTCGGGTCTCCGAAATAAATGTTCACGTTCCACGGGATATGTTTGCGAACGATCGCGAATGGATTCAACGCGACATTTTCACAAAATTTAGGTGCAACGAAAAAGCGAATAAAAAAAAAAGCGGAGCCGCACAAACGTTATTGCAGCTCGCGCGAGCGAGATTGAGGGTCGCCAGGCGGTCAAATGCAGTAGTGTTATTAAAACGAAGTTATTGCTACTCGAGAGTTTGAAAACAGAGCGGTGAAGGTATAGCGAGTGACTCGACGTATCTGTATATACACAAGCGCGCCGGTTCGTGACGAAACTATACGTCACAAGTGATGTACGCTTCCACCTTTACCCCTTTCATATTAATTAGAAGCTTGCGAAGGACACCCGTCTATAGACAGAATGAGAGAGGAGAGAGAGAGAAGAAGAGGAGAGAGGGGAGGAGAGGAATAGAGAAAGGGAGAGAGAGGGTAAAGGAGGAGATACACTAAGGTTGAAATGGGGTGAGTCTGTACTGTGAACTGCGTTTCGAGGGTTACTCACTCTCTCATCCTCTCTCTCTCTCTCTCTTCGGCACGAAGATAATGACGGGGAGCTCGAAGCTTTCAAGCTGAGCGGCAGCATTGCCTCGGTTATATACCTATCTACACACGCTCGTACATAGTAACCAGCACGTGTATATACGTACACGTCAGAGATGAAATACACGAAGGAGCCCGGATGAGAATTCATGGCCCTCGAACTTACCATTTGCCATTTTCCATAACGTAGCACTGAATAGAATTATAAGCCGCGCGGTCGGCCGAATTATATTTCGCCGCGGTTGGCGAACACGCCGATCGGTATATTCACGTGTTCCGCCTGTCGGCGGCGGCGAATGATAAATTACGTCGATCGATGTAACGAGGCTCGATAACGAGATGGAAAATGCTGGAAAATTCGTTGGTCAACGAAAACTAGGAAAATTTCGCCGAGGAACAAAGTCTCTTGAAAAGACTCGAAAGGTAAGATAATTGTAGAATAAAAAAAAAATAGAAAGGAAGAAAAAAATGGTAAAAGTGTCTCACCGATAAAGCACGCGCTCCTGTCGATCAGCCTCCATGTAGATCTTGTAGTACATCGCGATCATGATGATCCCCGGTACCCAAAAGCTCACGCACGAGCTCACAACTGCGTAAAACTTGTTCACCTCGAAGCTACAAACGTCCGGATACTTCTTCCGATACTGCAGATGCTCGTCGGTGGTGTACCAACCGGCGAAAATCGGCAGGAAGCTCATAATCGTGGGCGAGCACCATACGACGCTGAGCATAGTGCAGAGCCGAAGATTCGTCATGATGAGCGGATAGTCGAGCGGCTGAACGATCGCGTAGTAACGATCGACGCTTATGCAGCACAGATGCAAAATCGAGACGGTGCTGAAGAACACGTCGAGGGAGTTCCAAACGTCGCACATGAAGTAACCGAAGAGCCAGCGTCCGGAAAGCTCGACGCTCGCGTTGAAGGTCATCGCGAATATCGCGACCAACATGTCGGCCAGGGCCAAAGACACGACGAAGTAATTCGTGATGACTCGGAGCTTGCGGTGTCGCATCACCGAGACGATGACGAGGAGATTGCCGAACAACGCGCACAGTATGATAAAGCTCATGACCGTCGCCTTGGTTATCAGCAGCAGGACGTTCTCGAGGTCGTGACCCGAGGCCGCGTGAAGCGTCCTTCTCACTGTGTCGTCGTCGTCGGTTGTAACATTCTGACCGGTGTCCACCAGGACATTCAGGATACTCGCCGTGCTCGCGTTGGTGGCATTCGAACCCGGCACTTCCGTCGTCGTCGCGTTTCTCTCCATTATTTTAATTTTTTTATATTAGGTATTCGGACATTGTCATTTTATTGAGTTATTTTTATATTGAGGGTTTTGTTTTTGTTTCTTTTGTGAGGAGGGAATTTCCACTTTGGTAAAGATATCTTCGTTCATAGGATGTGTCGAGACTATTTTGGTCGTTGGTCGTCAGTGTGACTGGTCGATTATTGGGCGACTGGAAGACATTCGTGGGGCTTCCGGTAAGACGATTGCGACCGGACGAGACGATCGTTTTCCAGTGGCGATGGCAAACGATCGATCCTGGCGCGTAACGATACCGGGTCGGGTCCTGAAACAGATCATTTGACAAAAATTAGGTAAGTGTAACAATTTACGAAAATTTTGGTAAAGCTTGCAGTTTTTTGCAGTCGAATTTTTTATCGCGCAGTTAACGACGGGTCACGCGAAAGGATGGACAGTTTTAAAATTCTGCACGTCATCGATGCGCACGTGGTTCCCGATAAACATTCCTTCATCGTTCGGCATTATAATGCAGCGTAATGGCCCGGGTTCATGCATTATGCAGTGCAATCGTATCGATCTGGCTCCGACCGTCATAGCTGAACATTTGAGTTGCTACTGCGATTTCGTGTGTACGGCGGTTGCGGATTGGCTGTCGAGACAGAAAGAGAGAGGGGGGAGTGAGAAGGATGGGGGAGGGAGGACGATGGCAAAAGCGAGCGTTAACGTTAGCGTGAAGTTCGTCACTCGTCGCTAACATCAGTTCAGCAGAGGCGAAACATTTTCATTTTCGTGAGTTATGGGAAAAAAGTCGTAATAATCGAATTTTAAATAGCATTAATTTTTACGTTTTCAACATTTCACGATTGGCACAAAAACTTCGATTTCCCGTTAAATTATTTTATCATCTCACTTTCGAATAGAATCGGATAATTTATTTATCGGTATTTGCCGGGCGACAAATTCGGATCGTTCGTATCTCGCCGAACGAACCCAACGCGACTGACCGGAGATGACTGTATTGGCGTCGCCACCTCTTCGCGTCTCGTATCCGCTTTCAACTCGTCCCGATTGACGATTACGACAATGATTTCTGTCGGTCAAATTCCCCACCGTTTAGAAATTACGGAAATACAGGATTCTATTTGTCAGCGTTAATAAAGACGAGAATGCGGACCGCACACTTGTGGCAAATATCGGACATGCAATTTATGCTTGTACCGCGGATGAAATTTATTTCGGGATCGAAACGGTGCATCAACATTTATAGCGAAAGAAAAAAAAATCGAGGTTTCCGAATAAAACGATAACACTGAATATTCCGAGGGTCTCGATCGAATAATCGTTTATTTATGTAAGTACCGAGCTATATGTGGCACCGCGCAGTCTCGGGGAATATCATTTGGACCGCATTCGGAGGGCTTTTTTGTATTTCGAGTGTACGACGGCCGTGAGAGTCAATAGCCTAGGGGTCTTTTATACGCGCCGCTTTTTTGTCTTCTTATTTTCCATATCGCTCGCGGTCGGGTCTACAGCTTTTTTTTTTTTTTTTTCTTTTTCTTTTTCTTCAAGAGTGACAGCGTCGAAAGCGACGTCGCGACATTAGAAGCTCGCGCTGGGGATGTAATAATATTCGCGTCGGCGCGCTTTTCCTCACTCCCGAGCTTTATCATAATGCACGCTGAATATCTCCGGGCGATTTTATTTTACCGCCGAGAATCTCTCCGAGTGTGTATGCATAAGTCATCCCGCTTTTTAACATGAGAATTCTACTTCGCGAGAATCGGACGGCAGCGATGATAAATTTCGAATAAAAAAAAAGGAACTTCGATTTAATGCTAATGCCAGGTTCGTGATACGTCACTATTAAGCTCGGGACGAAGCGTCGAACAAAATGTGCCAAACAAATCCTGAAAAAAAGCAATATACGAAATATATTTTTACAGCCACGTAAAGCAGAATTCGCAATTTTTTGTACCGTTGCCTTATTATTTATGATTGCGTTTGCCTTAATATTTTTCCACCCACGAAGCTTCACGATTAATCGCTATGAAAATATATGAATTATAAAGACGGAGCGAGGTTACGTCTCTCGGCGATGGGGGACGAGCTCGCGCTTTTCCTTGAACGTCGATTAGGGTCTTGAAGAGGGGTCCGCGGCGTAGGTTATGAATCGTCGACGGCGAAAAAGAAAATATAACGGGAGCCGTGGAAAAAGCTCTTACGACGGAGAAACACGAAGTATTCGTTGTTCCGGAACGCGGCGTCAGCGTCAACTTTTGATGTTCGCGGCATGCAGAGTCTGTCGTTATTTTAACCCCAGCGACGCGCGGAAACATTCCGACGATCTCGCTGTCGAACATAAATTGTTCCTCGTTCAAAGGGTTCCTTTTTTCAAATAGCAATTATTATTATTATTATTGTTATGGTTATTACCATTATTATTATACATAGAGCGGCGACGAAAACGGACGATCTCGCGCCCACGTCTCGAAATCTCAGAACGTGCCCCTGAATAATCGAGCGGTTAGTTTCCACGAGGCTTTTGCCGGTTTAATATATACGAATCAAGGCTTCATTCTATTTTTACAGACCCGGACAGTCGCGCCTCATATTTCACCTACACTATAAAAACATTTCAACGCACACACAAAAATCCGTTATATAGAATTTTATTTTTATTTTAATTTTCCGCTCGTTTTTTACTCTCCGGTATTTTTACCCCAGAGCGGAAAAATTTGTCCTCATATTACATTTTCTATATTTGATATCGTGTGGTTTATCGCTCGGTCGGTATTATCGAATCGCCGGGGAACGAGACCGGAATCCCGAGTGGCCGTGTCGACGGAACCACCCGCGAATTCGAAATATAAAATAATTCAATTAATATACTCGACCTATGCCGAGATCCCTCAGCTCGGAGACACGTGGATCACGTGAATGAAAAATCGATCCCAGATATTCAGGTCGATTTTAATGAGCGATGAAAATAATAAAATAACAATTTTCTTTCTAATCTGCCGGATCGAAAAAAATTCCGCGAAGTAATTTACATCGTCATTACCGTCGATAAAAAATAATCACTACTTTTTATGCGATCCGATTATCCGTCAGAATCCGTCGGACGAATGCACCAGAGTAAAAAAAAAACAGGGTGAAAAGAAAAATAATAATAATAAAAATAATAGAAAAAAGTCGAGTAATGGAATTTCGCGTTGGTACTTACGAGCACGCGTCCTCTCGCCTCCGTCGCATTGGCCGATTTTTCCAGCCATGTTGCAGCGTCCCTCGTAAACCGTTACCGCTTCGCACTGGTCCGGGAATCGTAAAAAAAACTGTTCAGAACCCGTTACAACGAGGCATCCAACTGCCGCCGCGCGCACCGGTCTAAACTCGTGGCTGCGTTGTTTTTTAAATGTCATAACAAACTTCGACAATTCGATCGCACGACCGTCGACAAATTCGGATCTATTCGAAGACCAAAACCTGTTTCAATTTTGGTCGACTGTTTTTATTTTTCTTTTTTTTTGTTTCATCATAAAAAATCACTGTTGCAGCTCCCTCACAATTTTCCGCGCTCATCCGACTGAGTTTGCTCGGGGAAACTCGCGAACTCGGAAAACCAGCGATTTAATTCACAGTCAAAGCTGACTCACGGTTCAATCCCTGCGCGACAAACGTTCGCGCACTGATTGCCCAATCATTTTCATTCACTGCGATAATTTAGCTTCGCTGGCGAGTAAATACGAGCGTACGTTACACACGTATCTATGTGTGTACATATATATATACGCACATGCACATCCATAAGCTGCTCCAACCGGTTGAATGCTTTCCTCACGCCACCCACGCGCTCTTTTGTTTCTTTAAGGGAGTAATTGTGCCCCACTTTTAAATTGCTCTCAACTCGCAACTGCCGCAAATCCGTTATCCCATTTTTTTTCTCCTCGCGTTTCCCTCAGGTCATCGCCGAGACCGACGCAAGGTCGTCGCTACAAACAACCTCAGCTCCTCGCAATTCCACGCGCACTCATTGTTGTCTCTGACCACTCAATCCCATCGATGGTTGCCAAAAAAAAAAACCAACAAAAAAAGCACTTAGAAAAAACACATGAATCTACATCGTGGCTCGACGAAATTTTCCGCGGCACCGAGTCTCTGTTTTCTCGACACTGAAATAATATTTCAAAGTCCTCGATTGAAGCACAAAAATTCGACACGTGGGACTCAATTTTTTTAAGTCTGCATTCGTCCCAATCGTCTCGATTTTTCGTTCCGATGTTTCTATTACTTTTTTTCTCCGGGTTAAGTGTAGCTCGAACGTCGTCGTTTACCGGGGACCACCGGAAGCCGCTTCATTGTTTTAGTTTATCCGTTTTTTTTGTATTGTTTATCCGCGGCGATCTTGTCGGCGCTGTCATGTCGAAGTCACGCGGCTTATCAATGCGGTGTAGCTTGCACGAGTGACGGGACCGGAGTGAACGGTGGGTGGTCGCGGTACGAGCTTTCCCACTTTCCCGCTTTCCACACCGGTTGCCTATACCACTGTCACTGCTGCTGCTGCTGGTGCTGGTCCTGCTGCTGCTGCCTGTGTTGCTGCCTGTGGTGGTGCTCCTGGTAGTGGAAGTAGTGGTTCTGGTGGTAGTGGTGGTGGTTCTACTACCTCTGCTTTTGCTGCTGCTGCTGCTTTTGCTGCTGCTGCCAGTGCTGCTGCTGCTAGTAGTGGTAATAGTAGTAGTAGTAATGGTTGTAATGGTGGTGGTGGTGGTTCTACTACCTCTGCTGCTTCTGATGCTTCTGCTGCTTCTGCTGCTGCTGCTGGTGCTGCTGGTAGTGGTGGTGGTTCTACTACCTCTGCTGCTGTTACCACCCCCTCTCCCGAAGCTTTCCGTCTGTGTCTCACTCACCCTATTCCCTTATCCACCTCGCTTCATCGTCGACCAACCCCGTTCACCCTCACCCCTCCTCCTTCTCTCGACGAGGAGGAGAAGGAGGTGGTGGTGGTGGAGTAGGAGGAGGAGGAGGAGGAGGAGGAGGAGAAATCCACCCTCGCTCTAGCCACAAGCTTTCGTTGTTCACCATTCCCTGATCTCTCCGAACCTTGCTCGCTGGCTGCCAGCAGCTCGCTGCTCAGGCCACCGAAGGTTGGTATATACTGTACCAACCCTCGGTTCGCCAACCTCGTCTCAAATCTCTCGCAAACGCCTGTCAAACTATCGTTGGTTTTTTTTATTCGTTTTTCCTCGCCTTTCCGCCTTTGTTTTTGCAGTGTTTTTTTTTTGCTGGGCGGTGGTGATGTGAGCCGTTTGCAAAGCGTGTGCATGAAATATCTCATTAACGCTAGATCGCGCGTTAAACCGGTCTGTATCAGTTTTAATTGCGGCGGCTTCTTGTTCCGCATCATCCGAGCTCCAATTAAACGAGGGCTTCTTGTCGTTTATTATTTTTCATAGCGCTGTGCGCACAGCGAAATATCGTCGGTGCGTTCGCCGTGCATATTTAATTGCACCGTGAAATATTGGGCGAAATAATAATTTTCCGACTATTTTATTTAACATTATTTCCATGTGGGAAGACGCGACACGAAGAGGATAATTCGTGTCTTGCAATGGGCCATTCGTCATTTGGGCAAACAACTTGAACTCAAATGACTAATAGGCAGCAGCGATGCGATTCGGTGTATCAAGGTTTATTCGATGATTCGGTGCTGCCGTTGAGCACTGTAATCGATACAGGTCCACTGAACCGTAGTACTAAACCAACGGTCCGCGGGCCATACTTTACCACGCGCCAGTTTATCCGCTTATACATACGTACACACGTATATATAACGGACACACACATACGTTTCAATATCCGCGAGAAGTGATTTACGAGTTTCGACTGTGATATTCGGGTGGGTCGTGAGGCCGCGGAGTTTTGCAGAATGTATCCTGTCGCGACTAGTTTACGTCTGAAAATAGATGTGACACTTGAGCCAGTTCGTCCGATCGCTCTCCGGACACGTAATGTATCCTGAAGCTGAGGCAGAAATAAAAAATCCTATCTTTTATCCACGTAAGCCAACGTTAAAATAAAACTACGGAACAAAAATTCATTCTATTTAAATCAAAAAGAAAAATGTACTTCGGTAGCAAAAAAATCTTGCAGGGAATTATTTGCATTTCGAATTCCTAATTTCCGTCTCGATTTTGACCTTTGGACGGACGAGGACAAAAAAAAGTATCGTACAATCTCTTTGATTCGCAAATACGTGTATTTAATTAACGGCGCAGAAAGAAATGTGAATTTTTTGCTATGCTGTTCAGCTTCGTTATGTATCAAAGGTAAAAGAGACGGAGATCCGGATTGATATTTTCGCTCTTTTTTTATTCTTTTTATTATTTCCTCTTGCCTCCGGAGCCCCTCCTCCTTCAGCCATCGCCTCCCACCCACTCTTATCTCGTTTCTGTATCGGAAAGAGTTTTCGGAGGGAGAATATCTCGGCCAGGGGATTTTCCGTGCCGTGTGTTTCGCGTATATCTCGCGATCGACCGACTCGCGAGCGTCAGTAGCCGGCACCTTTTTTATTTTATTCTACTTTTTTTTTGTTTTATTTCGCTAAGCCGCTTACGCGATACAGCGCAGTTGGTGGAAACGCTAGTCGTCATCGGGATCTACACGAGCAGTGCGAGCGGGACGGAAGAATTATATGCGGTGTGTGCTTCGCTCGCGCGCCACGCGTAGGGCGAAGCGGCAAATGCGATGAGAGGTTTTGACTCTCCGGGGATGCGATACGCGCCGCCGCCGCCGCCGCCCTGTTTCAATTTCTTTCCCTCCATCTGATTTTCCGTCATCTATATTCTCATTGCCCGTATGTTGGATGTTGCATCAGTTCGATGGATTTGTATTAAATTTTCTATTAAAAATTTCGTGAGCAAGCATTGTTGTCGATGTATTCAGCATCTGATTGGTCGTTGGGAAACCGGCAGCAGTTTGATGTTTGATATCGCGGAATTTGGCAGTTTGACAGAAAAAAAAAATAGTTTTTCGCGTTTTTCTCCTAGAATTTTTTATTTTTCGGGCAAATGCCTATCGTTTTTGGAATCAGCGGAAAATTTCCCATCGGATAGGGTTTTTAAACTTCGTTAAATCGAAAATTTTTTTTTTCGCGAAAAACGCAAATTTTAGAAGGGGTACCCCTTCTAAAAATTTGCGATTTTCGAGGGTCAACTTTAAAAATCTGCAAAAAATAAAAAAATCGAGATATCGCGTTCCGTCTGGCAGCGTTCTCTTCGTTGAAGAGTCTTCTTTCGAATGAAAAAAGAAAATCCCGATTATATTGATCCAAAGAAAAATTACACCGATTTTAGTAAAGTGCCAAAATTGGGAAAAAGTGAAAAATCGTTTTTCGGGTTTTTCTCCTCGAATTTTTTATTTTTCGAGCAAAAACCGGTTATTTTTGGAATCAGCGGAAAATTTCCCATCGGATAGGGTTTTAAAACTTCGTTAAATCGAAAATTTTTTTTTTCCTCCCCTCATCTGCACCCCTTTATCCAGATCGTCCAGGTGGGACGTGCCATTGAGTCCTTTCGTTCGAGAATTCCGCGCGGTTACGACTGCGGAATCTCGTGGTATTAAATTCAAGCTCAAAATTGACGTTCTCCGTCCTTGCGAAGGAGAACGGAGAGAACGGAGAGAGAATCCGCTACCCTCGCCCCCTCCCTCCCTCCCGCCACAATCCGTGTAGCCCACGGGGTGTTAGGTTTTACGTTCGCGTAAAGCTCTCCCGGAGACTTCCCCAGATGTGAGCTTGTCATGCGTCGCTCGCGCACAACAAGCAGGAAGATCCCGGGTAAGACATCGAAGCTGCGCCGAGCTTTACTGCCGCGTTTCGGTCGGTGCTTCGGACTCCCCCCTCCCCGCCCCTCTGTATCACCGCGGCATCGTCGCTGCCGCTATACTACTGCACCAGTAGTCCCGGCTGGTCTATTAGGCGCGATATATGTATACCAAAAGCACCAACCCAAGTGCGATATATATACACCAAAAGCACCAGCACCCTCGTCGCGAAGCACCTCTGTCGTCAACGTTGAGAATCGAGAGGGTCCGACGTCGTCGTCGTCTCACCTTCTCCTTCACAGCTTCACGGGCCTATTTCGGGAAAATTAGTTTTCCCAAGAGATGAGTACAAGCGCCGCGCGGTTACCCACTCGGGACACGCTCGTTAGGCGCTGCGTCCATTACCAACGCGACACACGGGCCGCAAGCTCGACTATTAACAGGATACGTTACTTCGCTCGGAGATCACCAATGTTAAACGTCCATAAACGCTCCTAATCTCACTTTTTGATTTTTCGATTTTCCCTTAAAACTCGTTTTCGGATGGTTGACATTTTTTTTACTTTTTTTTTTTTTTTTCCCCCATTGACACTAAGAGCACTCCGTAAACACGAGTAAGCGAATTATCGCCTCGCGAAAAAGTGAATCGACGAAGTCCGCTGAAACTGAATGGAGAAAGTTCTCTGGTATAGCGATTGTTACCACATCCGGTGCAGTGACGTCGAAGGCATTGTAGTCGTCAACAACGTCGACGACGTCGACGGAGATGGCGACGACGCGTTTGCAGCCGGCGAGGGGGTGGAGGGGGGGAGGGGGGGGGGAGTTTCAGCCCCTATGCCCGGAAATTGGGTCAGCAAGGTCACACAAGGTTGCGCCCTCCCGATCATTAACCAATAGCAATTACAAGGAACGTCGAGCCGTTTCGGGTGCGCGTCTATATGTGCGCCGCGCGGCCACGGTATAACCGGGTCTTCTCTGTAACTGCGACTATGCATTCGTGTGTGGCTCGTGCATCGGTGATGCGGAACTGCACAAGCGGAGCGTTCTGCGCGCCAGTCGAGAGTCCCTCGTGCACCGCGCGGCATCGGATCCCGCGCGGTGATTGGCAGCTCGGGGCTTCGGGAAAAAATAGCCTCAATCGGATCTCATCCCCGCAAGCGAGGTAACGTCTATTCCCCGAGTCGAGGAGTCTGTCTTGCAGTCTCGTCGCACGCACCCAATGATCCTCTCGACGGGTTCGCCGGATTGATATTGACTTACCTCTCGTTTCACTCGTATCTCGTTCGAATTCACGTCTCTCTTGAAGGGTTCGAGCGTCTCCCGATTTTTTAGTCTTCTTTATTTTTACACATTTTTTTATTTAAATATTTACGATTTAAAGAGAAAAAAAAATTTAATGTAAGTAAGGATTTTTCAGGTATAGGGTAAACGTTTTGAAAAAAGAAAAAAAATGTTTTGAGATTTTCGAAGCTAAGAGACATTATTCATTATTGCGCAGTAAATAAAAAATTACACGTGCGGCGTCTCGAACGTCCCGGCGGGATGACATACGATTTTTTTCGCGCACGTTTTTCCCGTCTACGCATGTAGGAGTAACGATAATGGACATCGATTGCTCAGACGACGAGGCCATTTTTCAAAGCAATATCCTTTAGCGGAAAATTGAATCGGAATTGTGTAGCGCACGCCTACGGGCGAGCTCGTCCTTGGCGGGGGTGTAGGGGAGAGAGGGGAGGGGGGGGGGAGGTTAGCGGGAGGTTAGTTGGGGGGGTGGCAGGGGTTAAAATGTGGTTAGCGTCAACGGCGAAGACGACGACGAGGACGACTACGACCCGGAGAAGAGCTTCGGGCTTAGTCAGCCAAACTGGCAAATCGCGTTTCGCCGGGGACGCGGCTTAAAATTATTTCCACAGCCGAGGGATTCCACCTCGTTTTAGGGACCTTAAACCACACTTTCCGCGGTTCCCTTAATTTTCTCTCTCTCTCTATCCGTCGTCGAGTTTATTTTGAATCGTCTAAAGACTCGTAAACCCTTAATAAAAGAAATACACACTTTCCCTTCCCTCCTCCCAATCTACTCCGCTGAACATTTTTTTTACCCAGTCAGTAAAAAACTGTAATCAATTTTTTTTAATAAAGCTGAATGTTTTAAAATAAAAAGAAGCTTGAATTATGCAAAATTGCGAGAAGAACGATGGGAGCTTTTTTTATTTAACGAATTGACTCTGCGGACTTAAAAAAAATTGATTACAATTTTTGTAACTGTCTGAGGGGGTTTCAATCGCCCTTAAATAATCGTCTCGCGAAGTATATTATATTGTGCGCAGGGCCTGCGCAACGTTCCGTCGGGTCGCGCAAGGTCATAACCTCGGCTTTATCGAGTTACGTAAAATCACGTTAACGTAAACGCGCCGGCGGGCCTTGCAGTGCCCCTTAAGCTTGCGAGACGTTGCACGCACCGAGTCGGGTACGACACGACGGAGCTTCCGATCTTGTTACTTCGTGAACTTCCGGTTCACGGGGGGGTGGGACATCCGCGCCGAGCTTTCAGTCAAACAGTGCTTTTCCCGCAGGCTTTGGTACCATTGAATTGTACAATTGAGTACCTACCTATTTTACAGTCGGTAAAGCAGTTCGTGGAACATATTCCCACGTCCGGTTACACGTGATTGCAGCGTTCTGTCTTACCGACCGAGATTTAGTTGAAGTGTTCGCTGTTACCGACCGAGCGCTCAGCTTCAGTCCCCTTTTTGCCTTTCGTCGCCGCAAATCGTGCGCTGGACTGGCGTCCGCGTCGTCGGCTGACCTGCTCCGATATTCCACGGCCGTGTATCACAACTGTCCGAATGATTCTGACAGCTCTCGAGTTTGGCGGACGAGCGAAGTAACAAATAAATGTAGGAGATTATCGTCACTCGCGCGGTAAAATGAACCAGTGTAAGTGATCATTGCTTTCGTCGATCGTCGCGTCGCCGCTTACGCGAAAACATATTGGACTCAGGTTATGTTGACATTTCATTTGTTTTGTATTCGAAAACTGTACACAACGAGTCCACATTGCTTTGACAGTCGCGAAAATAATTGTCCATCGACTGATTTCAGTGCCATGGAAAATTCAATTTTTTCCTCTATAACATTTCTTGTAATATAGTTTTTTTTTATTTTACGAATTTATGTGAAAAGGATTAAATTTTCGTGCAGATGATCATTTCGCTAGCCCGACCGCAGTTCACGCACTACAAGATTTATGGAGCTCGCCTGGTCAGATAACGAAGCACGAGGAGCAGCTGAACGAGCCCGAGCGAGCGGTGGAGATTCCACCTCCGGGCGCACCTGGACACGTGAGTTTTACAATGCTTCGTACTTTTTTTTCATCTCATTCCCCGACGAAAATGGATATCGTCGCAAGTCTCGTAATTGTCGGCATTGTCCGAGCAGGAACTGGCAAACATTCTCGCCCAGGACATCGACGGAAGAATCATATTCAGATCGTACGCTCATCACAACAAGTTTCTCAGCGTCACCGCTCGCAAGTATCTGGTGCATTTTGTCATCAACGCAGAGTTGAAAAAGGCGTTGATGACAGTTTCGCCCTTCGGAACGGACAAACTTCAGGACTTTCCGTAATTATTTTTGGCTCCTCCCTAGAAATCGAAAGCGACGAGTATCTCGATGGCTGTAATTGTGTCCGCTTTGTTATCGGTGCGTCCAGAATCTCGACGTCTCAGTTCACTGCCTGGAGCCAGGAAATTGCGGCGCTTTTCCCGCCCGAATCGCCGAGCGTCTATTACTCGCCGTTTCGCATGGTAAACGGCGTTAGAAAAGAGACTACTGGAAAGTTGTGGGATCACTACAACTACATAAAAGGAGTTCTGAAGGATGAGGGAATCTTGGTTCGAAATTTCAAGTCGAAAGCGAGACAGCCCAAAGACAAGACTGTGACTTTAAATGGTTGTCTCACATTTGTATTTTTCAACAAAGTATTTTTTTCGTCGCTCTTGTTTCACTGATAGTTCGTTCGTTTCGCTTAGAAACCGACGCGGTGAACCTCAAGTGGCTGCAGACGGAATCCGCGCCTCTCGACGTGTTGCTCGACAAGTGGAAAAATACATTTGCCACGCGTCGGGACATCTTGGTGAAGCAGAACACAACGTTGCTCGAGTACTACGCCAACTTCTTGGGTCTCCGCCTCCAGGAGGGAATTCACTTGGTATACGACCGTCGTTATATCTCCTTTCCTTCGCGCATTTGCAGCCGATAACCTTCTCGTTTGCAGATTCAAGCTGATTTCAACAGACTCTACCCGAAAGAGTGCGGAGCGCTGTACTCGAAATGGGACATCATAAAGGATCATCTCATTTTCAAGCTTCGCACCTCAAAAGCAATCAAGGACATCAACGACAAGTCGCTGTTGCTTTTGTTGCCAGAATTGACGCGGGGTAAATTACATAGAATAGCAGTAATAATAATCGTAATATAATATTATGACACCAATTTCAGTGGTCTGTATATGTATTTTTTTCCACCAGATCAACAAGCTTCGGCGATCTTTCACCTGCTACCGGCGATCGCTCCTTCCGATCGTACGGGCAAAAAACGGAAGTCGAGCTCCAGCGACGAGACGGGTCAGACGAGCGCGAAAGTCACGGTGCAGGAGCTGAGAGAATCGTTCACACTGCGAATTCCCGTGAGTCATCTTCTAAAGTTACAATTGCCCAACAGTTACTTCTAATATTTTTACGAATTTACATTCGTACTCAATACTTTTTTATTTTCGTTTTCGCAGGTCGAGGCTGACGTTGAAGCCGAATTGGCTCAGGTGAGGAGTAACTTGAAGAAAAACGGCCAGAGCTGTCAACCACTGCCAATTGTCGTGGGAACAGTGACAGACATTCAGGCCTGTTACGTCGTAGTGGGCGATACGATTTATCGAGTCAACACCTACATCGACGCCCTCGATCTGACGTTCAAGATTTTTCACGCGATGAACTGCAAATATCCCGAGAGAACGAGGTTTCTCTGGCAGCTGATACAGCGCGGAATATTCGGGATCGACGACGATCACGAGAAATGTACAAACTGGGTGAAATTTTTGGCCTCGGAGTTGCAGACGGTGGTCGCGAGACAAGCCGGAAAATCGTAATCTTCGTAACGATCGATTCAATCGACAATTCGTTTGAAAAAAAAAAAAAACCGGTAGCACGATCGCCGTCCTATCGTTGTGCTGAGATAACCACACGATTCGCCTGGAATATATTCTTAGATAATAATATTAATAAACTCTCGTTGAGTCAGATTTTTTTATACCACAGTCGACTAGAAGTTTTCTTTTTACGAGCGTAAACAGACAAATCTTAGTGTGAGAATTATTTCCCGTTTAATAGGATGCAATAATTACAGAAGGAGAATCGAGAATTACGCAGCAGCTTTAGGTCTTCGAACAGCATGTTGATTGCGTCGCGAAAGCAATCGACACTTTGAATTACCTTAAAAAGAAATACAAACAGTATCACAAATTCGTTTCGATTTCAATGAAATGTTTTAGAAAAAGCAGTGTCTCGAAATAGCGTCTTACAAAATCGTTCGGCATCGTCTGTTGGCATCCATTCTCGTTCCCCTTGGACAAGGACCGCCAATCACATTCTTTGTGTTCGATGACAACAGCAAATAAAGACTTGCAGGAATTTTTGGAGTCGTCGTAACGCCTTTCTCTGCATCTGGCGCACAATGGATACACGTAATAGTGGCACTTAATATTATAAACGTAGTCGCGAGAGAAAATAGAAATAGGCCATCGAACTTCTTCATGTTGCTCGAACGACGATGCTATTTATTTTTCTACGAGAAGTTTTTCACAAGCCTTTGCGGTGGATATTTAGTTTTGAGACTGATGCGCGAGGCTTCCTCGTCGTTGATTTTATCGCTTCACGCGCGGCTTCCGCGATTGGTTGCAGTCAGCCACCACCAATGAGCGATTCACTCATTGGTTATTGAACAAGGAAAAGACGTTGCAATTTACTTCATTTTTATACCGACGATATTCTTGAATTACCTTGAACTTTGTATGCAGTTGATCGTTTTGCAGATAATGCAATTCCGGTCTAAGGAATTGCCGACAATTAGTAACGCTTAGGATTATGTTCGTCGTACGTCGTTATCATCCGGGTTTTTCACCGGTTTTCCGGACTTTTTTAAGCGACGTCCAAAGATTATTATTTTTTAAGTTTCGTTCGTGGTTTAGCAACAAAATATTTCGAGGTTTCTCACAAAATCTTGTGGCATTAAAAAAATGCAACCCGTTTTTTTCTTCAATATTGATTGAGCAAAAAATATTTCAAAGTCGCTTACAAAAGTTGACGGCATCGTCCGTAACGATCCGATTTCATTCCGGCTCGACAACGGGCGCCGATAATGCGTTTGGAAAAAGACACCGTGATTATATCAAACGCCACAGAACCAGTTGTATTAATTTTCGAAGTTGTCCCAATGGTTTTATCTTCGACCGACGGTTCGGTCGGTGCGCAATTTACTCGCGAAATCGCGACGCTGAATACAACAACCGCAGCGGCGTTAAATAATAGAAACGCGTGTCGCGAGACGAGGATCTTCATATTTGTCGAACGAAAATTGTAATATCCGAGCGCGAGAAATTGCGACGTGTGCGACAGCGTCAAACTCAGCTTCGAGACTATCGCGGCTTCTTCTTCCTCCTTTTTTTATCACCCTGTCGAGATATCTAATAATTATAATAATAATGTCTCGGGACGTCTTCGCTATTTATAGACACACACTTCATCTTCGTATACGCGGATATTCGCATTGAATGTTTTCCTTAAATAGTGTCGATTAAAATTACACATTAATTGTACAAACCGCTGCCATTTAATTTTCGCAAAAATAGTTACAGAAAATCGTAGCGTTTTTACAATACAGGCGAATCATTATTTATACTGATTGCGAAAGTTGGAATAGTTTGTTGATTGCGTCGCGGTGCTTCCCAAAACTTTGATTTATCTAAAAAAAAATATGTTTTTTTTTTTCTTCAATATTAATTAAGCGGTTGATTTGCAAAAAAATATTTCAATATCGCTTACAAAAGCTGACGGCATTGTCCGTGACGATCCATTTGCGTTCCGGCTTTACAAGGAGCGGAAATAAAGCTCTTAGCTAAAATTTCGTATGTATCAATTTTCGAAGGAGGGGTAACGATTTTATATTCACTCGGTAATTCTGTCATATCGAATTGATCAATTTTCGAAGTTGTCTCGACGGTTTCATCTTCACTCGGCGGTTCGGTCATATCGAATTGATCAATTTTCGAAGTCGTCCCAACGGTTTCATCTTCACTCGGCGGTTCGGTCGGCGCACAATTTACAACGGCGATGAATAAAAAAAACGCGAGGATCTTCATGTTCGAAAAAAAATTGCGATTTCCGCGCGTGAGAAATTGTCAGGTGTAACAGCAGTAAACTCAGCTTCAAGACTACCGAGCGCTTCTTCTTCGTCCTTTATTTTATCGTTTCTCGCGTGGCTCTCGCGATTGGCGCCTTGAACCACCACCAATGCCAGATTTACGTGTCCGACAAGACGCATATCTCAGGATCTCCGAGCTATTTATAACCACGTGGAACTTGTACTCACTTAATTATTTCCATGCAGTTATTCGTATTGCAATTAATAAACCATCAAGGTGCAATTCGACTTCTGAGAAATCTTTGTTATTGTCGACGAGTGCTTATTATCGTGTCAGTGGTATTTTTGCGATTTTCCGTAAACTGGAAACTTTCCTATGATTTTTTTTTAATGATAATATTTTTCAACTTGTAACGAAGCAAAATCTTCGAAAAAAGCTCTTCTTTGTGAGGCTTTGTAATAAAAAAATACAATGTGATAAAAATAAACCTGGCGGACGGAGTCCGCGAAAAAATCGCGAGCTGGCGTTCAACTTTAAACACTTTCTGAGATATTCCGCGCCAGAAGCTGCTTATTAGCGGAAGGTCGTGCTAAAGTGCCACTGTTTAGTGTACCTACGTGTAATTTCATGCGCCGGGAATCTATAGAGTCGCCAATTTAACATTACTCAAGGTGGATACGGCCACGAGGGTTCTCAGCCCTGAACTGCGACGCGCTCGCGAACCGCCGAAGGGGAAGTCGATGAGCGAAAAATGAAGAAGGAAGAAAGAATAATTAAAGAGGTTCGCCGTTGCAAAGACGCGAGCAATTTTTTTTTCACTTACTTTTTTTCTCACAAAAAATATAAATTAATGAGAAAGCAGTACAAGTTTCTATTTTTTATTGTTTGTTTGTCACAATTCAATTTGATCGTAAAATTGATAAGGAGGAATCCACATTAGGAGGCTCATTTTCACTTTTTTTATATATATATATTTTTTATTCTCGCTACGGCGAATAAGCAAATCGGTGCTCAGCTTCAGTCGTTCCAGAGTATAAAGAAGCTGCGCCGATTGCTGCAGGGAAACGACGAGAACCGAACGAGATAGAGAAAAGAGTGGATCTCGGAGAATCGTTCAATCGAGATAATCGTCGTAAAGCTCCCGGGACGGAAACGGTCGTAAGGTACCAACGCAGACCGAGAGCGAACCGAGTCCGGGCCGGTGCAGCTTCCGCGCTATTTCCACTGCGATATCTCCCCGTTTTTTTTATCCAAGTCTTTCCCATAAATACATGGAGCCAATGGTGCATTCTGCGACGCAGCTTTGATTATCACTTCGATCGCAGTCGGTCCGTCTCCTGGACATTAATCTATTCATCAATCGGTTAAATAAATAATCTCTAAATAATAAATAAAACATTACAAGATAAATGTTAACAGCAGTAATAATAATAATCCTGCCGCGCTATTCTCATAAAATCGCTAAAAAATAACGATAAAAGCATCGCATCAGCGAAAACGTTGCCTCTAACACCGGTAACTTTTTTTTCGGTGCACACCGACAGTCTCAGGGTTAAGTACGAGCCCGTTTTCCACAAGCAAAAAAATCGAGAGAGATGAAAAAAAAAAAAACCCACACACAGAAAAGAAAAACAAAGTCCTAATAGGTAATAGCTGGTTGGCCGAAGGAAAGAAGGAAGGAGAGAGCGCGAAGCGAGAAGGCTGAAAGGCCCTTTCGCGTTGCTACTTAAAGCCCACCTGGCGAGACCTTGGTTTCATTCTTATCTCAAGGTGCACGTAAGCGTGTAAGGAAACCCCAGAGCTTTGCTTGGCCGACCGCCGGGAGAAGGTGGAGTGGAAGAAGGAGGAGGTGGTCGAGGGTGGGGGTGTAGGTAGAGGTCCGCAAGCTCTCCCCCTCCCCCTCCCCATCCGGGAGTCTTCCCCTTCCCCAAGTCTCTCGACTCTTTCTCCTCTCCGAGAGTCGTCAAGGGGAGGGGGTCGACGTGGCCAAAGATGCAGGCAGCCGGCCACCGCGTAGAAGTGGTCACGTACGGGCTTTGTCAGACAAGCCCTATCACCCCGGAAAATCTAGCCTCCAAAGCCTAAGGGTGCCCGGGCGCACCTACCTAGCCAAGCTACCCCTTTGCACCCCCTTTGCACCCCCTTCTTCACCCCCATCCCCCTTGCCTTACCCCCTTACTCCCCCTCCAACCCCTTTGGTTTGCCACCTGACTCTCCCTCCATCCCCCTCCCCCTTCAACCCCATCCCCCACTCCCTTTCTCGTGGCAACATTCAACGTACCCTTTGGGCTGGTGTTGCAAGCTTCTTGCAACGTGCAAGCTCCCTCGCTGTGCCACACAGGGACAGCTTGTGTCGTACTGGAGCCTAATTCACGCGTGTTCAGTCTCGTAGCTACCGTGACTGGAGTGAGGAGGGGGGGGGGGGGAGGAGAAGGGAGGGGAGGAAGGAGGTTGCGGTTTTACTCGTCTTGAGGGTCGAGGCTGGTAACCGATCATGCTAGACTCTCCCGAGGCGCCTGCAGTGTGTTACGCTTACGAGAGGTGTGACACGTGCTTAGGAACGTTTTTCAGCGGAGGGGGGTAAAAAAAAGGTGTTAAGGTTAAACGCTCGGGTGATTGAAATCTTAACTTGTTTTTTTTTTGTTTTTTTCACGGCGTCAGAGGAAGTTCGCTGGAATTTCGCGTCGGTCGCAGCGGCCGATGGTGGAAAATTGGAGTGTCGGATGATTTTCGCAAAAAAATCGATTCATCGATTTTCTTTTTTTTTTCAAACACGACAAACAATTTTACCGGCTGTTGCGGTTACATGAAAATGATTATGGCTATAAAAAAAAATGTAATTTGTTTTTCCCGCGTCCCGATCGTCGGGACTGAAATCTCCGGAGCGAAATGAATCGGCTGCTGTGCAGTTGGTTGCCTCGGAGGCGGCCAATCACAGGACCCCATCGTCGCGCTTAATCCGTCAGCGTTTCAGGCGCGCGGATTAACTCGCTCGTCGTCGTCGTCGTCGTCGTCGTCGTCGTCTCGCCCACACCTCGAACGTTCCCAGCGTCGAGCGCGATCGCCTTTGAGGCTCCGCGAATTATTGCATCTCGCCACAACGAGATTTCCCCATTCAGCGCGCGTGGGTCCTGCAGTCGCCGTCCGCTGACTGATGCATTTCCGCGAAGCTGCGCGCTTATAGCGAGGACTATCCTCGGGGATCATTTGACGTTGACACATGCACCGGAAGGGCTTTACCAAGGGATTCGTTCGTCGCGCAGTAGATTTAGCCGAGGGTCTTGTGTTTGCTATTCCCTTCCCCTGTCTGGGGAGAGGGGGGAGGGGGGAGTAAAGCAACCCCTTCTCGGAGACCCAGGGTTAAACGGATTATAGGACTCAGTTCTGCAGCGTCCAGCTCGGACAGGAATGAGTTTATATCATCCTCAACAAATTTTCCACTCGGATTTTTTATTTTTTGGACAAACAGCCCTTTTCAGAATCAGCGGAAAAATTTACCACTTTCAGGCTTTACGAAATCGAACTTTTATTTTTTTTTGCAAAAAATGCATGGTAAGTTTTTTTATTGGGAAGGGAAAATGCCTGGAAAATTGACCCAACTCATCGTATCGTTATGTTGCATATAACCGGGGAAGCGAATTGTCTGCGGTTAGCTCCGTTTGCTCCGGTAGCGTTTTAAAATCGTCGGTTCGGCTGATTACACGGAGGTTGCTTGGTTGTCTCGTTTCGTGGGGTGGATGCATCGCGCGAGGGGTGCGAGAAAGGGGCGACGAGCGCGTCGTTGCCGCCGCCGCTGCCGCCGCGGCGGCGCGCTCGTTCGCCATCGGCGAGGAGAGCGCGTCGCGCGCGCTGCACGGGGAGGACGACGAGGAGACGCGGGGGGTGGTCGGTCGGGGCTGGTTGGTCGCGGCCGGTCGGACGGCGAGAGACTCGGGATCCGATCGCGGCGACCCGTAGTATCATCGCGGACACCAGGAACGTCGCGACGCAGCTTGCAAGCTCGAACCTTCCCCCCTCTCCGAGCAACATGTACGTGTGTTTTGTGCGCGCGCGCGCGCGCGCCAACTCCGGACGAGATGCGGACCTCGCGTTTTATTTTCTGTGAAACGCATCTTCTGTTTGATTATAAAAAAAAAAAATTTTTAATTAGACTGCAAATAACGGACGGACGGACAGATCGACGAGACGTGGATTCTGTGTGAAACGCGTCTTCTGTTTGATTTAAAAAAAAATTGCAAATTGTTTTTGTGACTGGACACTCTTTTTTGGCGAAATATATCGATAGTCGAGGAATTGAGGCGCGTGCACCAGTTTTTGCAAAAAAATTTGTCGAGGGATGAATTTTTTAAACCAATCTGCAAAGTAGTTTTTGAGTTACGAGGCTTCGTATTTGTCGATACATATATCAATAAAAATGTGGTGCACCGACGATTCCTTTTCCTTCGATTTTTTTTTTTCTATTCATTAATCGGAATTAAGTGGTCTTTTTTTTTTCGTAATTAATTGAACGTGTAGCGAGTGTGATTATAAAACGATATAATATTCACACGTATATAGTATAATTATCATTATTATTATTGCACATGTGTGTAACGTGAATTGGGATGGTAGCAGACTGCGATGAACCTGACTTTCGTGTGGACTCCGTAATTATCGTCCGGCAAGCAGCTTATCAACGCGTACACCGAAGTAAGTAATTAGTGTCAGTTTGCAGATGTTTCTTTTTTAAATCTGGATAATTATCAAAAGTGATAAATAATTATTCAATGGTCACCTGGCGAGCTCGGAATTTTTAGCTATACCGGCGGAAGTCAACGTCGACTGAAATCCTATAGCCTTTTGAATCCCGACACCCGGCTTAACATCAAACTTGCAGGAGTCGAGGGTTAGACTTCAAAAGGCAACTCAGCTTGGGTCCGAAGAACCGGCGTAAATATCTGCTGAGACATTTGGCGATAAATCAAAGCTCGACAAAAAAAAACGAGCTCGATATGTATAATCCTCTATTAAAAATCGCGTTTTTCGCGTTTTTCTCATCGAATTTTCGATTTTTCGGGCAAACAACTATCGTTTTTGGAATCAGCGGAAAATTTGCCATCGGATAGGGTTTTCAAAGTTGGCGAAATCGAAAATTTTTTTTTCATCGAATTTTGGGAAAAATGGCAAGGGCCTTCTAAAAATTTGCGATTTTTGAGGGTCAACTTTAAAAATCTGCAAAAAATTGAAAAATCGAGATATCGCGTTCGGCCTTGCGGCAGTCTCTTCGTTGAAGACTTTTCTTTCGAATGAAAAAAGAAAATCCCGATTCCATTCATCCAAAAAAAAATGACATCGATTTTCGTGAAGGGTTAAAATTTGAAAAAAGTGAAAAATCGTTTTTCGGGTTTTTCTCCTACAATTTTTTATTTTTCGGGCAAAAACCGGTGATATTTGGAATCAGCGGAAAATTTCCCATCGGATAGGGTTTTGAAACTTCGTTAAATCGAAAATTTTTTTTTCGCCAAAAATCGCAGGGTCCCTCCTTCGCTGGATAAGCCCAATCCGCGCGCGTCATTGTTCCTAGCGTATTAAAAGAATCTTACATTTATAAATGAGCCTCCGGAGAATTCTCGCGTCGTGTTAATGAGTCGCCTCGGCTTCTCAATTCGATCAATGTTACCATTAATGCTAGATTACCTCGACGCGACGTCAAAAAGCGACGTACGCATTGAGGGAAAAGGGTGGAGGGTTCTGGGGACGCCATTAGGCAAACTCGAATTCGATTATCGGTGCATCAAAGTCGTGAGAGAGCTTCGCGCGTGACCTCGACGCTCTTATTTCTTCGTAAAACTGGCGCTGCTGCTGCTGCTGCTGCATCGCGGAAGAGCAGCAGCTGGCAAAACCCTTTTGAGACCCGGTGCATACCTACTGGCATACTTCGTTCCACACAGAAGATTCCGGCTGTGCCCTCGATTTTCCCCTCTGTATAACCCACTCACTGCTTCTCGGGCTCTCGTCCTAACGAACAGCATTTTTTTTTCCCTCCAGTATGAATAGAATCTTCTCCCTCCTCACCTTCGAGTAGCGAACCTTTTTATATCTTTTTTATTTTCTCGAATCTCTTATTTTTCCGATTATCGGCACCATGAATATTGGTCTCATTTTTTTCTACAGTATGAATGGAATCTTCTCCCTCCTCACATTCGAGTAGTTTTTTTTTTTACGCTGATACGAAATTGCGAATGCCAAAAAGTGAATATGGGGATTAAATAGCTGCGGATTAAAAACGACGCGATTGTTATTTCTCATTACGATGTTTACGCGTCATTATTTATTTTCGATTGATGTCGCGACAATAGCGCCGAACGTCGACCGGCGGATAATGCGCTTTCATCGGCGACGATCCACGAAACGGATCGACGCGCGGAGATCGGACGTACAATATTTGTCGTTTGAACTGTGGCAAACGTACAATTTCGTTTGCGGCGATTTCTGCATTTCTGTTTTCATAAATATGACTGCTTTTATAATACGGTGAAAATTTGCGCTTGAAACAGTTAGCGACCCAAACGCGAATATTCAGTTCGCGGAAACAATTATTATGTGGAATCAATGAAAATGATAAAATGATGTCGAAAGCAATCGGTGAACGTAGCCCACAATTCATCTCAATTCTGTTGCACACTTTTCTTTTATTATTATCAATTTTTAGCCACGACGTTTATTCTAATTATAACATCCATTTGCATTAACATTTAATTCCCTAAGGTCGCCTATAATAAAATGAATATTATCATTCATTTATTCCCGAAGAGATTTGACTACGAATTTATTCCAAGTTCTCCGCATAACATCTTATCTGGATTCTCTTTTTATCATTTATCGTTTTAATTAATCGGAGGAGGAAAAAAAAATCCTATCGCGAAATAGGCAGAGGATCGTGGAAATTTAATTAGCTCAGCAGCAATAGCATATTATTCCGGGACCCTTCGCGCCCCCCTCTCCCCCTGACCTTCCCCCTCCTCGCGGCGCCAGACTCTCTGCCGTTTGATTATAATCTCAAACAGGTGGAGTCTGCGAGAGCCCTGAGCACGCGCTCTCTGGTCTGCGGTTTGCGGTATAACATAGATGGTCCGCTCGCGGTTTCGAACAGGCGTCGGCGCCGCGTTCGTCCGGTGCGGCCTAACGAAGAGCGGAAACGATGGGACTGATTAAAATTTTAAGAATCGAGGCTTGACTACCGACAACTTGACTCGCCGAAAAAAAAGGGAGAAAAAAGTTAATCGGTAGAATTTATTTTTTCGAAACCTGCAAATTACTATAGCAGGATAAAAGTATTTTTCAACGATATCTGATTTTACGAAATGTTATTATTTTATATAATAAATGAGAAAAAAATATGAAGGCAACGAAAGAGACAGGAAAAAAAACGTAATACCGCGAGGGAAGATTGTGAAGGAAATCAATGAATAATTCCTTGATTACACCTCAGAGGTCGAAGATGCGACGACGGGAGGCGAATCGCCGTAAGCTCGTTGCCACGCACAAACTCGGCGAGACAGCTTTTTCCCTTTGGAACACCGTAGAGCCTTCGTCCCGTTTGCCGCGCTGAATGAGCCGCGGAGGAGAAGGCGTGAAAATTACGAGCGAGGGAAAATAATGTTCGCAATAGACGGCGAGATGCGTTGCGAGGGATGAAGAAGGGAAAAAACGACGTCGGAGGGAAGGTAAAAGGTCCGCCAGGCGGAAGATACGAACGATTTTACAATCAGTCCGTAAGATCCGCGCGAGTAAATAAAAGCACTGGGGAATATTTTTCTTCAAAGTGACCTAATTTCCGCGTATTTACGCGATTGAAGTTTAATTTTTCAAGTTCCTTTAATTTTCTATTTTTTTTAATGCCTCGAGCTTTCGTCACTTTTTTCAACCGTCGCTTGTTTGTCTCGTTGCTGACTTTGTTTTCGGTCCATTAAAAATATCGTCTCTCCGACAAAATTGAAGAGCAGCTTTTTCTCGGCGGGATTAAGAGAAGAAGGCGATGACCATGGAAAAGTGGAAAGAGTCGCCGATCGGGCGGCCGGAAAGAGCGAAAACCCCGCGAGCTTTCACCTTTCTTCCGAGATTATTATCTAGGTGCGCTCGAGCGAAAAGTTTTCACCAGCACCCCCGGAGAGAGACTGTGAAATGGAGACTGCGGCGAGGATGGAAAGAGAGCGAGAGGAGGAGAAAGATAGAACAAGTTTACTTGTTTGGATAAATTGTTCTCGCGGGGTGTCCAACGTTTTTGTAAAATCAGACTCCAGGGGAAAAAGCTTTTTCTTTTTCCCAGTCTCCTTTGACTTATCAAGCATCTTCAAAGTTCAATGCGTTTGAGAAATACTCAATAATAATTTGCAGGTCGCGTTACGAAACATTTCGAAACGTTCTAGCGACAAATTCCCGCAGACTGAAAATCGAAAATTCCAACGATTCAATTTCACCAAAAATTTCGTTGCGATCGCAACGAGCTTTTGGTGAATCGATTTTGAGAGTCATAACCGACTTTATGTTACCCAGCCTCTTTCCGAATGATAACGAAAGCAAAAAAAAAAAGGAGTCAGATGTTGCCGGATGGATTAAACTCATGTGCGGCGTTGAAACGAGAAGCGGGAGGGGGAGGGAGGGATGAGGGAAGAGGGGAGGAATTGCACCGAAACCGCCGCAGAGCAACCACGGGTTTCGATCTCTTTTTCGTACCATCGCGCCCGTTGCCATGCCGCGCGCGCTCACTCGACGAAATGGACTCGGGAATCCACTTCAATTTTCCCCCAGCAGCGTTGCCAGCGTCTGCCGCCACCGCCGCTGCCGCCGCGTGTCGACCATTCAATTTGTCGGATGTGCAACTGTACACCGGCCGCAAATAGCCGGTGCGTGAGCCCTGGGCTTTCCGAGGGAATTGGTATCGCTGTTTGATCATGTCAGGTGAATAGGTATATTTATCCGCGCCCCCCCCCCCCCCCCCCCCTGATTCACGATGACAACTCGAACAAACGAAAAATCACATCAACACGCCGAGGAAACCGGACAAGTGTTTCGCAAACAATGCAACTGTGTGATTTAAGGCACTTTTTTTTGCCACACCTTCGCGTAGACAAAATTTCGACAATTTTGTTACACGAAAATTATTCCGGCGCTGTATTTAATTTTCATGATTTTCAGGTGCGCCTCGGTGCTCTTATTCGACGGTTTCAAGAACGCCTTAAGCCCCTCCGGAACTTTGTGGAGAAACCGCGCAAGACTGCAGCAGTTCTCCGCCAAGTCGTCGAGGGTGTCGTTTTTTTCCACGCGATAGTCACGCGCGGCAAGGCAATTAGAATTCTATAACTTCGGCCAACAAATCTCCGACAAAGTAGCGAGAATATAACGGAAACCGCGGGGCTCGAGGCTTCGTCGGGGCGGCTGCGCAGTCGGCGCCCGAGAAATATCGCGCGGGAGCGTCTGATTCGCTCCGCGCCAACTTCCTGATTGAGAAAAGTTACGCAGAGAGAAATGACAAGACTCGCGCGACTAAATTTCGTAATTCAAATTAATGCAATTTTACCCGACGAGAAATATACACGAAGCGCCTGATTTTGCGCTGATAAAAATATTGTACAGTACATCTCAACGTGCAGAATGTAGAATATGGAGAGAGATGGAACTTTTAATTAGTCGACGAGTGTATAAATACGAATGGCAAGTCAAATCCGCGAAATTCGAACTCGGCGGATCGCTAATTGAATCGTGCGTCGCGACGCCTTTGGCACTTTCGGTCTTGCGACTCCGTCAAAGACGGTTTTGGAAATCCTGAAGTTCGGTTCCAGTTGATGAAAGTCAGGACTCTTTGCATACCGGTTTTATTTTATTATTTTCAAGGCACATGTCTACGATCAAATAAATAAATCCCATAAAAAATCCAACGAATCCTACAAAATAAAAAGTCGTTACGCATCCGATTCGATCAGCCGATCCGAACAATCGGTGAGATAAAAAATCGTCAAACGCGAGAACAGACCGAAACGCCCCGGTCAGCTCCGATGTAGCGAACCCCACAGACGCTCAGCGGTCGTTATTGACTCACGAGCTTCGCGGCGCTGCTCGAGAGCTCGTTGTATCAACACGGCGCGAGCAGTGCGGTGGCAACCGGTCAGCTTAAGGTATACACACGCGTGTACCGTGATACATAGACGCGGGCAAACAAACACATCGTGAGCAGCAGCAACGCGTTCGATCGGAGGCGGCACTGCCTCTAGAACGGCTTTGGCGCTGAGAAATCGCGTGCCAATCGCCAAATCAGTTGTGTCTCGTTGAATTCGGATTCCGCGAGTGATCGGTGTGCGAACGAGATGTGCGCGCATCCCCCTCTCCCCCCTCCCCCCACCCACAATGTTCATTCACTGGGAATTCTCGTGTATATTCACCAAGCGATGAATGACGAATGTTTATGTGCGAGCGAAGCGTCCGAGCGCTTTGAGGCGACAGAGAGAACGAAGAGAGAGTGAGAGAACGAAGAGAGAGAGAGCACTCGATTAATTTCGAGCGGCAACGTCGCAGCGGTGGAAGTCGCTGAGAGGCAGCAGCAGCAGTAGTAGCGACGAAACAAGCGCGCGGAGAGGGAGATTGCGACTCTGGCGAGCCGAGCAGCGCGCCCGGGAGGAGTCTCCACTCGAGCGTGTTGTCCTGTGAGTCGCAGTCGTTGTTTGAACGTCCGACCAAGAGAAACACACTCGAGAACGAGAGAGGCCGGGCCTCGTTTCGTACGCGTGCGACAAGCCGTCCATACGGAATATCCGTCCGGATGGAGCGGCTGGAATTGAAGTTCTGCTCCGACCCTAGTCTTTTGACTCTCCTCTCTTTCTACTAAGTAATTCCTCATTTTTATACTCGGATTTTATTGTGAAATCATATCGAGACGCCTGATTCATTTTAACTCAAAATATATTTGTAACATCCGACAAACCCTTTTTTCATGATAGCGATTTTGTTATCTGCGTCATTTAACTGCTAAATGTTTTTAATTACCTGATTGAAGTATCAAAAAAGCACTATTTCCATAATACCCATAAGATATTTCCATAAGAAAAAAAGTCCGAGAAGCTGTGCTGAGATTTAACAGCAGCTTCCATATTTTATTGGTCTCATATAAAAAATGTGAGATTTTATCTGATAAGAGGTGCAGCTTATCGCCCACCTTAATTGCACGGATTTTCGTATTTCACTGTTTAGCCGATTCGCCAGTGATTCTGTCGCCGGGTCTTTGACACTGCGAACGGTCATTAAATGAATCCGAGTTGCGGAGGTCAATTAAACGAGATCCGTGGATTAAACGAAGCAAACGTTAATTCGTCGTGATTAAAAGGATATTCGCGGGTTCTCGCAGCCACAAAAGCGCGAGTCGAACAAAGAACTCGAAAGCCGAGACGGCGTAAGTAACGAAAATACGAAGCGGGCGAGAGAGAGAGCCAAGGTTGATCGGGTTGGTTTATTGCGTTATGGTCGTTGAAAAATAAATGACTGGAGACCTCGCGGATTCGTTTGTATTTTAACGACGCCTCGTGTGCGTCTCTGCATCGAATCGGAACTATCGATAAAATTAACAATAATTTGGTCGATCAGAGCGCAGGTTTCTTTACGTGTGGTCCTGGCTGTAAAATTCTCATTCAATCGCAACTTATTGTAATTCGAGGTTACGTACACTCTGAAAAATGTCTGGTCGACTGTTTCAATCTTTTTTAAGTTGATTCATTTTCACTTCGATCCGTTCATAATTCGCGAAAAAAAAACCATATCCAAATTTTTAAGGTATGCATCGAGTATTTCACATCGCCTTAAAAGCCGAATTTATTATTATTTTCAACCTCGAAGAAACGGCGATTCTCGGTGACCTTGCGTGACCGAGAATCTTGAGAGACGAGGGAAGAATCTGTTAATCTGCCGCCCGTCTTTTAGATTTATCTACGGAGAAGTTGACGCTAATACGTCACGTAATCCCAGCGTCTGGTTTGGCTTAACGCGTAAAGAGACGGTCGTTGACATAGAAAAAGCCATAGAATGGATAGGGAATGAGAAGGGGAGGACGAGAGGAGGAGAGAGAGAGAGAGAGAGGGATTGTCGCTGTAACATACATGGCGGCGCGCGTCGCCCCCGGGCCGACGTGTGTTGCTGCTGCCGCCGCCGGTATATCTGTTAAAATCTGGGTTATGAGCGCTAGGCCAAGCCGCGAGGGAAAATCGAACCGTGAGGGTTAGGTAGGCAAGCAGGCTGCCTGGCAGGGTGGCAAGCTCGAGGCCGCCGCCGCCGCCACCGCCGCAGCACTAGTCACCCTTCTCTATAGGTACGCGCGCGAGAGAGCAGCCCACGCGCCAGCGCACCGAGCGAACTCTCTCTCTACCCCCATTTGTCCATGGCCGAGAGCAGCCCAGTTATTGGCCGTTCATCAGGGCCCAGACCGCGCACCACGACTTTAACTCGTTGGCTTATGTAATGAATCCGACTGAAAGAGGACCACGGATTAAAAAAAAAAATGCACTACTTTTTTTCTTCTTTGCGAAAAAAATATCGGGAATGGGAAAATCGTGTATTCCTGGTTAAATAAAAATGACGTGGGATGTGATGTATGTATATAAATATTTTTTTATTCGGGTTTTTTAAAAGAATTTTTTGCACGTTAGTCAAATCGGCGATGCTGCAGTGTCCACTGCAGCGACGCAGTTCGGTCCCCATCGGCGCCAAGGATACACAAAAGCTCTCACGTAACTATTGCTAAAGCGTCCAGGTCTTCGTTTTGTTTTCATCAGTTTGCCTCCGCGGTGACAAGTGACACCCAACGACGCGGAGCCATCGGCCGTGTTGACGAACGTACCTTTTTCAGTTATTTTTTTGACGCCGCCTCTGTGTTCTCATTGCCAATTGAATTGATTAATGTTGACATTTCACCGATCTCCTTGGTACATACGGGAATTTTACACAGGGTGCGGGGTTCAATTATGATCCGCCGGGCTTATTCATTGTTAACCGAGTCATTTTCAAAGCCATTCTCAATATTTTATCAGTAATAAATTAAAAAACGCGAGAATTTTTTTTATTGGAAAAAATGTACCTTGACCGACTAATAAATGCTTAAATCTCGCTGCGCTCGTATAGCACTGGACCCCCTTACCTTACATTATTCACGAGCGAGTCAAAGCTTTTACGATAATGCGCTTCTTGATATTTGCGCGCGCAAACAGCCGAAGAAAAGCGACGTTGGAGAATAAAAATGTGAGGCAAAATAAAGGATTTTTCTTATTCCACCCTCGGCATTGGCCTCTCTTGAGAATCACTCGGGCCAGCGTGTCGAGTGTGGTTTCTCCTGATACTCCGCTCGCTGCATGCGAGACCTTTCCTTGGTCCGCGGGACGACGCTGCTGCTGGTGCCGCTGCTTGCTCGTTGCGCGGCCTGTTTACATTGGAATTGTGGAAATCGCAGTGGGCGTTGCCGCTACAGATTCTTGTGTACCTACTTCCCTTCGGTGGCTTCCGGGACAGGGACTGCCCCGGATCTTATACACGTATATAAATACACAAGAATTCAAAAGACCGAATAGTCTTGTGATATGACGTCAGGTATCTCGGAGATTTATTTCTATCCGTCGCAACGAAAAAAAAAAAAAAAAAAAAAAAATGAAAAACCACCGGAATCTCTACGTCATCTATACGTTGCATTTTTTTATGCATTTTTTTTATGGAAATAATCCTTCTGCGAGTGAAAAAAAATTAAGTGAAACGAAAATTCGACTCTGCTCATTATCTGCCGACAGATCACATTTAAATTGCACTTGTGTCTTGTTACAAATTCGCCCACGCCGCTTTTGAGAATTGTCGCTGAAATGGTCGATGATCCGGCAGCGGATGATCGGCGCGCCAAGGGCAGAGTGACGAGCGCGCGCGCGAGTTTCGTCGGGTTGCAATTTCAATTTTTGATCATATCCTTCGTATCACAGTAATTATAGCGCCCAAAGGTTTCATCCACTACACACAGAGCGGTGGATGAGCTGCTGCTGCTGCTGCTGTTGCGTCCCAGCCTACCGATTATCCGAATCAAATTTGCAGAATTGGAGGATGCTCCGATTACACTGGTCCCGGGTAATATCCGGGCTAGCGCCGATGTGATTAGCTGTAGTTAACCAAATTCCGATGGTTTATACACGACTGATGACCAATAGTCGATATTGACGTATATGTCTACCGACTGGAATTCCATTGCAATATCCTGTTTTTTTAATATTCTCATTACGTGGGTAACGGATTTTTTTTCGGGCAAAAACCGGTCATATTTGGAATCAGCGGAAAATTTCCCATCGGATAGGGTTTTAAAACTTCGTTAAATCGAAAATTTTTTTTTCGTCAAATTTTGCAAAAAATGGCAAGGGGTACCCCTTCCAAAAATTTGCGATTTTCGAGGGTCAACTTTAAAAATCTGCAAAAAATTAAAAAATCGAGATATCGCGTCCCGTCTGGCAGCATTCTCTTTGTTGAAGAGTTTTCTTTCGAATGAAAGAAGAAAATCCAGATTCCATGCATCCAAAAAAAAATGACATCGATTTTCGTGAAGGGTTAAAATTTGAAAAAATTGAAAAATCGTTTTTCGGGTTTTTCTCCTCGAATTTTTAATTTTTCGGGCAAACACCTGTCGTTTTTGGAATCAGCGCAAAATTTCCCATCGGATAGGGTTTTAAAACTTCGTTAAATCGAAAAATTTTTTTTCGTCTTTTTTTTCGCCAAAAACGCAAGGGGTACCCCTTCTAAAAATTTGCGATTTTCGAGGGTCAACTTTAAAAATCTGCAAAAAATCGAAAAATCGAGATATCGCGTTCCGTCTGGCACCATTCTCTTCGACAAAGAGTTTTCTTTCGAATGAAAAAAGAAAATCCCGATTATATCGATCCAAAGAAAAATTACACCGATTTTAGTAAAGTGCAACAATTGGGAAAAAGTGAAAAATCGTTTTTCGGGTTTTTCTCCTAAAATTTTTCATTTCTCGGACAAAAACCGGTTATATTTGGAATCAGCGGAAAATTTCCCATCGGATAGGGTATTAAAACTTCGTTAAATGAAAAAAAAAATTTCCGCCAAAAAAACGGCAAGGTTTACCCTTGAAAAAAATTTGCAATTTTTGTATACTACCCTCAGGTGATTTAGCCACCTCCTCACGTTTCTCTGATTATCTCGCCAAGTCCGTACAAGACGCGCAAGGTGAGTGCACGGTTGTCGGGGGACTCGAGCGGCGCAGTAGAAGCGCCTATGGCGATCCCGCGGCGTGACAGGCCCTCGATCCCTACTCATCTGCCTCGACGCGCGCACCAAACGTGCGTCCTCATTCCACCGCAACTACTTCGTCTCTCTCTCTCTCACCCTCTCTCTCTCTCTTCCACTTCCTCGTCATCCACCCTTCCCCGCACTGTCGGCCCGATGCTTCTCACCCTCGGAGCCTACTCCGAGAGCCTCGTGGCTCATCCTCATAAATCAATGTTTAATTATAAACCTGCGGTTGGCTACTGGCACGAACGGCAAACGAGAGGGAGGGGAGTAGCCTCTCGTCGTCCTTCCCTTCCTCCCTCTCTCTTGTCCGTCCATCTCTCGCTCTCTTTCTCTCTCACCTTGGTTAACGAGTTAATTCTAACCGCTCGTTAACGCGCGTTAATTCGATAGCTTCCTATAATTACCGTTTATCTTGCTTGTCTCACGTCGAACGGCGCGAGAGACTCGAGAGGGACGTCGGGGTATTATACCCAATATCACTATTAACGCTGGTATTAATAGTCGAAACATACAAAATACGAAATATCACATATTTTTATTTCTCTAATGTTTTTTATACCTCTGTGAAATGCAGATTTACAGTAAAATTCGTTGTAGTAAAATTGTCGTTGAATAACCAGGAAGTCATTTCTCGATAAAACCATTTTTTTATTTTCTATTTTATCTTCCCCGTACAAGTCGATCCGATCTAAGCGTCCCTCGAAAATTTAATTCCCAATCGACTCACATACATCCTCGCTGTAAATCTCAACGTCTCTCCAGAGAGGCTCGAGTCTTATCAGTCGCGTGTTATCGTCGTCTCGGTATCTCGGAAATGACTCCCTCCGCTCTGCGCGAAAAAATATGTTCCTCCCGTAATTTGCCTCTTATCCGAAACTCATAACCAAACGTCGATTTTCACGAGATTGAGATTATTATTATTTACGATGATAAAGTTATTGTAGACGTAAGTTAGGAAACATTCGCAGAAGCGGCAGCAGCGACAACGTCGAGCGACTAATGGAGCGACGAGAGAAGCCAAAGTGGAAGGAAGGCGAACACTCTCGCCTCGGACAAATCTCGATACGCGTGATCGTAAAGCGCCGATTCGGAAATTGGATCGATCGAAATCCGTCGAGCAGCTCGGCCTCCTCATTCGCATCGGCCATGACGTAAAACGTAATATGCAAGCGGCACTGCGAACGTGTTAGAAATATCTCGGAGCATTTAATGTTTGGCGCGCGACGCCTACACCGCCATACCGATTTTTTTTTCATCCTTCGATCGCCGCAGTCATCTTATCGTATTGACCGCACGTGACGAAAGTAATGAGATTTTTTTTCCGCACTTCTCTCTCTCTGTATTCGCGTCCATGCGGCGTCGAGTCGCCTCTATCGGTTCCCGCGTCGCCGCTGAGATTGCCGCACGCGACTTGATCCCCCCGCGAGTCACAATAAAAGACGAGACCGCGGACCGCGGGATCGACAGTGTCCGATCTGAGCTCCCGTCCGTCGATTTCACGAGAGTCATGTTTCGTTCGATCGTTTTCCTGGCTCTCGCGGCGACGATCGCCACCTCAGTAAGCGACGAACACCTCAGGGAAAATCATGAAAATTCAATGTCCCCGTGATCGCATTTTTTTGTAATTTGATATTTTTTATTAGCTGAGCTTTTCAACGCAAAAAAATAGTTCGATTTTCCATCGCTGGGCCATTTGATTCTCACGATTATCCCGGGTTTTTATCGATGTAAAAAAATCGGTGTATCGTTAAATAAAAATTATTGTGAATATTTTTCCTGGATTTTTGTCGCGCAGGCGAACGCGCATCTGGTGAAATCACGAGGGCATGCGGACGATCCGAATCCGGTGTCGTGCGAGGCGAGTTCGAACCGTGACAAGCAACTCAGCGATCTCGACGATGAGAAGCTGACCGAGGAACTGCTTCGTGAATTGGAGCGACAAAAGGCTATAGCTTTAATCTTGGAGCAACAAAGATACTTGAGTAAAGGTAAATACTATCCCGTCGACAAGGATGAGTCGGAAGTCCGTCAGTCAGCGTCACGTGACCGACCGGTCAAGAACGATCGGCTACCGATTATAGTGAAAATTCGGCCGAATTCGAAGCTGCCGATAACGGAGCAGCAAATAAGCGCAAACAGGAAAGATCAGTTGACGCCTTCGCCACCGATAAAACGTGTGATACCAACTATGAAGTGGTACCAACTTAAGAAGATTTATCCGTCGAAGAACGTTGATAACGATGACAATTCGCCGAGAAGATCGGTTGCCAAGGATCAGCCGTCAAGAATCGGTATTGTCGTTTCGACCACTGAGAAGGACGATGACGACAAGGACGACGACGACATGAGCGACGATGACGATGCTGTCACGACGACGAGGCCCAGGTCGATCGACGGCGTTGCCAAAGCTGTCAATAAGAACGTCAACAGGAATAAGAATATCAACAGGAATACAAACGCCAATAAGCTGACGGTGGCAGCGGATAAAAGAGACCGAGGATCATCGAAAGAACCTTCACCGAAGCCGAAGGTCGATGTAGATCTGACCGATTCCTCGGATGACAAGGAAACATCGCCATCCAAGAACGATTTGCCCGAAGCCAAAGACTCGGAAATGAAACCCTCAGCTGCCGATGTCAAACCCATTGCAATCACGACGGCTACTCCGATGGTGAACGTCATTGATGTCAAACCCACCGACAAACGCCGAAAAAGACCGTCGAGAAAGAATAGATATAAGCACAAGAAGATACCAAGCAGAACGAACAATCAAGAGACATCAAAGGTTCGACCGGAAAAGACGTTGAACTCTCAGAGTCCATCGGGATCGAAGGGTCAAATTGAAAGTACGGAAATCGACAAGCTGAAGTTCATCGTCGACAAGAACAAAGCTGACGTTTCGGAGAACAAAAATCACAACCACAACCACAACCACAATCACAACCACAATGTAGAGGTTGCAAAAGATGTCACAAGTTCTGATGACAGTGGCGAAAGTGCGAAAGATAAGAAACCCAAGGAGAACAAAGAGGACAAAGCTCCAATGGCGATGAGGAAGCGCATGAATGAAATAACCGTCGAGCTTTCGAATCTGAATAATAGCGACAAGAGACGCGAGGTGGATGAAGAGGAATATGTCAACGACGACAAGAAAAAATCCCAGGATAACGACAATGTCGACAATAAGAAAAAAGTCCAGAAAAACAAAAACGTGTCCAGGAACACAAATGTAAACGAAGTAATATCGATGCGTCGGGCTTTGGACCATCATCATCATCACAGCAGCGAAGAGGACGACGCTGAGATCCATCATCGCAGACCGAAGAACAAGAACAGGGACATCAACGTGAACAAGAATGTCAACAGAATCAGCAGCCAGAGAAGGTCGAACCATCATCGAAATATCAACAAAAACGTCAATCAAAACGTCAACACGAACCAGATCGAAAGCTCTGGGCAAAGGCCGGTTCGTCCGGATAAGGTAGTAGATCAACGAGTCTTCGAGGTAGTTGAGAATCGCCGAAGTCTCAACAACAACGTCAACCGCAACGTCAACAAGAACGTCAACATAAATCGCAACGTCAATCGGATGTCAGACAACAGTGAAGACGACGTGAAGCTCAGTCCAAAGGCTGTTGAAAGCATCGTCCGAGAAGTCAAAGAACTTCGACGGAAACTCGCAGAGAAGGAAGCGGAATCCTAAAAAAACTTTTAATCACAATTGTTTCCATAAAATGGCTTATTTTAACTAACAATATACATTGTAATGACGCCGAAAAAAAATGATCTTGTAGACTCTGATTGCTTCAATGAAATGTCCACGATAAGAGGTTCGTAATGAAAACGTCGTATAATTTATTGATCGAAACAGCGTCGTGTAATGATTCTGGGGTTATAAAATGTAATTGAACACCGGGCTAGTTAAAATTTCCGCGATCACATCGCGGCCAAAACCTTCGGCATGCGGTAGATAAGCAGCTTCGAAAAGTTGTGAGCTTATCGAGGCTGTTACAGATTATAGTCTAGGCTTATTGACACCGATTAACCGGAAGGTATTAAAATACGCATTATTGGTTATCGTTAGTAGACTATCAGCAATGCCATAGTTGGCATTAAGATCGCAACTGCGCAGTAAATTCGTGCGCATTGATTCCGCGCCGGAATCCGAGGAGTTACCGTTAATCGTAATTGCCTTTCTTACGCCGAAAACTTTGCGAAACGGTAACTCAGCCGAAAGTGAATTTCCAATTCGAAATCCCAGCGTCGAGGCTGAACGTTAGCTCCGTCAACATTTTCCCTGTCCCAACAATGGAAAGTTGGGCCAACTTAGCTTAGCTTAGTCTCGGTCAACTCCGAAGACTTTCCCCAGTTAGCCGAAGTTGCGAGGGAAGAAGAATGTGACGAGGAAGAAGAGCATCGGGCTCTCTCTCTCTCAACCTGTGACGGTGAAATGCGGCGGCACCGCGAGTGTCAAAGATCATAGGGTGCTCCTGGGGGTGATTTGGTCAGCGGGCTGAGAGTTCGCGGTTGCCTCACGATCCACCGTAAACTTGGTCCTTGTCGTCGTCGTAGTCGTCCACTTCTTCCCTGACGCTTGGTGGGCTGCTGCTGCTGCTGCTGCTGATGCTGATGCAGCAGCTGGTTCATGCGCCGCGGAAACTTGGGCACTCAACCACGAGATCCTATTACGTGTACCTTGATCTTCCGCGAAGCAAGTTGCAGGCACCCGGGCTTCGTGGCGGTTGCACTACTTGTGTGCGAATTACTCGTGCGAGGCATCGTTTCTCCTAAGGGTACACTTAACGTGTGGTGCCCTGTATTGGATCATGAAGAACCGACTTACATCGACAACAATAGTCACATGTGCCCGAATTACGAATTTTTTAATAGAGGATACAGGAAGATGACTCCTGAAATAATGATGCTACACAAAAACCCTAAATAAATTTCAAAGGTACCATCGAGAAGGTGTTCCATCCAATTAACCCTAAGGACCATCTCATCGTACGATCGTCTTACACCCTTTTTCCGGTGACAAGGACACTTGGAGCCCAACTCGAGAGACGTTTGCATTCTTCGCTAAGAATCGAACGAGCACTATTTCACGTCAGTCCGCAGCTACGAAAGGAGGCAGGATTCGAGAGGAAACGACGTGCAGAGGTCGCTCTCTGCTATCGACTCTCTTTCAAAACTTGTGACGCCAAGTGTTCTGGGGTAATAGACGTATAGACGTGTATATACGTATACACACATAAATCTGTGTATATACCAATATTGTATATGACTCCGGAGTCCAGAGTCCTAACGCGGCACGTATGTAGGGTGCCATTGTGTCGTCCGACCACACTCGGCCATGGAAACGACGAGGAATTCAGCTGGAACAGGGGACAGTGTGTAGTGCTGGCAGAAACACTCGGTCCCGCGCACCGAGTCGAGTAGCGCAATCGATATACCTGACTTCTGCTGCTACTGCTACTGCTGCTGCTGCTACTGTGTTTCTCTTGTCGTGTCTTCTGAATAGAATACTCGCGACAGAAAGGAAGTCTCGTTGGTTGCCTCGCTGTGTTGCTTCGTTTCGGCTCGTCCACCGGGAATATCTTCTTGATAACGAATGTGAATGCCCCTGTTGTATATTTTTTATCGTCCTTGCGGTGGCAATAGAAACGAAGCAGAAGGATCGAATAACGCCTTTTCTTGTCCTCTCCTTTCTTCCAAAGAACTTATCAGACCAGCATAATAATTTTCGTAGTGCATCATTAGCTACGATTTGATCCTCTTTTGATTAAGTCCAAGACAATTGTCAGGTGCGATTGTATCAGCGTAACAAGACACGTCAGGTGCATTAAACGGCTGTCTGGCGGGCCGATTATCAAGGATATATACACCGACAGGGCTGACAAGGGTTTCCTATCCCACCGATTAGATGCAGTTACACACGGCGGCTTGCCTAAGCCCAAGACACGATGCTAGTAGACTCCGGCGCATGAAGTGCCGTATCCAATCAATTCACCTGATGATCCTCCGACACCTTCGAAGAATCCGAGAACCGTTATGGCCACCTCCAGGCGAGCATCGGGTGACGATATCGATACCGAAGATCGTTTAATGTATCCAGTGACAATGGTTTGAACACGAGACACGATTTCGTTACGACAATTTTCAACGGCAGGGATCGCATGACCTAGGATATTCCAGTGAACCAAAAGGTTGGCTCGTTTCATCCAAATCTACGTCTATTCTTCTTTTCCTATCGTACAAAGGCCACAAAGGGGCAATGACAATCACGAATGTCTTTTACTTCCAAACGTGAGCAGTTCGAGTCCAAGTCATCCTAATGACTTTCCATCGACACGAGACTCGGAGTCGGTCTTCCAGGGCAGTTTTGTTGTATTTCTCGATCCAGCAGTTGGATCGAGAAAGTTGCCAGGTGGAACGATGGGAGAAGGAGAATGGTTGGGTCTAAGTCGTTGGAAACTGCGAAGGATATAGCGGAGGAGGTAGCTCATATCCGGCCAAGAGCTGAACTTTCGTACTCGGGCGTTACGTGTGCGCGAGCGCGAGAAAGAAATTCGCTGTAAAGCCGGAGAGTGGCTGGAAGGCCCTCGACGAGAGTGCTGCACCCCCCTCCCCCCCCCCCCCTCCCCCCCTTTCCTGCCCACCAATCTCCGAGCTCGAGGAGTTGAAGGCGAGTTACTCGCGTGTCGGCTATAACCTTCTTTGTTCGATCAACCGTCCCGGGCGCAAAAACTTTCGGACTAATTGTTGGATTATTAAGAGTGAACAAAAGCTCGCCGTGAGTACGCCAAGTCCATCAAAGTCGTTGCAACTGTCGAGTCGTTGCAAAAGGCGTTCACCGATAATCACGATTCCTCGAATCGTGATTATCGGTGAACGACTTTTCAATATAACGTTGCAGAACTCATCCACTGAGCCGCTGCGTCCCTTCATAAGAGTCAAAGTCTTCAGGGGGAGAATCGAACGAATCAAAAACATCCCCTAAAATCAGCACAGCTATTTATGCCCAACAAAACAATTCTTACAGAATTAGGCGATTTTCGAAGTATCAACCGACACGAAAAATCCGGCTCTCGATCCGGGCTGATGTGGGGGAGGCGGTTAAGTATCAGGATACGACAAAGCATGATTACCTTCGGTCCCGACGCCGCACGGACGACACACAATCGGGGGTGGTATTAGTTATGTGCGGCCACGGAGACGTGGAAGCGCAGGGGCGAAACCAATCAGCTCGACCTAAGGTGGCGGCGGACCTATTTCCGAGCCCGACCGCCGATAGCGGAGCTCAATTCGCTGGCGGTAGAACCGATCGGCAACGACCGAGGGACACAGAACTCTCGTGTTGCTCCTACCGACGACCTAACGCCACAACCGCTATATAGGTAAGCAGCAGAAGCAGCAGCAGCATGGCCACTGTTTCACGGTTCCATTAACGCGCTGGGCTGGCTGGACGCTAGTTACCGGTCGAGCTGCCGAGAGATGCGGGGGAACCGGGGCTGATCGACCGGGATATTCAATCCTCCCTTAAGTGCGAGAACCGTGCGCGCCATTAATTATGGAACGGTTCGCCCATAACCAGCACTCGGCCCAACGTTTCTCGTGTGACTCTCCAGTCACTCCCTCTCTGTCTCTGTCTCTTCCCACGTGACCTTCGCCCTTCGACCCTCGGTAATCTACATTCAGTGTCTGACTACGAAATTCCATAATGGATTTTATAGAATAATTTTATAGATTATTGATACCCTGGAACGTGCTAATATTAACACTAAGTGGGTCAACACTGACAAAAATTCCACACCAATGCCCTGAATTTCTAACAGTGCCATTGTTTAATAATCGCAGCGTCGCGGGATGAACGGCACAGTCATTGGCCATCCGAGGATGTCCAATTTGATGAAATTGACAGCTTTGATGTGATTCTTATTATTGTCCAAGTGCAATGCATTTTTTTTTAAATCATTTTCAAGGTGACCGGGGCGTTGCGCGGCGGTTTCATCGCCGTCCAATCGGACTATCAGCGCGTTCGCGCGGAGAGCGGAGTGAGAATTATGAAACCAATACAGGCCGCGCGTATTCCCGACGGAAAAGCCGCGGATGCGATCGGGGGTATTATGTGCACCGTGTGCGCCAAGAGCGAGCTCGGGGAAAATGATTTGGTATCTCCGGGCGCGCGCGCGAGATTCGGCTTCACGGCTCGCGGAATTTCCGCACACACACTGAGAGAGAGACACACACAACTCATCCTTAACGCTGCAGCCGCACGTCGGATATTCCAACGCCGCGCGCGGCGTCGGTGTATTCGTCCGTAATCGAATTACGAGCTCGAACGGAGCCTTCTCCTAGCTCCACCGACGGTCGGGGAGGTCTCGGGACACGCCAGATCGTGAATTTGAACCAGCGCATTACTAAAGTATGGCATTTCCACGGGAAAATGTCTCACGGGTATTACCCGCGAATTTCGTATTCCGCAATCACGAAAAAAAGCTCACGAGTAGTTTTTCCTGTTTTTTTTTGGTTCGCGGTAAATTTATTCTACGGATCTTCGCGATTGGTAGTTTAATTACAGCTAAGGATCGACAGGTCACAAAGTCTTTTCATCATTTTCGTGTGTCTTTTACGTCAGATTTAAATGTTCTGCGTCGAATCACAGCGCCAAAAAAAAAAAAGGAAAAAAAAACTGCAACGTCCAACGTAAGAAGTATAAAAGACTCTACACTTTAACATCAATGAAGAGTGGACTTCTCGGAGTTATAAAAAAAAAATAAGAAAATAAAACTGGTGCACTTGACTAATGGTCGGGAGCTTTCTCAGCCTCGGAACGGTGGCAGCGATGCGGGGGAGGGGGGAGGGGGGGAGCTCCGCTCGTTGCCTTACAACGTCGAGCCGGTCAATAAAGATTATTAAGTCGTCGTTTGAGACCGGAGGAGGTCCCCTCCCCCCCTCCTCGTCCTCCACGAGGCGAGTCCAGGTGCGGAGAGTGAAGGAAAACGCTCTTCAAGCGCGGAGGACGTTACCAGCGAGCTGCTCGTAATTCGCCATCCTCCCGCGCGCGCGTGTATTGCATCCACCAGGCGTGCGGTGAAGCTGACCGAGGTAGGTGGATATACTTTGCGCTGCCACCGGGAAAAATTCCGACTCGTCGAGCAGCTCCGCAGTGTCCCAGCAGAGGCGACGTCGACTTGGTGCAACCAGCTTGCAAGCTTCGCCTCTCTCGCGGGGCTCTCAACCCGCGCTGGCAGCTTTTGCGAGCTGCCGTTCGAGAAGATGGAATGCATCGTTTGTTACCGGCGGATGCGCGTACAATAAAATACCGGCGTCTTGCTCTTTACGTCCCCCCACCCCTTTCGACTCTCTCTCTCCCTCATTTTTCCAACCCCCTCTCCACCCCCACTCCTCATTCGTTTTATCATCCTTCGTGCACTCTCTTCCGCCCTTTCTCTTGTACACACACGGAACTGCCTATAAACTGTGCCCCCCACCCCCCTTGAGACTTCACGGGTGATCGATCTCTCTCAAGCGTTTAGAAAAATTGAATGGGTTCGCGAGACTGGAAACGTTGCTCTGCGCGACGTTTTTTTTTATCTACCCTCCGTTTGCTCGTTTCACCGCTCGCGTTAACCACCCGAAACACGTGTTTTCGCCCCCGCGCTACGAAAGGATTTTTGTTTTGACTGCGAGAACTCGGGGAAATTGAGAGTAATTGCTCGTCGGGGTTTCTACTCGCCGAGTGGGATGCAATAATGATCGATTGTTTTATTTATTACTGTACCACCTTTTTATTCGAATTATTCGTGAGTTTGTCCGAAGTCCTTTTTTTAATCTTCCTCAAATCCCCTAATTAACATAAAATATTACCAAAGCATTAACACCCGCAATAGTGAAATAATAATAAACCCCATCGACTCGTCGAATATAAACGATTTGATCTGCCGGACCGTCCGGCTCATAAATCTCGCACAAAAGCTCGTTAAACGATAATAATTATGATGATTAATGACGATGAAATTGCTTCACCAATTACGATAAATGACGATAAAATCGTAATGATAACGAGTGACGATAAAATAGTTAAAAATCACGAAATATCTAAATGTGGAGTGAGAAAATTTACAGGGATTGCGTTGAAAACAGCGGCTACGGCAAAGATGAGCTTCATTTTCAGTGTATTTCGCGTATTTTCCATGGCTGAAGGTGGAGGGATGTTGTGTCCGATATTTCTCGTGGATTTTCCGCCGAGCGACTGACAATCCAGTGAGACCGTGCCTGGGGCTTTAAATACTCGGGGCGAAACACACCCCTCCCCCCTCCCCCCTTCACCCCCTAACCCTCTCTCTCGTTGTCTACACACGGAGGATTTTACTTATCCCATGTTGGCCACGGGTGTTGGCCACGGCTAACGCATATCGCACGACGTACCAATCCGCCCCTCTCCCCCTCCCCTCCCCTCTTTCCGTGCGAATATCTGTGCGACGCCTACAGTATGCGTATGCGTAATATATATACGTAAAACACGTTGCCCAGTTGCGAAAGTGGCTACCATAAATCTCTGTGGTTAGCTCGAAGAGAGAGAGAGAGAGATATAGGTATAAAGAGAGACAGAGTTCATATTTTCTCCGCAGAATTTTCAAACGGCTGGTCATCGTTTGTAAAACTGCAAAAAGTATTTCTATTTTTTTTTTAGCAAAAATACAAATGTGAACTCGAATGTGAACATCGAAATTGAACCCGCGTGATTGAGGTGAGTGAAAATGTTCATCCATGGGATGAAAATATTGATTTTATCGGGTTTTTCGTTTTATTTTCGTGGCTGGCCGAAGGGTTCGTTTTCTTTTTTTTGCAGTACCTTTTTTTTTATCGTTTTGCAGATAAACGGGCGGTACAATGATGGAAATAGTGGCGCGTCCTACGCACGACCCACGTTTCAACGGGAACACGGACGGACAACTGTGACGCACAGCAACGACAATGCGCGACGTATCCGCTAAATCCTTACGTCATTATAAAACGAACGATTGGACTGCAGTTTGACGAAAATAATGTGAAAAAAAAAATTTAATTTAATTAAATATTAACATCTGAATTTTTTTTGTCGCCTTTTTAATACGTAAATAATAAAATCCTGTATTAAAAAGTTCCCTGCCCTGGAAAAACGTGGCCCAGTTATGATAAATAATGTCACATACTTTCCAAGCACAACAATTCGCTGTTGGCTTCTTCTTCTTCCTCGTCTTCTGCTTCGTGACAACTCACACACACGTTGAACTTGCGAGTACACGAGCGAAGCACAAGGGACCGTAAGTTCCCGGTAATGTTATGCAAGACTGTAAACAGCACTTGGGACAGAGTTATGCCCGGGAGTGTGTACGTGCAGCGATGCATTCGCGTAATACGGAACGATATTTGCTTCTCTGTTTTCGTCCTCCTAACGAACGCGACTCGCGTACCTCGTTCTATCCAAGGCTCGACTGGGTTGTTAATTGTAAGCACTGACGAAAATTCTACGGATTTGGGACGAATGAAATTACCCATTGCGACCTGGGACGTAAATAATGTTCCTTTATTACCGATTAAATTACCGATCTCGTTATAGATTATTTTCATAAATTAATAAAAATCATTTCAATTTACTTATTTATTTTAATACAGGAATACAATTTTTTCGGGTATCGTTCATAGGACAGATTTCAGTTTTTTTCTTCAAAATAACCTGTTCGTGAAAAAAAAAAAAAAAAAAAAAAAAAAAAAATTATATTTCGTAGAAACCTGGTTTGACATCGACACGGGTATCGGGACGCTCGTTTGTAATGAGATTCGGCGCTGCGGGGTAATAACTAAATTCGCTCGGGTTACAGGATATCGCGGGTTAGGCTATGGAAATTCGAGGCTGCTCGTCGCGGACGCCAATGTGCTGCGCGGTTTTCCTGCGAGAGCGAACGGGGGTACCTACCTCTCAACCGACCGTAAAATCATTTGCCAGAAGCCCGAGCTATTGACCACCCGGCTCGGAGCGATCAGTTGCCCGCGCTCGCTCGTTCGGCGCGCGTCAACCTGCTGCTGCGGCTGTTCGTCTGACCCGCCGTGACGCTTTGATCGATTCACCGAACGATGCGCGCCGCGAGATCGCCGACCTCGCGCGCGAGCAACATTTTTCCGCCACGATCTCGCCGCACATCGGGCGGAAAATAAAATTTATTCCCTCGCCTCATTTTTTTCCCAACATGTTTCGTCTCTGTTTATTTATTTTTTATCGTTACAGACAAATATTTTTTAAGGGCACACACATTTTTTCAAAGGGCCGCCACGTCGAGCGAAAAATGAAATTTATTCTCTCATTTTTTCCCAACATGTTTCGTCTCTTTTTTTGTCACCGTTACTGACATTTTTTTCAAGGTCCGAAAAATATTTTCCCGGGCTGAAAAATGTTGTCAGCATTGCCGAAGAATCATTTCGCCGAGCCAGCAATTTTTTTTCTCTGTGAAATACACTGGTGTAGCCGCCAATCATTTTTACTCGACTCGGTCAGTGATAGAGGTCGACGAATGAGTCGACAGCCACTCGCAGCTCACTCGTAGTCGACAGTGATCACTAGACGACGATGACGACGACCTACCTAAACTAAAAATGGCGAATAAAAAAATTAATCAACCCGGAAAAAAAATTATAGTTGACAAGGAGGGCTTCGGTGTAACCGGTGTTCCACGGTATTAGGCAAAATGTGTGGCGGTGCATTCAAGCCAAACGTATGCACGACGCTTGCAAGCTCCTTGGCACCTGGGAATTTAATTCGGCCTCCAGACGTATACGAGCCATCGTCGTCGTCGCGGCGGCGGAAGGGGAGGGGGAAAAGCGAGGAGGGGGACAACAAACTCCCTCCCCTTTCACGGCGATCGTCCCGTTAATGTGCCACGCCGGGTGGGAAGGTACCAAGAGGCTCGTGGTACGCGCTTCACGAGACTCGAGACTCGCTCGGCGTACCAGTAAAATCGCAAAGTTTACTCGAGCGAGAAACTATTGCCTCATTTGGCAGCCAAATCGCTTCGGGAGAATTAATCGCCCGGCTCTCTCTGTTCACCACACACACACACACACATATACATATAGATATATGTATAGACAGACATTCTCACTCCCTGCGCTCGACAGTCAGTCAGAAAGTGGCTATTCGACAGACGTACCGATTTAATGCAATTGCGCGGATGATTGAGCCAGTTCTGTACGTGACAAGTTTCTCATATTAGCGAGGATGCAATATGCATCGTGACTCTTTTTTTTTCACCTTCCGCTCTTTGTGTCACTGCGAATAACGTCGAAAATAAAACGATAGCCAAATTTTTTGGGATCGTTAAAATGAGATTTGGACCTGACGTTTTTACGGAAATTTGAATTATTTTTTATCTTCGGCAATATTTGACCTAAAAATGATACTGATTTATTGGCGAATAAAAAAATAAATAAATAAATTTGCGGGCACAAAGTCTGCAGCCCGAAAAAAAAAATCCAACGTAGGAAGAAAACAATTAAAATTCTTTCGATTCGAACCAACAAGGCACAAATTCCGTAAACTTTGCGTGGAAGACGAGAGTAAAAAAAAGCTCCGAACTTTGCGCGACAACAGATGGCGAAACAGGCGGAAAGTTGCGGAGACTCGGAAACAGGTCGACCTTCTCGGATGATGCCTCCCTCCGGGAAAGTCAAAATTGATCAAAATGCTTTCGTGCACAATTCCGCGGCAAGGGGAGGCTTTGTCGATTGCATTAAATTCCGTGAACGGAGGCAGTTTGGGAGTTTCAACGGGGAGGCTTTTTCGTGACCACGCAAAACGGTCGCGCGTGTAATTTTCTACGGTTCCCTTGATCCATCAGTGGCACCTAATTCGCTCTGTCTGCACAAAGAGGTGAACCGCGCCGCGTCAGCTGAAACGACGTTTCGAGCCGGCAGAGTGAGCGATGTGAACGAGTGAGGGGTGAGGGTCGAAGGGGAGGGGAGGGAGAAAAACTTCCGCTTCCGTTTCTACCCCTGCATTCGGTTCGTTAAATTTCCCACGCTTTTGTTTTAATATCCGCGCGCGCCACTTCGGACGCAACGTTTCCCGTTTCCCCCTCCCCTCCCCTCCGCGCGGTTACAGACGTAATTTACAACGGTTGGAAAGCGAAATTTCCGGCTTTGAAAATATATTCCATCCGGGTTTTAGGTGCGACGCTGTCGACTCTCCGACGAGGGTTGAAGACTGAACCGGTTGACATATACATGCATATACATACATAAATGTATTTATATACGTGTGTATGTATATCTGAGTACATTTCTATACATATACGTATAGGTATAGTCACAGTGCATATGTATATGTTCGGGTGTATGTACATACAGAGTGGAAGGCCATATCCCTATCCTCCCTATCTCGTTCCTTCCATGGTCTTCTCATTGTCCGGTGGAAATGCCGACCAAACATTCCCAGACAAAATGAATTCCGTTGATGAAATCCTCGCGGTCGGCCCCAAGGCGAGGGTGACGCAGTCTGTCTCTCTCTATCTATCTATCTCTCTCTCTCTATTGCACAGACTGATCTGCTCCTCCCTTTCTATTTTCGAAAGCTTTTTTTTTTAAATAAAAAATCGTATCATTTTTTATCACGATTTTTTGTTGTACATTTAACGCGTACTGTTATCTGCTTTTGGGTGATGCCTTCGGGCTATTTGAACTAAAATTCCCGCGCAGTCGAATAATGTCAGAACCTGGCGAACATCGTGATTCGCACGTGTTATTCGTCAAAACTCGGAGCGGCGAGTACTTGTGAAATATCAGAGAGGGAATGAGACATTGAAATACGCAGTCGGAAGCTCCCGACAGTTGTGAGAGCTCGTTAAATGCTTAATAACCGAACGAGGGTTGCTCTTTAAAGTCCACCCGGTGTCTCATTTATAAACCGAGCGAGCCCCGGCGATGAGAAAGATAACAGAGCGCGCGCGGCGCAGCGACGGGAACGGACAGGCCCGAGCGAGATAGTTAACTCGCTTGAGGAAATCTTCAACAAACGAGCTCGGAAAAAGAAGCTCGTAACCCCCCCGGAACTTGTTGGAAACAAAGGCGGACGAGAGAGAGAGAGAGAGTGAAAGAGACGGAAAGAGACTAAGGTGCCTTATAAATCACGATCTTGTTCTCTGAGATATCATTAAAAAAAAACTTTTGCCATTTTATTCGTGAACGGATTTCATGCAAAAAATATTTATTAATTAAAAAAAAAATTAATCAGGAGTAATACACAGTACGAAACAATTAAATTTTATAAAATGTAAACACATTGTTTTTAATTTCACAAAAAATTTCGTTCGGCAGATAGTGAATAATTTAGGATGAGCGAACATCGAAAAAAATAATTATCTCTGATGTATCGTGCTGAATAATAAATTACACGCGGTCTTCCGCTCATTTTCATTCATTCTCGAGTTACACGAGAAAAGCGGGAAAACTCGGCTGAGTTATTTGTCTTCGGCGTTGCTCATTTTTTTTTTTTTTTTTTTCCTTTGTTTTCCTCGTTCGCTTTGGCGTTTCGGGGCGATCGTCAGAAGCAGCCGCAACATTATTCCGGTGGCCCCGCAGCGTTTTTCGGCCCGTGCCCCGCGGTACGCCATTTTTCAGCGCCCTCCGGTCGCTCAATCTCGTCTCGTACGAATTCCACAGACTGCGCGGCGTGACTGATCGTCGCCGTGGCGGCAGCGCCGGAGAAATCGCTTCGAATGAGAGAAAAAGATGTGATCGTCGGGGGCAGCGGAATTTCCAAGGCTGTCTGGCTTAGAATCGAAGGGCCATGAACTTTGAACGGATAGTGAGGATCGTCTCTCTGTGAAATCGTCTTTCTGACCGCATCCGAAAAACTGATCTACGTCTTTATCGCTCGCCCAGCTTTTTTTCCACCCTTTTTATTTACCCCAAAAAAATGTAATCATGCATTTCTCCACGATTCACGAATATTCCACTTCGCGATTTGATTTTTCACAGGAGCCAAAACAATAAAAGAAAAGTGCCGAGCTTTCACTTTTTCCCCCCTTTATGTTCACGCACAAAGCCACCGATGATCCGGAAAAGCAAAAAAAAAAAAAGAAAAGAAAAAAAAAACGTAAGTCTTCAATTCCTCGTGACCCATTTATCGGCGAATAATTCACCCGACGTTACCATCGAGCCGAACAATTCTCCTGGGCCCGGAGCGACCACCCACGGCGCGACTATCTATATATATATATATGGAGGGAGAGGGGAGAGGGTTTCAGAAGCTGGTAGGAATAGTAGTATGCAAATTTCGTGACTCGTAATCTACGCCTGTCCTCGCGGCTACAAAGAGCTCTGAAATCGATAGAGCTCCGTGTTCACTCTCTCTCGTCTCCCTCTCTCTCCTCCCCTTTACCCTTTCCCTCTTTCTCACTCTCTCTCTCCCTGACTCTCTGCCTTTCCTCGCTTCGCTTCCTGCAGTGTCTCTCGTCTCTCGCGGCATGCGACACGCTCGGCGTCTCAGGCTTAGAGAGCTTCGCTTTCTATACACCAACCTCCTCCCTCTCCCCACCCCCTCTCCTTCCCCCCTCCACCCTATACCACTAAGGATTAGCATTTTAGTGGTAGATCGTTCTGCAGAAACGACTGTTCCTGGTGACCGTCGTCGCTCGAAGATTTACAACAGTTTACTTTCCCTCTCTCTCTCTCTCTCTTTTCCTATTACTCTTCCTCTCCTTCTCTTGTGTACAGAGTCGCGACGATCGTGAAACGGATACATCACTGGACTATGCCAGCTTCCAGCGATTCACCCGCAGCTAAACCCCATTATATATCCTCCCTCCCCCCCTTCTTTACCCCCTTCCACGGTCGTCTTGACAAAAACGGCGAGTTTCGATTCTCGTTCACGTGCAGCGGCGATAACTCTGCCTGGTTTCTCTCTCTCTCTCTCAGCGGGAGAAAGAGAGAGAGTGGGACAGGTAGCATTTGGCTATAGGTAGCTGGACGCTGTCATGGTTTATCGCCAAGATTTAGAACCCCGAACTGTCGGGTCACGTCGGCAAAGTGGGTTGAAAGGGAAACCGTGTTTCATTACCTACCTCGCCCAATGCGAGAGACGATTCCTCGGTGCACTCGACGCGAGGGAAAGGTGGAACTTAACGAGGACGATTATCTTCGTTTCGAGTAATGAGCCTATGGTGCGCAGCGTAGTCCCTTTTGCCACTACAGAGGGATGGGGCATTATGGTTTTCCATTGTGCTGGCTTCGGCGCAAGTTTGTCGCAATTGTTATCGAACATTTTGTAATGCTTTCATTTTATATATGTTTTATACGAGGAACAATATACGTTATATATATTATACCAGGAAAAGGTTATACAAAGGTCACGAAAAATACGAGAACTCGTTTTTCTCAATTAATTAAATATATGATTTTGCCGCAGGGAATGGATGCACTTTATTCTCATTTGTTTGGGTTGCAAATCGACGCAACATTTCTTGACCTTTGGTCACACAAATGGATTCACTGGGCGACCGAGAAAAGGTCTCGAAGAATCTTCCAATCACATCGGGAGAGCAAAAGCTCTCGCACTCTTGTCTCTATATAGCCGAGCGGGACGCGAGAGAAAAAGCTACCTCGCCGCACCGTCACTCGATCCTGCTCCTCGGGTAATCTGTATTCCTTAGAAAGTTCGACGTACGCCGAGGGCCAGATCCCGTCGGACCGGGGACCATTATCGCCGGATCTTCCCCCTGTGTCCTGAAACCTTTCGATTAATTGTCCTTACTATCAATCTTGATTTCGTCGATGGAGTCGAAAAAAAAAGCAACATTCAACGAGGATCAGCAGCATCTGGAAGGGATCTTTTCGGGTCCTAGATGTATATTCCCCGTCAGTTCATTTTTGTCCCCAAATTTATTTTATAACGCATCAGTCTCGTCTAACCTAGAATAGATTTTTTGAAAATTAAAAAAATAAATGTGCGAATGAATAAATTAATATATAAAGAGCAGTGACTCTAATTATGGAGGCCCAGGAAATGACATATTGATTTCTGCAATTAGTTCCTGGAATTAATATAAAAAATAAAAAATAAAAAAATCCAACAATTTCATTCGCCGAGATCGCTAATTAAAATCCGCGAGTACGTCACGAGCGACGAAAATTGCCGCAACGAGATACACAAATTCCACCGTCGCGCCGGAGTTGTACACTGAAAAGCCACAAATGAGTATCCCATTCAGCGACAAACTGCGAAATACGATAATGTTCGAGCAATATTTCATTCGTCGATAATTGCCTATGGTACTTTTGCCGGTTGAATTATCATCTGCGGAGAATAAATTGACGTGGAATCGGCGAGAGCGTCGAATACGAATTTGCAAAAAAAAAAAAAAAAAATGCAAAAAAAAAACAGTGAACGGATTTATGAGCTTTTCCGATGCGACTCGCTGTGTCCATTTACATGAGATCCTTTTATATTCACCCGACGAGATGGACTCGACGCTTTTCGCTCGAGTGTTTTCGCCGAATAATAATATATATCGGCGGCTGGTTTTGCATACACCGCCGCGTTCGTATACCTCCCCCCCCCAGCCCCACCAATTATCGAGCACCATTCAATTTTCACAGCTACAAATGTACAAATTGTACTATTCCCCGAGGGGGCGCGCGCATCGTGTTCCGAACAAACTGCTCCCCCGCGGAGCTCGTCAGGCAATTGAAAATACTTCGGCTTTCGGGCTGCGCACACCGGCTTTCGACTTTGCTGAATTATATCCCACTTTGCCCTCGATGTGTGTAGATATAGTTGCCGCTTCGACTAACTCAATATCGGATTTTCCGTGGGCCTCTCTGCCGGTGAACTCGTACGGGCCGGAGGGGAGGGAAAAGTGGCGGTGGGCGGAGGGGAGGGGGGTGAGGGGTGAGTTCTTTATTATTTCATTATTATTTTTAATTCAACAGCCAGGTGCGCATATAGCGCACCTCCCCCCCTCCCTCGCTAGCTATATGCGCACCTGGCTGTTGAATTAAAAATAATAATTAAAACGCAAAAAAAACTATACCTAACTAACGAACAGCCATGGTCCGTCGGGCCTGCGCTCGTTTTATTATTATTCTTTGCCGCTGCTCGCGAGCGTTGTACGCAAAAAAAACACAGCTATATTGGCTTTACATAACCGTGAGCGGTGTGAGGGGGCTGAGGATTTGGGGGGTGGGGAGGGGGGAGGAGGAGGTGGGGGCGAAAAGTAAAACCGCCATCGTTTTAACGGGCTTCGAGCATAACAATACGCAAAAAAAAATTAAATGGAGAATGAGAGAAAACAAAGTTTTTATCACATAGAATGTGACTCGGTTGATTTTGAGATTTAATCGATTATTCATCGCTTTTCCATTTTTTATATTATGTCATTAAAAATGTTAAGAGCGATTTTTTTTCTTTCACTCCAGGGATACTTCTAGGTTCTTCTTCTTGCTCACTTAATCTCGGTTTCATTAGCGAGATGCTGGGGAAAAAAAATGTAGACAGGGTATTAATATTGCGAAGCGCGAAATTCTCTCTCCTTCGCTACCGGTGTGTAATCAATTAACTGACGGTGAGATACTTTTATCCCGGGGGAAATTAACGCCGTGGATCCTGCGCGATGATTTTATTCACATAATCTCTCGAGTTTTTCGACGTGTTATCAGACTCGACGGGTTCGATGCGATTTTGAAAAACGTCTTGCAAATTTTTTGAAAATGGGTTTGACCATTTTTTACGGCAGTGGAGATAGTATCACTGCTTCTTAAACATAAGAGAATTAAAGAAAAAAAAGACTCGTTAACCGCGATAAAACTACAAAGCCAGTTATCCGTTTTTATCGTGTCACAGTGGCTGAAACTCGAGGCAGTGAAGATTAGCTGATGCAGTTGGTGGGCTCACCTGGTCCCGGATTCCCTCTCTCTCTCTCCCTGTCTCTCATTTTCTCTGTCTCCCTCATCATCCTCTTTGCCTCTTCTGCTCGGAGCAGTTCCGTATACTCGGCTCTCCCGGTGCACCTACAATTTGCAGGTTGCGTGTTTACTCGTCGCTACCTCGACGAGAGAGAACCCAAGTCTGCTTTCAACATTCAGCCTCCAACGTAATGGACCTATTACGCGGTCACCACGAAACAACTCAAGTTTGCCCGTGGCAGCGCAGCCAGCAGCAACGAGAAGCAAGCAGCAGCAGCAGCACACGTTCCACGACTGACGAACCGTTTTGCTTCTCCTCCACATGTGTGTATTGTTGATGTAAATACAGTCGATACTCCGTAGACTTTGAAAGTCGGTCGAGTCTGCTCAATTAACACATTCGAAGCAAAACTTCTTGGCTCGTCTAATCGTCCCTTTGCGACTGTATCAACTACTATTCGATACTATTCGATACACTTACAGAGATTAAAAAGTACAGAGATTATCCACTAAATTATATTTTGCATTACAGTACTTTAACCTTCGTCGGACCGTCGAATTTTTTTGAAAGCTTCCAAGATGAAAGGTAGTCCCCATAAATAAAGATAAGATACTTTGAAAAAAATCTAGATTAATACATTGTACCGTACTAAGGACGAAGGTTTTTCAAAACATCGAAATTTCAAACTGTAAACAGGACACAAAGTGAGATACGATCGGCGCGCTGGTAAAACGAGAAAATCCGATGATATTGGATAAAGTTGGACGATGAAGGGAAAAGAAACGAGGGGTATACAAAAAAGTAAAGAACGAAGGGATGGAAAAAGGAAGGATGCAGGGGGTGGAGGAGTAAAAAAAAAGTAAACGTGACCAACGGGGAGCTTGGAAGTTTCAGTGGCCAGTGGCGGAGAGGCCGGGGCGTAGGGGGGACGGAAGCCTAATGAAAATCAAAGAAATAAAATGGAAAGTAAAATAAAAGGACAGAGGGGATAGAATGCTGAACCGAAGAGAGAGAGGCAGATAGAAGAGGGTGAGGCGATAGAAACGAGAGGCTTTGAGCTCCCTTTTTCCGATATTGAGGAACCCAGCTGCTACTGAACCGTAATAACGAAGGACGAAAGTTGCAGGGATGGAAGGCGAGGGAAAAAGAGGGAGAATGAGAAAACACAGCAGCACTGCCGAGCAGTACAGCGAATCGGAGTGCGAGCCTTGCTTCGCCAACGACTACTACGACGACTACGACAACGATGACGACGACGACCCACCAACACATTTTATTATCGTGCATCTCACAGCTTCGACTTGTGTACAGTATTTGGAATTATTGCACAGGTTTCAACGAATAACACTTTTTTATTATTATTTTACGGTCCTCCATTGACTTACCTTGGAATGGGAAAAAATTCTGTTTTTTTTTTTAATTTTTTCATTTGCCTTCTGGACACACGACAGTCACGTCGAGCATTGCTGACGGGATTTTTGCAGGCTGCTCCACCCGCGGACCATAATACCCAGGACCATCGCGGCAGTTTTGTCGCCGCGCGTCTTCTGTCGGTGCCAGCTACCCTTGTGCGCGCAATGCATCTCGGGTGTCAACGGAAGCCTTTGTCGCTCCGTCCATCCCTGCGACGTGCGCCGCTCTTGGTAACTATACTCGTTGCCTGGTGCGTCGCGAGTCTCTTTGTCTCCTCCCAACTCTGTTCTCTCGCGTTTCTCTTTCACGGTTTTTCTATATTTTCGTGTTTCCTTACCGCACTGCATCTAAATAACGCGGGTCGCAAAAATTTACCCCAATGCCAGGCCAATCAAGGTAAGAAGAATTGAAGAAAAATAATTAAACAAATTTTGATAAAAAATTGGAATTCACACTAACACTCACGTCTCACACACACACTCACAAATTCACTCACACAGTGCCTGGTAATGAATAGCGAAACTCTTAGGGACGGAAGAAGAAGCAACTGGGCCACGGGAAAGTTTAACAAAGTGCATTGTGTGTGCGAGGAAACGTGAAAAGAGGCGTGCGGACTGGTAGGAACACGCGGCGAGATTCTACACATCATTCCAAAGTATTACACGGAGATATTCGAGAATCAGTGTGTGTGTGGCCTCTGGACCGCTGTCCCTGCTTTGCTGGTCTTCCATACGCCCTTTTATAGAGTCCGAGCGCACGAGTGACCCTGACATTGTGTGAAGCAGCCCGCAGAGTCTTAAGAATTGACATATATGTACATACCTACTACATTAGTTACCGCTGTGGGTTATGTCTGATTGTGCAGAAGACTCGTGGTCTTTATGAAATGTACACTTTTTCGCAAGGTACCTATAATGACTACTTTAATGTTCGCCCGAATTTGTGAGTTGAAAATGAGATCAAAGTAAACGTCAGTTATTTAGAATCTTACATTTAATTATTTAATGCATATTATTTTTTGTATATTGACTACTGAAGGTAATAGTAGTAGTATGAATAATAGTAAAATTAGTAGTCAAAGCCTTAGCAGCAGTAGCAGCAGTAGTAGCAGTAGTAGTATAGTAACGGTAGTAGTAATAGTAGGAGTGGTAGTAGGGGTAGTAGTAGTAATAGCGATAGTAGTCGGGACCGGGAAGGTAGGACGGTGAATGCACGTCCCCCGGGTGAATCGATGGAGCGCCCTTCCTCCACTCCCCGCAGCCGGTGCACTCATCGCTCGGTCTCTACCTCGGTGCGCGCTGCTCGTTCCCGCTCGATGCCAGCTGAGCTTCCAGCTTCCAGCATCGCACAGGACTCTCCACCGCCGCGCGGCGTCGTTTCCGCAGCTTTTCAGTCTTCAAGGCTCCCAACCTTTCTTTTGCCCTCAACTAGCAGTCTCTCTATTCATTATTTGTATATTATGTACGAGTCTATACATGCAAACGTATACGTAAACACATATAGAAGCACATATACAAAATATATATATTTCAGCTGTCAGTATAAGCTCGAGCTTTTTGCTATATTGCAAGGGCTTTCGCTCGCGATATTCGTCTCGCTGTATTTCAATGGAAAATTGCGCACCTCGAGGATCCTCACGAGCGTGTCTATATAATAAGGCAAACACGCTCGAAAAATAGAATCGAATTGAAAAAAACGGCACCGCCCCGTCGATCAAATATCCGGGCATTCAGAGTTTTATAAATCCCCTTTTGCTTCAAGAAAGTTTACACTACATTTCGTTTCGGTTATTATTGTTTTTATGAAAAATATCTCGCAGCGATTGTAAAATCTATTCGCGAGCTTCCGCAACGTCTTTTTTTTTAAATCGGATATTAGAAAAACGGTGAAAAAAAGCTTATTTTCGAAAAGTAATGAGTTTGCGAAACTGACGCTCAAAAGAATAATTAAGCGACTAGCTTTTTCAATTTCCCAAATGGCAAATGGGAAATTTCGCCGCATATGGATATGTGTCGTTTGGCCCCGGGAACGTCTGGGGGAGCGGTGGGCGGTGCGAAAATGCATCGGGAATTCCGGAGCGGTTCCGTTGCGAGCAAGATTGTACGTCAAGGTGCATTTGCACACGGTAAGAGCCGCAGGATGGGCCACATGCGTCCCGACAGGTGATACGCAGTGTAGACACAGTCGCGAGAATACATAGAATAATACATTATCGTGATGTGCCAGGGCTGCGTGTGTATATCTAGGTCCTAGGTTTGGGTGCAGCAGCGTCGTCGTCACAGCCTCTCCCAAGATTTGCACCAGTCCAAGACGCACAACTCATAGTCGCGGAACTCGGTTACGACGTTGAAGAGGCCAATTACCATGCTGTTTCAGTCCTGGCACAACGCGCCCGATTCAATCAAATCCTCTCCGCGCACGTCCCTTCGCCGTGTTCTCCTCCTCCTCCTCCTCCGACGACGATTTCTCGGAGACTCGACGAGGGTCACAACACAAGCGACGTCTGTATGCACTCCAACGTCGACGACTGACGTCCCAGAGCAATAACTTCGGCAACGTTATTAATTCCAATCTCCGCGACTGTGTTTTCCTTAATTCGATCGAACGTCGAACGATCGAGAAACACGGGTTAACCATACGTTTGGTGATTACGAAGCGGTTATTGAGGATGATGGAAATTTGCGAGCTGCGCATATTTTGTTACCAAATTTCGCATCGGATAGGATTTTCAAACTTCGTTAAATCGAAAAAAAAAAATTTCGTGGGCTACATTCGCCAGATGACAATTCTTTAGCCCACGGAATGAGATTTTTTTTTTTTCGATTTAACGAAGTTGGAAAACCTTCGTTTCATCGAGTACAAGGCACTGAAGGGAAGTTTGTTTCAGTAGTTGGCGCGAATTACGTTGTACGTGCGGATCCTGAGAGTCCAGTCGTTGGAAGTGTCTCACCCGGGGATAAGACAAGCCACGAGGGTTTGGACGAGGGGAAATCATGCGGGCGAGTGTTGTGCCGCCTCGAGGATTCCCAAGCTCTCCGCACCGACGAGTGGAGGCGAGATGTCCGGTCTCGCAATGGGCTCCGGGTGTGTGTGTGTGTTCCCGGGGAAGACGTGATTGGACGCTGTGGGCTCGGAACAGCCCCGGCGATGCCCCAGATTGGGCGAGAGCATTTGCGGCCAACGTTGAAGACATCCCAAGGCCAACGAGACCTCAAACCTCATCGCTTGGGCCGCGCGATGCTAACGCTTCAACCCTCAGTCCCACCTTCGTCATTTCTAACATGACGTAATTCCGTCTGTGCGTGCCTAACGCTTTCGGTTCTCCGCCACGATTCCTGTCCGTCCATCCGTCCAACCTGCTTTTCGTCCAAGTGGCATCAGTCTGTGCGTTTCCAGCGTGAAACGTGCGTTCCGAGGATGAGGAGCAATTTAGGGGACCTCCGTATGCATCATGACCCACCCCTTAACCAAGGCTAAGAGTAACCCAGCAGCTGCTCACCATTTCACGTTCCGTCAGACATTCGAATAATCCAATAGAAAGGTTGAACTAAGGATAAAGTGAACCTTGAATAAAACTGAGCGAGGAAATCCTCTTAAAAAAATAAAAAGCTCTCATGACGTGTTGCAAAAAAATTGCTCGACGAATTTGCGAAAAGCGTCGTTTAGCCCCCACTTCCAACTCATAATACACCACTTGCACGTCTCTTCGGTGTCTCTCGCCTCTTTATTCTCTTCAACGTCACTAATCCCCCCGGCAAGCACCGCTGCTACTGCTGCTGGTGCCTCCCCCATGCGTAGCCCAGGGCTTCGTTGTATCCTCCTCTCGTTGGCCAGGAATAATCGCTTTGCCGGGTATTGTAATTGCGAGGACGAAAAGCAGAATCTCCGCTGGTCGGAACCGACGCTACCGGCGAACTGGACCACCGTGTCCACATTTCCATGGCGTAGCGTTTTTTTCCGTTTCACCAGAATCGAGCCCCGCCTGTCGTTGTCCTCGTTTTAATGAAGCACTTCGGCCGAAACACTCTCTGTGGAGCGCCGAGCGTTATTACTATCCATTAGACCATTCGAAGCCTGTTAGAGGACGGCGCAGAGACGGCGAACATTCCGCTTTGAAGGCTTTCAAACGAGTCCAGGCGATGAACGGCCCCGGTTTCCTGGGTATTATATGTCCGTCATGCGCAATTTTCCCCTGGGAATAAATGTACACAGTCCTACACGTTTTGGTCATAACCAAAATGTGGAAAGCTTCTCTCTATGTTGGCAGCAATTTTCCTCGACTTATCAGAGAGAGAAAGAGAGATGGTAGAGACAAAAACGAAGATACATGGAGGAGTGGTCGGAAAGCCTCGAAGCGCCAGGAGAGTTCTGAAATAATTAATGGGAGAAATTGGGATGGTCCGAGAGTGGGAACAGTACCGCTAGATGCGCCCTGGGCTCTCCGTTCTCCACATTAATATCCTCAAGACTCGCCGTAAATCTGGCACGCACCGATTCCCCGTCACCTGTATCTCTCTCTCTCTCTCGCATGGCGCACCTCGTTTCTCAAACTCGTGCAGTTTGCCGCTGCCACACGGTTAGACACCCATTTAACGTTACCTTCAAAGCGAGCCTTTTAAGCTCGAAGCATGGAACATGACGTATTCCGGGCAAATTCTACGCTCTAGCGCAGACATATTGGGTGATATTAAGCACACATTTCGTAGGAAAGCGTCGAGTCGTTTTATCACGAAGTAAATAGCCCGTTTGGCTTTGGACACCTTCATTCCTTAATGCAAAGCGAGTGAGACTGTAACATTTGTCTCTTTGATTGCAGATGAGTGAGACGACACCGAGTGACGTCAATTCGTATTCCACGATCAGACTCGAGTGATTCCGGAGGAATCGACATTGAAGGTATTACAGCGATCATGGGAATGTTCGTAAGTACCCTGAAAATAGTCGACTATCCGAAGTGTGTGTGCGGTCGGTCCACCCATTGTGGATCAAAGTGAATTTGGCGAAATTGGCGCGGAACGCCCCGTAGTATAGAGACCGGGCGAAACGTGTGGAAAGAAGGAAGGCTCGACGCGTGTCGTAAAATCGGATTGCCCCGTTAAACCTAGACTCACTTATCGGGCCCGATAAAGTGGGCTTCGCAGGGTCGATGTGAACAAAGGAGAGAGCCGGGAGAACGTGGCCGTAGGTAGGTGATTCAAGTTCTGCAATGGGGCCTTCCGTTACTTTCGTTGCTTCGAATCGTCGTCCTCGCGGATAAAGTAGCAATCGCAGCAGCCCAGACTCACTAATAGACGACCACTGAACCGACTCATTTGAGCTCGGATGATTGATCATTCGAGAAAATTAATTTCGAGACTTAGTGGCGACTTAGGTGTGGGGTTTAGGTAAAGTAGACAGGTAGAAAGTTAGTGATAAGTGGGGAGATATGTTCCTAATGATTGGAACACTTGAGACCAGCTTGGGACTAGGCTATGGCATACCCAGGATAGCCCTTCTCGGGGGCTTTGCAAGGTCAGACAACGTTGCGGCAAAAGCGAGATTTATGAACCTCGGTTTTCCGGACGTCGCCTCTTTCTCTCTCAGCGATAACGGCAATGTCGTCCGAAGAGAATTGCAACCAACGCTACGCGTGTTCTTTTTCACAATCCGCTTTTCCCTCTTCAGTTGGGTCAATTAGAAAGATCCTTTTACGCGAAATTGGCTGGGCCGCAGAAGTGATACATTGCCTCAGACGGCGATGGGCGATGCTGGGGAGGGGGGAGGGGGCGTTGTAGCGTCGTTTGCGGTCGCCAGAAGCTGTGTAGTGGTCTTCTTCAAAGGAGCCACGAACAGCAACGAGATTAATTTAACCCTGCACGTTGAGCCGGGCACACGAGTTCGGCGTGGCTGGGATGTGCCGGGGAAGTAGAATGGTTTCTGCTCCACTGAGAGAGAGAGAAGGTTAGGGAGGTAGAGAAAGAGAGAGATCCCAGGGGCGATAGCCCTCTCGACCCGGATACGATATCCGCGATGCTATCCCATACGCCCCACAATAGATATACGAGAGGTCAACTTGAATAGAATGTCCTGAAGAAGGAATCGGATCGAGATACACAGAGTGTAAGATCAAAGGTGTTTCGCAAATCCTTTGAGATATATCTGTCGGTGTATTTTAGAGGGGATTTTTTTTTGCTCGTCAGGAACATTCTTAGCCTCGCTGAGTTTTCTCCAAAGAGTCCACTTTATTCCAAGTCCCATTGTGGGTTTCCTCCCAAGGCTTGGATTTTTCTAACTCATTATATGGGTCTACTCTGGTCCAGATTATTCTGACCCATTATGGGTCTCCGATTATTCTCAGGCAGGTCTGGATTATTCCAATTCCTACTGCAAACCCATTTCCGAAGTCAGATCGTTCACTAAACTTCAACATGCAACGTCGAAGCAACGTTGAATCCGGGATAAGTCGGTGTATACCTATCAAAGAGTACCCAAAGCTAAATTAACGTGAGGGGGAGGCTATCGTAATTGGAAGGAAATCGTTATCACGAAAACGAGCATATAGATGGGACTTCTGGTGGGAATGAAGCTGCTGCTGAACTCGCGAAGCAAAGACGATTTATGTGTTAGGTACGCGTTACAACTAATTGAGAACAATTTCGAAGCTTATCTGGTTTTCGAAGAAGAACCTTGTTTCGGGAAATTAGGGAAACTCTTGAGAGTCAAGAAGTCGTTAATAATGCAGGATGAGCCGCAACGGCTGCCGTTGAAACTGACACAATAATTCAAGACGCACGAATTTCCACCTCGGCCCTTGGAAGCGATACTGTATATACAATACCCCTCCCCTAAGATTGCCCGAAGAAGATAGAAGCTGATGGGGTTGTAATCAGAGTCGCGGCGCCGAGGAAAGAGGCAGCTTTCTCGAGATTTCCACCGAATTCAACAGTAATTTATCTCTCTATACTCGACGCCGGTGTTTTCATCGCTTCCAACTTAGTCGTCATTTTTCACCCTCTTCCGTTTCCACGCCTATTTTGCGACTCCATTCGCAGCCACTTTTGACGGCTTCGCGCCCCAAACGTAGAAACCCTGAAAAATCTATTCGGCGCAGAATTCGTTTCAGGTGCATAAATTTTGATTACGCTCAAAATTACGTTGCAAATTAGCTACAATTTTCGTAATGACAGTGGCGTGATTGCGAAAAGTTACATGAACCCCCTCTGCAACGAAAGGAAAGTTTGCGGAGGGATATTACAGGGAAACTTGCATACAGATTACGCAATTATGGGAATAAACATTTTTTTTTTCACCATCTGTGTGTTGTTATTTTTTTGTCTGGGTGTATGTGTGTGTTTGAGTACATAGACGGGATGAAAATCGATATCAACCGTGGACCATGAAGTGCGTGCCAGGGCGAGCGACGAAGCCATGACGCCATTGCTCTTGGTGGCCAGAAAGTTTTCGAATAGATAAGTTCAAACCGTTAGTCGAAAGTTCTCGAGAGTCCTCGGTACTTGAAGTCAGAGAGCAACCAGTTAGTCAGTCTCCCCCACTCTCCCCCCACCTCACCTCTCATTACCTTGTTCGCCAAACTCGCATTCACTCGTTGGGTCCCCGCTCTCCCCTCTTTACCCTGGGCATGGTTAACACGGCCCCCATTTCCATGGCCTGATGCTCCAATCACGCCGAGATATCGGAACGGGGGAAGCGGGCAAAATGGTCAACCCGGGGTAAAATGGGGCCTTTTTTTCGATGGTCAATGACAGTCCGGTGTAAAACAGGATTTTTTTTTCTACCAATTTTTTCCACCGAGGTAACTTTTGTCGCTTCAGCCAATGAATGGCCATTCGAGGTGAATAAATTATCACCATGAAAGCTAATTATCAACGTAAGGGCCAATTATTGCCGCGGAAGACACTTTTTTTTTTGTCGAATGTCCTGGAAAAAAATTGAAAGGGAGTTTTGATTGGAGTTTGAAACAGAGTTCGGGCTAAAATTGACTGGCGAATTAAGCCTCGAATCTGATGAAGAAAAAGGCAAAAAAAAATGTCCAAAGAGAGTAAAAAATGTAAGCGTTTTCAGAGCAGCGATGAGAAGTGGACGGAGGATTCTTGCCCGGCGGAGGCTTAAATTCTTATAAGTAAATCGCGAGACCGTTCCCAGGTTCCACAGTCTCGAGGCGTTAGTTGCGAGATAGTTAGGGGGCTTCGAAAAGTTGCCGGAGCGCTCCGACGTCTCGCGCCAGCGGCTCTCCGGCGCTCCCATGAAATAACTAGACGCGCACAGGACCGCCGCGAGTAAATCTCTTCTCAAAGCGGCGCTATCGTCCGTATATACATAAATGCGCGTACACCTTTATACCCCGCAACATAATCTCCGGCGAATTATAAGCGGTGTTTAAAGTTGCGTTAAATCGCTCGTAAACGTGACAGCGCTGAGAGTTTGTCATTGACTGCTATTTATATCGACGTACCCATTGCGTTTTTTTTTTTGCGCCATTTTTTTTCCCGACAAAGTGTCAAATTTCGCGAAAGACGTTCTTTCCCAAAGACCAATCAGAGACCGAATGCATCGACAACAATGGTTGCTCAGGAATTTTTTATAGAGGATAAGATGCATTATACATTACTCATCATTATTCCCGTCATTTCCCACGTCGCGAAGACGACGCTCGATAAAAATCCTATCTTATAACGCGGATGTCCGCTTCCTCGCCGAGAGAACCGTGGGAAATTTCTGTTGCAAGGGGGGAAAAAAGTTTTTCTCGAAACGCACTTAGCGTAGTACAAGAGGAACGAGATTCGAAGTGATTGGTAGTCGATCGAAAACTCCGAGCACAACGCCAGCTCAGCAGGCTTCTTTATATATATCTGTCTCAGTCTGCGTATATGTGACATACATATATATACGTATGACTCGGTTTCTCGGCTTTACGTCGCTTTGAACTCACTCTACGAAGGAATAAAGAAGTCAAGATTTTTCTTCCAACCGAGCTTTGCGCTCGCGCACGCTGCTCGGGATTCTATGGGTTTGATTCACATCGGGTTGCGCGAGAGTCGGCAGCAGCAGCAGCGGTAGGAGATTCTCGACGATGCAGCCGGGCGCACAAAAGAGCGGTGAACGAATGCTAAACGGCTTACGAGCTGCATCGCTGGTAGTAGTGCAGCTGTATATCCGTGAATATACTATACACGTATATATGTTTACATATATTTATCCACGTATATTGTAATACCCGAGAGGTTCGCATTGCACTCGGCGTTCGGCTAATGCAACGTAAATTGAAGGAAAATTATACATTCAATTCATGGTTCACGGTAGAATCGCGAATTCAATTGCCCCAATCATGGCCCAATTTTTTTTTTTTTCTCTTGGACCGAGACATAATAATAACAACAACATGTGGCTCGCGCTTTTTCGCCCCGCGGGGTCATTATCCACTTCGCTGCCGATGCTCGCCACGTTCTCCACTTTCTCCCTCTTCTGCTTTCTTTTTCTCTCTTTCTCTCTCGCTCCGCCGATGCCCTAAGCGACCATTTAACGTTTCGTTTGTTTCGCAGCTCGCGGAGTCCCCGACGCTCGGTGCCAAGAACCGAGCCAAATTTTATCGAGATGTTCCTATCGCGCCCGGACTACGTGACTCGAATCTCGTTCCCGGATCATTGACGGTTCTATCCGTCCACTACGCTATTTTTCCCCCCTTCGTTCTCTCTCTTTTTTTATCGTCCATTCGTTCGCCGTCTCCTCCGCAATAACGGCTGAAGGTCGCAGGGTATATTTTGTCGAAAATATGAAGTTCCCTCCTCGAATTTTGCCCTCGTTTGAGATTCCGACGACGACGACGACGTCGGCTCGCCGAACGATCGAGAGGAACGCGTCGCGACACTCGTTTGCACTTTTTCAATCCGATATAGGAATAAAAGATGGCGGGTTAACGGAGACGACGTGGGCGGATTCCAATAGCCCCGAGGATTTTCGCGGAACACACGAAACCAGAGCGGTGAGAATACTCGGAGCTCCGTGCCAAGGCGATGTTTTCTATTTATCGCTCTCCCCCGTCGGACACACACCGCAACACTCATAATAACGCAACGTCTTATTAATAATATTCTATTCACGAATCTCGGGTCACGTTTTGAGCCTCGTCGTGTTCGTCGGTCGTCGGGTCTATTAATCTGCGTCACGATAATTATCGCAAGTGGCGCGTCGACAGTGAAACATTTTTGCGAATTTGCATTACTAACATATTTTTTTGTATCAACTTTAACACGGAAAATAAAAAAGTATATTGTACTATTTAGGGTCTTTTTTCTTAAGATTTTTTTATCGTTTATGCTGAAATAAGAAAAGCCTTAAAAAATAATTTTCAAAGACCTGGATTCTTGTGAGAAATATTGGAGAGGGAAAGTGGGCGAATCGACGGAGATTGACTCGCATTTGAATGTAATTTACGAATTAGTGTCGAGTGAGACTGGGTCATACGGCGATTTAATATATGTCATAACTCGTATTGCATTTCGCGTAAAGGAAGAGAGTCTCGCGGTCTCTTTGACTCCGACCGCGATGAGACGGGAGAAGCGCACGGAGAGCGAGAATGAACCAGCGCAGAGGAGAAACGACCATCGGACCACTTGACATCTGTTAGCAATGTTTCAAGCCGGTTTCAAACAAAACACGCCGAGCTGATTCTCGTTCATTCGGCTCGGAGCCAGCGACGCGAAAATCTCTCTCTACCTCTCTCACTCCACTTCCTGCAATAGTCCAACGTTGCCCTCTGTGACGTCCACGTTCATAGCAAATTCATTATACGACGGATTCACCGTCAATTCAGCTACTTTTTTCCCCAACGCCTTCTCTCGTCTTCTATATCAAAGAAAAATATTTTTCTTTGATAAAAAAATCGAAATAAAAATACTTCTCATTTCCTTGACTATTATTCTATCGAATCAAAAAAATATATCAGTGATAGCTCATTTTTTTACTAAATAGAAAAAAAAAGATCAACTCGAAGCCGTCCAAAAAGTGTTTTTTCGGCGTCGACATTTTTTTTTTCAGAAACAGGAGAATCCAGTCGCGAGGAGACTGGGAAAGAGTCCTTCAGGTCTGCTCGACATTTTGAGAGGCTCCGGATTCGGGTTCCGTAGGATCAGTGCCGAAATCCTGTTGTACGTCGAGTAAGCTCTTTCCTGTATTGTCACGTACGAAAATGGCGCAGAAGACGGCGGCGATCCACGTGAAAGCGGCGAAGAGCCACATGGTCCTCGGTATCCCGAGGGCAACGACCATTTCGCCCAAGGTCAGCGTGGCAATAAGCGACATGAGCCAGCTGAGAAAGGCGGCGCTCGTGGCCGCGGCCATTCGTAGCTCCATTGGCAACGTGTCGGCCAGCATCGACCAGGATATCGGTCCTAGGCCAAGATTAAAAGCCGCGAAGAAGAGACTTATCCACGTTGGCGGCATCCAACCATGAGTCTCCTCGTACAGCTCGACATCGTCGTCCCTTACGTTCAAATACCATCCTGAAATTTGAAAACCATCTGCATTCATTTTACTTTCGATAAAATTCGCTGGGAACACTTTTGTGAATTGGTTTATTTTGGTAGGAATTCGATTGGATCTTAGATAGGATTTAGGTAGGATTGAAAAGAAGGTTGAAAACCGAATACCAAACATTTCAAAGCACCTCTGAAGTGGAATTCGGTTCTTTTCCGTAAGACCAACCAAATTCCAACCTTTGGCTTGGCTACGTCATCATTTTTTTTTGTAGAATTCGACTGTTGGAATTTCTTTGGAAAATAGAACAGGAATAAGAATGATTACCGAGCAGAATGAGAAATAATCCCGTCAACGTCGACGACACTGTTAGAAGAATTCTTCGACCCACTCTGTCAATGACAAATGCGCATAAGAGACACGACAGAATTTGCACTGCACCGACAACCAGGGTCAATTCTTCTCCCGTCAACACACCGGATCCGCCGCTGTCGAATATTTTCCGAGCGTAGAATATCATCGTGTTGATGCCTGTCAACTGCTGGGCTATTACGACGACGTGACAGACAAAGACAGATAAAAGCACCTTGCGACTTTTCATCATTGTCACAGTTGCCTGGTGGAAAATTTTTGAATTTTTGTAAGCAGTTGGAAGTGATGTATATTTATTCTTAAAGCTTCTGTCCAGAATTTTTTGGAAAAAAAAAATTGACCTTACCTTGAAACCTGGTCTCTTCACTTTCGCGAGTTTTTCAAATTCCGCAAGCTCAGCTTTGCAATTGAACCCATCGCCTCGGTACCATTTCAGTGACCTTGTCGCCGCGTCCAGGTCATTCCGGGTCAGATGGTACAGCGGACTTTCCGGCAGACAGTAGATCAGAGCGATCGGCGCAGTGGCGACTGCGCAGACGAGGCTGTACCGCCAGATGGCGTCGCGCTCGTCCAGCAAATGAGCGACGAGGAATGCGTACATCACGCCGCAGTTGACGAACAACTGATAGAAGGTCAGGAGTCGCTCGCGAATCGTCCTGTCAGCGATTTCGGCTATGTAGAAGGGCGTCAGGACGCAAAATATTCCGCTCGCCATTCCGCAAATCGTTCGTCCGATTATCAAAAGCCAGACCTGGAGCAAAAAATTAAAAAATTCCAGGAGAAAAAAGCGAAAAATTATTGATCATTTTTTTTCGAATTTTGTCACTTCATTAAAATCGATGTAATTTTTCTTCCAGAAGAAAAATGGAAAAATGGAGAATTGAAGGGCAGGTTGAGTGTCGCGAATGCCAATCCTGATTGGGTCGTAGTTTGCCGGGTGTTAAATCTAACCTTCTGATCGGCGAAGCAAATGAAAGCCCAGCCAACAATGTTGAGGGGTATGCTGGCGACCATTGTGCATGTACGACTAGCGAACAAATGGATCCACGGAAGCATCAGAATCCCGCAGCATGCGCCGCCATTGAGGATACCGCCGGCCAATCCTATCTCGGTGCCGCTGGCCTGCAGCAGCACGTTTCTCAAGGTATCGCCGGCGCTGGAATTCCAAGCGAGCGACACGCCGAGCGAGAAACCACCGAGTGACGCTGAAATTCGTCAATGGTTATATCCCTCCCGGGTGATTATATCGCGGATATAACGCGTAACTTCCGTCAGGGAATTTCATTGCCGTCGGATTATTCGAGGAATGTTGTCATCGTTGAATCGAGGGAACCATCCGAGTGCCAAACGTGAAAACTATCATCTCATCACTTTTTCTTCATCTTTTTTCAAATCTTTTTAGTGGCTCTTATTTTCAGGTCAACAATTTTTTTAACCCAGCTCAGCTCAGTAAATATTATTGTTAGTTTAATAAATGTTCTATCAATTCAACAGCAAAACGTTTTATTCACGTGAATAAAAAATTTGTGGTTAAAATTGGCGTTTAGGTTAAGAGTGATTTTTTTCCAAAGCTAACGAATTATTTTGTAAGTTTAACAATTTTTTTTCTCAGCCTAGCAAACATTTTTTTTAAGTCTAATGAACTTCTCTTCATTCCAACGATTTATTCCCGCGAATAAAAAAAGTAGAAATTGAAGTTTAGGTTAAAAGCGCACTGACGAATTTTTATACCGACCGACAATCGCTCCGATGTACTGATTCCTTCTGACGGGATTGAGATGTCCGCTCGGAACGTCGCTCGCCGATACCGATGCCATCGCTCGCCGATTGACCGATTGACGGGATAAAACCCAGAAGAACTTTTTGCGCCTCTTTTGCGGCGAGGCCGTTGAAAAGTTTCCGTCCGAGCAATCGAGCGCTCGCTCGCTCGCTGCTATATCCGCCGACCGGTGAAAATCTGCGGCTTGACTGGTGCCTCAGGCAATCGGCATCACTTATCGTCGTATATACCGGACTGTAGCGCGTGTATCGATAACCACAAACGTACGATCGATTCCGTCAGCTGCGCCACTGCTGCTGCCTCTGCTGCCGGTCCTCGGGGCTAAAGCAGCAGCAGCAGCAGCAGCAGCAGTACAGAATGCTCTATATACGCACACAGCACTGTTTTGTCAAACAAAGTGCCTCGTCGGTCGTTCGTCATCCGAGCATTGGGATTCCAACGATTGGTATGCGCGGCATTTTTCTGCGAAAAAATCCGCAGCTGCGAAATAAATAAATATCGACAAAACAAAGCGATAAAAAAAAATTCTTGACCAGAAAAATGAATTGAAATACAGATTGTATGAAATAAAAAAAAAAATATTAAATAGCGAATAATTCGCATATTATAAGTCGCGACAGTTATGTTCTTTATTCTACTGGGAAATTAACCGCGTTAACAAAAAACGGATATTTATGGGTTTAATTGTCGCGAAGTTTTTTCCCGGAAGACTCGCCGCTGGAATATTTGTCTTGGAATAAAACGCGCGGCGATCGTCGGGAGCGATATGCTGGACGGTAATGGCTCGCCGAAGTCGACACGTAGCGTAGCTTTCGGATGCATGAGCGACGGTCCGGCGATCCCCGTCCGCGGTGGAATCTACACACGTCGAAACACTGCACCGGTCCATGTATATACATTAAACATGCACGAGGAGCACCGCTCGTCGTATTAAGTATACGTTACTGGGATAGATTTGCCATCTTCGCGTGCGACGTGCATGTCCAATGGCAAACGAGAGTGTCGAGATAGCAAAAGAGAGAGAAAGAGAGACAGGTAGAAATATTTCGAGAGGGGAACGGAGTGGAAAAGAGAGAGAGAGACTGACGTGTGTCGTGCACAGTTTTGCTAGCAAAGAGAAGAGCGTTCGAAAAGAGAGAGAGAAAGAGAGACAGGTAGAAATATTTCGAGAGGGGAACGGAGTGGAAACGACAGAGAGAGACTGACGTGTGTCGTGCACAGTTTTGCTAGCAAAGAGAAGAAGCGAGCAAGAAAAGAAAAAAAAAAAAAGAAAAAAAGTTCAGTCGGCGCGTGCCGATCGTTCTTAACGGTCGGCAACGGCAACGTTTGGGTTACGTCACGCGTCGTGAGCCATGGTCAAGTGCCCTCGTCGCGTCTATGTATATTACCGTAATACCTATATACCTGCTAATCCGCGTTTCCTATACTCGTTCACATCGCATGTCACCCATTCGCTTCGCTACCTACGTATTAATGAACAATGCACTGCGGACTTGTTTCGCGACGTCTTTTTTTTCGGCTCCGAATACCGCTCGATGTACTTAAACGACTGAGACTGACCTCTTGACATTTTTTCTCGCATTCTTTCGTCGACCTTTACCGTCGATTTTATTGACAGGTACAATTTTTTTCCCATTAGTGTAATTTAATTACGAAAGCGAAAGATTTGTGCAGGGTTTTTGGTAAGAGTAATGGGTTTTTGGTGTAATGAAATAAAAATGTGTGCAGAGCAGTTTGGAGGGATAATGCAGGTAATGGAAAACTCTTTTTTACGTCGTTTTGAAATTTTTAAACATGCATCTGCGAGATACTCTCGGTGTTGGCCTAACTTCCATTATTCAATGCGAATGCGATCGTAAAGTATATAAAATATACGGTTCTCCACTGTACAACGCGCAGAGGGTGGAGGGGGGAGGTCGCGAATATATGCGCTGTATAGATATATGTCAAAGCTCGTTGCCCGCAAGCCCGAATCGCATCCGGTGTACGAGAGGCGAGCTTTTAACGATCGATAAAATGGGATTTTTATCGATATCGATTTGACGTTTCGCGTCGGTGTGTAACGCCTTGTGTATCGTCTACGTTCATCCAAAATGCATGAAAAAAAAAAAAAAAAAAAAAATGTTTCACGATGAACTTCAAAATAATTTATATGCGAGCGACAAGGAAAAGGGTCGGAATTTCAAGTAAAAAAAATTGGATGAAATCTTTTTTGTAATAGAGATTGGTAATTACGAAGAAACGAGAACCGATAGTTGTCAGGAAAGCTTGGAAATGCGTCGAAGATCCTGTGTCTTAGGTATTTGACGTCATGAGGACGTTGAGGATGATAATAAATACACGTAATACATACCGTTCGCTCTCGCTGTCGATAGACGAAGAAGAATAGAAAAAGAGAGCGACATAGTACGACGCGTTAAGGACGCTGTCGAGAGCAAGGACGTGTGAATAATATATACATGCTATACACGACATATACATGGATGTATCCGGACGTGCGGCTCTCGACCTTGTGTAGAAAAACTCATACTTATTATAATTCCTTTCGTTTGCATAATTCATGATAAACCTTAGTTCTGGACTTTAAATGGAAAAATTAGAAAATTCCAGCAAAAGTTTGTGCGGATTCGAATAGTTGTTTATTTTCAAGTCGACTCGTCGGAAAATGTTCTCGCCTCGAAAAGTTCGGCAGTTCCCGGACACCGCGCGGAAAGCGACGCGGTTTTTGTCGTCGATGTGTGTCTCACGCGAAGAGCCGTCGTCGGTGTTGTCGCGGTTTTCGCGCTCTAAATATAGAATCCACGGCTGTGTGTGGCCGGTACATAAATATTTTTCGGTGTGTCGGAAATAAATGTTATTTCTTTTTTCGCGCTTCGCTCAGCCCCAGAAAGCGTTTCACAATGACGCGTTTGTGCTTTACACTGCTCGGTCCTCGCCTCGTGGGACTAATATTAAATGACACAACCGGTTGATCGTAAATCTTGGCGTCCATGCGGATATTTTTAATTCGTGAAAAAAGCTCTGCTCGTATATTTTACAATTATTTTTTTTTATGTCGTCCCGCTTCGACGACACAAAAAATCCTCTCAAAATGTTCATGTTCACGTTTTAATTTTGTAAAAAAAAAAATACGCACAACATTTTGAGAAAGTGACAGTGAGAGCAGGATTTTTATTAAGAATGCAACTTGCGTCTTGGTTTTATTAAAAAAAAAAAAGGTCTACGTGTTGACACTACGCGCCAGTGTCGTAAAACCGACTTTTCCCGGGCTGTGCCTCGCATTTTACCTGCTTCTCCCGGTTGCAGCGTTCGCGAGACATTCGGAATACGTTCAACAAGGTTTTCCCATCTGCCTCCATTTCTATCGACGCTGGTGCACACGTCGAGCGCGCTTCTCGCGTCCTCCTTTTCATCCTCGCGCCATTCTTCTGTCGCCTCACAACGAGAATCATATCCATGGAAATCAACGCACCTTATAAAATAAATAAAAATTACGTTGCAATTGCAGAAGAAAAATAATAAAATATTATTTCACTCTGCAAGCTCGACAATTTTTTTTTTCAAATTAATATAATATCATATTAGAATAATCGATTTTGTGATTCGCTCGACGTTCAATGGCGCGAAAATCTTTAGAAAGTTCGACTAAAAGCTTTATGTGATTTACTCGTGCGCCTCTCTCTCTCTTTCACTCGTTTCCGAAGGAACCAGCAACGTCGAGGTCGCGCGGTGGTCGAGCTTTCGAGCGTTTCGTTTTTCCCAAGCAGCCGACAAAGCGAACGACGCTCGGCGAGGAATCCGAGAGGAAGAGTCGCCTCTGTCTTTTTCTCTCTGTCCGGCGCGAAGGAAGCCTCCGCAGGAAAAGGGAGGATGGAATATTACGAGAGAGAAATAGAGATAAGAAGAAACGAGCGGCTGGGTGATGCGGTGTTCGACCACCGAGCCGGCTGGGCTTCTTCGAGCCCTCCAGACTGCTAATGGCGTCTCGTCTGCCACGGTGGCTCTGCCCCCGGTGAAGAAAAAACCTCGCCACTCGCCAGACCCTTTTCATTCGCGAGGACCGCTGCTCCCAGCTTCTCCCTTCATCCTACACGTCTCACTATACATATATTGTACATACTATATATATTATACACGTACGCTGTGACTAAAACCAACGGCCTTTCGTACCCTTAAGACTTCAGCCCTTGCCTCAGCCCTTAATCAAGACCTGATATAAATATCTTTCGTCCAAGGGTTCACGACCAGAAGCCGCACTTTCTTTTACTTCTTGCAAACATTTATTACCCCCCTCCCCCCCCCCCCCCCCTCCCCCCTTCACAGCCACCCACGACTGTCGTCGTTTTTGGCTACAATTCATCTGACTTACCTCGCGCTAGGTCCTCTTATTTTTCTTCGTCTCGGACGAATTTCTTTTATCTGAAAAAGAGACATATGCTGTCATATTTTGAGAAAAAAATATTTGTGAAAATTCGTACTGAAATAAAATCCAATTAATTTTAAAGAAAAAATTTTCACTTTTTTAATGATAATCTGTCGAAATTGTGAATTTTATTAAAAGATTTACAGCGAAAAACTGATACATCTACGGATAAATAAATAAATGATACAGAAATATTTGACCTTTGTGCCTAAAAAGAAAGAAAAAGAAAATGTGTGGCACGAGTGAAATTAAAAGGTTTACAGCGAAAAATTAATACATCTACGGATAAATAAATGATACAGAAATATTTGACCTTTGTGCCTAAAAATAAAAAAAAGAAAATGTGTGGCACGAGTGAAATTAAAAGGTTTACAGCGAAAAAACTGATACATCGACCCTGGCTCTCAGCGTCGACGGTGCAATGTCTTCTATCTCGTTGCTTCAATCCCTCGTTTCTCTATACAGGTATCCGCGACCCCTGGCTCCAATACCGTCGTGTCTCTATATATTTCGCTCTCGCTCGTTCTAGTGGCTTACGCGCTATCACTCGTTCTCCCTCTCTCCCTCTCTCTCACTCTGGCCCGCTTCGTCCCTCCCCTCCCCCGTGCGCCTTATCGGTGGCTCTCGCTCGCTCGCTCGCTCCCCCTTTGCGAGTTTCCCGAGGCTCATTCAAGCTCGACTGGCGGACTCCGAGGCCCGAGAGACACGAGTCAGTCGCGGCTGACCCGCCACGCAGCTCTTGCCTTTCGGTATCGCGCCGCGCGCAACCCGTTTCCAAACTGCCCGTGCACAACATTCGATTTTTATCTCTCGTCGACTCTCGTTCGTCCCTTCGCTCACCCTCGGTCACCGCGAAACCTCTGCTTCGTGTTTTCCGCCCCTCGACAGTTCCACCACATTCGTCGACTATTCGCTTGCAGTAAAATAATTTTTTTTCTGTGTGATAAACAGTTTTTTTTTTTTTCGGTTCCCGAGTAAATCTTCAAGATTCGCCATCGATACAACAGCAACGGAAATTTTCGCGAAATTGTGCAGAGTGCAAAAAAAATAATAAAAATATACGACGACAAATTTGTTATGGAAATTAGTTAAATAAATCCTGGTGAAAAGTAGTGCATTTTTTTGTCTTCAGTGGTGCGTGAAGCAGGTTCGAAAATTTAGTGTCTTCCCGGGAGACCGGATCGCAGTCCACGTTAAATAAATTATTTTGTCGTAAGTGTTTTTTTTTTTCCAATTTTCGTTTCGTTCCGTTCGAGTGACAAACACATTTTTCTTCGGTCAGTTCGCAAAGGTACACACACACGATTTTTGTGTGTAAGGAAAACGTCGAGATTTCCCAGAGGCCGCGGGAAATATGCGTCGTCGATTCTGACGCGGGAAAAGCGGGTACCGATCGACGACTAAAAATGAACGCGCACTGCGCGAAATTTTCGGGAAAATTGGCAGCGCCAACCGCTCGCGCGGCGCGCGTGAAATAAATTATTTTCCGTGAGCCCTTTTTTTTTTGGCGAGTGCTTTTTCATCAGTTTTTTTCGTCGCTTCGAATAATCGTTACGCTCGGAGCAATAAACAAAAAAATCGACACATTTTCCTCTACCTCGAGTTCTCAGTTTGAGTGAAAAAAAAAAAAAAAAAAAAAAAAAAAAAAAAAAAAAAAAAAAAAAAATTCAGTGATATCAGCTAATGAATAAATATGTGAGATAAATTAAAAAGTATAATAAAAAAAAAAATGAAAACCAATACGAGATTTGTAATGTGGATGTATCGTCGAATGTGACAAGTGCAAAGCGATGTCAGTAGCCCGGATTATCAGTTCCCAGTCGATTTTCGTTGCGGCGATTTAAAATGTGTGAAAAGTGCTCGAAGACGACGGAAACAAGGCGGCTCGATTGTCGGACGTGCGACGGCCGCCAGGGTCAGAAATGCCCAGCGTAGTTTGAGCGTCGCCAGGGAGCGAATACGAATGTTTCCAGTGAAAGCAGCCCGCAAGTGGATACAGCAGTTTCCGATCAGACGCCCCCAATTTTTTTTTCCTACCTCTCAAGCTTTAATTTTTTTTCTCTCGTCTTCACCTCGATCGTAAAATCGCGACAATACGCGTCCGATAATTATAGATAGCCGAAAGCTCGCTACGGATTTTACGCCGATCGGACGAAACGTCAACACACGAGAGTCGTCGAAGGCCGAGTGGAAGGGATACAAACCGCCGTTGGCTCCACTTCGCCGCGCGGCTTACGATTCGTTATTGAGAGCCGAGAGCGGTAACCGCGACGGCGGACAGTTCCTTGGACGAAAATTCACTTTTGTCGCCCGAAAACCGACGGCCGCCGGTATATAAACGCGTTTTCGCCCTGGCAGACGTCGCTTTATTCACCCGAAAGCCACACATCCGTCGATACAACGGAACGAAAATTTGACGAAATATTTCTCGTCCCTCCAACGAGTGCAAAAAAAAATCTTTAATTAATTCCTGGTGAAAGTTGGTGCATTTTTTTTTTCGGTCTCCAGTGGTGCGAAATGAGTTGAGCAGTCGATAACGTTACAGAAATTAGTCAAAATAATTCCTGGTGAAAGTTGGTGCATTTTTTTGGTGCGTGAAAGGTTTCAGACACTCGCGAGCATTTTTCTTTTTTCGTTTTTTGCTCTCCGTCTCTCTCTTATACACATTTTCGTCCGACGAACGGAGAACTCGAGGAGAGGGCGACAGGCGTGGTGAGAAGTCGACTCACCACTGACACTTGGTACGTGAGTTCGCTGATGATTATTCGAATAGGTATAACACTCGGGTTGTGCATTATACACTAAGCTTACTCCCTCTTTTTTTTTTTTCAATTTGCTCCAAGAATCACGAAATTTTCTTTTCTCGTTCAAATTGTTCGTTTGTGTAAGTTCTTCAAGAACCAAAAAAATATGCCTCGCTCGATAAATTTTTTTTCCCCAACTTCGGCGGCGCAATGAATGCCGAGGCATTTGGCACAACGTTCCGGCAAAGATTTTTCGAATTGCACGTGCCGCTCGTTAAGCCTCCTCCCCCCCTTGAAACGAGAAAAGTTTATACCAAGTTTTTCATTATTCGCCCACGTCTGGAAGACTCGGAGCTTTCCGTCCTCCTTTCCCCGACGCCTTTCACCCCTCGAAAGCTCCCTTATACACTTTGTGTCAGTACCATTTGTGTCGTGTACCGGTGTCGTTGTGTCAAAATGACAATAGGAGAAAAATACATAATTCCAATAGAAAAAAATTAAATCAGCTTACGACTCTACTTGATACTTTCATTTTTTTGTGAAATTCCAAAGATATTTGCGGATGAAAAAAAAAACAAAACTATTTCCTGTATATTTTCAACCTAATCTAGGAAAAATTGGCCGCTTTCCTGATTAACCCTTATTAACCCTTCCAATTGGAGCCTCGAGATTTTCCATTTTCGCTCGAGTAAACAAATCAGCGGAGGGGACGCGGAATAAAATGCGGGAATTAAAAGTTAACCGGGGATTAGTGTCGTTCTGTGACGCGCGCGACTCTTGCTGTAGGGGGGAGGGGGGAGGGGAGGGTGGGGTGGCTATACATCTTTCTTGTTCTCGTCGCGGGGAGCCGGGTGAGGAGTCGCGGACGTTTTCCCTTCGACCCCGGGGATCCCGAGGCGGCTCTCTTAACGTCAACGGTTAAACTTAACGCAGTTAAGGTCCGGTGGTAATTTAAAATTACTACCGCGCGCACTTTGCCCGCGGTCGACTCACTGCGCCGACGGAATTGCTCGGAATGATTTTACGGTGAGCTCTCTCCGCTTGCCCTTTAACGCTCGTTCTCACATTTTCTCTCGCGACTGCCGTTCATTTAACTTTTCTAACTCCCATGCGAGACACCGGCTCTCCTCGTTTTTACGGAAATTACATAAATTTTCGTTAATTATCCTTCTGACACATTGACCTCCAAGGGATAACATCGCCCCTAAAGGGACTTAAATATAAACCCCTTTTTTCTCGAGAGAAGCGAAACTGACGAAAAATTTCATTCAAGTCCACTGAACAATATTATTTCGAGAGAAAATATCGGCGAACGCGTCATTAATTTGTTATTATTTTCTGTCTCATATTTCACGATAACAATGTCGATAACATCGATATTCCACCGATAAAACAATCGATGCGTCATCGCAATTACGATTCATATTAATTCAGACGTTGCAAAAATATCTGTCGCTCTTAAAAAAATCCAGCTATGCAAATAATCATTTTGCTGTTTTTTATAACATCGTTTTTTATAACAATCGTGAAACAAATCGGAGATTCGGTTTGGCACGGAACGTAGTGTATATTATTCGTAAGACGGGTGCAATATGCGACGCCTCTGACAATCTGAAAGGGAACAAAATGGTTTGGAGACGGAGGCACGTTCCGCGTTGCGGGAGTAACGTGCAAGACGAGCGCATAGCGTGAGTTGGCTTGTACAAACAAACACGCTGCTTGGCCTCGAAACACAGGGGTTTTAAAGGCCAACAACCAGACAGAGAGAGAGAGAGAGAGAAGGATCGAAGGCCCGTGGAAAAGTGTGCAATAATCCAGACACGATGTTCTCGTTGGCCGAGGCGATAACGAGGTGAGTGCAGCGCGATAGCGTCTTGCGCGAGCCGGCGTTTGACCACATTTCGCGATTCGCCTCCAACTTCCCGACCGTGACAGTTAGCACCGACGAGCGATACGGGTCGCGCATTGTCGGCCGTTTACACCCGAGCCAACTCTCCTGGGAAAAGACGCAACGTACGAAACGCAGCACTAAACAAAGCTTATATTATTTTCATGTCGTGCGGACATAAAAAAAAAATGCTGACGGAGATTTTATTTAAGTAGAATTATTCAATTTTCCTTACTATATTATAATTTTTTTGTATTATTTTTCTGGTATCCAATATTCCAATGGCAGTAAGAAATAAAAGGTTTATATTTTTTTTTCGGTCGTAATGTATATGCATGACCGGCTTTGGCAAATCTTAATGGAAATTTCAATCGGCACTCAGACCTCCACTTTGCTACGTATTCCGTCGGCTAACTTTTTTTTTTCGTTTTTTTTTTACATTTCCTCGCCGAGCGGAGTCTCGTATTCTCGCACGATTACACCGCCAGCCCGGTACTTCTCCGTTTACGCTAGGTGGCCGTTGGTGTCCCACGTGCTCTTTCGTCGGTCGGCGCAGGAATTTACGTCTCATTACTTTTACGACTTGGATGTTACGCGAAAACTAATGAAAAAAAAAGAACCAACAAAAAGATAGAAAAAAAATATGTGACTGGATCACGATTCACACGTGCAAAAGATTTTCGCTGTTGTTTGTTCCAATTTTCTTCACTCGAAAAATATTAGTGTCAAGGGTAAAAAAAAATACGTCGAATTTGTTGCACGTTTCTTTGCTCGCATTTTGCGTGGATAATCAGGAATAGAGAGAAACTGTAGCGACAGCGGAAGCCTCTGGCAAACACGCGCGGAGAATGCCAGCGAATTGTCAGAGCATTCGCTCTCGAACAGTTCCCGAAGAAGTCGAGATTGAATTTTCATCCGAGCTTCCGAGGCGCCTTCCTCATTGTCAATAAAGAGCTTCTTTTATCCACTTTTTTTCCGCTCTCCGCGCCGTTCTCCCGTGAACTACATTCTTTCGGAGCGAAAAAGGCGAAGGTAACGTGTTCGAAGGTATAAAACGCGCCTTTCCGGGCGAGATGCGTGAATAAATTTTCCGGTCGGGCGAGACGCGACGTCCCCCTCCCCTCCCGCAGAGCTTACCAGCAACCACTTCCGTTGTGTGGTCAATGCGGCATCGCAAATCCATTGATATTGGTTTACATGTTACACTCGCTATCGAAAAAAATTGGCGATTTTTCCACAATGGAAAAATGGCCAAAGAAAAATTGGTCAATGAAAAACTGGCCGAGGAAAAAATTATCCAATGGAAAAAATGAACAAAGAAGAATAAAAAGCGATAATTTATTCTATTCTATCATATGTCAAAAATATTTCGACGATTTTTTCGTAGCCTTGACCCAGAATGGTCCGAATTTTGCTGACCGCAAGCTCGTTGCTGTGGCAACGAGCTTCCTTCGTCCCTGAAGACCCTTCGCCAAGGGACTTGGCCGGTCGAACCCCTCCGGGGAAAACCCACTTCCTGTATTTCCACTGTATATCATAATATCATCCAGAGTTTACGCCATCCGAGTTGTTTATCATCAACAAGCGTGATCGATAAATGCGCCGATAAAAGCGCGGGCAGATAAAACGGTCAAGTGCAACGTATTTCAGGATCCCGACAATGTCAATATAACGTCGGCGGTTGGTAGTGAGCCTCGAGGCGCAGCGAGTGACTGACTTACTGACCGACGAGAGACCCGAAGACGCTGTAGTATATTTTAAGGTATCGCGAGCCGCCTGAACTTGATGCCGTCCGTTTCGCACTGACATCAGCGGGCGACGCTGGGCGATGAGTTCGCACGTGTGTTGGGCTTCTGGCGTTTGGCCACTTGTCATTTTAATGACGCTGCATCGTTCGCTCTGGCGTTTTAATGCGATTTTGGCATGGGCCACTCTGTGCGATACTCGGCAGCGTCGATCCGCAGCAGCAGCATCAGCAGCATCAGCAGCGCCACCGTAATATCAGTTTGTGGCACTTGTCGCTGATTTTGGATAAATACGTAAATAGCAATCGGCATCCGTCGATGCGTTCGGAAATAATTCGACCCATTGATTCACGAATTAATTATAAACCTTGCGATTAAATCGTAGCTTGGGCGATATTTTTGTGTGCCAGATAAAATTTGCCTTGAATTTTTTTTTAATTTGAAATAAAAGTGCAATTGATTCTAAAGTAATTTTTTTGTAATGATAAGAAACTGTTGATTCGTGAGTAGAAAAATTGTCTAACGTCTTTCGACTGTGCGCGTATACAGAAATATGTCACAACGAGATTCCGGAAATATATCTTCTCGAATAGCTCGACGAATGGAATGCTACGTGTGCGGCGAGCATAAAAATATGTTTACCCGGACGATCGGCGAGGAGTGGAAAAAGGATCGGAGAAAATAATACATTGCGAACTCCTGGCGCTCGGTGCACGCGCGACTTTGGAATACGTGTATCAATGGAATGTTCTCGAGTGAAAAAAAAAGACATTGGAGAGGAAGGTCGAGTGAAAATTATAGGATAACATCATATAATAAAAAATTAACGGTGAATGTTAATTAATGTATAGGATACCGAACACTTTATAAAAGTGTTCAGTGCATTCCACAGATGCAGTTAAAGCAACTGCATCTGTGGACATTGTACATCTGTGGACGTCGATGCGAAGCGTTGGAAGCGGCAGAATGAGAATAAGATATAGTTGGAGGGTCATAGCCGAGGACTCGATCGTAAATTCGGTGCATCGTGAGCCGACCGAAGAACCCTTAGTTCGGATAGTACCTGGCTCACCTGAGCCCTCTCGTATATGTTTCGAGTTGCCGCTGTGCGGCTGCTGCTGCTGCTGCTGTTGCTGCTACTGTTGCTGTGCCTTCCAGCCGCAGCCGCCGCCGGTGCACAAGCCGCTACTCACCGATGGATATCGGGCTGGAAACCCGTGGAAGCAACCAACTACGACTCCCCATGGACTCGGTTAAGACCCCTTCGCGTATAGCCCGCTCTATTAACGTGGAGTTATCTTCACTTTGGAAACTTGGGGAAACCCAACAACACACGCGGAGCGTACTATACCGAGGCCGCAAGCTCGCGAAAGCACCTGAGCTCAACGGACCCCGTCGATAAGGTCCGCCAGTAATCGTTTTTCGCGTTTTTCTCATTGAATTTTTTATTTTTCGGGCAAACACCTGTCGTTTTTGGAATCAGCGAAAAATTTCCCATCGGATAGGGTTTTTAAACTTGGCGAAATCGAAAATTTTTTTTTCATCAAATTTTGGGAAAAATGGCAAGGGGTACCCTTCTAAAAATTTGCGATTTTTGAGGGTCAACTTTTAAAATCTGCAAAAAATCGAAAAATCGAGATATCACGTTCCGCCTGGCGGCGTTCTCTTCGTTGAAGAGTCTTCTTTCGAATGAAAAAAGAAAATCCCGATTATATTGATCCAAAGAAAAATTACACCGATTTTAGTAAAGTGCCAAAATTGGGAAAAAGTGAAAAAGCGTTTTTCGCATTTTTCTCCTACAATTTTTTCCTTTTTGGACAAAACTCGGTTATTTTTGGAATCAGCTGAAAATTTCCCATCGGATAGGCCTTTAAAACTTCGTTAAATCGAAAAAATTTTTTTCGCCGAAAATCGCAAGTGTCTTCCCTACGCCGGCTAACCTCCGATCGCGCGCTAGTTGTTCCTAGTTGAATTAAAAAGTCTCTGCCAAGACAGCCTCCGTTAAAAATCGCTTCGGTTCGTCCCACCTAAGCATAATGTCCTTTTTTTTGTCTCTCCTCGGCTCGTATTCTTCTTCTTGGCCCCCATTCCTGCCGTATTATGCATTCGATCTTACATAATACAATATATACATAATGTATATATACACACACTATAGAGATAAACCGACGGGGGGAGAGGTCGCAGCGGGCGTCAGCGTTTTTGCTCTGGCAGCAGCAGCAGCAGTAGCGCCTCCTCTCGAGAGGCGCGTCGCGAGGGTTCTGGCCTGGGTCTGGCCTGGCACTCGGAACTCTTGATTAATGTAAATAAGGAGGATCTCTCCGCGGCTATTCGACGGGATCGGTGCTGGGGAAGAAGTAGAAAAGTTAAAGCCGCATAAAATATGAGGGCCGCAAGCCGGCGGACTTCGAGGGCGCGAGGTAAACGATCTTTATAGGTTAGGAGGCCTTCTTTATAGGTAAAATGGCCTTTCCCGACACATTCGGCGCGAAAAGAATTGCGAATGCATTTTTTTTAATATTGTTAAAAAAATTATAATTGATTTAAGACCATCTGCCATTTCACTGTGTATTTCACTTCCTCGCCTAATTTGCAAAGTAATCGTGTCGCACGTTCGAAGCACCGAGACGTCGATTATTCGCAGACCCTCCCAGGAGTTCAATTTACGTTTTGGATATTTTCCAGCTTGCCAATGGAAGCAAGAGGAGAGACTGCGAGCAGACCGAACACTTCGGGAAAATTTGTAAATTCATAAATAATAATGAGAACAAATTGACTTTAGCTCGAGACGATTGGAAGGCGGGTGAAAAAATAAAATAAAAAATACCGTCGGAGTGAAAGGAGAAAATACGTTCGTTAGTGGCTGGGTTCGCCATTAAACATTTTTCAAGGAGGTCAATCGACGGCTTTCGACCGTCGAGTCGGTCTGCCAATAACTATCGAATTTTCAGATATCGTAACGAGCTCACTCGACGTTTCGCGAAAGGTCATCGTAGTCGGGTTGCCTCGTTACAAAATATATATACACGTGTATAGTACACAATGTGTGTACTCTCTCGCATAGTAAATACACACGCAACTAACGCGACCAGCCTAGTTTGCCAAAATAAAACGCACAGAGCTCGATGCTATCAATAAACGTCGAGGAAGCCAAATAGTACGAGCACCGACCGCGTGTACTAAAACCCAACCTTTACAATGTGGCTTCAATGAATTTAATAAAATAGATAAAATATTTACGTTTTCCTTATTTTGTATTCGACTAAATCCGCTCCGCATTTTACGCTCGTTAATAACTAATCCCACAAAAAAACCACAATTTCGTTTCCCACAGAATTATCGCAGATTTTTATACTCTGGGATAAGCGATAAAAAAAATGTGTATAATATTTCCCCGCAACTGAGTTCTGAATAATTGAGAGATTTTGCAGTATATACATTTTTCAGGATTTTCGCGAATATTCGATGAATATATTTTTGACGCAGGGTTCGATATTTATGCGTTCGATAATCCTGCGGATATCCGGCTTTGAATTTTACTTATTTTTGTCCGATTTTTTCAGATTTTTTATTTTGCCGTGGAAACGCAGGTTGAAATGTTTTTTTTTTTCGTCGATTCGTCGGACGGATCCCGCTGAGTTATTTCGGGAGAAAGGGATAATAATAAAATTCACGGCTGTTGACATTTATTTACGTGCGCCGCGATTCAGGGACAATGCCATTTTTCGAGGACAATTAAAACGGCCGCGCGTCACGACCGAAATAATATCGACAACAGGTGCGCGAGCTACTTTGTCAGCGGCGAGATTTTTCGAGGTTTCCTGCTCTTAAAATTAGTCCGAAAAATTCAAGCTGCAACATTTTCTGGCAATCATTTTTTCTGGTAACATTATTTTTCCCCGCGCTGTTATAATAATTATCGTTATTACAAATCGACGGTAATAAAAGTTGTCGGTCGAATCGGTATTTAAATTAGATTGTGGAATAAATAAAACGGCGCATAAATATGGAACGAAGCCGCGCGACGAGCGAGATAACGATTATAATTTTCATCGTTTGTCCGCTATTCTCGGTTGTCGCAGTCGTTTTAAACTTGCTGTCTCGGCCAGAGCCAGAGGGAAGCAGCAGCAGCCGCAGCAGCAGCGCAGATGCAACTTCTTATCTCGACCCGACGTGCGGTCCGATCGCCGAGCATAAAAGTGACTCCGGCCAAGCCAGATTCATTGTTCCGCGCCTCGCAAACACTCTCCGCCTGCTGCAGACTCCTTCTGCATGCGCCACCGACTACGATAGCGACAACCAATATACATCTGTATATATTTCACACACAATAGCGAATTCTGCAACTTAGTTTTCGTGCTAAATAAGCCGTAAGCAATTAATTGCGACAATCGTGCATTTTTATATTTCCACCTGAAATAGAATTATAAAATAAACAAATTTCGAAATTTTATTGCTTATAAAAAATTGTCGACCAAATACGTGAAATTGCCCATAGGCACCGAGGACGACGAGTAAAAGTTGAATCAATGCTGATTGCGCAACGCAGGATGCGGCCGGCGATGGACTTTCGTAAAATTGATTAGCCTCCTGAAAACCACGAGAACTTCGTGCCATTCGAATCAAAGAATCTCGCAGATGCCGCAGGTGATGCAACGTCGCCGGTGCGCCGCGATATATATATAAGCCCGGCGACGACGGAGAGTGCAGGAAGTCGACTCGGAGCAAAGTCACGAATGCTCGAGAGCCGGCAAGGAGCTCGTTTTTTCGCTCGAGATTCGCATCGAAGCTTTTTACGTTTGACCCTAACGATCGACTTATTATTTTTCTCCGTCGTCGACTCAAATAAAAAGCCGTCGGAAATTCTTTCATCAATATAAATAAATACCTCATGAATTAATTAAAAATTTTTTTTAAGATATATACTACATTTATTCCGAAAAATGTATTTGTAAAAATCGTATAGTAATATTGTATATATTTTAATGATTTTTCCGTGGTTCAAAAGAAAGTCGACAATTAAATGAGCAACGAAGATAGAGGGAAAAAGAGAGGGGAGAGATGAGGCGAACCCCTCGAAGCTCCACTTTTCCATTTGCCACAATCGATCAGTATTATTGCGCGTCCAGGAGACGAGATATAATGAGGATCGCAACAGTGTGTTTTATTGCAGAACGCGCGCGCCGACGCCAGTGATTCATTCGTTGGACGAAAGAGAGACAGAGGGATCGAGATAGAAAGAGAGAGAGGGACTCGCGACGACTTCGCTGACAGTGAGAATATAGCGCGAGGAATTATACGAGCCGCAGCGCTGAACGTGTCGCCGGTTGCGGATTAAACGATCGGAAGTGTCCGTAACTACTTGAGGACTTGGACGAGCGCGCGGAAGTCATTGTCAGCGCCATCGTCGCGCGTCCAATCGTTTAACTCACTCTCTCACTCACTCTCTTTTTCTCTCTTTCTCTCTCGGCGCACGAGACTCAAAGTGTCGGACCACCGGAGCACTACTGTCACGCGAACAGACCTACGAGGTGACTCCAAACGAGACGCCAACATTTTTAGTCGGCGAAATATTTTTTTAATTTAATTTTTAATTTAATTAATTAAGTTTCATTAGTTTTATATATTTTTGCTATATTTTTGTATATTTTGTTTCATTAATACGATACAATTTTATTGAAATCCTGACCTATGAAACATTTCTTTGAAATCAATAAAGTAATATGCTAAGATAGTGTTATTGTTTCATTGAATCAATGAAATGTCACTTGAAAAAAAAAAAAAAAAAAAAAAACGGGATCGAAAGTCACTGAAAAAAAAAAATATTGAGAATTATTTTGAATCGCTCTGTAGGCGCGATTAAAGTGTAACCGCGTTGCGAAAGTATTGCGCGAATCTCGTTGGCGTTGTCCGGGTTTCGTCGCCTGCATCTCAAGCCGACGATCGTCGCGACAAGAACATTCGATAGGTCTATTATTCACTTGAACGAATGACCACGTGCAGCTTCTCGGCTCGTCATCCGCGACCGCGCCGCTGCTACTACTGGTACAATGCCATACGCTTGCTGCTAACCTACCGCTGGTTTCTTAATTCCATACGGCGAGACCACCGCACGCAGGTCGACCGTCCCCGTCCCGGTTCCGGGCAGCTCAGGCGGCTCACGTGCTCGGCGCACACCCCACAAAGCTATTCTCGGACGATGTTAGCGATCTAGCATGTGCATCTCGTGTCTCGCTGTACGAACACTGCCTACGTGTTAACAATTCGTCGCATCATTTTTTTTAATAAAGAAAAAAAATAAATCAAATAATAACATTGAAAAGCTTGACAGAAAAAAATTGATTTTTGCAGTTTTCTATTTTTTGGACAAAGGACAGTGCTTTTCGAAATCGGCAGAATATTTGCCATTGGATAGGATTTTCAGATTTTTGGATATCGATATATTTTTTTTTTTTTTTTTTTTTATGCAAGAGGTTACACAACGCAGCGCGAGTCTTATTTTCGCCAGTTATACGCACGATAAAACGAGATTCCCGTCCACCCTACCGTTCGATCCGGCAATTCCGGTTGACTGGCCGGGCCCGCGCCTCCGGCGGGTCGTTCCGACTAACTTTGGGGAATTCTTCGCGTTCCCTCGTTTTTTTCGCTGCTAACTGACTGAGCACGAGAAAAAAAAAACGAATCTGTCGTGATAAGACTGCGGAACGTTCCCGCGTTTTTAGTATCGGTTCCACCGAAGCAAAGAAAACGAAAAAGCTTTCAGTATCCCCGGCTGTCTTATCGTTTCTCGCTCTGAAACTTTGTCGCTACTTTTCTTCTTCTTTTTTTTTTACCTCACCCGAATCGCTCATTTGTGCCTGGACCCTTTTCCCTCCCCCCAAATTGGATATGCAAAGAAACTTTTTCGGGGGATGGTGAGGGAAAAAAAAAAGATAACGCATAAATTATTACGCGATAAAATGCGAACAATGCGAAAGAAAAAAAAGTTAAAAACAGTAGGTTTAAAAAGCACATTTTTCACGCTTTTGCAACAGCATTGGAAGTGTAATATTTTTCGTCGTCGTTTGGGCGAGCGAAGGTGATTTGGGAAAATTTCGTCGCGCGTGCTGCGTCTCATCTATAAATATCTATCAATCCCTTCCGACGCCTGTTGTCTCTCCCCGCGAGTAAATGACATTAGGTCCGACCGCGCGAGTGACGAGGAGCGCGGCGAGAAGGGGGGAGGGCCGACACCCCACGAGGGACAAACTATTTCGAGGCGCAAATACAGTTATAACGCTTATTTGCCCCCTCGTGCGAGCCTCGCTTATGAAATAAAATTATCGAATCTCCGGAAACGATTGGCCTGATGGACGGAAAATGAGATCAGCGAGAGTGTTGATCAGCTGTCAGCGTCGTCATCGGTGTCGCGTCGTCAATCATAATTGTCGGTAAACGCAACGTTTGCCGTTAATCGAATTACCGACCATAATATCAGACACCATTTCTTTTCATTGGACCTTTATCGCCATTCATCTTCGTCGTTTTTTTACCTTCAAGTTTTTTTTACGTAAGGAAAAATAAATGTATTTTCATTGCTGTGCACATTTATTTTCAACGTAAAAATCTGTAGAAAAAAAAAAAATTCCTACGAAGTCAATTGAAGGAGGTATTCGCGCCTCGCAAAAGAAGCTTAATTCCCGGCGCGTAGTGCGAAGGAAACGCACGGGGAAAACCAATGGAATTATGGATGATTTAGGGCGGTGCGTGGGTGGCCCGATCGACGAGCTTCTCGCGTGAGCACGAGCTTTACTTAACCCCGTATATGGCGCCATCGCCGCCACCCTCCGCATTCCTGAACCGAAAAACCAAAGTTTTTTTTCGCCCACTCATGTGAAAATTCGCCGCGCGGATCGATGAACGCGTGCGCGTGAATCCCGTTAGTTGGAGAATACGTCGAATTTGGTATGTTGGGCAAAAGCGAAGAATTCCATCGTCGCAGCAGAGCGAACGGACAGTGAAACGAAGTATCACATTTTTTTTTATTCCACCGAGAAATGTCGTAATGGTATATTTATTGTGTAACAAATAATATATATATGATTTTTTTTTTATTAAAGTGTTCAAAGGTAAAAAAATGAGAATACGCTGTTACAGCTGTTAAATCTCGCAGACATCCGTCACATTGGTCGACCGTGAAGAGGGGCACCGTAAGAATTTCGCGAAAAGTATACTTTTGACAGGATATTTCATGGTTCGAATATTTCTCTGTCGCCCGGTATTAATATCATATCCCCGGTGTCCCCTTGAGATATTGGAGAACCAGATGCTGGGAATGGTTGCGTCCGTTATTATTCCACACGCGAGGCTGCTGGAAATCTGGAGAGCCCGGGTGCATATATCGTGTGTCCCACGTAAACTCTCGCGGTGGGTTTGTAATATGGCACGTGCATAAAGACACACACACACACAGACACCATGCATGGGTAAACACGGGCGTTATGTCAATGTTTTCACGAGCAACCGGAGCGCCCCTTCCGGTCACATGATCAAGCGCATTGTGCGCTGTGTATTTGACAATTATCCGTGAAATCAACGTCGCGCGCTTTCGACGCCCATATTATCCTCCGGCCGCCCCTTTTCCACGGCTGCTGCGATATCGCGACGAGTGACGGACAGCAGAACACTCCGCTGACGCTTTTGCGACTTTGCGACTGTGCAAATGTGTCATCAAAGGTATCGCGAAATATCAGTCAATGTTCCAGACAAAACAGAGCGAATCAACAGTCGACAACACATTTTTTTACAGATTCCTTCCACGTTCTAATTGAGTAATAAAAAATGCAGTTTCAAAGTAATTTGAATAAACGTGGCTTACGACAGACCAATCTACCCCATTTGTATCATAGCACGCGCCGCTACCCAATGACCCTCACTCCTCGCTCGGCTCGTTGATGATTTCGCGAGTCGATATGCATGAAATTTTCGTCGGCCGCCTCATCGAGCGTTGTCCCAGTCGCTAATGACATTTCGCGTAGCCCCCAAGCGGGGTTACCCTGTTTTGGCAAAATACCCAATGGAGCGCACCTAAACGCCACGCTTCGTTGCTCCACTTATAACCTATAGGTATATGTTTGCACATGGCCGACGTTCCATTACCCAGCCCAGCTCAAGCTACGGGCGTCAGTCTATAGTGGCCCTTTACCCTCGAATTTCCCATATCGTGATTTCATTCAGGCTTTCCATTATGGTCAAAGTTCGACGAACGTTCATCAAAAGCTGCACCGCGAGTTGGAACTTGGGACAGCTTCTGTGTGTCCAGTTAAGGGCCATAATATGGTTTTCCGATGTTCGTCTGAGGTTGGGGCAGTCGTAATTGTCCCACCAGGGCTTGGAACGCTTTTTTGGGCTCAGCATTTATAAATCTTGACACGGAGTAGAATATAATCCCGAAATTACGGTGCAATCTGCGTTCGTTGTAATCATATCGACATTGACGATCGCTTCCAGAATCGATCTCGATGAGCTGCACTAAAAGCGACCGGCGAGACGAGAGGTCGTTCATTAATATATAATATAAGGAGCCCACCGCACACCAGGATGAAATTAGCAATTACCGAGCGGGTGACGAAGCGAAACGAGCGACTCCCTCCCCTCCCATAACGAGCCAACAATGAGGTCGAAAGATAATTAGCCGTGGCAACGTGCTCCGTTTCCGTGCACGGTGATATGGATTAATCGAAAGCTCGTCTTCTTCCTCGCGGATTTTCCTGCATGTAACTCCGGGGAGAGGGGCTCTCGAGTTTTCTATCACCGACGTCGTACGATTCTACTTAGGCCTCTCAGCGTTGCCCTAATTACCCCAACGCCGCCTAATTGTCGACGATCAATCAAACGAGCGGGGTCTCCCGACAAATTGGCTCTTCAGATTTGTCCGTCGTGATATCAGAAGCCATATTTTATCGATTCGTACTTTGTTGATTAGCGGTACAATTAACAGTGCCAGACGTGTGCCAAAACTGAAAACGTTAATTTATGTCATACGGAATAACCTCGTTCTTTTGTCCCATCTGCTATATACTATTCGCTACTTTCCGTTCGCATATTGATTTCGCGTTCTCCCTGCGTCGACGTATCTGGTTTTATTGCCTCACCAATGTTTTCCCACTCCCTGATACCGGATAAAAGAAGGCAACGCAGAGTGAAGGTGAAGGGATGGAGGGGGAGGGGTCTGGTGATGGCTCTTTGAGTCTTGGTTACACAAAGAGGCAGTTGACCCAAAGGCTGAAGAGCCCATTGCCCATCATCTTTGCTTTCGCACAACTCTGTCGATACCAGAAGCACTACGATTATATCGATTTCGATTAGGACCATCCGAGAATGTCCGACTTTCCTTAATGTCTCCTATCTCGTCTCTTCCTTATTTTCCAAAAAATATTCGGTAGCAAAGGTCATTGAACCTATCCAGAAGGTCATTTTTACCGTGAAATAAAAAATGCAAAAAATATTCAGAAAAAAATTCTTCCATATTGTCCAACTCAATTTATTTCATCGAGACCGAAAAAAATGTCACTGGAACTCAAAAATAATGTCCAGAACCGAAGGTCACTGCGAGTCTGTCGAGAAGACCCATCCACGTGTCAATGAGTGTGTCGAGCCTATCTTGATCATCCTGGCCGTCGTTTTAACGATATTTCCGGGTGTCGTCGCATCTTCCTCGAAGCGCCGACGGATATTCTGTCCCCCTGTAGTATTTTTACGTATCCGCTATCATTTCCCGAAGTCCTGAGCCTCCTTCGGCCCATCTCTGCTTTATTCGCCCTCTGGCAATCCGTGTGTCGTTTCCTTCGACTTTCCGCTCTCAGCGCCGTTTCTCCACTTCCTCCGTTTCTATTTTTCCGCTTACACATTTCGCACCCCCGGAGTCTTTTCCACCGGTCGGCCGACCCCACTTCCTGGATCCCGAATTCGCAGTCTCATTCGCGTCCGCATCCCTCTTTTCCCACCTTTCCGAGATCTACGCGCGTGTGGGGACTTCGTTGCCACTTGCCTTTTACGCCGCATTATCTCAGATCCCAGGGAAAAACGGCTTACGACCACGGTCACGACCCCGCCATTATTTTCGCGACTAGGCGAAGGCCTCTGATAGCGAAGCTTAAGTCCTGAGAGAAAAATACGTACATCGCGCAGGGGTAGAATCCAGTCGTTGCGCTGAGAGCGAATGGCCTATATCGAAAAAAAGTAAGAAAAAACCGTCACTGAAAATTGGTCCGAGGTACCAAAAAATCCGCTCCAAAAAACGGCATCAATCCCATCACCAGCGATGCTACCTTTTTCCGACGATGTTTGGTCTACCGATTTTTCGCAATCACACCGGCGGCGAAACTGGTTTCGCCACCGAGCCTGGAACTGGGTATTAATTATCGGACCGCGACTGTGGAAAGCGCCGAAGGGTCCAGGGTTGTAATCCAACCGGAAACGCGCAGGGATATATTTTTTGCGTCAACGAATCGTGCGTGTATATATTTTTTTCCCTGGCCGCAGGAGCGCCGCCGGGAAGGATATTTGGTTGCGGCACAGCCCGCAGTCACAGGCGGAATTTCGCAAATTGGATCGCGATAAACCGGACTGAAAGAAACGAAAAAAAAAAAAAAAAAAACTCACGAACGTGGAAGGAAACAAAAAAATAATCCTCCAGGCCGGAAAGCGGCGCCGACGCAATGCCATTCCTTTTGTGAGAGCATTAACCAAATTGACGGGTGTCCATGACGAAAGTGAGACCCCTTGGGCGCTGAAGACTTTATAGGGGCGCGCGGGATGGTTGGAAGTGGGTGAGAGAGAAAGAGAAAGAGAGATAGAGAGAGTCGAGGGCGTCGAGGGCGTCGGAGATTTCATTCAATCCGAGCCATCTCGGCAAATTGGATGCCTCGCTCGCCGACCGAGATTTTCCGACTGCGACGAAACGCGAGCTTTAGCCGCGGTCCGCTAAAGGATTCGAGTATGTGAAAGCTGAGAGACTCGAGACTCGTGCCAGGGGTATGCCAAGGAGGAGAGGGGGTATATCCGAGACTTCCTTCTTGATATCCCGGATATCGCGGTGCAGTGCACCGGGCGAACTTCTTTGCCTCAAATCTCCGTCTCTGCTGAATTGCCAGGCCTCCGATTCGTCCATTGTAGCCATGTTTCTTCCGGGGATTGGTTCGCGGATTTCTGTGATAAGGAAATACGAAAGGGTCGATTCGAAGGTGGACAAGAGCTTAACTCGAGTTGGGAATGAGGACGGTTTTGACGTGTTCAATTCGGGTTTGGGACAGTCTTGAACCATCGACTTGGGACTTGGGACAATGTTGCTGCATTCAGTTAGGCTTTGCAATGGTCAGTTTGGGATTGGGACGATGCTACTGCGTCCAGTTGGACTTGGGACGATTTTACTGCGTCCAGTTGGGCTTGGGACACCTTTGCAATGCCCAATTTGGGATTGGGACAGCTGTTCCCGAGTTAAGTTGGGCTTGGGACAATGCTCCGGTGTTCAACTGAGGCTCGGAGCCATTCTACCGTCTCCTGTTTAGGTTTGGGACAATAAAGCACGATCCTTACAATATCTGAACAACGTTTCGCTGTACAAGAGGTAAGCGTGTTCCGCCTGCGTCCTGCTTACATCTTACTAAGTATTAATTTGTCAGTCGCCGCTAAATTTCCCCCGAACAAACTTTGCAAGGGTTTCTACATAGAGGTTTGCATCGACGTGTCGAGTTCAACCTCTCGCACCCCTCTAAGGTCGTCTGCCAAGTTCCCAACGCACAACACAGCTCTTCCACACACAGTCGAAGCCGTTGAGGCTTCACCCAGAGCACTCGGAGGCAACTGAGCGACTGCGGAGGCGGCGCACCCGGAGACTTGGAAGTGATGGGAATATATACGCGACGACGGGGAGAGAACAACTCGACGGGGCGAACGACTCACTTCTGTCCCTGAAACGTCGTCGCGTTCTTACCCCCTCATTAATAACCCTCGCCCCTCAGAACAGTTTAACGAGAATATTCGAGATGCGGGCGTCGCGATAGTCTCGCGACGAAGACCTGGGAATGTTTTGCGAGAAGGCCTCAGCCACGTGCGAACATCACTTCTGTCTTTGAGACAGAGGCATTGAAACACGTGTCCTTGAACGAAAGAGACAGAGCGACACGACTATCGCTTCTAGACTCGGCGAACAAGTTTCTTCGTTCTGGCTGAAAATTTCTTCGACCCAACTACTCTTCATTTAGTCCTGACAAAAAATGTCGAATAGCAGCGACGAAGTTGCTCCGAAAATAACATCGACGAAGATGTTTATTCCTCGAAGGTTAATTTTTTTGTTTGTTTTGTTGGATTTTAATTCCCAAAGGAAAAGCTCTTTGGCGGTAGATTAACTCTGCGTCGATGCTGGTCGATCAATCAACGAGCCATCAAAAGCCCCCAAATGGTCTGGAATTTATGGGCCGTAAAAATGTGAGATTCATCATTCACGACAAATGGATCCAAGTCGAACATCGAGTGGCTATTAAATAGGTTCGACGAGTGACTAAAGATTCTTACGGTACTTTTTATTTTTTTTTACCTCGTCTCGAGGATTCTTTCCGACGAATTCGATCAGGTCACCGAAATTATGACTTTGTCGTAAATACGAACGATTGTTACGCCGCGAAATTTTTTTCGACAGAAGAGCTTTTTGCTGTTTCAATAGCCGCGTATTGGTTGACTCGTGTCTAATGAACGCTCGCTTCATTTTCCAATTATTATTGGAAGAGGAGATAGAATGACGAGTTACATTGTCGTCGACCAATGTCGACGCAAAGCCACACGCGATTCTCTCTGTCTCTCTTTGTCTGCCTCTCATTCGCTCCGCCATGAGGCAACCATGCAATATCGAAATTTGAAAGCTCGCGGTATTCGTCGGAATTAGCGCTGACCCAATGTCCACTTCGAAGCGGCCTCAACGGGCATAGATAATATTCGTGCGTATAACGAACAACGGAAGTACTCCCCCTCCCACCCCTTCATTCACCCCTCCCGCCGTCCCCCTGGCGACCCGAGCCGCGTCTACCTGTGTCGGGTATGCCGGTCGCGTAGTTTCAATTTTCCAATTTCCAATCGTTCGATTACGCAATTCTATCGCCGGACCGTAGTGCTCTACCGGCCAGTCGGGATTTTAATTAACGGGTTACAAGGGCTCTCTTTACTCTATCTCTCTCTCTCTCCGTCCCTCCCTCTCTACCTCTACTCTACTCCACTCTACTCTACTCTACTCTACAGGGTGTCCCAAAAGTTTTGTAGTCTCTGTTTTTTTTTTTCAACAAAAGCAACGAATTTTCGTCGTAGCAAAAATATTTCCCACGTCCAAAAAATAAATAAAAATATTTCTCCTGCCCAAAATAAAAATAAAAAATGAATCCCTACCTCTTGCAAAATAGATTCTTGCATTTCCGTCGGTGGGCGCACATTCGTTACGTTTTTATCGCCGCATTTGTAACCGAAAAAAGAGAAACGAAAAAATATGACCAAGGTTGAGGTTATCAATGCTCGCATTCGTCAATCTATAAAACGGGCGCTGCTCGATATTTCAACGATTCTGGGTACAATCGCACCCGCAGGACGGGGCGGCGGCGGCAGGGCCGGGATAGGGCCACCTGAGGTCCCCCGCGGGGTTTCGAATAAAAAGTGCGGTTTCGCGAGCGCGAAGGATCCACGGAACGTGCGGGAAATTTATTCGCCAATCGTGAGGCACGTGCGAAACGTTTTGCTGCGCTGCTCGCCGGAGGAATAAACGCGCCGTCGGGGCAGTTGCGAATAATCGAAGGGGAGTGAGAGAGAAAAAAGAGAAAAAAAAAGCAGAGGGTGGAGCGAAGTTGCAGAGGAGGCGTAATCGAAAAATTGAGAATGTTTCTACGTGACCGGTAGATAAGCTGAGAGAGGGTTATGGGATAGGCCGAGCCCTTCGGCTTCGAGCGTTAAAGAGGGATCGACTTTCCTCTCCCGAACGAGCGGCTCGGCTCCCTATCAAATCCACCCTCGCACGCGGGTACACCGACCTCTCCGTGACTCCCGCGATTCTCGTTTATTTCGCAGAGCTCCGACTCTTTTTCCCCTCTCTCTCGCTCCGGCCGAGTCCTCTCGGCCGAGCCTTCCGGCTTTTCGTCCGGTAGCTGCGTCGCGAATACACATCGCGAAAACACAACGAGAAAGCCTCCCCGGAATTCGTCCGAACTAATTTCCCCTCTTTTATTCGCCCGCCTGGGCTTTGCTAATTAACGCGATATACGAATCCTGAATACGAGGACTCGCGTTTTACCGGTGAGCTTTTTAACAGACATTTTCGTCCATCTGATTTTTCGGTGTCGTTCTGATGGAGAAAAGCGACGACAAAATTGGCTCGAAAAAAACGAGAAATAAAAAGAAGTGTTGAATTTTTTTTCATTGATTTCTATCTTCTTTTTATTTCAATGAAAAATGTCATGGCTCCAGATTGTAATTCAAATTGAAACCGTAAGTTGAAAAAATAAATAAATGAAAAAAGAGGGGAGTCAAAAAAACTATCCACAGGTAGGTGGCATGTGTGGAGGTGAATGAGGGAGGGTGCAGGAAAGCTCGTCGAAAATCAATTTTGTCGGGCGTCTCTTGGGGGTCGACACGGGCCGAGAGCGCTGAGTTAACTGGAAAAGTTGTGTGTGAAGGTATAAAAGTGGGGTGAGGAAGGGGGACACCCCTCTCCCATAAGGTGGGATAGGGGGGTTCAGGTGCAGAGAGTGTGGCACGTGTGTGGGGTCCACATCCACTCGTTAGCCCCCTCCCCTACCCCCCCCCCCCTCTCCCCTCCTCCCTCCCCTCCAGCACGCTAGACCGCAGTCTCGCTAAATGAAATCGTGTCGAACGACGATCTTGGTCACTTACAACGTCACTACGAATAATAATCATCCGGCAGCGACGGAGCGCCGAGCCACCGTTGCGTGACGACTGACCGCCCAGTCAGCCGGGAAAAAAGGGAGGGAGTGAGAGCGAAAGAGAGAGAGAGAGAGAGATAGGAAGAAAAAGAAAAAAAAAACACATTGCGTTTGAAATAAATCCTAAGAACAATCATGGCAATTGTATCTCGGCTCTGATAAAGTAAAAGCAAAAAAAGGCCAAAGACCTGTGGCTTAACCCGATCTGCCCTATCTTAATCTCCTCGCTCGACTCAATTTTTCCCCACCGCCGTCGCAGCTCTGCGATTGATCCTCGTTATCTTTGTTATTATAGCGAAATTGCGGCACGCGGTGGAGATTAAAAAAACAAAAATCTCTTCCTGCTCGGGGAAAAAATTGTTATCGCGATGAAGCAGCAGGCGAAATGTTTCTGCGACTATTAATCATGGAATGAAAAAAATTAAAAAATTAAAAAAATTATTTATGAGGGGACAAAAGTCGACAGACATTTTAAGAACTTGCGATGAAAATATTATGTCTTCAATTAGCGTCAATGAAGTCGTCGATTGACTGTGCGGAATAATATACAAAGTGCAAATGCATAGTTGCGATAGTGAAACCGTATGTCGATGAGGGTCAATCGACTCGGGTTGACCCATCGGACGTGAGTTTCGCTGCTGAGTCCGTCGCTGATGACAGGAGACGTCGTCGACGCAATTAATACCGAGTCAATCCCGGATAAGCCATCAAACTGTCGTTTATTAGACTCGCAATGTTAATCGACAGATCGGGTTTGAGAATCAATGTGTTTGTCCTCTTCATTTTTTTTGCCGCACGCACACAACCGTTTCATTGATTCAATGAAATTTCAATGAAACGTTTTCGTCTCGATGTAGTAGTACAGGAATAAATCGGTCGATGCGCGGATCCTTGAACCACAAACGAGCTCGGCTCTCTTGCCTCGTAATTCCTTGATCGTTATGTCAAACTTGGTGCCTTATTCATACATTCATATACATCCTGTAGTAGCGTAACGCTCGGCTATAACCATCCTCGACCGTATAGACTGTCACTGAATCGACAACAAAGAATGACATAAGCTGTCCGAGAATGTCTCTCAAACTCAGTATGTGTACTGCATTTATTTTTTTATTTTTTTTTCATTCATTTCAATAAAATGTTATCTTTGGTATGAGAGACATTTCATCGAGTCGATGAAACTGTTCCACGTCCTAAAAATAGTCTCTTTGGATCCATGAAAAGTTCATATTATTTGAAGTACATTATTTCATTGATTTCAAAGAAACGTATCGTAGGTCAGGATTTCAATGAAATTGTATCGAATCAATGAAACTTTTTCGTCCAGTTTCAGAGACTTGGAATACTCAGCGGCAAAATTTCGTCGAGTCTCACGAGCCTCACTCGCGAACGGCCGCACCGTTGGGATATTCGCACAGCCGCAATGCGCAACGAGACAAGCGCGAAGGTCGTCCACACTATACGCGATTCCCATCGACCGCCGATGGTAGCCGGATTCCGGTGTATTCCGGCGAAATCGTCTGATTTATGAATGAACCCACCTGAGGTGAATTATCATTCGATCCCCATCCCCAGGCCACATTTATACAGATATTACGAAACCCGCAGAGTAAACCCGCGTTCATCGCGAGAGTGTCAATAAATGCAAACACGTCGAACACAAAGTATCAAACCGCGCGACGTTTGGCTTTGAGACGTCAAAATTGTCGTGCAATTTCCATTTTGCCTCCTCGCCGAGTGACCGTGACATTTTTTTTTCCCCGCCGTTTTTTTTTCCCCTTCTTTTCTTTCCGGTCTTTAATTTTAGAGCCCGCTGAAAGCTATAAATAGACACGTGTTTTCAGCGTTGTAAACGTCACGTTTTTCGTGCCCTTAAGGAAACCGTCCACGGTGAATGGGCGAGTTGTTCTGCTTTTCCGCGAGGCTCTCTTATCGATTTCCTTGAAATACACACCGCGAATGTTGCGGTTGCACAAACACGTGAATATATAGCGCATAATATATATATATATGTGTCGTTGGCATATATATTCGCGTGTATGTCCATAAAGCGCAGCGTCGGAACTACAGCCGCGTAAATACTGCATCAGCAGGGATACCGGAGCAAAGTTTTTGCCGGGTGTAAACAGAGTCTATACTTAACCGAGCCGCGCGGCAGCAGTCTTGACACCTTGAACTGTGACAATGAACCGTCGCCCGGGTGGATGCGACGTCCTCGGCACACACACACACACACACACTGCGTGAGAACTCCAGTCCCACAGCGCGTAGCGAGCCGAGCGAGTCCCCTCGATATAATTACCCGTGTATATATATCTATACCGGTTAAGTGCGCCAACTAGACGGGTTAATTGCACCGCGTGCATTTTCCGAGACGTCGCTCGTATCGCACCGGGATACACATATGCGGCTCAAGCTATATCCGCTATCTGTCAACCCTCGCGAATGGCCTGCAAAGTGCGTTTATCCTGGTCAGTCCTGATCGCGTTGACCGGATATTACCGGTGGATCCGATCTACCTTTTGGAGTCTCGATCCTTGAATTTTAGACTGATCGGTTTTTTTTTTATAGATAAAAATGAATTTTTGTGTGGTTCGAAATGTGTGTTAATTCTGTTAATGGGAGATTTTTTTTTTTTCATTATGTGTGAAGATTTCTCGACTATATAATATGTGAATGGCTATTTAATTATTTCATAATTTTTCGTTTACCCAATTTGTACATTAATTAACCTCCTTTTTCAGTCAGGAGTCTTTTTAATTTTTATAAAATTATTTTTACCAAGTGAGGTATTTTTCAACGCCCATAATTTTCACATTGCTGATATAATAGACGTATAATATCGTTTCTCGAACAACCGAGGAGCGCTTCGGTCGTCCGAAAGTGAATGGACGCGCGCGAATACAAAATGTATGAGCCACCTGCATGTGCTCTCGTAGCAGCACCTAATAATAAACTTGTTGGACATGGTTTCTCGTATATTAAGCGAGCGAACGAGAGAGGATACGTTGCCGTACGTGTACGTACAATGCACGCGAGTTGTGTAACTCCGCGAATGCAAGGTCACGGAAAGACCACTTGCTCGTATTCGTAATACACATACACACACACATACACGCGTCTCGATGCACCGTGCGAGGTGCAACACCTCGGCGAGGAGTCAACGCGAGTCGTACGTGTTCTCCAGCGCGATCGCGGCTATGGACTTCCGGTTCGGAATATCCCGATTAGCATCGGCCTCGCCGTAATCGTATTACGCTATTGTGTTTCTCACTGTTTTCGCTGCGAGCGTTCTCGCCTCTCGAAGGCGGCCAAACGACTCGTCCCGCGCGAGGACTTTTATCGTTGCGCTGCTAAATTTATTTCGTATTTTATTTCAGCCATTTAAAATTAATAACACATTTTTTTAAGGTACCCTTGCCGTTTTTTTGGCGAAATTTTTTTTTTTCGATTTAACGAAGTTTTAAGACCCTATCTGATGGGAAATTTTGCGCTGATTCCAAATATGACCGAATTTTGCCCGGAAAATAAAAAATTCGAGGAGAAAAACGCGAAAAATGTTCTTCACTTTTGTCGAATTTTAACGCTTCACCAGAATCGATGCCATTTCGATTTGGATCGATGGAATCTTGATTTTCTTTTTCCATTCGAAAGATAATTTTTCAAGGAAAAGAATGACGCCTGGCAGAACGCAATATCTCGATTTTTGAATTTTTTGCAGATTTTTAAAGTTGACCCTCAAAAATCGCAAATTTATAGAAGGGGTACCCATTGCCATGCAATGGGGGGGGGGGGTTGCCCTTGCCATTTTTCCCAAAATTTGCCAAAAAAAAAATTTTCGATTTCGCCAACTTTAAAAGCCCTATCCGATGGTAAATTTTCCGCTGATTCCAAAAACAACCGGTATTTGCCCGAAAAATAAAAAATTCCAGGAGAAAAACGCGAAAAACGATTTTTTTTTCTGCCAAACTGCCAAATTTCGCGATCAAGGGAAACATTGTCTCCTTCTCTGTCATTGGTGCGCGTATGCATCGACATTGTCGAGGAGCGATTCGCGCTTGCGGAATGTACAATTCTCGGAGAGCTTCTCTGCGCTCCGCTCTCTCTCTCTCTCCTCTCCTCTCCTCTCCTCTCTCTCTCTCTCTCCTCTCCTCCTCTCTCTCTTACTCACTCTCTTGCGCACGGTGACGCATTTATGGCTAACAAAGAACATCCTGGCGTAACTAGCCGCTCGCGGCTTTGGAGCCATTCAATTTAGGTGCCTCGTGCGCTCGCGCGCTTGCCTCTCTCGTATACGCCCGAAGCTTCCGACACAGCAGAGTCGACGTTCTGCGAGCGCGTGGGAATTGGCCGCGCGCGCTCGCGTTGTATACGCATAAACACACGTTGCGAGGGGCGCGCAGCGGCGGCGTCGGCTATGCAGCGGCAATTAAATTTCGCTCGCGCCACCAAGCCCGATTACGAGGCTCCCGCCGCGGCAGCTCTCAACCGCGACGCCGACGCCAACGCCGCTCGCAGAACGTCGACTCGGTGTGGCTATGCGTGTATCGCGGATGCTGTGCGCGCATCTGGAAAACAATATGTCGCTCTCTCCCTCCAGCGACCCTCGCTCCCCATACCGACGGCGCCTGCACACCCCAAATATTCCATTCACGCCAACGGCGCAACGACGCCGCGGCTCTATACCCCCAATTATGAACATTTGCCACATTATTCGCAGGCTTTTTTTCTAATTACATTTCTTTTAGCAGCGAATTATTTTGCGCGGTTACAGAGCAAAGGGTGTGTTTTTTTTTAGAAAAGCTATTTTGGGTTTCGGGATTGCGCTGATATTTAAATTCGAGATATTTAATAAATAAAGAAATTTAATAAATAAGTGTATTAATTTAATAAATCAATACGTATTTATTTAATTTTTTTGTAATAAAAAATAAAAATAAAAATATGCCGCCATATCTGTAATATATTTGAAATACATATTAAATACATTGAAACATATGTTTCTCGATATATATACTTTATTTCCATGCGGGTATCGCAGCAGTATTTGCCCTGTGCCTCGCCCAGTCGGCAACGCTGTGGCACCCGGGCGTTCAGCGTAAACCGAGAAGCGTAAACGCACGTCGTAAACTCCTCGTTAACGTGCCTCGGCAAATAAACGATTGAGACTACCCCGCGCGCTCAAACCGCGCTCGCACGCTCGTTAATGAGGTATATATCGCTCGGAGTCTCTCTGTGGGAATGGGTGCGGCGGGAGCTGAGATTTATTTAAACAAATCCGCCTCGACGAGTATTCACTGAAACGATGATACATCGAGACTCGAGTAGTCGACGACGTTGGATCGACAATAACCTACAATAATAATAACCGCAGCAGAGGCTTCGTTGAGGCGAAACAGCTGCACCAAAAAAAAAAAAAAAAAATGGGATTTCGACTCACGAAATTATTTTACCACTGATACGATCGTTTAATCAAAGTCATTCACTGAAAAATATTTGTAAACTAATAATTCGAGCGAAAGTAATAATTTCAATAAAAAATCAAGCCAATTTCTGTTCAGAGGGAAGGAAAAAAAAATTAGCCGTCACTTAACTGTACCGAAGCGCTTGAACCTCCGTAATGAGCACGCGAAAGCCCGGAGACCTTCACTCGGCCGCGAGTTTTGCGGGCGCGCAGGGCGAGTGCTATGTATACATACGCTTTTTTCCCTCGCAAGCTCTGTACTTTATTTCGTTAGCTTTTTTTCGCTCCGAACCGGCATTAACAACGCCGAGTACGACAGGCCGCCGCGCTCGGCGGTGGGTGCGTATATAGCGCATAAATGAATATGCATATAATTACGCGCCTAACCATTTCCAAGCGAAGCAGCCAGGCCGCACTAACGACTAATGATTATAACTAACAATCGTAACTTCGAAAACCTGTGGAAAAAAAATGTGTCCTTTGAAACTCGAGCGATACAATTTTCGTTTGTCAAAAAAAAAAGGATGTTCGAATCAGATTCTTCCGTTTTTTCGAATATTCGGAAAAAAAATTCGATGCCCCACAAAAGTGCGATTGCGGATTCGCTTTCCGAGGGCACACATCTTTTGCTTTCTCCGCGTCTCAATCCGTACGCAATCCCGGTCGTCCTCGCTGGCAGGCAGCCCGTCTACAGGCGAAAGTAATGCATTCAACGTCAGAGACGAGTGTGTTGTGATCGCGTGATGATAAAAAAAATGAGAAAAAGAGCGAAGAGTTTATTCCTCGACTTACCGAAGTCGCAACGACGAAGAGAGAGAGGAATGAAAATATGAAGAGAGAGGGGAAAAAGTGCGAGGAAGAGAGGGGGAAGGCGAATGAGATGGAATGCCGAGTGTACCGCGAAGCTCGGTGGCCTTAGACGCGAGGCGCGCGAGAGGCGACGACGTTTATTGGAGAACGCGTCGCGCCTCTCGCATAACTCCGTCGCCTGTCTCGCTCATCCCTTCACCGCGTCGACGTATAAACATGCTATTTTTGCGGCGTGAAACCGTCGCCGAGTTTTCCGCTCGGCTCTGTCTTCTCGCAATACCGATTCCTCTCTGCTCTGCAGAAAAATTGTGATTTTTTTATTTCTGTAAAAAATTCTGTAAAATAATTCTGCAAGATTCCGCCGTATCGTCATTGTCAATTATTTTCCATCGTTCGAACGTTCGCCCCGTGAATTTTTTTCGATTTTATTTTTAATCATCTGCCCGAAGCTGCACCAACGATCGATGCTCCATATTTGGGCGCTCGGAAGTCAACGGAATTCATTTGATTGCGAATGGAATTGATAGCAGTCGATCAGTATTTTTTTATTTTTTTTTATTGTGTTATATTTGTCACTCATCAACGTGACGCACCGAACTCCATCCCAATTCCAATCAGCGGCCATCTACCCATTTTTTTGTGATAGAAAAAAATATATAGGTCCCAAGGTCTCATGGGATAGGCGAAGACACCCCAGCAGCCGCGCAGAGCTGAGTGGAAATGGAAAACGCGGGATGATGGCCAAGACGAGAGAGACCAGACAGAAATGCGAGAAATTCTCATTAGAGTCAAGACGAGGGACATCACGCACGCCTTGGCATTGATCTTGAATGCGGCGAGACGTGTCCTTGACCATTATCATCTCCCCCTTCGACCGGCGACTCCGTGAATTCTGCTTATATTTCTCGCAAGCAAATAGCACGTGGAACGCGTCGATCTGTTCGTCCGTGAAATAAAGTCACCTCAAAATCATTTACAGTTTTCCAGAAAAAAAAAAAAATGCAACAGCTACTTCATCGAATCAATGAAACTTTTTCTCTCTGCTTTTCCACCACCTTCCCACAATTTTAATCCTACTCGTCTCCTCCCTTTTTCTAAAATCGTATCACAGCCTTTCAGAAAAAAAAAAAAAAAATGCAACGCACCTATTTCATCGACTCAATGAAACTTTTTCTCTCTGCTTTTCCACCACCTTCCCACAATTTTCATCCTACTCGTCGCCTCCCTCCTCCAACCACAAACAACCCTACAAATCGCCATCGCGAGTGGCAAAAATGGCACATTCTCCGCAAGAGATAATACTGCTCTGTGTATTCGGTAAATTTACAGTAGCGTACGAAGAGGAAAAAAAAGTGTGAAAAAAACGTAGTGTGTACGAAGAAAAATACGGCTTTGACTAATCAAGGATGAGAAAATGGCATAAATTGAGCGAAAGGGGTGGAGAGATGGCAGAAGCTGTGGGGGAGGGGAGTGGGGGAGGGGAGGGAGAAGTAGATTGCGTAGATCCGACGGGAAAACGGAAAAACTGGATAGCAGCTCTAACGAGAGAGGAGGATAAATTTTTCCTTCTCCCTCCGGCAACACCTCCTCCCAGTCCATCCGTCCGTCCGGTCCGTCCGTGTCTGGTCGCTTCGCTACCTCCTCTCTGGCATTTTTCGAGAGCCCCGTCATTCTCTCCGGCTTTTCCGGCTTCCTCGTTTCTCGTTTACTCGACGAACGTGCCGCGAATGCGCCGAGCGCGCCTGAGCCCGGCTACCGCTCGTCCAGGCCAGGCGCACCCCCCGGTGTAACGTTGCAGTAAAGTCGGAAGTTGGATACACGAATCGTAGATTTTTACGCTCCTGCTTTATTCTTCCTGTGCCACGACGCGTCCTTTTGACGTTTTGTCTCTTCGTTTGGCTCTGAGGGCTTCGCCCCTGACTCCTCGGCCCCATTGTCGGTGCTGCTGACCTCTTCCCCCCTCCCCCTCCGACTACCTCCTCCCACAGACCATTTTCATTTGAGAGAACTCAACTGGCCGACCGTGAAAAGTCCCTCGCCAGAGTTTCCTCGTTACAGTCGGGCGGAAGAATAACACCGGAAAAAATAATCTTCCACTCTGTCGTGTAACGAATTTTCGCGCTGGTGTAATTTTTTTTAGAAATTACACGACGTATTTAATCAGCGGCTACGAATTATTTTGAATGAATCAACTGACTCCGAAAATCCCTCTTTTAAAAATTTCATGAGAAACCATTTTTTTCCCACTCCGAAAAAAAATTCCCTACAGTCGCTGGTCACAAATTGTACCACAAAAAAATGGTCACTCGACCCACGAGAACTGATTGATGACAATGGGTTACCCGAACGTTCTCCATCTCAATTCACCCCCCAAACTAAGTCTCTACTTTTTTCCTGTTTCAGATTCTGCATTCGCCTGCACAGTCACCAGAAAAAAAAATCGCCAGCCTCAAAACTGATCATCGACCCACAACACCTCTTCAAGATTCCCTCCAAAGAGTCTTCTAGCCAGCAGCGAATTTTCACGCAGCTACCGTGAAATTCCACGGCGGATCGTAAAAATGACGTCAACGACAAAGACCATCCTGGAGCGTAGGTTGATCGCCTCGTCGGTAACTTAATTCGCGTGGCCGTCGCTAGAAGTGGACCTTAGACCAACCTTCAACGTTCCGCTCTATGTCAACGTTGTCGAATCGTCACAAGATCTGCGTCCTCGCGTGGCTAATCGCAGAGCGGGGTCCGGCCGTAGCCGTCGTCATCACGTCGGTCGTCGAGCCGATGATGGCGACGACGACGACCTCGGAAGCCGGGGATGTCGCGTCCTTCGACGCGGCCTCCACGACCCTGGCCGACCTTCTCGTGAGCAGCACCGACGACGTCTACGCGAACGACACGAACACGACCCACCTGACGGAGGACCTGGTGGACGTTCCCTTGGCCGTGTCCAAGGGTTGCTTCCTAGGCTCGATCATCCTCGCCGCCGTATTCGGCAATCTCCTCGTCATCGTCTCCGTGATGCGTCATCGAAAGCTCCGCATAATCACGAATTACTTCGTCGTATCCTTAGCCCTAGCAGACATGTTGGTTGCAATGTTCGCGATGACCTTCAACCTGAGCGTGAGGGTCACCGACAAATGGCTGTTCGGTTACTTCATGTGCGACGTGTGGAACTCGCTGGACGTATATTTCAGCACAAGCTCGATACTGCATCTGATGTGCATATCGGTGGATCGTTACGTCGCGATAGTGACGCCCTTCAAGTATCCGCAGAAGATGACGAAGAAGACGGTGGCTTACATGCTGATGGCGTGTTGGCTGTCGCCGGCGATAATATCGTTCGTGCCGATATTCTTCGGTTGGTACACGACCGCCGACAACGATCAGTACCGTCATCGGCATCCGGACGTCTGCGAGTTCAAGGTCAACGAGGCATACGCCATCATCTCGTCGAGCATATCCTTCTGGATACCCTGCACGATAATGACACTGACCTATCTGGCGATCTTCAAGGAGGCGAATCGTCAGGAGAAGGACATGCACAGTCGTTTGGGTACTGTGATGCTACTGTCGCCGAGGCCGAGTCGCGATCTCAACAATTTGAACGGCGAGCTCAACAGCGGCGGCTCGTCCAAGACACTGACGCTCAACGAGATGAACACGGATCATCATCTTCACACGCCGACCAAAGACAAGAATATCATAAAGATGAAGAGAGAGCACAAAGCCGCGAAAACCCTCGGTATCATAATGGGCACATTCATCCTCTGCTGGCTGCCATTTTTTCTCTGGTACGTCACGACGAGCCTGTGCGGCGCGCGATGTCACTGTCCCGACATCGTCGTCAGCATCGTCTTCTGGATCGGCTACACGAATTCGGCCCTCAATCCGATTATGTACGCGTACTTCAATCGTGACTTCCGGGAGGCCTTCAAGAATACTCTGCAGTGCGCCTTCTGCTCGCTTTGCAGGAGGGAACCCTCCGACCTCGAGGCACTAGACTTCCGACGGCCGTCACTCAGGTACGACATTTTTTTTTTTTTTTTGATTTTTTGCACCTTGAAAAATTATAGAAGCAACGAAAATATATTTTTTGCTCCTCGCTGTAATATATCATCAGTGTGTTGCTATGTAGTGTTTTTTTGGTTGTATTTTTACAGATTTGACGACCGAACGAAGAGCATGTACTCCGAGACCTACATAACGCACATCGATCGACGAAGATCGAGCGAGTTCGGTAGTAGCCTCTGAGAGGAAACCAAATTTAGATTTTAAGTCGCCCAACTTCAGCAAGACAGGAGAAAAATTGTGGAAAATCCAAGAGGAGACAGAAGATGTGCAGAGAATCTGAAGAAAAAAAAATTACCGCGTCCAGCCGATCACGCAACAACCATATATTATTACGAAGCAATTATTATTATTATCGGTTTCATTATCATTGTCATCGTTAGCGTATTAACTGAACACCGCGATACTTCACGATTTCACGGTCACGCCCGGTACACGAGGCTTTCTAAGGAAAATTGTGAAACGCGTTCGTAAGACTTGAGTTTGATTTTATTTGTACGGTTTACGCAGATATGTCCCTTCCCCCTTTATTGCCAAAGTTAGTATAGATAATTAAGTGTCCAAGTAAGCAAAGCAAAAAATGTAGGTGCGAAAGTTTGTGTGTCTGAGCGAAAGAGAGAGAGAGAAAGTAAAAGTGATAAAATGCATAAGTGAGATTTTTGAAATGTGTTGGTATCAAAAACGAAAAAGAAAACGTTGTATGTGCACTGAAAAGGAAACGAAAGGCGGTTCGCCACTGGATGGCTAAGAAAATAATTCACTCTAAATCAGGGCCTATCTAGAATCTTATTAATGCGATAAGTTGTAGTCGATTGTTAACAGGAACGGAGGGAAAAAAAAATTATATATATATCAATTTTCTTAATACTTGAAAAAATGTTTATCGCCGTTTTTATATACGAGTTTTCATCCAATAGCAATTTTATAATTACGTTATACCTGCTGGCGAGGTAACGAGAGAGCGAGAGAGAAATAGAGAGAGGAAGAGAGAGAGAGAGAAAAAATTGTATAAAGATGCCGAGAATAGCAGAAAAATGTTTTTTTAAGTGTTAACTCAATTATGACCTTTCCTCGTTGTTATTTATATGACTTTTTTTTTTCAAATATATTTCTGGCAAATCCGATGATGATGATTCCTTGTTGACGTTGCTTTTCCACGCCTTTTTCGAGTATTTGGGTCTGAGAAACATGGTCAGAATAAAAAAAAAATCGTACCGATGTCATGTGCAATATCCAACGTCGCTGCTCAAGAGCCGAATACAATTGTGACGATGGTCACCGAGAAAATATGGACTTTTTTAATTTTCAATATTGTTTCAATTAGAAAAATCCATACTTTTAGCAGTCGACACGCGATCCTCGCGATGCATAATCCAAACTCGCCGCGGATTGATACTACACTTTTCGAGCCTGAGCAACACGACGAGTAAACTAGCGTGATTTTATTTTTACCTGCTCTCCATCCGCACCACACGAACCCGTTTCAGAATCGCAAAAGTTATAATCGTCGTTACGCTAATTGTATGATTCCCGACGACCGATAATACGAGCAAAACAAAATTACGAGAGAATGAACGTGAGAGAGTAAATAGTGTTGAACTGGAACTGAATAACGATGCAATAACAATAATAATAATATTAATGATAATAATAATAATAATATTAATAATGATAATAGTATATACTTTATAGGTTACTCATCCGATGTAACGATGGATCTCTTCCTTCTAAAAAATGAAACCGTAAAAAAGTTGAGAGGAATGTTACGATTTTTTTTTAAATTCAAAATTAAACTTGCAAAAAAGTTGTCGTCTGGTTGGGGCAAAGAATCAACATTTTTCTAAGAGAGGAAGTGAAAAATGGGAAGATCGGAGATCCATCGATTACTTGTTGTAAATAAGTTGTAAATAAATTATCGAAAGGACGAATGAGAGTCCGGGAGTTATGTCTAAGGTAATCGAAGAAACTGTTAGAAATCGCGCAATAATGAGAACGAGCAAAAGTTAAAAAAAAAAACAGAAAAGAAAAAAATTACGTAAAATGAGTTTTCTTGGGCTCGGAAGAAAGCCAAGTGTTCGTTAGCCTGTACGTCTTGTGTAATCTACTAGCGTACCTATACCTTAATATCTAGACCCTCCATATTAAAAAAGGTAAGATAAAAAAAAATTACCCCCCCCCCCCCAAAATTACCTAATGATATTCCTGCGTATAAACAATCAAGGGCAATATATACATGTAAAACAAATATAGGCAATCTCGTAAATGACGAAAAGAAAAACCAAAAAAAAAAACGGTAAAAAAATAACAAAACGAATGTTAGACAAAAAGATGCCAGCGATTAAATTAAAGACACTCTGAAAACGCACACCGAATTCTCGATCGTACGAAAAAGCTACGATTTAAGTGCACGCATATTTAACAGATACGCGCCCGAAAAAAAACACACAATTCATATATAAATATATCACTAAGCTAGCCTCGTATATATTATGTACGTAATTTCCTGACAAAATAAGAAAAAAAAAACAGAAACAACAATAACAAAAAATACACCAAAATTGCGCAAACACGAACACGAAATTGTCGCCACCAATTCACGATGAGACGAAATCAATATATAAAAGGAGGTTATTGTGTCGAACAAAGGAATAAGTGTAAAAAAAAACAATGTTATAAATAGGCTAATTTCACTGGACTCGATCGACTCGCAAAGACCTTCGATCGTGTTTTGTAAGCGGGAGAAAAAAAATTATCGATTTCCCCGTGATTTCTCTAGTCATACACCAAGACCAATGCAATGTAAAAAAAAAAGTCGAAACGGCGGAAGACGAAGCGGAGGACGAAAATATCATCGAGGGCGAGGGCGTCAAAATCGTGCGAGCAACGCAATCACAACCGAGCTTTTTTTTTCAGCTGATCATTCGAACCCTCTTCCCTCCCAACTGCTATTTTTATTCGCGCGATTCGCCGTCGGTATAAATCGCAGCAGCAGAAGCAGCTGCAGCAGCCTCGACCGAGAACCCGGATATTATTACGAATTTTTCTCTGCGTCCCCGCGTCCTCTGTACCATTATTGTCGGTTCGTACGCCCGGAGGACGCGATGGTAATACGTTTCGCCCGAGGACGAAATTCCTATCCGATGGAGAATAAACTTTTATTCGCGCGAGTCAAAGGTCCGCGAAAACCACGTTATGTCTGCTGTAATAACATCTATCCAAAAAATCGTCGGTCCAACGAGGCAATTATTACATATTTTTTTTTTACTCCTCATCAACGAGCAGGAAATTAAAAACCTTGTCGAAGTCATTTTTTTAATCAAGAATCTGGGACGAAAGTTGCCACCCAACGAAAAGCAATCATGATGTATTTTTTAATTACACGGAAATTTTTTGATTGGTGCAAAAATTGATTTTAGTGTTACCTCAAAATCTTGATTAAATTGTTACAAAATAATAACCACTGGGACAATTGGGCATTTACGAAATAAAATGACGGAAGTTTGCTGCCACTCGATTCCCTTGATTGCCGAATGATGAAAATATATATATATGACGCGCGATGTATCAATAAAATGATGACACCGGAGTATTGACGAAATATATCTCGTTCGGACTAACGCGCGACGTGACTATCGGTGTTGGTGCGCACGCTGGTTGTTTTCATCGACGCGGTGGATACCGCCAGCACATAACAGCCGGAACAGGCGGCGCGCAATCAAGATACTAACGAGCTCGCACGCGCTAACAATGAGAGCATTATTCGCTCGGATCCCGGTACAAGGTTTGCGAAAAACACAAAACGTGGCAGTACACATTTCGCGCGTGTCCGTTGCGTGCAGCTACACACGACGGAAATCCACAACCGCGTTACTCGAGGCCCGACGAATTATCCCCATAAAAATTGATGGTTTCCACAGTAGAAGCCGCGAAAAAATAGGCTTTTCTGAGGATTTCTTTTTACCACAAAATAGGGCAAAACGAAGACGTCACTGCAAAGTGCTGCACAGCCGCCATTTTTTAATTAATCACTCCAAAAAAATCCTCGTATACAGTCACTGATGTATATTACAAACACCCTTTTTTTGTAGTATTGATTTATATTGCAGTTTTTCTGAAAAAAAAAAAATCTGCAAAAAAGCCTTTTTTTGTCGGCCTCTACTGTGGCCTAACCCCTTAAAAAATCAACAGCGAGTCTCGAGCGGTTGTCGTATGTTGTGTTTCACGTGTTGCCTCGCGCAGGTTACATAGAAATATACATACATGTATGAATGGTGCACAGTACAAATTACGTCATGGCCGCCGTTGCCAGAGCCACTGCGGGTAGTCTTGCCACACGAACGCGGATTTTTATCGTTATAATTCCAGATCCCTAAGGGCGAACGTCGAGGGCGAGTCGACTCGTACCGCAGAACGCACAGAACCGCAGACATTTTTTTTTTTTCGTGCCTACTCCGACCGACAATTCGCTGGGATATGCTTATCGTAAGGAACAAATTATTCACAATGGAACCGTAGGCAATAATAATGCTAGGATTCGCAATTACCAATTTTTAGCCCAGTACGAAAAAAAGGGAAAATGTTTGTTTAGTGGTTTTACGTGTATTTAAACTGCAGACATATCGTGGTTTTTATTACTATTTTTATTTATTATTTATTTGACCAAGCCCGTATTACTTTAATTGCGTCACGAAAGTTTTACTCGCATCAGTGGAATATGACGATTACAAATGCTTCCACTAATTTCGAAAGAAAAAAGAAAGAAAATAAATAATAATAATTGTATGATATATCGTATAGCTCTGAAATGCAGAAGAAAATTCTTAACAGTTCCAATTCATCAAACGCGAATTCTATAGCAGCCCACTCATTTGCCACTCGTTTTAATAATAACGACACTATTATTAATGGAACATACGTATAGAGATAAATCTTAAGCAATTAAGAGTATATAAAGAAATGTATGATGCAATAAGCGAGAGGAAGCAAATTAACTGATACTTTTATCAAACTGAATGTGTCTCTGTAAATAGTAAGTGTATAAAAAAAAATAATAATAAAATAAGAGTACGAGCAAATGATAAAAAAATCACTGTATAGTCCACACACACTACAGATATAGGTACGAGAAAAAAAACTATGCATATGTATATTATATTATAGAGCCAAAAGCGCGACTGTATTTTAAATGTTATATTCACCGATTTCGTTTTGTTATTGACTTATTTAATGAAGATTCCTTCGAAATAAAATTATTTAAAAATTTACGATTTTTCCTCGATCATTTTTTTCATCCTCTTTGTTTTTGTTGATGCGAGAAATGCGGCAGTGGAAAGGTCTGTATCGTGTTGGTTTTCATCGTTGCGACAGTTAAAAACTCCTTAAAATCTCTTTAGCGTCTTATCACGCGTCGAGGATAAAGAGTTATTTCGCTGCAGGCTGAATTACGTAATAATTGTACCATGCTTGATGGGTAATTTGACGTAAAATTAATTACCTTTCGCTATCGTGAAAAAAGCTACTTTATGCGCTTGAATATTTTTTTCCCTCCATTAAAAATCATAGTAAAGTTTTGCAACTCTGGTGGTCGATTTATTTGAAAAAATTCTGATGATATTGTAAGATTATTTCGTAAAAATATTTTTGAAATCTAGCTGTGCACATATAACTTCGCACATTCATCGGTGTGAGGATGTGTGTGTTTCCTGTACATGCGCCAAGGGACTGAGAGAGCGAGGGATGCCCTAAAGCGTGCGGTGTGTCGAGTCCTGGAATAGTGCGGTCGCGTTGCGCATTGCAGCAACCCCAATACAAACACCCGGGGAACCCGCTGCCACTGACACCACTGCATCTGAACGTAGGTAATGCAGCGGCCACTATAAACTGCAAATCCGGGTGGCCGGTTACATACTCGTGCACAATGCATCACTAAGTACATCTCGCAGTTTCATTACCTTTATTAGATTAGCTCGGCATGGCAGAGACATTATAATAAATAACGAATATATTTTATCTCTCATGCTGCGAAAAAAAAAGAAAAAAAAATTAAATCTCTAATAAGCAGATTTATTCATAAATTTGATGCAACAGTATTTTCGTTGCTTTTGCCAAAGGAGATATTGACGAAAGTTGCAAAATAGTCATAAAATCTATGAAAAATGTATTTCTTTTATGATCAAATAATTTTTACAGGTAATTAAAAACAGATTCATTCGGAGGCAAAAACAGCTGCATTAAGAGAGATCATTTTTTTGCCAATGGAACGTCTAAGAAATTCAATATGATAGTTGGACTCAGATAAAGTGTATCAAAAGTTAGTCCAGTGTCTCTATTATTAGACAGAAAAAGATAGCAATTTTGTTTTTTTTATTGCATTGATAATTGATAATATCGTTTCGCTAAACGTTACCATCTGCTGGTCAAACGTTGTGTCGGTATCTTTTACCTCCTTATCATCCACAAAATATCTCTGAAAAGTTCACTCTTTTTCCTGTGGTTGAAAACGAGTCACCTACCCTCTGTCGATTTTCTTCAACCCTTGCGACCGACCTATGAACCCTCTCTCATTCCGTCCTCACTTGCACAGTCGGTATTAAACACGAGAACGATTCCTGCAGTCGGTAAGGTCATTCACGAACACGGTTGGTACAAAAAGGGTCGGTAAGAATTAGTTTTAGCTAAGATCGACAAAATACCATTCGCTGAGCTCGCTCCTCAAGCTTAACAAAAATTACGTTTTCAAAAGTTCGCGGTCTTTGATTTAGTAATCGTTTATTACAAATACTCAGTCTTTGGAAACCCGACAGCCTCAAAAATTAATTGAAAAATATTTTCTACGAGTATCAATTCTTAAGAAGATCGTCGTGAAGACAAATCAACAAAAGATCGTTTTCCACGGTAAAAATTTCTATTCCTGATTGTCTTTGCGAAGGCAAGGAAATGATTTGGAGGGACTGGAAGACTTTGCGACTCTTCGTTGCAAATCGGATTTCCAAGGAGTGGGGGTGGGGGGATGGGTCGTCGGTTGGTCTAAGACCGAAGTGACTGTGCACCAGGTTAGCCTTATTATTGGCAGAGGAGAGGGTACGTCAGGTACCCAAGAAGACAAACTCGGAGGGGGCTCGTGCATAATCGATGCCACGACATCCCTCGCGAAGCTCTATTGGCCTTGGATGGCTACAGTCTGAAAACTTAGGCATCACTATACGTCACCCCACGTCACACGTTTCTGTGCATACATCCGCAGTGTAATGAACGTATAATGTTCGCAGCTCGAGTGCGGCTCTTGGACTCTGACCCTCAGACATCCATAGACATGGGCATAACAAGCCCAAGGAAGATGCTGGCAAATGTTGGGTAGACCAAACTCTGAAGTGACATAAGCACCGTCTGCTTACGGTTTGCTTTGCTGGTCGTCTCTCAATTAACGTTACTATTAATTTTGTTGAGAACGTTTTAAGAAAAAAAATAAAATGTAGCCTGCGACAAAGTAGCGAAGAGAATGCATCGACGATACAGACCGAAGTACATTGGACAGACGCGCGAGTGGCGCTCGGTCAGTGAAGAAGCCTACGAAGCTGAATCAATGCGAGCCGGACTAAACGTTGATCCCAATCCCTTGTTTCCAGGGATTAAGCACTCGAGCGAAGGGTGGCGAATGGATCAAGAGATAGGGGCGAGAATCCGCGACTTGCACCGCGCAGGTTTATCGGCTTTTATTCGCTTGCAGATTAACCGTGCGATATATTCAAGAAATTGACATACATTTAATTAAAATTACAATTAGAAAACTCCTCATTCAAACCAACGTACTAAGATCAATTTTTGTTGCTCGCGCGAATAACGCCGTATCACTGTTATTATTATTTTTCCCCCTCGCGGATTAATCGACGACTCATAGAAGGTCATTGAACCCTTTCATCTATTCTTCAAATGATATATCGATCCTCGAGACGATCAAAAAAATCCCAAAGCGTCTGAATTTTTCAACATTTTGGGATTTTCTTGAATGAAAGGGTAAAACCACCTCCGTGGTTTTAAATATCGTGAGCGCGAGGAGTGGGGGATGATAAAGTTCGCGGATGGGAAAAGGTTCTTCCCCGAGAAATTAATCTGCGGATGAGATGAAGGGGCGGGGAGGATACGGAAGAGGGTTGCGGTGCGGCGCCCCCAACCCGCGGCACCCTCCCCTCCACCCGGAAGGGAGCAGAGGAACCGTAGGAACGAATGGTCGCAGGGGGTGGGGGAGAGGGAGAGGGAGAGGGAGAGACGCGACGAGTCGATGCAACGCGCTGAACTTGCCTCTCGTCGTCTCCGCATCCACCGCGCCACTTTCCGCTCCCATCTCTCTCTTTCATTCTCACACTTCTCTCTCTCACTCTTTAGCAGCAATGCTAAATAAACATATTCTCTCTCACTCTTTCGCTCCTCTCTCTTCCCTCTCTCTCACTCTGTCACTTCCTCTCTCTCTTTCATTCCTCTCTCTTCCCTCTGTCTCTCTCCTCTCTCTCACACCTTTCTCTACCCTTTCTCTCCACCCCCCTCTCTCTACCCTCTCTCTCCCTCTTGCTCTATTGCTCTTTCTCTCACTCCCTCTCCCTCCCACTCCTCCCCCTGAGTGTCCCCCGCTGGCGCGCACCTTTCCGTACGGTGGTTTGTGTTTTTGGCGACGCTCGCGCCTCGCCGCGGCCGCTCCGGGCACCGCGTCGAACGTCTCTCCCGACGCGAGTCGGCCAGTGCGCCCCGATCAGCGGCGCTGGTTAACGTGCGCTGCAACCCCCGACGCGGCGGTCACACGCGAGAGAATAATATTGTCCCGGCCGTTTGGGAAGCGCGCGACTATTCGTATCCGACAAATTCGTAATCCGACGGACTGCCGCCGCCGCATTCCGTTCGTTCGGCTTCAGCTGAACGAACTCTCTGTGCGCGCCGTTCATCAACAATACAACGTCTTCCTGCAACACGCGTGTTATACGAGATAAATGTGTGTTTATGCGATATTCGTGCGTGCCCACAATCGTCACGTGCCCCGATTGATTGATAACAAGCCCCCTGAGTATGAGATTATCGGCGCTTGACTAGACGCGGAAAAAGGGACGAGGATCGTTCGAAAGAACCCCAAGTTCTTGGCTTTTGATGTCATTTTCGCGACTGAGGGCAGAGAAGTGCGCTTTTTTCTTCAGTAATTGTCGATTTATTTGACTGAAAACATTGCTGCTCTTTCGTTTACCTTTTTAGTCCAATTTGGATGAAATTATTTTGTGTATTTCTCATAACTTTTGAGATATTTTCATGTGCACGCGATTCGATGTAAATTGCATGGTCCATTTTTTTTAATTTAACAATATTCAATTTTGTAATTCATTTTTTGTCCTAAATTATAAACAGTTTTACAAGTTATAATCATTTTTGGTTAATATATGCAATTAATCACATTGTAATAATTATCTTAATTTTATAACATTTTGGTACCATTTTTTTTTTTTTTTTTTTTCTGAAGTGATGACAGAAAGCTTTGCTGAGGGTTCGATGAGAAATTGTCACTCGCCGTAGTTCATGTTTTTATCGCGACGGAAAGTTCATTTCTGAGAGGAGGAACATTCGCTGTCTCTTTATCGTTACGTAGGAGCGAGACGAGAATCCTCTGTCGCGGTTGCTGTGTGAACCGGTGCTTTCTCTGGTAGTGCCGCCGGTGCTCCACACCGAGTACATGTAACCCGGAAATTGTCCGGTCGATAAAAGTTCGCGGTCGCCTCCCGAGTGTCTCGCGCCAGTCCGAAAGCTTCGCGATATTCGCCCCCCTTCCCCCCACCCTCTATCATTTTTATTTCCCTTCATACATTTTATTATTATCATTTCAATAAAATTTTTAATCACTACACGAGCATCTGCTTTGTTTTTTTTTTGTTTTTTTGTTTTTTTTTTTCCCCGTGCTGGACACGTTAAAAATAGGGATGATCCACGTCGAGAATAAAAAATAATAACAAGCAATTTGCCTGTGTGTTTTTATTTGTCCAGCCAAAAGCCGAAAAGATTAAAAATATTTCGCGACGCGTTAACAACACCGAAACCAGCAGCTTAATCACCTTTCTGTCACCCGTTGAGCGAGTTATTAATTATCAGTTGATGAATTATGTCAGCGAGGGACGCTGATAGCCATGAGGAGAAATCTTCTCGTCGCTGAACCTCAATTCGCAAATTTCATTCCGCATTTTTCACTCTGATTGTTTCGTTCAACAACAACAAAAAATTGACGCGATTTTACACTGCACAAGTCGCGTGTTGTAAATATTAAAAAACCAATGCCAAAATCATTAAAAAAGTTGTCGTGAACTGTGACATTTTCCTCGTCGGATTTACACGCCACGAGATTTCGTGCTTCCCGAGTCACGAGAGGATATTTAATTTTATTTTTTTATTTTGCGGTACTTACATTTCACGAGAGTTAACAAAGTACGCGAAAAAAGTTTTTTTTTTGCGAGTCGCGCGTTACAAGGCGAAACCCCATTTTAACTCACGCTCTCTCTCTCTCTCCTCATATCATTTTCCTTCTACTTCATTTTTTTTCCCCGCTGTAGTCGTCGGCCACTGCGGAATTTCAAAGGACCTTTGTGTTTTTTTGTCAGTGGCTCCGGCGCGACTGCCGTGCGTGGGTCAACGCACCATCCTCACTGCCAGAGTTCGGAATAGCCTTGGCGTTGCAAAATCGTCCGACACAATAGCTCGACCCGCACTATTTATTCCCAAGTCTCACATTTCTCAAACACTACAATGTTACACGAGAAAATGGTATACTAACATCAATTCCCTAATAATCAGCAATTTTTTAGTCGAAAAAAAGAAAACAAAAAAAACAATAGTTTTTAATCCGACAGACTCACAACTTGAAATTCGAGACTCTGAGCAAAGAACCAAAAAACCGCAGCTGACATTCGACAAGACAGTCGACACCAAAGTTTCCTCTCCTCCCAAAAAAAAAACGAACACGTGTCACGAGAACGCGACAAACAAAAAAATGAGGGAAGGAAAAGTCGATTAAGCGTTTTTTTTACGTTTGTCAGGTGCCGGACAATCCGGGGGCGAATGCAATATTCCGTGCTGCAAGTCGTCTAGAATCGCGAGAGGCTTTCGGGGGAGGGGGAGGGGGTCGGTATAGCCCAGAGTGTTAATTGCTTTCGAAAATTAGAGCAGTGCTCGGAGCTGTCGCCGCTGGACAAGCCAGGCAGAGCCTCCAGCGAGACACGTATCGTCGATGCACTCGACTGGTCATCCGTATTGCTTGAGATTTTTTATTTTTTCTCTTCCACACATACAGCCACTCGAACGACATAGATAGCCCTGCCTCTAAGCTCTCTGTCTCTCAGCTGGAGGAGGAATATTTTTTTGTGTATGGCGAACGAGGTCGAGGGGTCGTCGCGAGTGCGGACAGCACTGGCTGCGACACCCGATGCTTTTTTAATCAATCCCCGACGAGTAATTGACGTTCCGGAAGCGAAGATCGGAAGAGCCAAAGAGAGCTGGACGATTACTTCATTTCCTGTATTTTCTTTTTTTTAATGCTTATTCCTATTATTTTTCCATAAAGATTGAAGTGTCAGTGGCAGGTGAATCGGGAAGCAGGATAAATATCGGCAGCTCGGCCTGACGTGTGAGCTGCGAGTGTTTTGTTTGTACTGTCGAGGTGAAATCTGCGCTGAGATAGAGTTGAACGGATTTTATCTTTTTGATAGGAGACGATGATAGAAGAATTTTTATTTTATTTACTAAATTTTAATTTTCGTAATTATATCGAAGGGTAGATAATAAATACCCTGCATTAAATAGTTCGTGAGCAACCATTGTTCTTTTATCTCCTCGAATTTTCGATTTTTCAGTTAAATCGAAAAGACTTCTAATTATTGTAACTATTGTTCACAAATTTGGAAACCGATTTGCAGCATTTTAGTGAAAATAGGAAAGTTCGGTGTAGAGACACTGGAGACGATATCGTCGGACAATAGTTTCGGATGGAGGTCGTAAAAGTCAATCGACTCGGACCGATTGGCCCGAGACCTTTTCTCTCAGATTCGCGGCCTGCTGGAGTCAGCTGTCCATTGAGTTCGGGTAATGGTCAGGGAGGTCCGAAAGCTGAGACATAAAAGGACTTGGTAGCCACGACCGCGAGATATATAGGACGATAGGAAAGGAGTAAATTCACCGGAGGAAACGAACCCTCTGGCACCTCGAACCATAGACGTAGCGTTAATTGTACCGAATTAAACGCGAGCGCTGCCTCAAACGCCGAGAAATAAAGCGTCGAGGGGGATCAGCACGTAGCGATCATTAGCCGGTTCAGCAGGGCGACAGAGGATCTGAGGAACCTTGAGCTGGCTTTGACTGGATTTACTGCAAATTGAAACAAATTTCGCTGCCGGACATTTCTCGCAAATCATGAAGCTAAATTATTAACGAAGGGAATATTAAATAATCATGACATCTCAATATACAGGGTGTCCCATTTGAAACAGTACAGTCAATTAACACTTAAACGAGAGGCTAATAAAAAATACTTCATATGCATTTTCATGTGCGACGAGATAAGAATCACCTGTCACCTCATATCTTATCTAATTTTTCTCCCACAACCCCAGGTGAAAGACCAGATAAAACAACCTCTTCACCCACAACGGTTTTATCTCTTCCAATGCTCCGGAAAAAATCCGAACAAAAACCACGAAGCTAATAAATCACAGTGTCACGGTCTAAAAAAAACCATCAATAAAGTTGCCATCAAAAAAATTTGAGAAAGACAAGAAAAAATGTCAACGGCAACAGCCAGCACGTTACGAGCTATAATAATGAGCCTGGACTCGTCGTCGATACCCACGACGAAGTCACTGTCAAGGTTTCGCGAATTCGCATGATCGACGACAACAGCAACGACGAAGTCGATCACAACGTCGACGAGTGTAGCGCCGCGTGCATTTCCTCTGCTCGAGAAAATGCTGAACGTGATGGCAGCGGTGACGACGAGTTTGCCGGTGAGAGTGGTGAATGATCCGTCGAGCGTGGTGTCATCGGGTCCGGATTCGACGTCAACGGCGACGGGAACGACGACGACCGGGTCCGCAGCTGGAATGAACGTGAACGTGACAACGGCGGTGCCGTCCGCGGGAAATCCAACCGTGGACGTACTGCCGGAGAGCGTAAACGTCTTCGTGGCTGTCGTCAAGGGTATCGTGATGGGCAGCATCATCACCACAGCGATCCTCGGCAACATTCTCGTGATCGCGAGCGTGAGGAAGCATCGAAAATTGCGCGTCGTCACCAACTGTTACGTCGTCAGCCTCGCAGCAGCCGATCTGTTGGTCGCCACGTGCGCGATGACCTTCAACGCGTCCGTCGAGCTGTCCGGCGGCAAATGGCTCTTCGGTAGATTCATGTGCGACGTATGGAACTCCCTCGACGTATACTTCTGCACCGCCTCGATTCTCCATTTGTGCTGCATAAGCGTCGACAGGTACTACGCTATCATCAGTCCGCTCGAGTACACGATTATCATGAAGCAGAGCACGGTCGGATGCCTTCTTGGGTCCGCCTGGGCACTTCCCGCCCTCATAAGCTTCATGCCCATATTCATGGGATGGTACACCACCGACGCGAATCTGTTGCATATGAAGCAGTATCCTGATGTAAGTCCTTTTCACCAGCTACGACGTTGAGACGGCTGACGGATATTTTCGCGTTCGGAGGGAGATCGGATTAAACGTAGCTTTAAGAAGAGCGATAATCGTGAAATTGGGGTGAAAAACAAAATTTAGGGGAAATTTTAGCAGATCACGGTGGCAAATTGAAAAACAGAATCGTGTCTTGGATTATGCATCGGTGATGCGATTTCGAACGATAGAAACACATCACAGCTGTAAAAAAAATCAAGTTTTAGAAATTGTGGGGAAATTCGTTGAAAAATTTGTAATAAATTCTAAAATTGCGATATCGAGTTCTATTTTGCGGCGCATTAATGTGACGTTATTCGTGATTCGTGTTATTTTTTCATTTTTCAGGTCTGTCAGTTCCAGGTCAATAAATCGTACGCGGTGGTGAGCTCGTGTGTATCCTTCTGGATACCGGGAGTCGTCATGATAGTGATGTACTGCAAGATATACAAAGAAGCGATACGTCAGAGAAAAGCGTTGAGCAAAACTTCGAGCAACATTGTACTGAACAACGTTCATCATCACAGATCGTCGACGAGGAATCACCATCATCATCAGCACTTGTTAATGCAGGCTGCGGCGGACACGGGTGAGCTCGCACTTCATACGGCACAGTTCAAAGCACCTACGGAACTGCACGCCATCAATGGTGAGTCCAGTCATTTTTTGACAACACATTTACGTGACGTAATCGATCATTTGTCAGTGACAATCAGCTATAATCATTATTTCGCAAAACAAGGGCTACGTTAGGGCCATAATAGGGTCATACTAAAACCTACAAAGACTGCTCTAATATCATTGAAGGCGTTTTAAGCACTCATAAGCCTGCACAATTCGTAGCTCATGTGAAAGCTCGAAAAGGAACCGGAAGGGTTCTGTACGAGAGGCTGACGTAGAGATAGAGGGACGAAAAACATTACACATCGTGACTCGTTTGTAAATTAGTTCGTTAAAGCTCGGAATTCTGGCGAAAAAGGTAAAATTTCACCGTAGCTTCCTGCCGTGTTTACTCGGAGTTTAGCTTAATGCCTTTCAGCTGTGGATGCAGCGAACCGTTTGTAGTTTACTCTCCATGCGTTTACACCTCTATATACAAAAATAAAAAATACACATACACAGGTGTATGTAAACCCAAGTAAATATATACGTACAAACATGGAAGGGATATGTATACAGTATTTAGGAAACGTTGAACCGCGCCGACAGATTTTGATGGATGGATCTCTTTGCCGAGCGTGACGAATCATACGATTGAGCGCAACCAATTCGCAAGAGCCTTTTTTCCCTTCGCTCGAAAATGTTGCTTTCCGGGGTCGGCGATAAACCGGCGAATAAGCGGTTAAGCGATACACGAGGGAAAAAAGGAGAGATAAACGAGGAGTATGCAAACAGGTTTGGGTTTGGATGAACCGTTGAACGACCGATTAATCCACATTGTGGCATATGAATGGGGCTCTTACGGTCGACAAAATTAAGTGTACGCTGGTCATTTAACGCTGACCGCAGAGCGAACGGGATCCATGGGTATTAGGCACGTAGAATTTCCACGGTAAACATACATGACTGAAAACGGAGAGGCTGTGATGGGGGGTCGAATGAATTCACGGAGGAAGGTAGGGATGCTGACGCAACGCGAGAGCCAACGTTTCCTGTGTCTAGCGATGCGATTTTCGTGCGCGGATCTTGTGGTTTTCGTCGGGTTTTGCTCGGAAAACTGGGCGACACAGATGGACAGAATAATCAACAAATTTCTACATGGCTGTAATGCTCAAAGTTTTTTCATTAATAAATATCCTGGAACCAGTTTGACCAATGTCCAAAGCGAAAGCTGTTCGTAAACGAGGAAATGAAAAATTTAATTTTACCTATTTTATTTTTTCATTTTCGTGTAAAAGTGAACATTTTCACGTTGGTACCATGATGACATTGCCAACAGAGTTAAAAAGCTTATTAATAAATTTGTCGAATTGAAAATTCCCGAGGCTTTGACGAGAAAAAAATGGCCGACAGGTTGATGGAAATTTACCGGCGAGGAGTGGTGGGGCAACAATTCTGTGATTGAAACGTACGTCGGGGATGTTCACGCATTTTGCGTGATGAATTATTTTGTCGGGACTGTTGATGTGCTCTACGTGCTTTTGCATGAGGGACTCGTTAATCGACCGATGAGTTCACTAATGACAGGAGGAAAAATGAATATTCGAACAGCTCGTTCGAAATATACGTTGCTTTATATTTAATTGAGGAAGAACAGGAATTCTGACGTTGTTTAAAAAAAACTCACAGCAGCAAAATGATTGCATTGTTGAGTATCGTCTTGATCTCCAAAATATAGTAATCGTGGAATAACAATTCAACGACTATAATCACCAGGATGCGTTGATCGACCGGCAACGTAGACATTGACTAATTGGTGTTTGTGAATCCAAAAGGGCCAGGTCGGGGTATTCATCCTACGTCGGACTATTCATTCGCGTTTGGGCAACAAATTAGCGTCCTCGGTCAACCCGTCATTGATTAAGGACACCAGTTGGCCGCTCGGTGCTATAGAGTCGCCTGCCGTTCGGTCTACACGGCGTCCGAGTCTTTGACTCCCACTGTGCCGTATGGCAACTGGCAAACATTCCTGGCTAATTAGCTCCTGGCACTGCGCGTGGGCGGAGTCAAGTGGGATTCGAACAATTCGTTGATATTTCACGCTCCCAAGACGCCTGCGTCGCGTGTCACCTTCTGAATCTTCGATCCTGAAGGGAAACGAAAATCCTGGTAGAAAAAAAAATAGTTTTTCGCGTTTTTCTCATCGAATTTTCGATTTTTCGGGCAAACACCTGTCGTTTTTGGAATCAGCGGAAAATTTCCCATCGGATAGGGTTTTTAAAGTTGGCGAAATCGAAAATTTTTTTTTCATCAAATTTTGGGAAAAATGGCAAGGGGTACCCCTTCTAAAAATTTGCGATTTTTGAGGGTCAAATTTAAAAATCTGCAAAAAATCGAAAAATCGAGGTATCGCGTTCCGCCTAGCGGCAATCTCTTCGTTGAAGAGTTTTTTTTCGAATGAAAAAAGAAAATCCCGATTCCATTCATCCAAAAAAAAATGACATCGATTTTCGTGAAGGGTTAAAATTTGGAAAAAGTGAAAAATCGTTTTTTGGGTTTTTCTCCTCGAAATTTTTATTTTTCGGGCAAATACCGATCATATTTGGAAGCAGCGGAAAATTTCCCATCGGATAGGCTTTTAAAACTTCGTTAAATCGAAATTTTTTTTTTTCGCCCAAAAAACCGGCAAGGGGTACCCCTTGCAAAAAATTTCGATTCATGAGGGTCAACTTTAAAAATCTGCAAAAAATTCAAAAATCGAGATATCGCATTCTGCCTCGCGGCATTCTTTTCCTTGAAGAGTTATCTTTCGAATGCAAAAAGAAAATCTAGATTCCCTCCATCCAAATCAAAATTACATCGATTCTAGTGAAGCGTTAAAATTCGACGAAAAGTGAAGAACATTTTTCGCATTTTTCACCCCGAAATTTTTATTTTTCGGGCAAAAACCGGTTATTTTTGGAATCAGCGGAAAATTTCCCATCGGATAGGGTTTTAAAACTTCGTTAAATCGAAATTTTTTTTTTCGCCAAAAATCGCAAGGCCCTCCGCTGGCTAACCTCCGATTTATTCGGTCATTGTTCCTACTTCGGTTAAAAAAATCTCGACCGTGAAACACGTAACGAAATTTCGATTCTACTAAATGTGAACATTTTTTTTTGTTCATCTCTTCAAGTGCAGATAACCGTGGCATCAGGATACACACAGCGTGACCGGATGACGAGTGACAAGAGCCGACGAAATGGTTCGTGTCAGGTGGAAATGCAGTCTATCTGTTTTTTTCTCTCGTTTCGTTCCATCTGGCAGTCGAGCCTCCGCGCGTATATACCGGTATTGCCCATATTACTCGACATTCATCGTTGAAATATCCATGACGAGTAATCGGGTGAGCTGATGGTTCGTTGGTCGACGCGCTACGTACACCACACCCGTTCCATTATGCTCTGTGACTCTGTATATGCGTTATACGCCTTCATCCAATTCGTCCGATTCGTCGATATCAATTCACGTCACACGAGGCAGAACTTTATACACGAATTGACAAGTGGGACAATCAATATTACCTATTTCAAGGGGGGGAGGGGGGGGGAGTGGTGAAGGGCAATACAGGGTCAGGGTGTAGGGGTATAACCGAGCACTTTTGTCTCAAGGTCTTTGGTATTGATATACAGAATCATTTCGACAGTCAAGATTCGAAATTCGTTCTATGAACATATTTAGGAATCTAGATATTTTTTTTCTCCGGCACATTTTTTTTTTTTTTTTTTCCTGAAAACCGGATATTAGCGTTGGAAAATTTCCGGACGTTCATAGTTGATTACGCTTGACGTCCATTTGATTCCCCCGAAGATTCGGTGACGCAGCGAAATTGTCGTCTGCTCGAGAGGTGACCGCAGGGTCATTTATTTTCGCTCTCCCCTCGCTCCCTCGGGACACGCGACACCCTCGGGTGTTTGGTGTCATTGCGAATTCATCGAATTGACCGAACGCCGCGAAGAGTCGTGGGAAAAATGCGCGGAACGCAGTAAAGTGAAAAAAGCCACATTCTTTCGTCACTGACAATAAAAAAAAAATAAATGTACAGTCCGGAATATCCCCTAATTCGTTCAAATCGTTTTTTTCAGTAGAACAAGTCAATGTGTGATCAGACGTATCGCTTTCCAAATTACTGTAAAATTTCTCCTGGTTTTTTTTTTCCAATCCGACGAAGCGCGGCACGAAGACGGATGGCCCGGAGAATCGCGATGTCAGACGAGGTCTCGGTCGTCGGGGTTCGCATATTGCGGCTCGCGCGGCTGGCGAGCGAGACCTTGTCACTACTTATCCACTGGCGGCGGCGGCGTCGACGCCGTGAGCCGGGTTCCGACCAGATCGGTATCTTAACTACTGTTTTTACGGAGCGCATGCAACGCGCGACTGAGCCGCGCACACAGCGAGTGTATCAGGAAGTCGGTGTTGCGGCCGAGGAGAAAGTTCACGAGCGCCCTAAAGCTTTCGATCTATCCGTACTATAGTGCATACATGTATATAGCTAACTTTTTACAATTCCAGTCGCATTTCTTATTCTTGTCATGAAAAAAAAAAGATGTAGGTAATTGTCATTACGTTTTGGATTCTTAAAATATATTTTAGCATATTTTTTACTTGACCTGACTCACATTGAACGACCCCCAACTCAGTGACAAAACTCATCTCACCGACGGTTAAATAAGGGAGCACCAGCATGGCTGATAAAGCTCGAGTGTGTCGGCTCCGTTGGGTGTAACGAGCCGTTTAATATGATACGTAATTATGGAGATAAACTCGTCTCAAAGTTAACGCCAGGTATAACGTCGTTAGTTTTGCCACGAGTGCGCACAAACGACCGGAGCATTCGATCACACGTATCGCTAGAGTTTGTCCCGGGTTATCATGAAGATGGGTTTACACAGCGAAAAATTGAATCGTGGAATTAGATAGTCCCATATGAATTTAAAAAAAAAATTATATCTCGTCGTCTCTAACCTTTCGGTATTTTATAATTGGCCATCGTTACCCGCATTCAAACACCGCCAACTTTCTCCTCAAAGAGCGCACAAAGATTGCGAAGCGCAGCGAGAAAAAAAATTGCTAACTCCCGGTATCTCTATGAAGCAGTCGGTGGGTCGGTAGCTGACGCTTCGGGAGTCCGATAAACTTTTTCTCGCCAGCTGCCGCAGCATTTTATCTCGTTCCATGTTCGTCTGAGACTCCCCCGCAGCGAGACTTATACAAATAATGGGAAATCCTTGTGCGGCATAAGAAAGGCACCCGGATGCCCCTTGCCCCCCCCCCCCCCCCCCCACCCCTCGGTGCCCCCCTCGCAATTCCACGGTGATTCCGGATCGAGAATCATTGCCGACTCACGAGCGGGTGAAATAAAAAGTTTTACGATCAGCAGCGTTGTAGAGGCGCCGTTTGGTACGTTCAACCATCCACTTTGACGCTCCTCGAGTGTTTTCCCCGGGCACTCGGCAAACACAGTCGCTCGACTGTTCCGTATCAAGTGCAGTATTATATCCACGTGATTTTTTCTACTGTATTTTAAAGCGCCTCGTAAACGCGATTTTCGTCACTTTTTTCCTCCAGCATTTCCTGCACCACGGATACATCGTCAGTTGTGCACCGTCAACAATTTATCGACAAATTTGTCTTCCCGCGTCCCCGTCCGAAAAGCCATTCCGTACGTGTCACCCTATTAAATGGTCCAATTTTCTATGTTTTTCATTTTTTTATATTTTTTATCTTCGCCGTGTAATCCACCGGCTCGAACACGAGGCGCACCATTATTTTTCCACCCGGTGACAATCTTCGCGTCTGACAGGAGAGATGGATCCTCCTGTCTCGCACGTTCACACCCGAAGCTCGGCGATAATTTTTTTTTCGCTTCGATGGCGCAAAGAGACAAAAAACACTGGTAGAAAAATTCGAACTTGCGTAAAAATTCGAGAGTCGTCACAAATCTGACTCTTCTTTGCTTCGTCCAGATCACTGAAATTTTACGACGCATTGCGAGCGGTTAGTGCACACACAAAGCTGCCACGTCTTCGAGCTGGAATGCCGATGGCACAAAGGCGCCGCAGCTTGAATAAGATAACCTAGAACGTTTGCGCAGATTGCTTGATTGGCCTGGAGCTTCTGTTACTCCGTCTCGATTTGACAAGAGCAACCAGTCCAACATACGTCGTTCGTATCTTGATTTTACCGAGCATTAAAATCAAAGCACCAGCAGAAATTATTTGCTCACAAAAATGTATAAATTATATTACTGATAAAAAAAAAGCATCGATATGTAAAAAATTGTATATTTTTAATAAACACATTTACTACTTACTACTGGAAAAAATTCTGACAAAAATTGGAGGTAATAACGATGACGTTGAACGCGACGCAAAAAGATTTCGCGTTTAATCGGGAATTAATAATTCACAATAGTCGCGATCCCGGAATTACCCAGAATGCCCCGCGGGTGTTCTCTGGCACGGCTGTCGCATCAATTTCACCTCACTTTACCATAATGTATGAACCCGCGGAATGTTGTATTCTCCGTTCTCGTCGGGAAATTCGAAATTTTCGATACCAAAGGGGAATTCCCGCGAATATATGCGAGACGATAGATACAGTAATAATAATATTATCCGAAGGTCTCCATTCGAAAATCGGTATGAGTTACGTCTATCCGCCAGTGGCTTCTTCGTTCAAACCTCGAATTTCCCTGAGGGCTCGAGATGTGGTCCGTGGACTTGACACTGACGCGGCGAGAGGCGAGCAAGTGGGGCCACGTGAGACCACTCGGAAGGCTCTCGGAAGGAACGTATTTGCCCTTCGCGTTTGCCGAAAAGACAAGCGGACGAAAATAATGAAATTTGAGGGGGTATCCCTCTATAGATAAATCAACTGTTTCGACTTTGTTAATTGATATCTTGTAATAATTTTTTTTTATGTTTTCCTAATACCTCAATACGTCATCTATAAAGGGTCAATACGTCATCTATATACCCCTTTAATGAATATATTTCATTGTAATCAATAAAGAAATCACCTGTTTCATTTAATCAATGAAACTTTTTTTTTCCTGGTGAAGTTTGTCGCAATTATTTTTCGAATTATTTTCAAGCTCCGCAAAATTTGTAGTGGCGGAAATTTTGTCGCGGGTGACCGCTCCGCAGGTGCATCACGCGCGAGGAAAGTCAGTTTTCATTGCGCCGGAAGTGTTGCGCGCTGTGAATTGGCGATCGAGCGAGTGAGCTCTCTCGGCGAGAGAGGACACGCCGCGAGCGAGTAACTCGATTACGTGACACTTTCCGCTATACTAAACGCTGAGCGGCAGAGTCGCCACGGGGGGTCTCGGGGGAGGGGAGGGGGGTGGTGGGCCGTTATACCCTACGACTAATATATAGGGTAACATGGGTTTACGTAACGGAATATCAACTCTGCGTCGAGGCACCTACGGCGCTGAGCGCGCGAGTCCTTTCAATTGGGGTTACCATTAACGGAGATGAAATCGTTTAAAGGCGACGTCGCTGCGGTTCGGCCAGTTTGGCCTAGGTCAGGCTCTCGAACCTACCGCCGCCGCCGCGGCTGAAAGACAGAAATGGCGCGGCAGCCGCAGCAGCGAACGAGAGGCGAAATGGAAACTCCCTCTTTGATGATCGACGAAAAAAAAAAACCCCGTATTCAATGCTCCTTTGAAAACGTCCGTGCGGCCAGGATTCTTGAGGGAAACGAGGGGTGAGGGAGGCGCCATCACACATTGGATCAAAGGGATGGAAATCCTTCTGTCCTGCCTTGAGGACGCTTCACACACTGCACGTCGAGCGAAAGTTTCAGTCGACTGAAATTTGAGCACCGTACGATGTGAACAAACTTTGAAAAAAAAAAAAAAAAAAAAAAAAAAAAATGAACGGGTATGGAGATGTTAAGGGTAATTTTTTACCTAAGGTTGAACTTCAGATTGATTTTGAAATCAAAGTTGGGATGCAATTTTATTTTAAAAAAATGACCCTTAACATCACCATAGACGTTTATTTAATTTTTTATTTTTCGTATTAGCTGCAATTTCACGAATCTGTGGTCTCACAGATTCGCAAAGGGTAGAATTTTTTTGCGGACCTGGTTTTTTATAGTTTGGTGTACAGGGGATTTCAGAATAGGTGATATTATGGGGGGGTATAATATCAGGTGGAATATAAAAGTCTGATTGTGGCTGTGTTACGGACGCGGGACGACGCTCTCGGCCAGACGAAGAGCGGACGGTTCGCGGTCATCAGTCACGCTATTCTTCTCGCTATACACGGCAGTGGCAGACTCTCGGCGAGCACACGGGACGAGCGTCACGGGGCGAGGACTCAACGCCGAGATTTTCTAATAACGCGCACACGCCGTGTACCCTTCCGCGCTCGAGAAAGGAAGATTTGCATCGCGAAGCCCGTTTTCCTCAAGGGAAATTGAAAGGGAATATGCCCGTCGAGGGAAAACGGGACCAGGGAGAACGAACGGCTTTAGTTTCTCAAACAAGAGCAGCTTTACAACGTTAATGTCTGTGCGTAAGAAAATTCCACATTTTATGTGGAATAAAGAAGTGAGCATAAAAAGAATTGGCTCGTAGAAAATGTAACAACGCGAAAAATGATTTTTCACTTTTTTCGGATTTTCACACTTCACTGATTCCGAAAAGCACCGTGTCCAAAAAAAAATAGAAAATTCGAGAAGGAAAACGTAAAAACATTTTTTCTGACAAACTGCCAAATTTCGCGATATTAAACAACGAACTGCCGGTTTCCCAACGACGAAGGTTAAGGTCGTCATACCAGCCAATTTTTACAACTTGGCTGACCGATCTGGCAGCCACCCTCGAGCGTATTTTCGGTTGAACTTGACACTGAGGCGCCGGATGTATCCATGTTCCAGGTTTAATAAAGAAAGCAAAAATATTTACGTAGATCATTCGCGAAAAAAAAAAGTATCTATCGAGGTTAACATTTATAAGTGAGTCTCACGTCGAAATATGATTAAAACTTGGATTATCTTTTCCTGATAGGAACGAAATTGCTCCGAAGTGCTTCGCCAATATCCAAATACAGGGAAAGTCACCCTACGCCGAATTCTCGCTCCTCTAACGAGTTGGCAAACAGACTAATTTCATCTTCGACGCCCTCGAGTCGCGAAAGAAACGCGAATGTGGACTTTCTTGGTGTGCTCAGGAACATCGAACTGTATATAGATTCCACACGTCAAACTCCGGATCAGCCCCCTGAAATAACAGATGGTCGAACTTTAGCGGGAGGGAAAGAAAAAAAAACATATACTTCAAGGCAGCCCCTCTTCGACGTTGTAGACGGTAGGAAAAGTTGATACCAACGATGTAGAAGCATTGAAAACGCAAATGAAGAGGTTACGGTTCAGGAAAAAGGAGAACCAGCTAAAAAATGCAGTAAAGAAAATAAATTCATTGGTCAAGATTCGCAGTAGTCCTTCAATAAAACTCCATAATCGAAAACGCATTCACATGGATCAGTCGATGAACTTCCTTCATCTAATTGCCATCGTTGATCGCAGCGAAAAGTGTCACAGAAGGGAAAACGCAGCAGCAGTAGTGATGTTAGTAGTTTCCAGAGTATTCCTTTCCCTCCAGAGTTACGTCGAGTTGGAAACATCACCGAGCTTTTGTGTTCAAAGGAATTTCCAAACGCTCCACCGGACTCAATCAGCGATTCCTGTGCTTAAAGTTTCCTGGAATGAGGAAGTCTGCCAGCTGGACGTTGGTACACGCTGGTAAATGCAAAGTTTCCAGCCATTTGGCGGCATACCGTCCGCTATTTCGAGCGCAAAGCAAGGGCTCGAATCTTCTAAACAATTCGCGACAGACTCGAGACGGAATAGTCTAATTTAACGACGTCCTTGGAAAGTTCTCCAGTTCCCAGACTTCGCAAAAAAGCTGAATCGAAGAATAAACCCACAATACAGAGATGTGGGAAATTCCCTCAGAGATTGGGGATCACGTGAATAAAAAAAAAGGTCAGTCAAACCAAGACCAAGGGGAACCCGTTCAAACGTGGATATCTCCCCTCAGTCAGGAAGTTCCGTTACCTAAACGGACAAAAGGATATCCTATACCATTGATCTCCGATTAATGGCTCGGGGTTAGATAACGTTAAGAGATAGCCTAGGGTTTCAGGATCCATCCCTTCCGGGTTGTTAATGCGAGAACTTTGTATCAAATGTGGATCTAACCAAAGACCTATTTAATTCATCTGTCCAAGATTCAAGGGTGAACTTTTTTGCGAACCTTATCACATTGAACAATTACAAAGTGACTGCAAAAATGGGACATAGGGATGTCAGCCGAGTGTATTATTGCCTGAAATACGATTCGAAAAGCATGACAACGCGTTCCATTACCACAGTATTTTATCTCCATTGGAGCTGAATGGACTATAAATTACACCCCACTTTAGAGTATAATGTGTTACAGAGGAGCCGTGTCATCTGACTATCTCGATTCAACCGGGAAAGGAAACTCGTGTGTGGGTGTACGTAACGTAACCTACGTATATACATTATGAAGTATTTATACACGCTTTTTGGGAGGAGAACGAGGTTAGGTATATCGATCTGTTCTCTTATCACCACCGATCTCTCTACGTGCTGGAATATACACACACCAAGGTCGCCTCGGAAGGGTCTTCACTTCGCCTCTTTCCCACTTTTGTTGTAGGGCTTTCTCGATCATCCACTTCTCTTCCTGTCCAAAAATGTTCTCAGCTCATATATCCCTCATTGGTGAACTCTGACGACTTGTCCACTCTTCGTACAGCTAACAGTCCCTACGAGTTGTACCTTTAATAGATTATTCAGTACCTCCGAAGGAGTTAAGTAAACAGTTACAAACCAACCAAAGCCAGCCTCGCCAAATGGGACTCCATGGCAGGAGCGACCCAAGGTGTACTTCCAACAGTGTAACAGTCGGGAAGTGGGCTACTATAGCTCGCGAACATCGGGACATATAAACCTTATCCTTGCCACAGAGATTTGTGGTAAGCTGGCGCGGATTATACAAGGTCGAACCGCGACGTAACTTCTGCTCCGTTGGTGTGGTCCGCGCGAAGCTTTACCTTTACGACGTGAAATCTGCTTTTCAAATCCCCGTAGCCTCCACCTATCCGTCTATCGGTCTCAGCTGGCACTAAAGGCCGGAAGTCATCCTGCGATTCTAGGAACGGTGTCATTCGCCACTGGGAGTTGGAATTGAAAGCAGAGACCCGAGAGACAGAGCTTCGCCCCGGACAAGTCGCAACGTTGCCTGCGTCTGCACTAGATGGAACACCCCCTCTTCCACCCGGACACGTTATCCTCCTCGCGATCCCCGGCTACACCCAACTTTCCTATCTAGCTTTCCGCTTCTATTATCCGAGCCTACAAGACACCTCAATCACACGATATATTATCCTTAAATAATGGATGGAGTCCTAAAACCCCTCTTCTGTCAGTTGTGGAAAATAGGTTAGTCGACTTCTCGATGTTTCGCTTTTCCGTTGTTCGAAATGTTTCTTGCCCACGCGGTTCTCTGTCTCTCTCATTCGTTCTGAGAAAGATGGGGTACACTTACTGTGATTGGATTTTTTTCTAACGCAACCTCGAAACGCAACTGTAACTGCAGATCGCTCTTGTGATCAAAGCTTTGTTGGATTGAGAATGATCTCAACTTCGACATTGAAGTTAGACTCAAGTGTTGACTCAAATGTTATCGTAAGTTCAAGTCTGAACTCACCTTCGAGTCCATCCAAATTCCACAGCATTATGGCATGGCTTGGCCATGTTGCCACTTGGCGACGACAGCTGCTGAATACTTTATGAAGTGCTGGCATAATCATTCCGCGGTGGCCTGGGGACACTCCACGCCGGTGGAGGGTTCAACTAGGACGACCAAGTGAGAAGTTTTGATGGCTAGCTTGTGTCCTGCTGTTGGTCGATCCACCCACGGGATAGGCCACACCGACCAAGTGTTCATACCGTCGAACGATCATTGGGAGTTCGTCGGGTTGTTAGTCTTAGGGACGGTCTTCGTGGTAGTGACCCTCGTATCCTGAAAAGAATTTGGCCATAATTAGCTGATGGTTAATCCCCTATTTCACCCTCAATGTGTAGATATCGTTTATACAAAAAAAAACGTATTGACCCTTTCACTCGATTCTTGTCCAAAAAACGAAGGAACAACGATGCAATCGAACGCTTTTCATTGGCTGTCTGAAATTATTTCCCGATATGCATCTAAAATAGAGATAACGCTGACCGTTTATGACTGAGCCAGGGACCAGGGTAGTTTTACTGAATGGCACATAACGCACGCAATTCATGCCACAAAAGGGAGTTACTACGCCCATTAAATCGACAACCGGGGCTTCGCCATTCGCCGGAGCGAGCGATATAGGTGCGCTACGAATTATCGAACGTTTTTCCTGACTCTCTCGCTCTCTGTGTCTCGTCTTTTCTAGAAGGAGAAAGACAAAGAGGGAAAGAGCCGGATACGTTGGAGTCCAGCCAAGAAGCACTACGACTACCGTGTTGGACGCTGGTATAGACTGCATCAAAGGTTCAGGAAAAAAGTGACGGCCTGACGGACTTTAAGCTGCACTCGCAACCAGCGAAGCTCGGGAAACATATATAACTTTTTTTATACTATAAAAAAAATTCTCCTGTCCAATGATTTTTTTTTATGAGCCTTTTTCTCTCGAGTGCATGTAGCAATTTTTTACTACATTCTTGACGTCTTTAATTGAAAAAATAGACATTGAGAATAAAATAGCCATCTCTTCACTACTTAGTTCAGCGAATGATTGTATTTCAATACGCCAGTTAAATTTAACAGTCGCAAAGGTCTGCCAGGTCGAAATTGAAGAATTTCACAAAGCACACGTCTCTCTCCGTCTATCTTTCTCGTTTCGCTATCTTCTCGCACAGTTTTGCGCCAATGCGCCATCTGCCCACTCACGTCCAACCGATGTCGACGGGCGCCCCGCCGACGTACGACTCTCGTTGGCTGTCCATACTCTTTTTCCTCCCCCATTTTTTCCCCCTCTCCATTTTCATCGCTGCACAAACAAAGTGCCCCCTTTTGTTTTTCCCGCTAAAGGTATTTTACGATATTAGAAATCATTCGCTACACTTGACATCCGTTTGACAAAATCGACGTTTTCATGTTTTTGCATTCCATCCACCCCTCGGAAAAAATGTCTTGAATTTTGCAGAGACGAGACGAGAAATAAAAATGAAAAATAAAAAAGATGTCAAGGTTTTGTACGAAAAATCGTGGAAGTGTCGTCACGGGGAGAACGCTTCGTGTGCGTCTCGGCCCAGAGGATGAGTGATTCACGGTACGCGCGTTGGGAATTCTATATATCGGTGAACTCGCGGGGGCTCGTGTACGACGAGCTCGTAAATCTTCATTAACCGTTACACAAAGAACCAGAGCCACCGGCGCCACAGACCATACGCCCCATGGCCTATGCCACGCGTCGCGCGCATCAGTAGCTTATTATTTGTCGGCACAACTCGGCGAGTGCGGTGAAAAACAGTCGCGTCATGCGAAACAGGACGAGTTGAAACTCCGTAATTTACCATAAGCCTAATGAACTTAGGCTTATAACATTTACGAATTTCGTACTTGAAGTCGTGATTCAAGTACTGAGTACTGTAAATTCCCAATTAATTCGAATTGATGAAAAATCAGAAACCGAAGTGAAGTCAATTTTTTTCTGTGCTTTTAATGCGAAAGTGAAGTAGTATAAAGGTAGGAAAAAAAAAATGAAAATACACAGGGTACCCATTGAACGTCATCGCCGTTGTGTCGTGAGCACGGGAAAATATCGAATACCTTGTGGTTAACAATTCCAAGTGGACCGTTTGGTGCGCGTAGAGCGGGAAATCGACGCGCTCGCCTCTCGAGTCGTCTCTTTCAAAGGTTCCTGTGTAATAACCCCACCGTCATCTCGACATAGCCCCGTTGCTTGTGGGCTGCGCGCAAAGCGGAGGCTGCTGGAACGATCCACAAAGCGTCGATATCTCGTGGGCGAACTCTGACGTCAGGCTCAATTACTCGGTATCTTTGATTGACGCTAATTGTCTTCGATTTTTATTCACCGCGGATATTTGCGCTGTTTACACGAGGCTTTTGCATTAACCCGGCGTTGTGTTTACAGGGCTCAAGTTTATGATGGCAAAGTCAACAAGTTTATGAGAAGAACATTACGTTAGGTTTTAGTAAATTTTTTATGATAACAAAAAAAAGGTTTTTTGCTGTTTGAAAATAAATTTGATGGAAAGGCAAAGAAGTGACGTATTCTTAAAGCTCATAGCTTACATCATATGAATATAGAAAGCAGGTTCATATGCATTTAGTAAATTGTTTATGATAAAAATGGCAGCACAACAGAATCCAGAAACAAAAATATTTCTTGCCGTTTGAAAAATAAATTGATGGAAAGGCAAAGAAGTGACGTATTCTTAAAGCTCATAGCTTACATCATATGAATATAGAAAGCAGGTTCATATGCATTCCACTGAAGTCCGCCTCGCGGTAGCTTCCAAAGCTCGCTGCTCTCTTGGTATAATACACGAGGAAGCGAAGCCGCTGCTCTCAGCATCCTTTATACATTTTGGGGCAAAGCCAAGCCGTTCGCCTTATTTATATTTACCGGGCTTTAATATTGTATCAGAGCCAGCGGGCGCTTCGCGGACTCGGGTTATGCCCGCGGCTCGAGCCAAGGACAATGGTCACATTATACTTTACGTCGGCCCGATCGAGCCATCAACCACTTTGCCGTGCGCGCGTCCCTTTGTAACCATTTTCCACGTTCGAAAAAAAAGACACAGCAGCGTTAAAAAAAAAAAAAAAAAAAAAACCGAAAATACGTCCTGACGGCAAAGAGCCCGCCAAGTAAAAGGGTTTCCCTTTATTAGAAGTTGTCGTCGCACTCGGCTCGAAATTAATATTTTCACGCAACAAAAAATAAGGGCTTAAGTTAGTTTCCATATTATATTCAACCCCCGTTCGTTTAATATTCGCTGCGGATGCAATGAAAAATAATATTTTCGCGCTCAACAAAAAATGAAGGCTTAGGAGAAAATGGAGAAATGGCGCCTCCATTTAACCCCGCCTGTTAAATATTTTACACAAACGCACTGCGACTACTCTGGGTTTTTCATACCACGTCGGTCCAAAGGTTACGCGCGTGTCGCTTAACAAGGTGATAAAAAAAGCGAGCGGCAGATGCAGAAAAAAAAGGTAGAACCCAGGCAGAGTAGCAGATTGAGCGATGAAAAGTACGAAGGTGCATTAAAGCGGCAGTGAGAGATCGTACGTATGAAATAATTCCCCTCGTTAAACTTTAATAACGTTAATTTGCTCACTTGTCGTCGCCGCTGCCCGTAAAAGTCGCTATACCTCTCCCACTGATTCTGCTGCACCAATAAAAACCCCATATTTTTCGGAAGTTTGCCAGCCGTCGTTTATTACAGAGATCCATCTTCGAAAAAAATCGTTTTTCGGGTTTTTCTCCTCGAATTTTCGATTTTTCGGGCAAATACCTGTCGTTTTTGGAATCAGCGGAAAATTTCCCATCGGATAGGGTTCTTAAAGTTGGCGAAATCAAAAATTTTTTTTTCGTCGAATTTTGGGAAAAATGGCAAGGGGTACCCCTTCTAAAAATTTGCGATTTTTGAGGGTCAACTTTAAAAATCTGCAAAAAATCGGAAAATCGAGATATCGCTTTCCGCCTCGCAGCGTTCTCTTCGTTGAAGAGTTTTCTTTCGAATGAAAAAAGAAAATCCCGATTATATCAATCCAAAGAAAAATGACACCGATTTTAGTAAAGTGCAAAAATCGGGAAAAAGTGAAAAATCGTTTTTCGCGTTTTTCTCCTAAAATTTTTTATTTCTCGGGCAAAAACCGGTTATATTCGGAATCAGCGGAAAATTTCCCATCGGATAGGCTTTTAAAACTTCGTTAAATCGAAAAATTTTTTTTTCGCCTGAAATCCGTCCTTGTTACCAGAATGATCGATGGCGAAAGATCATCAATTTCAACAGTTAATTGCAACAGTGTCACCCCGTTGGCGCTTCCAGCTCGGAGCTTTAGTCGCAGGCGCGTAATAAAGCTCAAGAGCATCGCTTCTTCGATGCGATGCGAATCCCAGCTGGGCCGAGTTTTCCCCGCGGGGCCTTCTCGACCCGCTCGCGCGTGTTCCACGATCAACGCGGGTACAAAATTTAATGGCTGAGAGGCGTCGTCGCCGTCGTCGTCGTCGTCGTCGTCGTCGTCGCTGATGGCGCGCATCGCGTCGAGAGCCGTATCACACTATTACCGCGACGGGGACAGAAGTCGTCAGGACTGGCGCGCTGCGAGCGAGATTCTTGTGCAAACAAACATGGCGCAAATGAAATGTCAATTCCGCGCAGCACAATCAGAGGAACGCGAGCGCTCGTTTCACACCGTTTGCACACCAGTCCGGACGCGAGCTTCGCTTGCACAACCCCTCCCCTCCCCCCCAACCCCTCTACAACCTCACCCCTCGCCCCTTCTTTCTCGCCGGTTTCTTTGTTACACACCAGTCGGTTGTACTCTCTGATGGTTCAGATAACTCGCTAGCAACTCGCCCCCAGTTTCCCTCTCCCTCAAGTTCCATCCTCTCTATCGCTATTATCTTCCCTCAGTCTCGAAACTCTTCCAGACGGTCGACGAGGATCGGATTTTTTCGCGCGAAAAAAATGATTAGCGCGAAGTGATAAGCTTCATTTTTTTTACCTCTTTTTTTATTTGTGTAAAAAAACGCTGGATTTGCTTCGTGATATCACTGACGTGATGTTTTTTTATGCGAATGAATATCCAAAAAAACAAAAAAATGTAATTGATTCAATAAAATGAATACGTTGATACAGGAGAAATAAAAATAAATGCGGTTTCTGTTGCCTCGATTAAAAATCATCTCGTCTGTGAAAGGACATCGATTTACGCGGAGACAAATACGAAATTGCTTTATATATATTCAGAAAATCAGGGAATGGCAAATTGGCGCGCGATATGTGTCCTTATCGCGAACATTGCGGTCTGGCCGTCCTCCTCTACTTCGGGAGAGGGGAGGGGGGGGGGAGGGGGCACGTTTCGCACGCGCCCGTCCCAGAGCAAACGTAGTTACGTTTATTTACCGGTATAATATGTACCCCCCCCCCCCCCCCCCCCCCGTTATATTCATATTTGAAGTGAAATTGGATTTCAACGCGAGAATCGCCGGGAAATCGAATCTGTACATGCAGCATTAATTTATACGAATGCACAAGATCTAAACTTCGCGTGCGGGAAATTTCCCATTGAATTCGTCGATATTTTGCAATTGTCAATAACATAAATTATATATTTGACCCCTTCGTTGACACGATTGCAACTTTTAACACGTGCAACGATCACTGTGATTATTATTATTAAACTGCTGTCGCCGGTTTATTTTTATTTGTTGGATATCTTTATTTATTTATTTATTTATTTTTCAATTTTCGGTAGTAGACTTTTTTGGTTCAGTCAAGTGGCATAGTAGTTCGATCACACGCTTCCCATATCGCAAAAGCTACTTGACATACCGAATGCGGTGGCCGTTCGAACCGTCACTGCCACCGAAAACCCACCGACGATGACTCTTCGCGCATGACGCTCGTCGCCGAGTCCTCCGCAGGGCTCTCGCCAGTGGTTTGCCTCGGCGAATCGTTGCGGGAATTATTTGACCGACGGACCCGCATACCACGATCGAAGCGGCCTGCATCTCGACACGTGGATAACGCCTACACCCACAGCCCGGGACACCGCCGGTGTTCCAGTTCGAAATCCGCGCGTAGTTATTTCCCAATGTTGGACTCCGGAGTTTGTTGTCCCACGATTCGTCTGTGACATTTTCGAACTGTGACTGATTCCGTGTAACAGAGCAAATTGCGTTCGCTCCGCTATATTTACAGCCACCTTTATTTTCCTTCGATCCGTGGTGACGAATTTTTTTTTTTTTTTTTTTTTTTTTCAGTGACGTTTTTTGGACTCGTTGCAAAATTTTTGGTTGTGGCGTAGAAATTCAAATCCAAAAATCTGTTTTTGAGAATCAAAAATAAAAATCTAACATTGAAATCGTAAAAATTCAGTGTTTCGAAAAACAGGTATTTTTTTGGATCGAGAAAAGGAAAGGTAAACCTGAAGAATCGCAATGTCCGGGCTTTAACACCGGACTGTCCGGGTACTGTCCGGGTTCAGGTTGTCCGGGGCTACCGAAGCGAACCCGCCTACTTTCAGTGAAAGAGGAGAAAAAAAAACTCGGTTACTCGCTTCTTAATCCGATTATTCGCTTCAACTCGGAGTGCTTGCCAGCAGCCTCAGCAGCAGCAGCAGCAGCAGCAGCCGTCGTTGGGAAAATCTTTTTATCTTGCCGCGCGAGCACAGCCGAGCCTTCTCGCTCGGGCGCATTAACCAAATTTGTTTGCAATGCGAGAGACTCCGAAGCTCTGCGTCAACTCGGGCCAGACTGGTCCGCGCCGTTCGCGTCCACGTTCGTCATTAGTCCTCTTCGTTTCTCTTCCTTCCACCTGCTGCGTCTCCCCTTCGCCTTGTTCATTTATCACTTTACCCATCTTTTTTAATTAATTGCATTTCGGTACTTTTCTTGCCTACATTTTCTTTTTTTTTTCGCTATGCTCGATTGGAAAATTGAGTTGCGCTACCAGAAAGATTTTATTGAGACCTTCAACGAAGGATCAGGGCAAGGAGAAAATTCGTAAACTGGCAATTTAAGGGCGTTAAGCTACTTAATGTGAAATTTTTACAGTCGAGTCCGAACGTCACTGTTTTGAGATTGAATCAACCTTTTTTCTTGCTACCTGAATCCTACTAAGACCCAACCGAAATCCTAACAAAATTTTTGACCACGAAGGGTTAAGAAACCTTATAAAGCATAACCACAATTTTTTTTAGAAAAAAAAAAAAAAAGAAAAATGATGAAGTGTATTGTGTTTGCAACCCCCGAACCCTTTTTTGCCCAAGTAGGTTCGTGTAACCTATTCGCCCGGCGAGTATACCGCCCATCGACCCTTTTTGGGTGCCGGAGAGCATTTCCAGGTCGGCGGTCTCGAGGCCGAAGGACTGAAAGAGTGTGAGGAACCGCGGGGACAGGCGAAGAGGGAGAGACGAGGGATTGAAAGGTTTTGAAAGGCGTGGAGCAGCAGCCACCGTTCCTCTCTGTGAAGGTAAAGAGGCGTCGGGAGAAGTGGGCTCTACGGTCGCGCTGCTACATTCAACTTATCGAGACGGATAAAGCTCTCCGCCCGCGGAGACGGCTCATCCTACGAGTCCATTCGATGCTTCCTGACGTATTGACTTTTCATCGTTAAATCTCATTATTTGCCATCTTCGGGCTGAATTTTCGAATACCCCTTTTCTGGCCCACGGATCTCGCGACAAGATTGAATTCGACCCCTCGTGATATGGATATTGTCGTCGTCCTCCGTTGAGGAGTCAATAAAATAAATATCACGACTGAGAAAAATTGATATGAAATGTTTCAAGGTTTTTTTTACCAGAAAAAAAGAACAGAGAGATTTTGAAAAATAGAGAGCGAAATGAGAACTACTTTGTCGTTCAATCCATCGAAGTCAATGGAGGAGTACTTACATTATATATAAATGACATATATATATACATACACACACACACATTTACCCTATGTACCCTTTTACCCCATTGCCTTTTTCCCATCTGCCGTATAGCCAAGGCGCTTCGCCGTAATAAAGTCTTACGAAGTAATATAAAGGATTCGAAAGAAAGCTCGAAAGCTCAGCCATTCATTCCTCCCGACAATAGCTGAGTACGAATCGAAACTCGTACCACACATCGAATCCTCTTAATAAAATTACAGTATACCTCAAAAAATTCGAAACCAATTTTTTCATAAAAAATAAAAACCCTTTTTTTACAATTTGTCTGCGTCCGAATAATTTTGCTGTCATTTCTCGAAAAGTGTGGCAAAAAGTGTCGAAAAGCAAGGATCATGCGGAACGATTATTAAATGTGAAATTAAACTTAATGAATCGGTTGATGGGCTGCGAAATAATTATATGACGACATGAAAGGAGAATCGTGCTTCTGGTGTGTTTATAGCTGACGAGAAAAAGCGCCTAATTCTGCTTTTCCCTCTCTCTCTCTCCCACACATCCCTCCCACTCTCTCACACATACAATCTCTTACCTTGCTCGCCGTTATCCGTGGGAAATGCCCGAATGAATGCCATCGGTGGGAGCTTGCGGGGGGCGACCCGTTAAAGTTGAATACCCCAGTCGTCACGTTTAATCAGCAACACCGGAGCCAGAGCTTGGCTGCAATTTCTCTCGCCTCGTTGGTGCCGCGCCGCTCTCTCTCCTCCTATATACATAAATATATGTACACATACTGTATACATGCATACATATGTATGTATTGCTTCGCCGACGTTTTCGCTATGCGCGAGAACAGCATTCGAAGAGAAACGCCTCTGCACGCTCGAGTCAACCCTTTGTCTCGATTCTCTGGCCAGCCGCGACGCTGCTACTGCTTTGCATGCCTGCCTCTTGCTCTGACCCCCCTCCCCCCCTTCGCCCGGTCGGGCGTCGCCGCCTAATCGCGTCGTTTCGCTTTTTTATCAGCGTCTGGCGAACGTACCATTTTTTATCCGTCCAATACTTCAGACTCATTGGCAAACGAACGAGGAATTTATTTCCTCAGCCGGTGAATCAGTCGAATGAGAATGAAATAGGGAGAAAGGCTGCTTGATGAAGAAAACCCTTTTTTATTTTTTTTTAGAATATTTACACTTGGTAATATTGAGAAGGTTTCAATTTTTGTAATTTTAAAAATTGCTAATTATATTCATTTGATATTACAAATTAAATAAATAAAATTTATAAATGTGATGATAAAATTTTCAACCGTGTAGAAAAATAGAATTGACTATGAATCGAAAATGATGAGGAAGCAAAGTACTACGTTTTTTTATAAGTAAAATTTGAATTATAATAAAGTGATGAGACTTTCGACGTTCATTTGCACGAATTCGTAGAACAAATCTTTTTTCTTTCCTCATTCTTTAGATTTGGAGTTCCTGAATTTTCGCCGCTTCCCGGACGCGCGAAATCTCGCGCCCACTTCAGTGTCTTGAATTATGAGTTTTCTCTTGGCAAATGCACGAATCGCCCGCGGCGTCGACGCGACCCCCCGCGGACGAGAGGACGGCGACGGGTCTCGTTGTCCTCCGCTTCCGGAGCCCTGATAGCCGCTGGATTACCATTACATCGTTTGCTTTGTCGCTCGCCTCTTTTGTATTCAGCCCTCGGAAGAAAATCTCGCTTTTCTTTTTTTTCCTCCGCACCACCAACCGCGTTGACCGTGTTGTATTCATTTCTGTGTGTTTCCGCGTTGTATTTTTCTCGCTCCCCTCGCCACTTGATCCGTCCGATACTCAAAGCCTCTCTCTTATTGCTATTTTCTCGATAACCTCGTAAATCGTTTTAATTCGAAATAAAAACAAAACGATCGATAAAACCCAACGAAACAGAACAATTCGACAAAAGCCCAAAAAAATGTCTACTGTATTTTTCATTCATTTATAAAAATAAAAATTCACGCAATTTTTTTTAGTATTTTCACTTTTATATATTTGGGCCAAAAGCTACATGAAAAATATATAAATTGAAATCGATTATCGAATTTTTCCATATGTCGATTGACTCCGGTAAATATCTATGTTTTTACAAGTATTGAATTAGTTAATTTTACGTGACCTTAGCGAGCGAATCCTCTTAAAGAAACGGCCTTTGCACGCGACCCTGACGTAGTGACGGTAATACATAGTGAGACACAATAATAGTAGCGATAGTACTAGACGTTGTAGACGGCGTCGAAGCGCAGGTTCGCAGTCTATCTAGTCTGACGTCGAAAATGTGTGTGTGTGTGTGTGTGGTTGTGGCGTCGGCTCTCACAGTAACGAGAACAGCCAGGTCGGAGGCTCCTATACAGTACAAAAGTACGGTTCTAGTGTATCGATTAACATCGGCGAACGCGAACTTGACACACAGCCGCGCGCGCGGCGCGAGGAAAATGCAGTAGATATACACACAGCGTGGGAGGCGAACGAGAACCCTTCAGACTATATATAGACCGAGAGATATACTCACTTCCGGTTAACATCCGATGTTCTGAGATTTTTTTATTCAAAAATTAAACAAACACTACAACTTCAATTATTTGATTGGCCTTAAGAGGATATTATACTTCGGAACTTTCGCTTCGAAACCTCACTTTTTGGTTTTTCGGTTCTCAGAAAAAAAGGATGCAAATATTCGAGCATTTTGAGCGGAAGAAAAATATATCAATGATCGTGATGTGCTGTTTTTTTTTTTTTCTTTGTAAATCATTTACCACTTTCACTGATGAAATTCAATTTGCGGCAACCGGAGCGCATGAATTATTTATGCCGAGCGAGTCGAGTGAAACCGACGACCTCCGGAATTTTCGTCACCGCGATATCAGAGCCTCCGCTCGAGAAAAAGGGCGCGCGACATTGCGTGGCGGTCTCATCTTTTATATAAGAACCCGTATGTATCCCTGTTTGCTTGGGAATTCCGTACGCAGTGCGAGATTTTTTTTTCCCCGCGCGATTTAACCACAAGAATCGCTCCTACGATTTTTCCGAATACACATTAGGTATTCGGTTTTCCCTTCGGTCTCGAAACCACAATATTACCCACATTTCTCGCCGGATATTTATCCGCGATCCCGTTATATCGAATTCCTCTCTTCCTCTCTCGCAGCATTTTACTACGTAAATCTCAAACCAAAGAAAAATATTTTCACGAACTTTCGCCCGACTTGAATCTTTCGTGACGAGTTTCGCCGGCGAATTTCGAAATATCCAAACGTCCGGTTCGCCCAACCAGACCGAACTTTTCCCGTCATTCTTATCTCAAGACACGCAAGAATACATAACAAAAATAAAAGGCAAACTTTCCATCGTTTAGTTTCCGAGCTATTTAATTATTAAAATTTTTGCGTCGAAAAATGACGATTTCCGGATCGTAAGAATTTGATCGCAGCATTCTTATATAAAAATATAATAATAATAACAACCCCAATAATAATAATAATTACTAAGCTATTCCAATTTTATTTTACCTTTTTGTAAGGATTTGATCGCAGCATTCTTATACAAAAATGTAATAATAATAATTACTAAGCTATTTCAATTTTATTTTACCTTTTTTTCAGGGGGCTTCGATTTTTAGTTACCGAAGGGTCCTTCAGATTCGAAAGGTGTCGACATCGACATATATATTTCGGGACCAGGTTATTATTTTCCTTCGCGTTGCTGTCCGTCGGTATACTCGAGTGGCTCGCTAAGGCGTTAGAGGCGGAATTCCCGATATGGATCATCAACTTCTCGGCTATGACCTTCCCGCATCGGAGTTTCTCGATGCTGCGAACGACCGTGGCCTTGTCCTTGCCTCGCGGCTTCCTCGACGTTTCTCCATCCCTCCCCCATCATCGCGGGGGGGGGGGGGGGTCTATATACCCGATGTCCTCGGAAGTCACGAAGGTTCCTCGGGGAACCACTTCCGAAAACGATTTTCCCGCCCAGCGCAGTCGAGCCACGCTGGAAGGGCAGGACGAGGGGCAGGAAGGGTCGGGGGGGTGGGCGGGGGGGAAGGGGGGAAGGGGGCTGGTTGTCGGGAGTAGCGTGACGGTTCACGGGCTTCGCCATGATGACGTAGACGACCGCGCGCCGAGGTCTATGCAAATTTTTAGCCTCGCGGGAAAACCTTTTAAGCTCAAAGCTCGGTTATTCTAATCTTCCTCGACGAATTTAATCCGATTTTTTTCCTCGCGTTTTTATCATCGAGATCAAATTGGAATTAATTGTTCGACAAAAAGGTGGACAAGAGGTGAACCAAAAAAAAATTCGTCACTGATTGACAGCATTTTTTTTTTCGTGATTTTGTCTCAAACGAAAATACGTCGAAAGTTTTATGAACGGGGTTAACAATTTTGACTCACTTGATTATGTAAATTTGACACTGGAAAGTGGTACTGTTTATTCATTTGACTACCGATCGACATATTTTCGCCACTTGTTCTCAGCGCAGTGCCTTCGGCGTTTCCCACAGGGCTTAACACACATAACACTAACAGCTTAACACTCACCGCGCGATTCACTGGCGACCTCGGAGCTTACGAAACGTTGGTGGCTGGGATTTCTCTCGCTGTGAGATTCGAAAAGTTTTAATCGAATAGGACCTCCCGCAGTGTCTTATCCTCACTCCTTATCCGTCGCGCTGCATCCAAGTTCCTCGCTACCGGAGACGAGAGAACGAGAGAGAGGGTGATCTAAAAAAAAAAAAAAAACATGAAACTCGGAGGAAAACCGTCGCGCCAAGTACAGACTGCGAGGTGTACGCACTGCCTCGAAGTGTTTGAACTAATTTTCCCGTGAACTGTTACTACAGCGCCCGGAGGCTTCGCGCGGGAGTTTGCGGAACGAGAGACTTCCGTCCGCTTGATAATAAACTTCGGGCGAGCAAAGGAGATTTAGTTTTTACGACGACGACAGTGGCGCAACAAAATTCATTATCGAATCGATAATGAAAAACAGGAGGAAAACGATTTTTCAAACACTGGAACATCTGCAATTTTATATTAAAAGAATTCTATATAAAAATATACAATTACAACCGAATCAAAAATTAAAAATACCGATCCAAAAACAGCAAAACTGAGGATCGACGAAAAAATTGCGGCTCGACGAGAGGAGCCGAAGAGCAGACGATTTTTCAGACACTCGAACGACCGAGATTTTATATTAAAAAAATTCTACACAAAAATATACAATTACAACCGAATCAAAAATTAAAAATACCGATCCAAAAACACCAAAATTGAGGATCGACGAAAAAATTGCGGTTCGACGAGAGGAGCCGAAGGGCAGGTGCAGTGGATTCGAAAGGAGAGGGGAGAGGCGGTAAAGGGGGATGGAAAATCGGAAGGGGAATTTAATTGGCACACAGGGGGATGATATCATTCGACGAAACGCTCGATGCAACTGCGTATGATGCTTGAGTATATAGCAGTCATGTGTGCAGCGTCAGGGTGGTCCAGGGGGAGGGGGAGGGGGAGGGAAGCGGAGGTAGGAGGGACTCTCTTGGGGCTGCAGGGGTCGGCCCTGATGCACCATCACGATCCGTATCTCCTGCAGCGCGATCGAAACGATTACCGAATGGACAATCGAAATCGACACAGTAAGCCGATTGTCGTGTCATCGATTGGCCGCTATGGATGTGCCATCGCAATGCTCGACCAGCGTGTCCCAGTATATTGGCCTGCATTTCCGCGCTCGTCGAACGACACGCGAAATCGAGTTTCGCAGGTATCGACTATCAGGGCATTCTGACGATTGCCCTCCTAACCGGTGGAGAGGGGGAGGGGAGGGAGCGCGGGGCAATCAGTCGAGCTTTCCGCAAAACGATCGTAACGCCTACCACCGATTTCCACACAGGGCTAAACGTGTTATAGGGTCTGGGAAGTCCGAGTGTGGGATATGTACTATCGTTGTTGGGACGAATTTACTTGAAATTTGCTGCACTGGAGTCGCAAGGTCGAAGGTTGACGATGGTTGGCAATTGTCGATGGTGCATGGAATTTGGCAGACCTACGAACCAACTTCCGGGGACCAACTCTGTGTTCTAGTTTTCCAAGGGTTTGGACCCTCATTCAACAATAATGGACCAATACTTAGAAGGAGCGAATTCATTTGATTCTCCTCCTGAAAATCCTGCGCTGAAGTCGCAAGGTCGAAGGTCGACGATGGTTCAGTTTGGCAATTGTCGATGGTGCATGGAATTTGGTAGACCTATTCCGACCCTCATTCAACAATAATGGACCAACACTTAGATGGGGCGAATTCACTTGAAATTTCCTGCCCTGAAGTCGCAGGGTCGATGTCCGAAAGAATTTAACGAAATCGAATCGAAACTTCTTACTCGTGTGAAGAACTCTCCGAGCCGTGATAACACCATAGCCAAGCCAAGGGCCGACACCTCTTCGCTAAAAGCTTACTTACCACTCGCTGGACGCCAGTCCGGAAAACATGATACATGACCGGCGTGCGGCGAGCACAGAAAAAGATAGTTGGGTTTGGTAGGAATGAGTCCGAGAAAAAGAAAGAAGACGAGTGAGGAAAAAGCTCGAACGAAGGTCGAGTTCTCCGGGTAAATGGATCTGGGATAAAAATGCTTCGTTATCGCTTGCCACTCACTCTTCTCTCTTTCTCCTCGGGTTGGACCAAAAGAAACGTCGGACTCGGCAGTGGAAACATCTAACATTCCCAGAAACCCGTTCGATCCTGGAAAAAAAAAACTTTCGTTAATTTCGCGCCTAAAAGGGTTGAAGTTGAACTAAAAGTTAGATCGAAGTCTGAATCGCATATTATTTTTATACTAGACATTGAATTTAACGAAATTAAGAACTGAAAAAAATCTGACTGTGTTCAATGATCTGAAAATAGCAATTTTCCGAAGTTACCATAAAAAAGTATCTAACATGACGTCCAATCTCCTGGAGAGTAGTAACTTCGATCGCTGACTCGCAGACGTCTGTTGAGTCCTCAAAACTGTTACAGCCGACTTTTCTCGTCTCGTCCCGTCGATGGAAATTGCCACTTTGGATTAAGTGCTCGATAAGGAGTAGGATATATGCCCTATGGTATATATCCCACTCCCCCTTCGAAGACATCCGATGCCTCTATTTTCCGGTCAAAGGTCTGGAAAAAGTGGTGTCGTCGAACAGATGTTTTCTGAAATCAATTTTTTTTCTGCAAATTAAAAATGGCGTTGCACGATTTGCGCAACGTTAAAGGGTATAGTGAACAGATGTCCCTGCAATGTAATCTATGTCGAGAATTAAGTGGAAAGAGAAAGTACAACGCAGACAAGACAGGACAACTATAGGTCATCCCCCTCGTTCCCCATAAAACCATGTTTGGTGCCTTAGGCGAGCGGTGGCGCTCGCTTCGCTCGAGGCGGAACAACCGCGACGGTCTCACCGCAACTTAAGGACTCAAAGATAAGCGTCTCGTTACGAGATTAGATAAGAGGTGTCGGATAAACGTTCTTACCGCACCGGGACAGGGAGGCAACGAGTGAGAGGGACAGAAAGAGGGGGGAAAAAAATACCGTTGAGAAAATAAGTGCTCCGCTGGGCGTCCTCGCGTCTACTTTCATGTGTCTCGCAATTTTCCTCTCGCCCGCCGTACCATTCGACTATTTTTCTTCAGTTTTCTCCGTAAAGAGTCCTTGAAGCCTCGAGACCTTCCGACCGTGCTCCCCCCTCTTTTCCCACCCCCCACAGTCTCACCCGGCGGTTTTTTTCTCCCTCGGGAATATACAGTACACACCGTTAGGAGCACTCGACTTCACACAAATATTTTTGGCCATCCGCCGCAGATGTCTTCTCTTCATATCTCGCGAAAAACAGACACAACTATATCTACAAATGCTACCAACAATATTGGTAAACAACCCTTGACATTTTTTTTTTTTTTTTTTTTTCAGATGCTCTGAGAAAAATAACGCTTGGCAGATGTTATGAACTTTGTTTTCACGAAACTGCGAAGATAGTTTTGCAAATTTAAAAAGAAAGGATTAGCATTTAATTAAATTAATGAAATTTATAAAAAAAAAAAAAAAATACCCACGCGAGCTTTGACTTTCCTCGTCTTGTGCAACTTGTGTGCGTTAATCTCCCTAAAAATAGAAAAAACGCATCTGGTCTGTTTTATAATTAGCCAATATTTCTGGCTGCCGATTCTTTTTTTCCTCCTTCTCCTCTCTCGCTCGCTAATATTAGTAACCCAAAGCGGGTTTGCTCGCACGCCGGATATAGGAATATCGGTATTATGAAGTGTAAGCGTCGGGAAAGTGTTGCCCGAACTTGACCCACTTCGCTTGCCTGCCCTCCCTCCCCCCCTCCTCCTGACGTAGTCGTATAGTCGTCGTCGTCGAGTCATCTCATTCGCCACAGTAGCGTGTGCTGTATGTATATGGAGGAGCCGAGAGGCGCGCGCGAGGGGTGGCATCGCCGTGTCGACGCCAAAACAGCCGGAAGCAGCTGACGACGCAGACCTGCTGCGAAAGCCAGTCAGTCTGCAGTCGCGCGTATAGTCAGCAGCTTGCCCTACGCTCTCTCGACGTGCATTTCGAGTGGCACCGATTGGTGTTGCAATAGTGTTCCGAAACGTATCTCTGCTCCTGTTTCTCAATTAAATCCGCCGATCTTGAGCTTTGCTCCGAGGGCCATTAAATACGTTAATTAAAAAAATATTTGTATACTATACGAGGAGTAATTTATTATTAATTAATTTTTTATTACTTTGACAGTGGGCGGTTCTTGATTTTTTTTTTTTTTTATTACGGCGGAATAATTAGATACCAAATTGAAATTCATAAATTTGTTGAATTCTATAAATTTTCGAACTTTGGCAAATTCTGTTAATTTGGCAGGAATGTCAGGATCGTTATGCTGCGCGTGGGCGTACGTGTGTGTGCATATATTTTTGCGTGACCGAGAAATCCACGAATCTTTCGGGTTCCTCGTGTGCGCACGCTATGTTTGTAAGCTCATCGCATCAGCGCTCGCGAGTATTTCGAAACTGCGCGAAACAACCGCGCCGCCGGGTCGTCTATCGTCAACCCTCACAAATCGCAACTTTTCGGAATTAAGTTATAGAGAGAAAGTTGTGGAAACTTTTTTGATTAATTTTTTTTATTTTTCAAGTTGAAATAATGGGGTGATTTAATATGAGAGGACTTTTGGAAAACCAATAGGATTGAATGGCAATATGCAATCATGATAATATCAATCATTATTATTATTATTATTATTGTATGCATATTATTATCATAAAAAATTATTGGTTTGAGTGTTTCAAGTGCAGTTGATTTTCTGAAGATAATTTTTTTTAATTCAAATTGATTGAGGACTTTTGGCTTGAATGTGTCGAATTGAACAACACGAAAAGCGAGTGTGATTTGCCGGGTTGAACCCCCGCCAACGCATGAGGTGCTCTCACGGCTCGCGCCCTCCCAGCGTTCACGGCGAAGGCCGCGGGTCTCGTGTCGCGGCACTTATTCTCCCCGAAGCGTATCGATCCGACCTCGGGAAAAATAAAAGCAGCAGAACGAAGGGAACAACGGCGAGAAAGAGTGAGAGAGAGGGGGGGAGAGAGGGAGAGTCAGAGAGATGGAGGAGAGGAGATCAGGGTGGAACGAGGAGCCAAACGTGCATTACAGACGAAACCACCCGAGGGCTGTGACGATTATGTTCCAGGAGGGGGGACAGCTGGAGGGGGGGAAGCGGGGGTGGAGAAAAACGAGATTGTTTGTTTTTCTCCTTTTGCTGTGGCTCATCCAAGGCTGACAATTAATACTCTTATTTTTCGAGCCCGGATCGTGGATGTTGCTAGCTCGAGAGCCAAGCTCCAGGGTCGGTCGAAAAAATATATAAAAATGTCTACCCGAGCTTCAGAAAAATATTTACTCGGACTTTCAGTCATGTCAAAATGAGTTTCAGTCATTTGACAAAAAAAAACATGTTATATAAAATCCACCATCCATCTCCGGAATAATTTTAATTTGTAGCAGTTTCGGTTGCAATTTTTATGAAGGGATGCGGATTTTTTTCTATTCATTTTTTTTTCCAATCTAGACGTTCATTAGATCGTTTACACGATGTGACTGTTCGGTGGCAACTGTTTGCGGGGAACAATCGAGCCGCCTATGCCCGAGACACGGAGGCGTCAATGAGGCCGCGCAGTCCTTTGTCTCACATTGGAATGAAAAGCAAATACTAATAAACTGAGGTTTCGTTCATAATAGAACGCTTCTGCTTCTGCTTCTTGGTCGAAGAAGGCTTCTGGAATAGTGGAGCGGTGGGAGGAGTGAGACTTCTCGGCGAAAATTTTTTTTTTCGATTTAACGAAGTTTTAAAACCCTATCCGATGGGAAATTTTCCGCTGATTCCAAAAATAACCGATTTTTGCCCGAAAAGTAAAAATTTCGTGGAGAAAAATGCGAAAAATGTTCTTCACTTTTCGTCGAATTTTAACGCTTCACTAGAATCGATGTAATTTTTATTTGGATGAATGGAATCTAGATTTTCTTTTTGCATTCGAAAGATAACTCTTCAAGGAAGAGAATGCTGCGAGGCAGAATGCGATATCTTGATTTTTGAATTTTTTGCAGATTTTTAAAGTTGACCCTCATGAAACGAAATTTTTTGCAAGGGGTACCCCTGCCGGTTTTTTGGGCGAAAAAAAAATTTTTCGATTTAATGAAGTTTTAAAACCCTATCCGATGGGAAATTTTCCGCTGATTCCAAAAATAACCGATTTTTGCCCGAAAAACAAAAATTTCGTGGAGAAAAATGCGAAAAACTATTTTTCACTTTTTCCCAATTTTGGCCCTTCACTAAAATCGTTGTAATTTTTCTTTGGATCAATATAATCGGGATTTTCTTTTTGCATTCGAAAGAAGACTCTTCAACGAAGAGAACGCCGCCAGGCGGAACGCGATATCTCGATTTTTCAATTTTTCGCAGATTTTCAAAGTTGACCCTCAAAAATCGCAAATTTATAGAAGGGGTAGGGGGGAGGGGGTTTATAAGGGGGGGGGGGGGGGGGGAATGGCCCTTGCCATTTTTCCCAAAATTGGCAAAAAAAAAATTTTCGATTTCGCCAACTTTAAAAACCCTATCCTATGGCAAATTTTCCGCTGATTCCAAAAACGACAGGTGTTTGCCCAAAAAATAAAAAATTCGAGGAGAAAAACGCAAAAAACTATATTTTTTCTGACAAATTTCTAGAATGCTGCAGGGAGGGGGGTGTCCCCCCTCCCTGCGGCTTCTAGAAGAAGGAGGGGGGGAGAAGTGGGTGTGAGGAGGTTCTACCATACCAGAGGTTGCGTTTCAAGCTCTCTGTCTCCCTCTCCCCCCCTCCCCCCTCCAACTCACCCCCAACTGTCCCCACTCCTCTGTTTCTCTATTCTATTCACAGTCTTCCATTCGAGCGGCCCTCTCGCTCGTCGCACGCGAGTCCTCTCCACCCCCTCCCCCCCCCCCCCCGCCACGCGTCCTCCTCACCCCTCGTCGATGCGTCGCTGCGAAAGAGCGTGTGCAGGGCATCGGTGGGCCGCACCGCCAGCCGGGACCAGCAACCAGGCGCCGTGGATAGCGTCGCGACGCTCAGTCTACCGGCGTCGCTCGTACCCGCTGTGTCTGACAGACTGTGTCTCTCGCTGTACATATATACATTTGCCACGATGTTCGACGCTCGAACTCCGCTGGACTCGATTCGTCCACGCGCGTAACGACCCTCGTAGGTGACCCTGGAATTATATTAGCTCCCTCCCTGAATTTTTTGGATCATCAGTGACAAACGTAGAAATTTAAACAGGATTTTTCTTTTCAAGTCATTTGAAGAAATATAGAAAGAGGGATTTTTTTTAACGGGCTGATGACACTTGCCAATTTTTTTTATTATGTTTTTTAGCATTTGGAAGTAAATTCCTCGACAAGCAATTTTTAATTCTTTATTTTTTTGATGAATTGTTTTTTTTTTAATGTGAAGTTTCGTGCTCTTCACGTGACGCGAAAATCCACCCCACGTGACCCGTTCGCAGGTTAGGGATGGGCGAGTTAACCGAGCGACGCGTGTGTTCGAGGCCAACGAGTGACGGTATTTTGGAGTATTTTTTCAAGTGAAAATTATTTCGTGGCACGAGTTGGCTTATCTTGACTTTGTGAGAAAAAAACAAAAATGAAGGGCAATGCGGGCTGAACTTTAAACCCGGTTGGATAGGATCACCGGTGGCAGAAACACTGAGATGGATGGGAATAAAATGAAATATAATAAAAACGAGAAACAAACTAACCAACGAGTACAGCGAAAATTGCGAAGGGCACGTGGCGCCTATTTCGCTTGTTCACTTTGATGCGAAACAAGGTTTTTCAGTGGGAAAAAAAAGTTCCATCGCCTCTCTCCGTGAGTTACGTCAATAAAGATAAATATGAAAATGAAGATAAGTTTTACGACGAAGATTAGCTGCTCGTGGGCGTTTCGAGAAGCCGAACTTTTTGACGCGAGAGCCACAATAAAACACCGACCCGAGTGCTAACGCAATCGCAACTCAAACACGAAATTTTCGCGTCGCAAATGCGAATAAATAAAAAAGTATGAAAAACGTGGACGACAATGTGGATCGTGGAAATGTATACGCGTCGGGCATAAATATGGAAAAATGTCGTGAAAATCTTTTGGCGCCACGAAGAAACTTCCTTCAACTTCTTTATCGAATAATGCGATAATGCGAAAATGTCTTCGCGTCACGTCAGGCGGAAGCGGACACGGCGAGAAAAGAGAGAGAGAGAGAGAGAGAGAGTCGAAAGTTTTTCATCCATTCGCGCGAGCGCCATCTGACTTATTTCCCCGCGGGACGAAGACGACCATTTTCAGTTCCACGTGCGACTTTTCACCTTTCCCCGGAAAATGTTTGACCTCAAATAGACCTGAATTAAAATTTTACATGTGCAGAGATTGCATTATTGTCTGTGTTTTTTTTTTAAATATTCACTTCGATGACAGCAGTCAGTGAGATTCTCAAATTTTATTGTAAAAATTTGAATTGATAAATAAATTGATTTAAAATTTATTTTTCGATCTATTTTTGTCTAATTTAAAAAAATTGTAAAATCTAAATTTTTGGGTGTTGGTTGTTGGCGAAAAGTTTCGAGGCTGCCGAGCGTGGATGTGCTTTTTGTGTCGGCGCCGGTTGAGCCGCATCGTGTTCAAGGATAAATTAAAACACACGACTGGTGCATGCGAGGCGGCCACCGGGCGACCATTAAAGTTCATGGCTACAGGGACTGTCCATGCACGGTATATGGCGGTACCAACGCAAAGTAAAAGGGCGAAAACCGAAATGAGAATGAAACCTGCGGTGTTGAGTCTACGCACTCGTCTCTCGATGCGCGCTGCGCGCGGTGGAGGATTTTACGAGGGTTTCGCGAAGTGAGCCAAGCACCGCGCAGGAAGCGTGGAGAGAGAGAGAGAAAGAAAAAAAAGAACCATAGCACTGGTAAGAGCTCTCGTGGCTGAAGCAGAGGAAAAAAAGTGATGAGGAAATGCAAAAATTCTCCAAGACTCGAAATTTAATACGAAACGTAATTAAATGTGCGAAAGCACTCCGCGAAACTTCATAAAACGTGTATTTTGCCAGAAGAGCTTTTCGCGATTTGCAGAGTCGAACGTCCGATCGCTATACCGAGAAAAAAAAATTCATTGAATCATTTAAATTTTATTTCATAGAAAAAAATTAATTGATTTATCGAAATTTCATTTCGTAAAAAAAATTCATTGATTCAATACTATTCCATTTAAATCTCAACCTATCAAATATTATCTCGAAAGCAACAAAATAATATGATTATGATAATATTATCTTTTTATTGTTTTAAAAAGAAGCGATTCTACGGAAACAGAAAAAAAAAACAATTCCAAGTAAAAAGTAATTTATTTGCCGATAAACCGATCGCAGAACCTGCAAAGACTTCCAGGTACGAATCGTGTCGCAAGATGAAATCGATATTACGACATGAACACGCGTTTCGTTTGATTGGTCCCTGGCGCACGTTTTCTTTCTTTTATTACAACTCGCGCATTCGACATGTGTATTATTTCGGTCGACAACATCGCGGCGCGCGCGAAGCAATAATTATACTCTGAGTCGGCGCAGCGACGACGGCGAAGAGCTCGGAATCCGCGATAATTGAGGCTTCGCCTCGGGCTCTGCGTCCCGGCATAAAATGCACATCGGCCGCGCAGCAAAACGACGCAAACAATTTTTATTTCGGCCATACTTTTCTCCCTCTCTCAGTCTCTCTCTCTCATTTATGTCGCGACGCGAAAATCACCCGACACGAAAGTACATTCCGCTCGCTCGGTGCGTGATACATACGTACGTGCCCTCAACTTCCTCGTTCCCTACGTCGACTCGTCGCAAGGCCGTGCAGGTACCTCCATCAATTTTACATGACATTCGAAAACATTTTTCGGCCTCCGCGCGTCACGAATATAGACATTTTTCCATTCGCGCTTCGCTGTTGATTTTCAATATATTTCGTTGCACCTGAAAAAAAAAAAATTTATCGTGAAACTAACAACTGACGATGGACCATAAAAACGCATAAAAAATGTATCTAAAGTTGGCGTTATGAATAATAATAATAATAATAATAATAATAATAATAATAATAATAATCATTATTATAATAAGAATAAAAATAAGAATAAAATAATGAGAATAAGCGTAGTAATAAATATAAAGTAATAAATACGGAACGATACAAAAATGGATAAATTCCCCTCTCACTTTGCCCGTCGAAAATGTGATTAATTATTCATGTTCCCAAACAGCTCGTGAATTTTGCCTCCGGTGATCCGAACGTATCCCTTCGTAGCCCTTAGCTCTCCTCGGGAAAAAATCCGCCCACGTAAGACGAGGGGGGAGGGGATTCCCGAGCCTCGGTAGTATAGGAGCGAAATGTATACACAAAAGTCAATTGAAATCTATATATTGTCGGTGCCCTCCTCGATGACTCGAGGCCGAATTTTCCGCCGGCAGCTTTGCTCGGCCACAATTGCTCGCTCGCTCGCTCGCTCGCCACTTTCTCGCTCGATATAACCGAGGACGCGAGAGGCAGTTCGTACGCGTCCGCGAGCGAACGAGCTTCTCGCTCGATAGTTTTTTTTTTTTTTTTTTTTTTTCGTTCCTCCCTTCTTTATTCCCCCGCTTTTTTGTCGCTCCGTCAGCGAACGAACAGCAGTGCTTCATCGCTAATCCGCGACTCTCGCAATTCGCACAATCCGTTCGTGTCTCGGCGCTCGCTTCCATTCAGCCGATTCGGCTATCGCGACAATCGTCGTTTAATTAGTGGAATCGTAGTGCAGAAGTGAAAATAATAAAAAAAAAAAAAGAGTAAAAAAAAATCATGAGACTCTCGATTTCAGTTTCGAACACGAAATAAACGCACAAAGGAAAACTCATAAAAATGTGATAAAAAAATGAATGGCTCAGGAATTCGGTTCCTACAAAAATAAATAACACGCACTAATCCAAGTGAAAAAAAAAATAGTGAACGTCAGTCGCGCGTCGACCGAACGCAACGATCGGTGAAGGCTATGCAAATAAAATCAAATAAAATCAAATCAAATGCGCGAGCACTTAAAATATACGTCAACCCACGTCGACGAATCGTGCTCCGTTTCCGGTTGTGAATTTCTGTTTATCGTAAACGAGTGCCGCGGCTGGCCGGCTCCCCCCGCTGACATTGAAACGTACCGCGGAAAAGTTGGCAAACGCTGGGCGCGCGCCTCGTCTTATTATTAATATGCGCCTTAATGCGCGAACGACGCCGACGACGACGACGACGACGTGTCAACGTCGACGAAGTCTAGAGACAGCGATGACCGCGCGACTGAAGCGTCATTGGTAGGCAGCCTCGCGGAGCGTCAACAGATATACGCCCGCGAGATTCGCGCGCCGATCCGGACTAAGCAGGTAGCGTCCAGTGTAGACGCAGACGACGACGACGACGTCGAATACGGACACTTAAACCCAGAGAAAAATTCGCAGAAAATTCGCATAATCCTCAATCCCAAAAATATATTTTTAATAATTATTGTTTAAAATCTTTTATCAATATATACGCTGTTAAAAAATCTGAAGTCATTTAATATACAAGAGTGAGAGCAAATTCAATACGTATTTATTATACCTACATTTTTTAGTAGGAAACAAAATAAATAGCTGAATTAAAAATAAATATGCATTTAAATAAGAAAATTTATTTGATTTAACTAAATTTTACTCAAAACTAATAAATCATTTCTCTGGGTGGACGGATTAGTGCGGATGCGGACACGAACAGGACACGTTTGGGACACGTTTGGGACGCGTATGGAACACAAAATGGACACACACAGACACTGTCGACCAATGACGGAAGGACCGCCTTAACCGTTCCACAGAATTGAGACCCAATTCTCTCGACGAAGCAAATTTACGTTGCGGCCCCTCACAATCGTGTGTGTATACCTCCGCTTTCGCTGACGTCGCCCCGATCGCCGAAGGTTCGCCGACACACTGCGGTTACGGTGGCAACTGAGTCAACGGCGGCCGCATCTCCGCGTGTTCCTCTCTCGCTCGGAGGCCCAGAGACCGGTGTAACTGTCGTCGCCGAGGAGACGATGCGCCATTAGCGCACTCGTCGGTCGAGCCCGAGAGCTGAGTGCATCAAAGTGCATATTGAAGTACGTGACCGAGGCGTGCGCGGAGACCTCGGACTGCCTATCCACGATCCGCGATTATTTTCCAGTCGTCGATAACCGAGTAAACCATTTTTATTGTTATTGTCGCCGCGGGAGACAAAATAGTGCAAAAATAGTCGACGAGAATTTGTCTCTGAATCGAAAGTTTCCTCACGACGTTGCAAGATTTTTTTTTTTTTTATTTCAAGGAGAAACGTTGTCCGCACGACTTTCCGACGAAATCTAATTTTGAGGACTGGAGAAAAAGTGAGCTTTGCCGCGCGGCGAACTTTTCCGTTCGCACCCGCATTCGGGACCAGAGTCTCGTCCCACGTTTGCTTCGTGTGTGTGTTGGTGCCGAGTTTTTCGTGAAATCAGGACGAGAAGGTCCGCTCCGTCGAACATTGAGAACTTCGGTCCTGCGCCTCGCGAGTGGAACTCTAAAGAAGCGTTCGAATCACACTTTTCAATCTGATATTCGTTCTGTAACCCATAAAAAATATTTCTGAAGACGTCTTTCGGTGTCGTTGAAATCAGTCACATAGCCAAAAAATTCCCAAACCCGAATGACACCAAAAACACAACTCGGTGTCGTTCTAAATAAATAAATATAAAAAAAAAAACGTCAACAATGCTAAGCATCCAGGCTTTCGTATCCAGTGGCCACCGAACGATGTCCACAAAGCGCACGACAAGTTGGGCGAGGAATTGTTTCCTCGCGAAAAAAATCCCCAAAGCATCAACAGCGACGAAGAAAGGTGCATTAGGGTCATCCTGCAACGATGGAAGGTTGCACTGAGCCGCCGGACGAGGCGGACCGTCGATTGGCCGCTGGGAGAACGGTCGACGGCGCCTCGCGGCTGGATTCCAGCGATTCCTCGGGAATAAAGCTCCTGGAGGACTCGTTGGTGACGATAAGGAACGTCCTGGAGGTCGAAAGGTCGCGGAACGTCGAATCAACGTCCAGGAACGGCGCTGGATTGGCTTCGGTAGCAACCATCGCCGATGGCATCGTCGATGATGACGACGATACTGCCTCAGACGTTTCGCTGTTGGTCCTGAAAGCCGTCGTCATGTTGGGAATAATAGTGACAGCGTTGCTGGGCAACGCATTGGTGATCGCGAGTGTGAGACGTCACCGAAAGCTCCGAGTGCCGACGAATCGTTACGTCGTGAGTCTCGCAGCGGCGGACTTGTTGGTCGCCATGTGCGCGATGTCGTTCAACGCGTCCGTCGAATTGTCGGGCAGATGGATATTCGGTCGTTTCATGTGCGACGTTTGGAGCTCGCTGGACGTATACTTCTCGACGGCGTCCATTTTGCATCTGTGCTGCATAAGCGTGGATCGGTATTACGCGATTGTGAGGCCACTGGAGTATCCGGCGATTATGAGGGGAGTCGTCGTCACGATTATGTTGGGATGCGCGTGGCTTTTGCCAGCTTTCATCAGCTTCGTACCCATCTTCATGGGATGGTACACGACCACCAAGCATCTTCGGTATCTCAAGGATAATCCGCAGGTACTTCATCTTAGCGACGTGAAAAAGGTTTTTTCCTGATCCTGAGAGTGGCTGAAAATCCTGTAAAAAAGAGATGCAAAGAGATGTGACCGTTTCGTGAATGCAGTGTCAATGAAGTGATCATAGCATGATTTTATTTTTTTTTATTTTTTTTTAATGATAGTCCTTCCGTCAATCCTGGTCGTTCAATGTCGATGGTGTCCATATCGATGACCCTGAGGTATCCTATATGCAAGGGATCTATCGTTCCCTCCGTTCACTTTGCACGTGACTGACTCGTGTCTGACCGCAAAAGTCATCTACCACTATAACAGCCCCTCCCAGCTTGTTTCCCTTTGTCTCGACGCACTCATCTCCCTCGTTAATAGAAAAGTGGGGACGCCAAGAAGTTGAAGGGCCGACGCAAGATTTCCTTCCTCGCCGCCCATTTCTTCCCTCCCCCCTCCCCACCCCTCGACACTTCGTGCGAGAGCTTTCGTTGTCGTTCGACCTCAGAGAAATTGATTGTTCCGGGCCACCGTTGTGATCCTACTACCAAGATTAATGACGCTCCTTCAATCACCGTCAACGAACCGCACGCGTGTCTCGAAAGAAAATTTCAAGAAAGCACGTAGTGAAATTAGTCGCTCGTATCCCGGACACGAGGCGATTTTTTTTTCTAGGCGACTTTTTTTTAGTACATTTATCAGTGATATTCCTTCGAATTATAAATCGCGAAGAAAGCTTCAGATGAAAAAAAATGTCAGAAAAAGTCAGATAAAACATCGGACACAAATGATCCAATTAAAGCAAAACACTCAAACGACTTTGTACTGTAAATTCCATGAAACCGGATAGAAGCGCGCAATTGAATTCATGAGAAAAATACGCGGTAAAATCAGTTACAGGTATTCGAGCACGAAACAACATTTAAAGCGAGCTTCGTCTCTTTGTAAAATATTTTTCCCTGGAATCCGACGTGTCTCGTCGAGCGAAAAACCGAGTCGTCTCTAATTTACAGCGCGGCTTTCAGGTAAATCCTGGAATTTTTGTTTACAGACAGGTCGATGGATGTAAAACGGTCAGTGCTGGTCTCTTAATTGGCCGTGGATCGTTTTCCACTCAAGCGCGACCGAGTGTCCCACGCGCATTCGCGTTGAAAGGGATTTAACAATGAGGCAAAAAAAAAAAAAAAAAAAAAGAAAAAAGTAGAATAGCTCGACTGAAAGTCTCCACGTGTATCGACTCTCATTTCGTCTCTTTCTATCTCACTCGGTCATAGCCAACTGCTACCAACTTCGTCGCCGTCGCATAAAACCGAGGCGCACATTTATCCGAGCTTGCGAGCTTAATTACAGTCGCGTCCGGTCTACGTCCACCTGGCTTATCCATCTCGAAAGTGGCAACCCTCGATCGTCCTCCTCTCTCTCCCTCTTTCCTCGTCCTGCTGCCTCGGTGACTGACTGACCGAGTCTCAGTCTGCGGCTGCGGTTGACGGAAGGTTCAATCGTCCCGACCCACGTGTTTTCTCGAAAAAACGAAATAAAATCGCGAAACGGATGGCGTCCCAAGCACGTGACCCATACCCCGTCACTCTCCTTCAGGCTCTGTCCTTTCCTGTCCTTTCGGCTGGTTTTTTTTTTTCAACCGCAATCTTGGTTATCGACAGCTCAATAATCTCGGAGATTTCACCATCTGTGAGGCACATTTCTCAATTTTTGACCATTTCGCCGGGTCTGAAGGTTTTCACAATCTTATCGATTACTCGCGAATCGGACAGCGGCCAACTGAGGCACCTCTTGACCTCAAATTGTACTCCGGATTTTTCGGTCGAGGGGTTTATTTTATTTGGTCGTTTTAGTATCGCGAACCCTACGATTGACGGTCAGTGCACGTTTTAGTAGGTAAATCCTCATTGATTGGCTGATGACAATGGAAGTCTGGTTGTGTTTGGTTGAATGAAAATTGGGTGAGTGTCCGATTCATTGCTGCGAAATTTTTGGTCTACATTGGTAAAAGTTGGTGAAAGTTGGTGAACGAAATAATTCAGCATCGCAAGATTGGTGGCGTTATCAATAACCACGTGTGTCTGATGATGACAATGGGACTTATCCTCGATCAGGTGTGCGAGTTCGCGGTGAACAGCACCTACGCGGTGATTAGCTCGTCCGTATCATTCTGGATCCCCGGGGTCGTGATGATCGTCATGTACTGCAAGATATACAAGGAAGCCGTGAGACAAAGGGAAGCTCTTAGCCGGGCGTCGAGCAGCACCGTACTCAACAGCGTTCACCTTCATCGGGTATCATCGAGGCATCACTCGAGAGCCTCGCACCAGTTACTCTTGCATCCGAGCGACGCGAGTGACTTCCGACGACCGTCGTGCCAAACAGCTGTCGAATTAAACGTCGAAAACGGTGAGTCTGCGTGTTTCAATTTACGAAACAAAAAAAAAAAACAACAGCAAAAAACCCCGAAAAAAATAGCAGATAACATAAAATAATCGGTCAGATATATTTCGATGCCCCGAGGTCATTGGTCATTCAGTCATTAATCACGCTAATTTAATTTATCAAACATTAAACACATCCGATAAATTAATTTCAATAATAACTGATAAACATTGCATCAAATCTGATTGCCTTCCACGTATCGTATCAATATTCCTCGAATCGTGGAAAATTAAATTCGATTTCGATGAAACAGTCGCGAGTAAATTAATTTTCTGTGGATGGAAAATTACGAAAATTAACGTGAACTGTCTTGTCTTGTCTTGTCCGGCGAACGCTTTCCTCGCGCGTTCAACTGTCGATCGTAAATAATAATTGAGCGGCGTAACGAACGGCGTAAAAAGCTCGGGAATAGTATAAACCTTCGGCGAGGGCGTAAAGAGATAGAGAGGCAAAACGCGCGGAGAGCGCGACGCGGCGATTATTAACTGCGTGAATTTATGAGTCCGACAGTCGAGGCGGAGGCGGACGGCGCGCGAATCGCTGCCCGTTTACCCTCACCCCACGCACACAGATACACACACACAGACGCAAGCACGTGGCACATCTCTGGCATATTCAACACTTAGCGCAAACAGCCGCGTGTTAACGACGGAGTTGCCAAGTGCCGGTGCACGCTCGATAATGCATGTTTTGGCAGCCACGCGAGGGGGAAGGGCAGAGGGAAGGGGACGGAGGCTGCTCGGTCAGCCGCCGTTTCATTCGAGAGAAGCTACGAAGCAGTTTGGGCGGAATCGGCGCACGTGTCGCGCGTCAAAAAAAAAAAAAAAGCGAGAAAATATTTGATTTATAAAAATCGACGATAAATAACAAAATTGACAAATTTTTTTATTTAAAAAAAAATTGACCATAGAAACCATTGCCATGCCAACCAAAAATTCATGTTATAATGTATCATGTGTAAGCTAGTATACATATATTGTATACAGTCATATGTGTATAGAGGAAGAAACATACACAAACATTTTCGTGAACCTGGTAAACGAGCACGCGTGCCGTATCGTGGGCGCAGTTTGCGTTTGCATCGTTGAAATTTCATGGACGAATCTTCGGCCCCCGAATGTATCTCGACGAGTGCGCGCGGCACTCGCGAAGAGACGTAAACCGGGCTCGTCGTTACGGCCTGCGCGAACCCGTAATGCCAGAGAGGCCAATAGTGGCCGCCCCAGTCGATGCACCAGTAGCAGCAGCTGCCAAAAATTGGAATGCTCGCCAGTGTTCATACAACTTGCCGACGAACCAAGTTTGTGTTTGTGTGTGTGTGTGGACTACGCTCACGGTCGTTTCGACGGTAATTATACCCGCGGTGTACGTCTCTGTTCGCGAGGCGGAGATATCAGTGCGAGCCACACACGCACACATACTACACACGACACGGTCTCGTTCCATCGGAGGTTACCTCAAAAGCGGTGCACTGTACCTATAATTGAACACCAAACAACGGGGTCGAATTTATTGTCGCGTTGAAAAAGAGCAGAAAATGCGTTAGCAGACACTTTTATTTATTTTTTTTTTTGTCATTACTAATACTAATAGATTTGGGAGGGTTATATGGCTTGACAAGATCAGTTATTGGACTTAGAATAGCTGATAAAAAATTTCGAAAAATGACTCCTCTTCCTCTCTTTTACCATCCGAAGACATAAGCCCTTCTGATGATTGATTATATGTTATAACATTTTTTCATTCTCTGTGGATAAAGCACTGTTCTTAAAAACTGTCTATAGACATTGACCGACTTCCCTCATAAGTCCCAAAACTATGTGTTATGAGTCAGGCTGAAGATGGTGGATAGGAACAATGTTTCATTGAGGCTGAAATTTCGATCAAATAGTTGATGGTAATCTTGTACAGAAAGTTGAACCTCCGCGGGGAGATGGAAAGAGAGTGGGAGTGCGAAAGGGAAACGTCAGAGGGGGATGACATAGGGGGCGGCGAAACTTGCGAGATAAAAGTAGTTCCCTCGCGCCTCAGCCTAGTGGTGGTACACGTAAAGCCTGAAGAAAATAGGACGCGGAGGTAACGGCAAGTTTCGCAGCGCAGCGTGTAGGGCGAGGTGAAGAATGAAAAGTTATCCCGGGTGTACTTTATGTACCTGGGAAAGTTCAAGCTTCAACGTACGACGAGACATTAATTCAATTTATCCCTTCCTTGACGTTAACTCCTTCATCGACCGGTGTCTTGCAACACCTATCGTCGATTTTCCGAAGCATCGCTTTTTCTTCTCGCGCAGAATCCTACTTTCTTTCGAATTGTTACACAATGCTTCGACAGAAACAGTGAAAAATCAAAATTCCCATCGTTGATGCACTGTTGGAACCCACTGACAAAAAACAGTGACCTACGATAATGTTTGATTAATGATCAATCCAATTTTTCGAATCAAGGCTGACACTTGACATTTGTCTTTCGACTTGATCCGTGTTTGTTGCTGCAAGTCTCCTCTTTCGCATGCGTCACAGGTCGCGTTTGCTTAGATTGCATACCTTAACCCATTGGGCCATCATTGGGCGAGGTACTCGCTATAAATGGATAAGTAGAAGGGAAGCAGAGGAAGGATGAAAGAGGCGGGAAGGGCTTTTCCCGTGTTGGTAATGCTCGCTGCTGCAACCGACGTCGGTACATTCAAGTAGGTAGTGAACGTGATGTACGTAGCGCGGTGCACTTGAAGCCCGAGCCATCAGCTATGCTATAGGTATACACGCAACGGCACTATTGGGTACACCCGACTTTGCCTACAGCCGATGACTATACTCCGCACCTGTGTCAGAGGGAACGAAAGAGACGGAAAGAGGGTTCTTCTACCAAAGGGGATGCTGAGCAGGCTCTTTTTTGCACATCCCGAAGAGCCGAGTGAGCCAACGTGGAAGAGGCCAATAGATGGGCGAGAGTGCAAAAAAGGTTTGCGGATATACAGACCGCATATGTACAGCGCCTCTGCGAAGCTATGCGAAAAGAGCTCAGACTGAAATCTACTTTCCGCCAATGGAAATGGCTGCGTCTTTGTCGCTAAGAACGCCGGAAGATTGGATGTGGTTCTAACCAAAGTGGTTCTGGGGCATATTGCGATGGGTCGAATGGGGTCGAACCGTTCTCGTAGGAATTTCGAATTGTGGATTCATCTTTTTGGGGCTCTTATGGAACATTGCATTGCAAATGTCCTGAGAAAGTTAGTGGAGTGACAGTAGGATTATTGTTCAGCTATAACTGAAAGGTTAAGCCTATTGCACTGCAACCTTCGTCCGTTTTGTCGACGAACGGTTCCCAACGGACTTGACTCGTGTGACAAGCCTGGCAAAGCGTCAGACTCAGTGTCATGCAGACAACGGCAGACAACCCTGACAACTCCACGAAATTCTCGTGTCCGACTCGTGTGTCCGACGCCAAATGAGACTCGGAGTTTCGGAATGCCCCAAAACCAGTGGCACCCGGCTGCGAAGAACACAGTGGAACGCTGCGTCACAGTCGAATGCAAAGTTGCAGGTAACAAGTCTTCAGCTCTTCAACAATGTGACCCTCCAGCCATGCTAGATGCCTCCGAACATTCTGGAGATTCTCATCCACGTCTCCGCAGGGTCCTCAGGTGTCATTAGATAACAGCACAGCTACCGCCGACTGAAGATAGACCACTTATGACCCGACGAACAATGCTAGGAAGGGGATAAGTCATCAAGGCGGGGAGCGAATACAATGGAGGCGACTGGGCGTGGAGACGTCGCAATAAGATCCCGCGAAGTCAGCAGGAAATGGAAGAAAATGCATTAATACCAAACGCAAACTGTCTGCGCCTGGTAATGTCAATGCTGGGGGGGTTGACTATTCGAAAAGTCACACACTGTGCGCGCAGACATCGGCCCATTCCACTCTGAGAGTTTAAGCCTTTCATCGGTTCTTGTTATCGTAATTGATTAAAGTAACAGTAAAGCTTGTTTTCAGAAAACTCAAAGTTTCCCCGTTCACAGAAGTTACCAATCCCTGAATCAATCCCTTCAGTAGAAAACTAATGGTGAAAGAAGCTTTCTGTCATTGAAAACGACAACGTATTTCATTTCTGCGAAACTCTGATAAAGTATTTCATACTTAGGATTTGAGTCTTTCTTATGAAGACATTTTACTGAAGTAATGTGTCAACGCTCGTTTTGATGAAATTCAAAGTTGTCGTCGTTTATCGAAGTTAAATGCCAAATGTTTTCCTGAACTTCAAAGTTCTGTCGTTCAACATTACCAAAGGTATCATCGTTGAAACGAAGCAGTGTTCTGGTGCGTTGACGTTCAAATGGCCAGCACGCCGCGCGTTGTGCGCATCGCGCGCGGAGGTAAAGAGAAGCCGGGTAGGAAAGGTCAGTGAACGCGATCCAGCCGGCGGAGTGGGAGACGGGGAGAGCCTCGGGAAGCGTACCTGCTCCAACGGGAACAACCCCGGGACGTCCTTCGCGCCCTCTATATACTCTTGTTCGCTCAATATCTGCAAACGAGGCGCGCGGTAACTGCGCCAGGAGAGGAGGGGAGGGGAAGGGAAGCGCGGGAAAGGAGAAACGGTAGGAAGTTGTGGAAGAGGGAACCGGAAGGGGGACTCGGCCTACCCCGGGAATGCTTACCCGACTTACCCTGGGGACTCGCAGCTTTCTCGCAGCTTTGTCTACCGAATGTCGGGGCTTTCGAAACAGAAACACCTAATTTGTCTGACAACCAATGATCTTTCCAAGCGGCGAAAGGCTTAAACAAAGCAACACATAATTGTCATACAAGATCAATGTGCTAATACTGATGTCCTTTATTGGAGTAACATTTTCAATTACCATAATTTCCAGATTATATCTAGAAACATATTTGAACTTTTTAGATCAAGAAGCGTCGCAGCAGTTCTCATTTTTGTGTGAAAAATGCAGTCCTGCATCAGATGATGCATCGGTTTGATCAAAAGCGGAGTCAGCGAAATACAGATTCGCTGGATGATGTTTTGTTTGTTCTTTGCCTCGTTGGTTCAAACCTACGTACTTATCTACCCCTTCGAATTTCCTTGTTGATGGCTGCACATGCAGCATGTAGTGCCACATCCTACCTCAAAGAGAAAATCGACGCAGCGGGGTACTGAGGTTTATCTAAGTGCGAAGCATCGCTCCGAAGATGCATGCATGCCTACGGGTCTGTCGGCAAACGGAATCCAGGTCGAATAAGCGAGCGTGACGGCGTCGACGACGAGATATTACAGAGGGGAGAGGGGGAAGCAAGAACAGGGGTAGGGGATGGGGGTTGAGAACGACGCCGGGGGTACGAGGCTCTCGAACGATGGTGAAGACGACGAACTACGTGTGCAGTGCCTATTCCACCACATTCGAAGCACTTTGGGAGCTTGAAGGCAATTTCGAGACGCAGCCAATTTACATAGCTCCTGCTGCGGAGATCTTCAGATTGCTTTCGCGTTTCTCACATATAGAACGAACCCCTGTGCATATGGAGAACCGAGACGTAAGACTGCAATGGAGCTCCAGTATAGTCCGTTGCGGTGTTCAAAGCTTCGAGTATTGATGCCGCAGGTATCAATGGGAAATACGATTGGACAATGGATTCGCGAGACTGAGGGTAAACAACCGGCGAATCTAATCAAGGAAGTTTCATTATTGGATCTCCTACTTTTTGAAGCTGTTTTTTTTTTTACCATACTTGGGATTTTAATTCTTAATTAATTAAAGACTACTGATAAATTCGAAACTCGACGTCGTGGATCATTATCACTCAGAATTAAAAAATAAGAGGATGATGAAAAAATGTGAGACCTTTTTTAATCGCGATTCAGTCGCATTCGCTGACAACTTTTTTTATTATACCCAATCTAAGAAGTAGATGCACCGATAGTTCGTGAAGTCTGGTTTGCAAACCAGACATGAATAAATAAAATCTCCACGCTGGTCTGACATTTCGAAAAGAGGGACGAGAGAATGAAAGATAAAGAGGAAGGAGTCAACGGGGTGCAGCTCAGGGGGGAAATAAATGGAAATTAGGTCGGTCCGTGGTCAGGTCTGAACGATTTCCAGCGTCTAAGAGTAATCTTGCCTCGCAGCTTTCGCCTCTTTCTCGCTCTTTCGCCTCGAGGCTGCCGCTGCTACTCGAGGTGGGCGAATACCCTCGGGAACCTGGCTAGCGGAGGGGGATATAGACCCCGCCGACCTACTTGACGTTTAGGGGGACAACAAGCCAGGCTGCTCTCTCGACTTCAACCGCTGCCGGATATCGGCCCGTTCCTCGCTTCCTGTCAAGGCAAATAACGTCGGAAATCGTCGATGAGGCAAAAAAAAAGTGTCCAGATGTTTCTCATTATCACCGCGACCTGGATTCAGCTGCCTTCGGCTGAATCTTCATTTTTTCGCGTTAATCAATGTTATTAATCTGAACAATAATAAATAAGAGACAATTTTCTCGAATGAAATATTCGGATACATTTTCGACAAATTCACGCTTTGGACTCGTCCTATTTTCCAGCTTTGAAAACTTTTCGCATTCTACGTCCCTCAAAGTAGCTGAAACACCCTACGGTACAAATCCGACAGTTCGGCAGTGCCGCGAAATAGTTGGAAACGCGATATGTGTCCCCTTTCCCGTGTATAATACCCTAGTTCGTGCCATTTTTGCCATTCTCGTTCGCCGTAAGCTGCTGTTCCGAGCTTTACCATCGTCTCTTGCGTAACATAACAATGCCGTTGGAAAAATGGTCGAAGAAGGAACATCTTTTCTTATCGAATCTCACGATCGATTTGTCGCTGTGGTTGTTCGTCCGTCCAACGGTCTGAGAAGATATTTTCCCCGTGGCCTCGGATAACCAACGACAAAAGACACGTATATGGCACCTGTAATCATCGGTCGTGAGGACATTTTTATTAAATCGCCAGGATTGACGTCGGATAAAGGGCCAAAAGCCTCGAGGCGCTGCGACACAGTGAATATACAGCACTGCAGGGTTGGAAGTAAACGCGGTAGACGTCGTTTGTTCCAATTTCAGTAATGTCCTATTGACATTGGTGAAATCTTCGTTCCATCCTGTCCGTTGTGTCCTCTCCGGCGACACTCCTCATTCCCTCGGGAGACACGTGTGTCCAGAGTCTGGAAAGCCTTTCCTATCCGAGTCCAGTTCTTGTATATCTTTGTGATCTGCCGATTGGCTGCTGCTTCCCCTCTTAGGGATTGCCTGCAGTACTATATCTGTTCCTAGAGCAATAAAGGAATATCTATCTATCTATCTCTCTCTGACACTCCGTTTTTTCTGCGTTCACCAATCCGCGACCCTTTTACTCTCTCAGCGATCACATCGATTTTGCTGAGGGATGCGAAGCGCAGGAAATTCTCGTGGGCGAATAACACAACCGCGATCATCAGCCTAAATCTGGCTTACTGCATTCCGGCACGCAACCTCCTTCAACTCAAATTCCCTTCAACTAGGCAGTTGAGGTTGAAGCTTTCTCCCTCCGTCGTATTATCAAAAACAATAGTGGAAATCGTACCGCGGGAATAGATTCGCCTGGAGGTCCATATTTCTGGGGCAAATTGCATGTGGATTGCAATGCATTGCTATTGCATTTGTGTGGGTGAAACAGGTTAAGTGTCTTAGTCTATATTCACTCAGTGGATAAACCAGAGACACATCCAACGTTCGTTTACAATGCTTCTAACGAAGCTCCAACCCACCAAAAAATTTGAGGTCGTATTCATGGTGACCCTAGCATAAACTAATTCAAGGGTGCGTCGAAAATTCCCCTCGGCTTAGGGGAATACGTGACACATCCCATTCTGTCCAAACCAGGACTCGCTCGTAAAAAAGTTGTTATTATACAGAAACAGTAGGAAATATTGGTAAACCGATAGGGAAGTGAACGTCGAGGAGGTGAGTTGAAAAAACGGCAGACGTCAAAGGCCTCTTTGTTCGACTAACCACAAGCTAGACCGTGAATCATCAAATTTGGACGTAATCCGTCTTGATCTATCGCCTCAGTACGAAATTGGCGGTAAAAAAAGCCACCATTTACCGCTATCGCGGACGATAATCTTCACACAAATGTATATACGTATTTATATATTTATATAGACGTAGGAACTTATCGATCCACCTACTCGTGATAGCGTGTCTGATCAAAGTACGAAAATAGTCTACAGGGCCACGTCGCGCGGAAATTCCATCGGCCAAACAAGGCTCTGCGAAAGAAAAGTTCGGCGGAGTCCAAAGTAGCACTTGTTGGGCGATTGAGATATGGACTGACTGATACCACAAAAAAAGAGTGGTGGGCCTCCCGTTATTATATTTTCGTAAATGAATATTGCTCAAATGTTCGATTGGATTATTAATGTATTAACAGGTGGTTGACAAGGATGGAAAGGATATGCAGCTTTCATCATTTGACGTTAGACAGTAATGACTTCGAGACTCGTTGGATAATTATAGTACTCAACGTGTTCTTTATTTGTCTGTTTCCAGGCACAACGATACGACAGCAAACGAAAAGCTGGAGGGCCGAGCACAAGGCTGCGAGAACACTAGGAATTATAATGGGCGCGTTCCTACTCTGCTGGCTTCCATTCTTCACATGGTAAGGTTCTTTTTTCATTTCGCTCCTGCGACGAGAAAATAATTTTTCCCTCTTGTATCGCAAGTACTAAATTCGTTTTAATTTCACCGCCACCAATATTCGAGTCTCATCCACACTCGACTTTCCACTTTTTCCCGAGAGTCTAAAAGCATCCGTATCTCATCTTTCGATAAAGCTTTAAAGCAAAAAGACAGAAAAACTAACAAGACGCTTTTCTGCCCTTACGTTTCTCGGCTATCCAACTTTTTCCCCCGTACGTCTTCTTCAACATGTTGAGCACTGTTGGTCTCATTTCTTTTGTCACTTTTTTTTCCCAGCCCCTTTTGTTCGCCTTTGCTCTCCGTCGATTCTTTTATCTCGCTTTCTCTCACGGGGCCTTAGCGACTGACCGAATAAAAAATGCATCCCCCGATGTTTTATGTATGAAAAAAACTGTACGCGCGGCTCCTTCAACGTTTACCGAGAGCTTCGCTTCGCTCAGCACAAGAGTCAAATCTCAGGCTTCAGGTTGTGCGTGGGTGCCTCATTACTGCGCAGCAATAATAAAAAGTTGTCGATACACCAAAATATACAATTATTTTATCCTGGCATTTTTATTATTTTTATTTAATTTTTAATTTGTATTTTGAAAACTGGCTCTATTAATAAATTGGAGGATCTCGTTACGATGAAACACTTCTTGCTTGTTCGTTGTACGGTATTACATTTTAATGATCGTTACAAGTCCAACGGAAGGAAGATTCATTTTGTAACGCACGAATATTAATTACGGTAGAACAGTCCACCATCAATATTGAAACGCCCGCGCGAATGTTTTTGCTTCGGATAATCTCGCGAAGTTGAAGTTTTTTTGATACTCACACCGGAAGCCAGAGGGAGCTTTTAATCAGGCTGATAACAACCGCCCACGTGGTTCATAGGGCTTCGCTGTGTGTTAGTCTAGACCATTGTCATGCTTTATCGGGATCAGATTACATGCTCCGTTACACGATTAACTATAGAAAGAGTTTACCCATGTAATACGAGTTCGCCAATGTAGTTGGGCGTTGTATAAATCATTGGTAACGAATTTAGCTGCAATATTTGTTCTGTAATAATTGGCGAGATGAAAGCACCGCGGATGAAATTGCAAACACGATCCAGGTATGAAATTTGATGAAAAAAAAATCGTTTTTCGCATTTTTCTCCTCGAAATTTTTATTTTTCGGGCAAATACCGGTCATATTTGGAATCAGCAGAAAATTTCCCATCGGATAGGGTTTTAAAACTTCGTTAAATCGAAAAAAAAAAATTTCGCCAAAAACCGCCCGTTCCGCAAGGGGCAAAGGGCAAGGGCACTTGTCCGAAACTACGAGGAGGAGTCTATTGATACGCGAACGGACGGTTTCTGAAACGTGCGTGGTTATCTCGGTTGCGATCAAACAATTTGAGGCATTAGGTCCCCGTCGTGCCCGGCGGTTCTCCCAGTTACGACCTCCATACAGAGATCTCCATTATACGGGGGTTCGATGCCGAACCTGCTGCTGCTGCTGCTGCTGCTGCCTCGTCGTGATGTTCGCCAACCCGGTCAACGCTATATGCACTTTACACTATACATATACATAGCTATATCCAAACACCACACACGTATACATCTACCCCGCCAATAGATATATGCATGCATACGTGCGCATATATATTATATACGCGACTATATGTGCTATCTCACGCATGCCCTTTCGCTCGCTCGTCCCAGGGGTTATAACTTATCGGATTAATATGCAAACACGCGGCCCACGGTTCCGAGTTCCTGCGCCGCTGCTTCTAGTTAACGCTTTGGTGCGCGGCTGCTGCTCCCGAAACGCCCGCATGCGTTGCCTCGCCATTTCGACGACGTAGGCCCCGGCTATTCCACCTCTCTGTCTACCCCCCCCCCCCCTCCCCCTCCCCTCACCCCTCGCTCTTGCTCACGCAGAACCATCGTTCCGTCGCACCACACTTCCCTCTCAGACAATGACATCAACCTGTTTCGGGGAAACAAGTCTGCACGTGCTCTCCATATATCGTTCGCACGTCTATACGCACCCCGCTTAGCGTTCGCCACCTTCGTCCCTGATTCGCTTTTCCGACCTAGTCATTGTTACACGCGAACCCTGCTCGACTCTGCACGATCGAGACGGTGAAACCTTGATGGGTTACACTCGACGCTGATAATGGATATTATAAATTTAACTAGGAACAATAAGGGCTGTACGCGCGTGTGAGCTTATGGGGGCTTATCTAGCGTGGGGGAGACCATGCGATTTTGTCGAAAAAAAATTTTTCGATTTAACGAAGTTTTGAAACCGTATCCGATGGGAAATTTCCTGCTGATTCCAAATATGACCACTTTTTGCCCAAAAAATAAAAAATTCGAGGAGAAAATCGCGAAAAACTACTTTTTTCCAATTTTGGCACTACCAAAATCGCTGTAATTTTTCTCCAAATCAATATAATCGTAAAATAAATAAATAAATGTGTCTCGACGTCTTTTTTACTCTGCTTGCAGGTACCTGTCGACGTCTCTGTGCGGCGACGCGTGTCCCTCGCCGGACGCCCTGGTAACCGTACTCTTCTGGATAGGCTACTTTAACAGCGCCCTAAATCCGTTGATATACGCCTACTTCAATCGTGACTTTCGCGACGCTTTCAAGGACACGCTGAAGAGCGCTCTGCCGTGCTGCTCGGCCTGTTGGAAAACCAGCCAGACGTCGCAGTTCGTGTAGCCAAAAGGTCGCACCGTGAGACGCGGCGCCACAATTACGTTGGATGGTTCGCCGGTGGCGAACGCTGCAGCGGCGCCGATGATACCGCTGTCATCGTCGTCGCCGCCGCCGTCGTCGCCGATTCCCGGCAGATCCGTCGGACCGACGGACGTCGAGGCTTCGACCTCGCCGGACGACTCGGAAAATAATACCTGACACGCGAAATTATCGCGCAACCATTGGCACCACTCGGCAGAGGTCAGCGGAGGCGTCGAGGCGACGACCGCCGCGACGATATCCAACATTTCCGAGCGAATCGTCGAGACGAGCTTCTGAATGGACGAGAAATTCGAATGGAAATTTCGGCGAGCTGGGGGTAACAGTTGCAGCCGCGGCGCAACTTCGGGAAAATCAATAGAAACTGGGATTGCGTTTGCGCCCCCCTCCCCCCCCCCTGCCCCCCGCCCCCTCGACCGCTCGGGGGTGGCGAGGGCGGGGTTTGCGGGGGGAGGGCAACGCCGAAACTAAGCAGCGGAGTCGGAATAACCGATTTAATAAAATCAATTACTTCCACAAATTAATTGAGACCACGAGTTTCGCTCTCCGAGATATCGAGCCTCTCCCATATGTCGAATGGTCGATGGAAATAGTTGAACCGCTGCCCTCCGGACAACCGCGATGACGATGACGACGATGAGGACCGCGACGATGAGTGACGACATTCGAAGTGCGCCCGAAGGCTATTTCGACCGGATGATAAATATGTGGAATAAATGCAATGAAAACAATTTTTCGGAAATCCGGACACGATGGGCGTTTTTTCGTGGAAAATCCTGTGTGTACATATGCAGCGAAATTCCGCGGTGATGACGCGGAAAATTTCGTGACGGAAATATTTCCGGATTTGGTGGTTGGCGGAACGTGAGAGGTATTTTTGAATTTGTGTAAAAAGATATTGAAACATTGTTCTACTCTGTTGCTTCCGGATTAATAGGTTCATTTATTTTATTTTTTTCAATTTATTGTCCCATCGTTGGAAAATCATATTTTCACGCAAATATTTTCTAAAACTTTAACATCAAGCGACTTTTCCACGACTCGTGAAAAATCACGAGTGAACTGATATTACTTTTTTTTTTGTTTGGTTTTTTCGAGAATAAACTCTGTGTACCTAATAACAATTAGAGCGAGATGAATGAGAGAATGACGAACAAAAAGTGGAGCAAAGAGAGAAAAATTGTTGTTGAAACATCGGCAAAATGTGCGACTACGGATACGAGATGCAAATTGTAATTTTTATTTAAAGAAAAAGAAAAACCAACAAAGTTACAACGAATAGTGTTAATAACCTGTTCGTTCGGTAACGATGTACTATATAAATAGAGAAAAAAATACTAGTATAAGCTGCTAATTATAGTGAAACAAATGAAAAAAACCCCTTGTAAATAAAACAATTACGAATGGATTTCGCGAAAAAAAAAACTACGAGATTTCACTTCGCGAACACTTACGATAATATTTATTTCGTGTGTCGCAGGGCGAGCAATAAAAAGGCTTACGAAACAACAATAAACGGCGAGAAATAAAACACTTTTGACTCGAGTGTTTATCGTGTTCAGAGAGAAAGCGAAAAAATGTGCGCGAATCGTGACTGCGAATTGCGAAGACGGTACAGGAGTAAAAATCGCCCTAGGAATTGAAGATAACAATTTTTACTTTATTTTGCATAAGCGACTTATTTAATTAGAGATTTAAAAAAAACAGTAAATCAATAACAGTTTTTATATGAATTAATATGCTTTTGAATAATTTTTTAATCGACACAAATGATTAAGATATTCGGATTTTCTTGAACCCGTCGACGGAGCTCGTAATATTTTTTTCCGGTCGGTGGGAAGAGACGATTGCGAGGAAACAGACTCGATTCGCCTCTTCCCACGTCTCGCGCGTTGATGAATTGTAAAAAATGTAACATAGCAATAATAATCTAAAGGGTTGTAAATAATTATTATGAATAATGAGTAAGAAGAAGTGGAGAAAAAAATGTAATAATACGACAAACACGGCCTCGTTGTTTTATTTTTTTTTCCTTTCTTTTTTTTTCTAATTATACATAAAAGAAACATTATGTATATGTATATGAATGTATTATTATGTAAGGATAAAAAATACGTGTAAATTGTACGCGAGACTCTGCCACAACGGTTACTAATCACCCAGCACTTTGTTTCGTTCCTCTCCTGTTTCCTGCGAAATCGTAATTTTCTCGACTTTCAGCCCCTGTGGATCGTGAACTCGATCCGCAACTCCGACGACTACGCGACGACGACCAAGACGAGAAAAACTGAATAAGGAACATCCGGAAATTAAATAATTTTTCAATTAATTAATTTAATTAAATTAATAAAACATTCATATATCAGTGAAATGAAAAAAAAATACATCATTTTTAATTTTTATAAATTCAGTGATAAAATTTCCCAAAGCAACCATCGATCAGTATTCTCCCCGTTTGTCGATTGACGATCGGCACCGACCATTACGCCATCAGTTCAGTTTAGTTGGCGACAAACGAGCGTTAGAAAGGGCCTGTGCAGTATTAATTTAATTGCCAGTGGCGATGCCTGTTCGACCGCATTGCCCTTTAAATTCAATATCGTTATTGTGGTCGACGAACCGAACCGCCATTGTCACTAGGAGCCTCAGGCGTGCAGCACCACGAGACGCATCGCACGCGGCAGGTGAAAACAAATGAACAGCAAATAATTTTCCAATCAGTGGTGAATACGTATAAAATGAAATAAAAATGATCAAAACTCTCACCGAGAATTGGGGGACGTTTGACCGCAATAAAAGTTGCTTCGTTTATACGAAAAGGCATAAAAACGCGAAAGTATCCTAAATCGTAAACACGGATATGACTCCCATCAGAGTTTGTAAACCCTTTTTAACGACCTTGGCAATTAAGACGATGACGACGGACAGGTGACTGTATCTCGTTAACGTTTGACCCCTTTCCCCCGATCACAGGATCCTCGTTTTATGGCTAAAAGAGTCGTTTCTGAGAGCGCAGCTTCCGCAGGGCCTAAGTTTCGTCATAAGTACCATTATACGATTGCCACGTAAAAAACGTCCGTTCCGACTGCTATAAAGACGAAGCTCGTACTGAATTCCCGGATAGAAAGAAAAAGAAATGGCCAAAACCCTATCAGGAAAGAAAATGAGATTTATTTCGCCCATGAAAATAAAGTACCGGATTGGCTACCTTTGGTCCAGAAGAATATTCGAGAATATGTAAGATATGACTTTGTGCGCATTTTTTTAAATATTACTCATGAAAAAAGGAAACAAAGTTGGATTATTATCGCGTAAATGTCACAACCAGAACTGGACCGGAACTGACCGAGGAAATAAAGCAAAGTACTAAAATGTTACAAAATGTATTTTTTATTTACGCTTAAAGAAGATGCGCTCCTTAAATCTGTAAAAAAAATTAAATAAAAGGAGGATCGTCTCAGTCAATAAATTGCTTCTGTGTTATTTTGGATTTTGGTTTTGTTCCATAGTGACCAGTCACTTTTCGGTTATTTTTCTTGAAATAAAAAAAAGAAATAAAAATAAGGAAAATACTTCAGCGAGATAGATAAGGTGGATCGTATATCGTAATGCACAGACAGTGGAGTTATGATTCGTTTCTCGAAGAAGACGTAGGAAAGTGGAGCAAGATTCGAAGAAGCACAGAGACTCTGTGTAAGCCAATCGGTAAAGTTCGGTCGTGTGGAACTTTTAATACGCGTTTCTTGGCAATTATACCAAAGCGAGGTGGGCAGAAGGTACGTTTCTCGCGGAGGTACCAACCGTCAGCTGCTCTGTTCATCTGGGACAAAGCCATAAGAACTCGCGCATATGAATTCTCCGAGAGGGATTCACGGAAGATGACTGAAGCGTCTCCGCGATGTGTAGGAAGAGGGCTCGGAGACTATATTGGTTTTGCGCAATGAAAAGTCGGTCAAGGCGACGACGATGAAATTAAATGTGATGTCGTTCTGCAAATTTTATCACGACCCGTTTTTTTATATTTTTACTGAGATTTTTTCTTTTTTTTATTCTTCTATATTTATTATTTTATTTGTATCTGGGCTTTGAAATATCTCAAAAATGATGAGGAAGTAATTTCCAAAGTTGGGCTTTGCAACTTTTTTTAAGCGCATTAAAATCGTTAATGGTTCCATTGCTTCGAATCGGCGAAAAGATTTTTCTCGTTATTTCAAAGATGATTATAGTGTGCATATCCATCGCGAACGAAGATTTGAAGGCTATTCTCAGGCTATACCAATGAGGAACAAGTTTTGCGGCGTTATCCCTCTCGCCTATCGATTTCCGTCACGAATTGGAACAGGCTTGCGAGCACCGCTCCACAAGCCAGTGGCTCCAACCTATCCTAGCACGTATACCGGGGTACAAACGTACGAAGACCGAAGGCAGAGGCAGAGCAGAGCACATAGTTCGCGCCCTACGCCTGTTCCATCGTGTGCCATCCTCCGGCCGATATTAAAAAATCCGCGGAATACGAACTGATTCAGACCGAGGAAGATTAAAACCCCCTTTATCGTGACATAAGGGAGAAATAATAATGGGTCGATCCTTCTGCCTCGTGGATCATCCATACATGTTGAATTATGTTTATTTTTTTTAGTGGATCATTCTGTGTAAAAAAAAGTCCAATCGGTCTGTGTAAAAAGGTGATTTCCACTTACCCTCGACTCTTCCTAAATCTTCTTAAAAATCGCGACCCATGGGACATTAAAATTTTTCCTGACAATTTTTAATTTTTTAATTTTACGTCATATGATTATTTTAAGCGCCTAATTTTTTTTATTTTTTGCTTCCAAAAGACAAAATAATCGTTCGTTCCAAATCGGTCCGTGTAAAAAGGCGATTTCCACTTAGCCTCAACTCTGCTTCCAGCCGACGAGACAAATACTGGCAATGGCGTTACCCATTGGAAGCGATTGCACATTCTATAGACGCACAAAAGCAGCGACGATGGTTAAGCTCAGCTTATTCGTCGAACCATGTGATTAAAAGTTATGCCATACGTTATTCATCGAAGGGCGAAGGCTGCGGGGGTCGGTCTCTCCCTTTTCTGATAAAGGGGGGGAGGGAGAGGTGCGACAGGTATGGTAACGATCTCCCCTCTCTCTCCGCAGTTCGCCACCTTGCAGACTTTGAAAGTATCTCGAGAGCCTCGGGCGCCAGAGCAGAGGTAAAAGAGCTTTAGCGCGATAGCAGAGGCCATTGTTAGTTTTAATTGCCAAGGGTGGCGAAGGGTGAAGTCGGAGACCAGAGCAGGCGAAGTCTGAACCGAAGCGAGATGCAAGAAAATGAGTGGATAAAGAAGAGAAAAGCTCGACGTCCTTAATCCGTAGCCTTAAATTGCCACTTTCAGATTCATGGAAGACGAGGAACCCGAGGCCTTGAATCCGCGCATCGTCATTCGTGATTTTCGTGGAAGCTGTTCTGCTGTGAAGAGCGAAAACCCGATCGGCGAGGTGCGACGATCTCGAATTACGATAATGCGACATCCATACTTCGACAGCAGCCTCCGAGACATCGAAGCCCAACAGTCAATTATCTATCGATCGAATTTCCCTGTCAGTTATAATGGGAAAACTGCAACGCCTGCCTCGTTATCATCCTCAATGCGCGCAGAGGGAAAACTTGGCAGTTTTCGGAGGAAGCTCGACGGTTGCTGTGCAGGAGTCGAAAGGTACCAGCAGCATTTTTAAGGGCTTCGGTGATTTTCGAAGTGTTTGGTACCTGAGTTAAAATTTACGACTTTCGAATACCCTTCGTTGAATAAAAATGGGTATAATACTTTTGGAGGTTTATAAGAAATAAATAAAATAAATAAATGGTAGAATTGTAAGTGGACATTCTAAGAAGGTTTTTTCTCACCTTAATGGCACTGGCAATATTATAGTCACATGTGTCAGAAAAAAAAAGTCACACTCTTCGGGCGACCCAGTTTCGGATCAGATCCGAAACTGCCGGCCTCAAGTCCGGAGATCTGCTGTTGAAAGACAGCTTTTAATAATTGTCTTTATTATCAGCTGTTGATAAGTGTACCACAGAGTGTCTGTAACTACCTTAACAACCGCCACGTACCAAAGTTTTGTACACAGTCTGTAACAGAGAAAACTTTGTGACTCAACGAGCGGCTCTATAGGCAATTCAAACGACCCCCTTCGCTCGATCGGCAATCGCAATTTCCTTCTGACCGACGTTCTCAGCTTGACTTTTCAATTTTTCGCATAAATAAAAAAAGCCACAGCTCCTGATCAGCTTTCACATTAAGGGTCATCAAAAGAGAAAAAGCACAGACGAAATTTTTCACAACATGGTTGGTATCTTTATTGAATACACTTCGTGCGTGTATATGTGTCTGGTGTATATATTCGTGTATCCAGTGTATTTTGCTCTCGCAAGCATGTAGTACGTATTTACATACACTGCTCTACAATAAATACATGTTTGTTTGTTGTTGTTTCGCCTCGATCCATGTGAAACAACGTCTCTCGTGTCGCGTGCACAAAATCCGCGCTCCCAGCTCAGCCAACCAATCCTCGTGTAAGTATACAACTATATACCGCTTATATTTCATCCTCCCTCTCGAGTGCACTTTATAATATCTCAATTTACAGAGCTGATCTGATCGCGAGTTGGCCTGGTATATATATATCGCTTCGTATCTCGTGTCTCGTTACAGTTTTAATCGTGTGTACACTCAAAACAGTCTATATGTATACATGTCTGTGTACAATTTTTTTTTTATCCTTAGTATAGCATTTTTAGTGGATTTTGCACAACGCGTTCGGCGCACGTTGCAATAATTCTGCCGCTCGGAACATCAACTTTGATTATTAATCATTCTCGGGGGCTGATTGGTTAGGGAAAAGGGGGGGAGGGGGTCTTCTGCTTCAAAAACCTCCCATTTCTTACAGCTCCATTTAATAATACACCTGTATGTATATATATATATATTTATAATATTCGGCCGGTGAGCAAACAGTCAGCTCCGACGATATTGACTGAGGTTCGTGACAAATATTTATATATATTTTGTTGTTGTTGTTGTTGTTGTTGTTTTCTTTATATATATCGTATCGAGCTAGCGGGAGATTACGACCACTAAAACTTGGCGTTGCCGCGTTTATTATCTCGTCAGACACAACAAGTGCAACACAGTATTAGTACAGTATATATATATATGTATATAACGCAACGTTAAACATATCACAAGCTCTAATATGCTTCTCGTTTCAGTTTTTTTTTTTTTTTTGGTTTTTTTTTTTCTTCTTAGTTATGCCGTGCACGCGAGAGATATATAGTATACAGAATTTATGTCCTCCCATTGGTGTACGCGGAGACGATCGACCTATCGACTCTCGAAAATAGACCAGTTTTATTTATCTTACATCTATATACGAGTTTTTTTTTTAGTTAATTCTTACCGTTTTTAAATTTTACATTGAAATAATCGGAGTCAGACGAATTGGGAGATAAATGATCGAGGAATATAGTCTATTTCGAAGAGCAACGAAAGGCGTCCGTCTCTTTCTCTATCTCTCTGTGTTTATGTGTGAGTGTATGTGTCGTGTGTCTATGTGTATGCAGGTACAGGCTGACTCGAAATAATAATAACAATAATAATAATAATAGCAATGATAACGAATAACCGCTCTATTAAATACATAACGTTACTTCGGATTCTTGCGAATCGTCGCAAAGTGGAAAAGACGATCGGCGAACGACCAATAAAGGATATATACATGCGTCATGTACATCTTCGCGCGCTAAGTATATCGATCGCTAATATTACTCTCGAGAAGCAAAGAAAAGTCGTCGGAAATTCAAGAGCCGGTCGCGACACATTCGTCCTTTGACCTCTGACGTTTCGTTATCATTATTTCCAGAAAAATATTCATTCGCTTTTTTTTATATACTGTCGAAGCGATATATCTGTAATTTAACATACGTATATATATTCTATATATAACGTCGAAGGGTTCGCGCGACGATCGTGGCCGAGGCTCTTGATTATACCGATCTGTATAATAGAAACCGATCAAATGGACGAAATTCCGATTGAAAATCGGTTCTAATAGTATTCAATTGGATTTTCGTCCGTTTCATTGGTTCTTATCGGATCGTTTAAAAAGGGTTGTCGCCAAAGCAGCTCCTACCGCGAAATTCACCAACGCTACAACGCGGAGTGTATTTATGTGTTGTGTGTTTTGTGTTGTGTGTTTGTGTTTCGTTTACGCCCCAAAACTTTGTTTTGTTTACGTTTTTGTTTATTTTTGTTGTTTTTTTTCGGTTTTTTTTTTCATCCCGCGCTTTAGTCAGACGTACCTTTTTATAGAAGTGTAAAATTTATTATTGGTCCAGAGATAATCTGTTTTTTTTTCCCCATTGTTTTCATGGGGCTAACTGCGGCCTCCGATGTAAAAGTCCGTTGCTTCATTTCCGTTCGTTTTTTTTTCGCGTCGCGTTTTTTTCCTCGATAGTATCGTTCGCACATTTTTCGTTGCGTTCGCGTTCGGTGTCTCTGGTTTTTGGTACCTTTCCGAAATCGAAACTATTTTTCTGACAAAAATGTTTTTTTAGAAATTGGAAATTTTTAATAGAGGATCAGCACTGTTTGACTATAGTGTCTATAACATCCTTAATGAAAAATCGAAAAGTCAAATTTTGTCGGCCAACTTACTTAGATCGACACCGAAGAGGATATCGAAGAGGAATCGAAACAAAGAGACTGGGCAACGATAACAGCTATTATCAACAAGCTACTTTAATCCACAGGACACCGAACGTTCGGCAACGTCGCGACGCGTCTCTCCGTTCAATCCCAGCAATTCAGTCTGAATCTAATTGACATAATGGTCGAAAGGTTTCGCTTCATCCTCGCTCTGGTGGTTAACCCTATATGTTCTCCTTTTTCAGCTCCGTCTTTGTCCTTTTGCATGTATATATATTTTCTTGTTGTTGTTATCTTTATTACTATTATTACACAGACGATTAATCAGCACAACTACGAGATTATAATTTACACGGGTAATGTTTTTTTTTTTCGTGGGTGAGACCTACCCTTAAAATTAGCAATTTCGGTATTTCCGGTCATTTTATTTTTTTACGACCGTTGCCATTTTTTTTTCGTTCATCTCGCGCGAAAAGCTACGCAGAAGCTACGCGAGAAGCCACACGCCTCACCGGACAGCGGATTAACAATTTTTTCGTCGTCTCCATTTTGGTACAATTTTTTTTTTTTTTTCATTTTCGGCTGATTCGCCGCCAAAATCACTGCGCGGTTTGTTCGGGAAACGGAAAAATCTATCGCGACATTTTTGCATCTGTTACGATCGATTTTTTTTTTTTTTTTTTTTTTTTGGTAAACAAAAACCGCGCAGTATTTACGACGATTCGCGTCTCGAATCCATTCGCCGATTTTTCGCCCAATGTCAGAACCAACACAAGAACCGTTATCGGTGAATCGGCGCAAGCGCTCGCATATATAGACACAACTTCAGGCACTCTAATACCGTGCGCGTTTATCACAAAAGATCCACGGTTTAATAATTCAACATCGAACTTTTCTCACAACCGTTATTTTTAGTTTTATTTTTCGCGAGCGGACAGACACTGCAATTGCCATGATTTCGTTTTTCCCTTTTTTTTCTTTTTTCTTCAGCTTCGCGTTGCAAGATCGATCGCTAGGATTTTTCGCACATTTATTCTACGAGCCACGAGCGCGGTTTACGGTTTTCGTTTGCACCGCGAATATCGTTGCACTACCGGTTAAGTCACATTTAAATTCTCTACTCCTAAAATTTACGCGCAGGCAGTAGGACGTTTCCGTCCAATTTTTTTTTTTTTCTCGATAATTCGCTAAATCTCGCTTTTTCCTTCAATCGCCACGAACGACGTTGACACTCCTCAAATGCGTTAAAAAAACGATCTTGGGAAGATGAGTGTTTTGATTTCGTGTTCTTCTTTTTCTTTTCCACTTTTAAAAAATAAAAAAACGAAACGAAAATGCAGGGCACCAATTATTGGTACTATGTTCGAGGCGAAAAGTGTGAAGCGCTTCGCGACGAAATCTGCCTACGAATTTACCTCTAAACAACTATAATTTTTTTTCCGTCAATGTTTCTGCTGTTTGATTAATATAGTTGGTATATTCATCGAAACGTTTAAATTCTACAAAGTGCGGTTAGTACTTTTTTTCGACCACCTCAACTTCGGCCACGTGTTCCGAATCCGTCGTCTTTCGTTTGTGTTTTCTTCGCTGTTTCAACGACGAAGATCCTTTCGTCGAAAAGCGCCGCCTTCGATATGTTATTAATATACAATTCTACCGTCGCGCTTCGCCCGAACCGTCGGCGATCGGTTTGAAAAAAAAAAAAAAATCGTCGATGCCGTAAAACCAGCGTTTCAATGATATGCACAATTTTGCGAGATAACAATCGTCGGTATCATTGAGTTGCACCGCTTTAATAAAACCGATGTAGGCCTGACTCTGAATCTTTGGATTTGACTTAACAAGAATTTTTGGAGGGAGAAGAAAAATTTGTCGGCGGAGACGTAAATGCGTTGTCAGACTCGTGAAAAGATTCGCCGATCGCGACCAAAAAAGGTATCGAACTCTTCCTTACCTACTGAGAGGGCAATGCGCTACGATTTTGGTGGTCCTGAGGTGCGTCCGAAAATCGTCGGTGTTAAAAAAAACGTGTCGTCACGATTATCGTCTCGGAGATCAATCACCAAATGAGTCCATCGGTGTCCTGTTTGTGTTACATTGTCCCTGGTTGAAAAATCCTTGGCTCGTCCCCTCAGAGCCAATCGGATTCTCTGAAATCCGATTGGCGATTCGAAATCAAAAAAAGAAAGAGAAACGTGTGTTTTTTCGAGTCGTAACATTTCGTTTTCCTTTAATACTCGGCGGTTGAGTCGCTTCTCGCGCGTCGCTCGATAATGGCATATATATTATGTATATATATATATAGATTGTATATCAAGAGTAGAGTGTTGTAATAATGTAGAGTTTTTACCGTGTCGTACCATCGATAGGCACATTCGTCATTGCGTGCAAATACAATGTCCCGTTTAGCGCACAAAAATATAACCGACGATGAATCCTCTTTCTACCTTCCATTTTTTTTTCGTTTCGTCTCCCCATTCAAACCGAGTCAACTTTAGCTCGCGGGACCTGATCGGACTAGGTACTAACCCTCAGCTAGATAACGAAACGATAATATCTCTTTCCTCTCACATTCCCCGTGTTCGTTGTGTGGTCAGCTCGTGAAAACGAATCCTTTCGCTACGCAAGCGAATCAATCGTGTCAATCGTGTAGCGACGAACAAAGCGCTCTTTCCTCTCGATTAGTCCGTAGAAAAAATGAACTTGGCGTTTCCGGTCGCCGAAATTGAACATTTGATTAAAAAAATTGTCAAGACTGATGTGTTTCATTTTTTTTTTGTAACAAGTAATTCGGAAATTACGCTTTGCTCCCATTGCTGGAATCGGATGTCTTCCTCGCGATTATCCTGGATTTTTGTTTCCCCCTTTTTGTCGTTCATCATTGCGATTCGTACGATTACTAAAGGCTACTTTATTTTCAGATCGCAAATTAGCTCGCGGCTGGGTTGAATCGCAGGCTCATTTAACCCGCAGCAAAATGATACATACATTTATATGTATATATATGCTATATATATATCGTATCTTATATGACGAAATTATACGTGTGTGTATGTTGTGTATGAGATTTTAGTTTAGTCAAGTTTTTTATATCTCATTGCAGTGTTAAAATTAATCATTATTTAGCTTTCCCAATTATCTTCTTTTCTCACCTCTCCTTCTTTGTAACACGATCGTAATATATATATATGTGTGTTTATATATATATATATATATATTTACATTTACTATCTACAATTATCTACACATCGAGAAACGATTTAGTTGTCTTAGCGGTTTCGTGAGATTGTTTTTTTGTTATTTTTTTGTTTGTATCTTTTTCGTCCTTTTTCGCGTTGTCATCAGCGTTGGATGATGTTTGTAGTGGTGATGTTGTTTCATAGTGGTTGGTTTGCTGTGGTTATATTGTTATTTTATCATCTTCATAACGATCTTACGATTACTTCTATTCACAATCACATTATCGACATCCAAAAAATGTTTCGACTACAAGAATCTCTCTCCTTCTCTCTTTCTCGTCTCGTTATCCTTTTCACAGGAGCAAACATTCGCAATTTTTCGTACTCGCAATGTCTCTTCTCCCGAGAACGACGCGAGGTACGGAATAATACAGTGAAAACATTCGAATAACGATCTCGCGAGAAAAAAAAACGAAAAAAAAAAAAGAAAAAAAATCATCGCAACACATAATCTATAATTATTATAACAATGAATTCGCGTCACAAAGACAGCACGGAATATAAAATCCGTCGGCTTAAACGTTACACGTAAAATAGTAAAATAAATACGAAGTTAAATTAAAAATCTAAAGTATATAACGAGTGGGACTGTAACAGAAATATCGATTGCGGGTCCAAAGGGACACGCGGCAAATTTCTCGCTTTCTTCTTTCCTCCTCTCTCTCCGTTTCCATCCCATTCTCTCTCTTTTCTCTCCTTGTTCGCGCGGCTTTCGGGTCACTCTTCAGCCGCGAGTTCACCCGCGACCGGAGTCGAGATGGGCGTTGAGCTACCGTATCAATGTCCACGAAAAAAAAATCGGTGCGTCAACCGCCCCATTTTTTATTCGGTTTATCGTTAATTTTTTTCCTTCGCTTTGCGAGCCGCTCTCACGCGGCTCGAGCTAATTTTTCTCCACCGGGAATGAATTCTTTCGCGTCTTCTTAACGTCAAGTATTAGTCTTCCTCTGATCTCTCCTGGTAACGTTTTTTCGGGGGTTGAATTTTCAGGGCTCATTCGTTTGTGTTTTTTCTGTGGTTCGCTAAGATTTTGTTCTGTGTTTCCCTCGTCGTCGATCGCGGCTCCTAAGTTCAAGTGAGATTAGGCTGCGGCGTCGGCGGAGGTGTCGATGCGAAAGTCGAGCCCGAGAACATGGCCGTGTCCTATATGAACGCCCAACACTCGAGCGTCTTGACGACGAAGTCCTCGTGCGGCGCGAGGGGCTCGTTTCCGTATGTGCTGCACGACTGTGTCCTACCTTGGTAGAGATCGCCGTCCAACCATAGGCCGAATCTTCCGCTGCAATGAGTCCGATAGTTTTAATACACAGTCCACAAGGAAATTAAAACAAAACGGAAAAATGTCTGCAAAGAGTTTCGACAGATGAAGATTAAAAAGCAAAAAAAAAGACACTCACTCTCCGGCGCCGATCGACAGACTCTCGTTGTTTCCCTTGATGAAATATTGATTCTCGCCGGTCCAATTGAACGCCTGAAACCTCGGCGTGAACCTGAAGAGGAGCGACTCGCCCGTTCCGTAGAAATGATCGCTCACGTGGAGCGAGCAGGAAGTCAGGGCACCGAACACCTGCAAATAGATGAAGAAGCAGATGAGAAAAAAAATCAGCGGTTTAACGTTGAGTGTTTTTTTAAATGGCAAAAATACGAACGTTTCCTTCTGTGTCCTCGATGACGAGTAGAATGGGACTCTCGACTTTGGCCATTTTTCGGTACATGCTGTTGAGACTGAATCCATGTTGGCTGGTGCTGAAGACGAGAGTCCACAGGTAACCCTCGGCCCTCGCTGGCAAATGGCGGCAGAGGTGTTCTCTGTGATCGTCGCTCAAAATTTCCGTCGTGCCGACGAGATCGGGCGGCACTATGACGTCCGCGTCGAGGGATATCGCACTGTTCGCGTACAACGCTCGCCTGAACTCCTCGCTCATCGACAGTACCTGAGGATTAAATTTGCCAACATTAACAACACGTTTACTGTTTCGAAATCGGAGCGATTAGATTTCGTCGATTTTGCTTTTGACTTTGCACGACTCTACTGCTACTGCTACTTGGACATATAAATGTGCACCGCATAGCCAACCGAAGGTTCGGCAGCAATTCATGAGAGAATAGTTTGTCGGTATTGTTTTTCACTTCTAGATGGCTATGCATTTGTTCGGAATTTGTCGACGTTGAACGAGCAAGAAGGAAATTTTTAATGATGTGAAGTTTAATTATTTGTACACTTGAAATATATTTTAAAAAATATTGCGAAGTTTGCTGGGCTAAATTATTTTTTCGCCTTTCAAATAGATCCTCGAAACAGTTATATTTCAGTGTTCTGAAGCAAGATTCGCTTTTAATAATAAAAATCAATGTTCCTTTGCTCGTTACTGAGTCGACCTAAAAAGGACTACGTAGTGCTCGGTAAATACTAGTACATGTCACATGAGTAACATTGCGGTGCGGTACAACGGCGAGCCATATATATATATATTTATATACGTTTTACATATAAACGAACTAAACGCGAGGATGCTGGGACATTGAACATTTTTCTAAATCGTGTCTAAATCTAAACACAACTAGAGCACATTATTCGCAAGATGCATCGAGTGTTTTAGTGTCGTATATATACTACATTTTGTTTTTGCTGCTGGATCTGCTTTTGTTCGTCGATGAAACTCGGACGATCAGTTTGAAATTCCAAATTCTTCGATTTACCGAATCTCAAAAGTGACGCACTAAAATAGTTCGCCCGAGTTTCAGCTATCTGCTGTTTCGATTTATTTGTTTAGGTACAACAGCATTCGTGTAACTTACGAATAAATATATAAATCGAATGTAAGTTGAGGTGTGGAGTTCGTATTGTGGGAGACGGGAATTGAAAGAGCAAAAAAGAAAAAAATAAAAAATAAAACCGCTCGGACTACCTATTTATAAATTATTTATCCACGTTCTTTTTATTATTTTTTTAATCTATTGCTAAGGTTCTATTCGAGATTTTCGACGTTCCGACCTAGTTTATTTCGAGTTTGAAGATTACACAATTGCTCCGGGCACTGTTCACATTACACGGAAATAGAAGCAGAAGTCTGTCGTCGCCTTTCACTCGCTTAGGTCGCTTGGATGACAGCCTAAGTGGAACTGGTCGTGAAATATTTCGCGTTTTCTCGAATAAATAAAAATCAAGAGGCCATTGCCTCTTACTTTTCGATCGAATTTTCCGTCGTCGATGTCGATTTAGCGATCGCTCCGCCGTCGCGAGGTCGTAATACGCGACAACGAGTTGTTGTGTGCTCGGTGCTAGCCGGTTGGCCCTGTACTCAAATGGCGTCGCACGCGACGCTGCCAACGTGTAGATACAGTCAGCCTATTACTTATATCCACTTGGAATTACAGGTTTTCCCGCAATCGAACTTTTACACTTCGTTTATCGACGCTTTCCGCACTAATTTGTCCGTTGTTCCGTTCCGTTATTCGAACTCAGTCGATTTCTTTCTATTTATTTTACCCCCTTAAATTTTTGGTTGAGAAAATTTCATCCTTTTCTCGCTCTGATAATTTCTGATATGCATATAATTTAATTCCACAGAATGAGGCTTTTCCACGTAATCGATATGAATTTAGAAAAAAAATAGTCTCACGTTTCGTTGGGTTGTTTATGACGGATGCAATGTAAGACGCCGGCTGCGTGATAATACCATCGGTTCTCCCGATTAGCCTACAGCGTCAGTGAGAATCATTTTAGCGAGAGGTAAATTTAATGACCTTCGCTGTATTCAATGAGGCGTGTAATAATGGGTAGAAAGGTGTAATTTACGAACCAGGATCTTGGATTGAAAGCTAACGAAGTAAGGAAAACGACGGAGAGGGAGATAAAAAATGCTCCCGTTTAGTAAGTCGAGTCTTATGTATCCCACAAGACTCGAGCTTTTTTTTTGTTTCTGTTGCCCAGAAGAAAAATGCGGTGCGTTGATCTTGAAACGAGAATAAATAAATCGAAGGCGAGCCGTCGAATTTATTTATATCCCTCTGCGATTCGCAGTGGCCCAATCTTTATAAACAAAGTTATTAATGTGTCTCGATTGTGGTCGGTTGTGACGCCAACGTAAAGTTGTACCGTTCGATCGGTCGAAGGTGGTCACGCACTGGTAGCATTCAATCTCCGTGCGCAGACGAATACGTGCGATATACGCACGTTTGTGTCTCCCGAGGCTCTCTGAGGTCAGACGCAGAGTATGTGCAAGGCGATTCCGAGATCGAGACGACCTCGTTCTCACCTTACCCTTGCGTCTCGGCCTCACAGTCGCAGATCACGCTGACCGGTCTCTCGTGGACAACGACTGCGTGTAACGCCTCACTTTCAATGTCGACTGATATCGTATCATTTATTTTATCATCTTTTAATTTTATTTCATTCTAATCGGTCAATTTGTCTTTATTTTGTACTTTTATTTGGACTAGGAACAATGGGGGTAGTTAGCCTAGGAGATTACCACTTTCGGTTTTTGGGAAAAATTATTTTTTATTCGTTTTTCGCATTTTTCTCCTCGAATTTTTTATTTTTCGGGCAAATGCCTGGCGTTTTTGGAATCAGCGGAAAATTTCCCATCGGATAGGGTTTTGAAACTTCGTTAAATCGAACATTTTTTTTTGGCCAAAAAACGCAAATTTTTGAAGGGGTACCCCTTCTAAAAATTTGCGATTTTTGAGGGTCAACTTTGAAAATCTGCAAAAAATCGAAAAATCGAGATATCGCGTTCAGCCTCGCAGCATTCTCTTCGTTGAAGAGTTTTCTTTCGAATGCAAAAAGAAAATCCCGATTATATTGATCCAAAGAAAAATGACATCGATTTTCGTAAAGTGCCAAAATTGGGGAAAAGTGAAAAACCGTTTTTCGCATTTTTCTCCTACATTTATTTATTTTTCGGGCAAAAACCGGCCATATTTGGAATCAGCGGGAAATTTCCCATCGGATAGGGTTTTAAAACTTCGTTAAATCGAAATTTTTTTTTTCGCCGAAAATCGCAAGGTTCTTCCCTACGCTGACTAACCTCCAACCGTGCGACTCATTGTTCCTAGTGTATAAAAAGCCCTTTATTCAATGTAAATAAATAAATAAATAATAAAGAAATAAGAGTTGCTAATTCGCAGTCGAAAAAAAATCTATGCGTTGGTGTGACTCAGGCAATAACAGGATGTTAATACGGGCGACTCTAGGATTTCAAATCAACGAGAACGCAAACTTTCCCGTTTGTTTATAAATACGGCATTATGACCGTTTTATGCACAACGCGACACTGCGCACGCGGGTGTATTACTCTCGAGTCTCGAGCACCTTTTTTTTCTGGGACGCACCCATAAATTTGTAATTCACATTGCCTCGGCGCTCGCGACGATCGCGCATCGTTGATGAGGGGATTAAACGCAGCAAGATTCTCCGCTGACTTTAACGAGGATCTCAATTGTCTCAAGCGTCGAGACGAGATTTATTCATCCGCGAAGCCAGAAATTTATTAACAGACAAAAAAAAGCATAGTTAATTTTTTGCTACCTGAATATCGAATTTCCACCTGCACTGCATTTCTACTTCTAATTAAACGTACGTTAAATCGATGAAATCCCAAAAGTCACGATAACATTCACTCTCAATCGGAGCGCCGATCGATCAATCGATGACGATCCAGATCAACGATTTCCCATCGATCTAAATGTATAATCAAAATGCAAATTTTCTCCGGCACTAATTGAATGTGTCTCCTTCGCTACGTCGCCTCCTATGTAGCAAAGCTCAGTCATTCTTACCGATAACATCCTTGACGAGTGTTGGAAGACGTAGTTCAATATGGAAAAAGCGTCGGCAGCGGTCATTTTGCGCACTGAATTAAAACGTACCGAACAAAGTCAACGGAATTTTTCCGAAAATTAAATCGTTATTCGAATAACACTGAGGATGCTGATTGACGATGGATCAACATTTCTAATCACTGTTGCGGTACTATCTTCGACGGTGAAAAAACGTTCAAGCCGCTCCGTCGAAAGAGCGAATAATGACTGAGCCGGGAAGCGGAATTATCCGCCAGTGACATTTTATTTCCTCCGAGGTTGGAAATACGCGGATCTCGTTTGTCGAAGCTGCGAGCCTCGACTCCCGTCGACGATGCAAGTCGACGGGGTAAATCTGCTCCCTACCATTCCGCACACGCAAAACGGAGTCCTTTCTTTCTCTCCTCGTGTCTCTCTTTTTTCAGTTCCGCGCCTCGCCAAAAGATCAAGGGACTCGCGTGACCTCGGATCGATTTGTGAAAGTTCTGCGGCGTTACAGAGCGTCGCGCGAAAAAATTATATCGACGAGCCGTTAAGGACACCCAACTCTGTCTCCCAACAACATTCGCACATTTTGACGAAGAAAAGAAAAAGTATTTTCCTCGCAGGGACTGATTTTTCGAAAATGCAATAGTCAGCAAAAATCCTGAGCAGGAAAAGGAAACGATTGACTCGTTGGGGTCGTTTTTCTTGTCTGACTTCCGATCCCATTTCCCACATCCGACGATTCCGAACGATAAGGAAGAAAGAGAGATTGATCGTCGGCAGTTCGAGATTCGAGATTGCGAAGAAATCGCGATAAAGATTTTACGGACGAGGCGATTCCGTCCAAGTCGATTTTGGTGCGCAAATTGCGGAATTTGGATGGGAGGCATTTTTATTTGCTTCGCCAGGATTCCCAAGGAGAGCAGAAGGAAGCAACGACACTTAATGTACAGCAAAAGGAAACCGATAAAAAAAACGACCGGGACATTACGAGTCGAACGAATTTGATTTCATAAAAATCGATTTTCGTGCGGAAGCGTTTTAATTTGCCATCGAAGAGGGCAGGTTCAAGGAGAGAAAAAAGAATCGTAAAAAGAAGCGACGAAGAAGTAGCGAGGAAATAAAAATCTCTTTCTGCAAACCGGTGAAAAATACTTCAGGTGCTGTCCGATAAAAACACCGTTGAAAAAATAAACGCAGTGTTGTTGCAGCTTTGATGGCGTATTTCAGTGTAAAAAAAAAATACGCACGAGTGTGCAAAGAGTAAACAAATAGATACAAATCTCCGAAGATCCTTCGCATCGATTGACCGAAAATCTTGCGGACGAATACAATTGTCACGACTGTCACTTTTGCTGATGACGCATGGATTTTATCAGAAGAAAGTATCTAAAAATGCGTGAAACGTGGACTTTGACGGTTCAACGTCAACTGTGAAATTCTAGTACAGCTAAATAAAAAAAATCGAATTATCCATTACCTTAGATTTTTGCTTCAAAAATTTCGTGATCTTCGAGATCGGATTGGACAACTTTGATTTTGGCATCTTGACCAAAATTTTGCGAAACCTCGATCTTCCGAAATCCAGTTTGACTGTCACTTATTCAACGTCGTAAAGTCTACGAATTTCCTTCGTTCTTCCCTTTTATTAACCACCTCAAAATTTCTATTCCTATATCGCCACCAAATTCTTCTCTCGATTCACTGAAACTCGCGTCGACCCTTCTAAAACTTTTATCACCGATTAGTCACGTGACTATTCGAGACTGTCAATGCACTCGCGAAACACGAATCGAAATCAAACAATTTATTTTATCCGAAATCAGGTATCGAAATATTTATTTGCCGTTTTTCGTTTGGTTCACGATATTTATTTTCACTCGATTATCGAGGCGATAAGGCAGAGCCGAGGTATGAAAAATAACCCCAGCGAAACGATCTTCACTTCACGAGGACTAAAGTCGTACTGAGTTTTCGTTCTCGTGACCGAGCGTACGATACGCGACACGACGAGCATCGAGGCGGGGTTGAATTAGTCGCATTTGTTTGTACGCGCACGTGCTACCTGACGCGTTGCCCGCCGGCGCGTTCGATTAGCTCGTGCGCATGCGATTTCCCTCTCAGTGGGGCCATCATTGGTACGGTACGTGCGTTTTTCCAGGTACGAGAAATATTCGAGCTCCAATCCGAGCGATACCCTCGACCTTCACGGATTAGCCCAGTTCAGCCTCAGGCGAAGCTTCACAATGGCAGGTCATCGTTTCCGGCTTAACAGCCTTTTGGAAAAACCGGTCATCGAACCAAACGACGGCGGTTTATTGACTATGAAACAGCGAAACTATAATAATCACGGATTAGATTTATAAAACGCTTTTGGTTTTTCCAGAAATTTGTGGCTTCGCTGTCATTTTTCTCTCCGCTCGGAATTCCGGACTCAAAAATTAATAAATTAATCCTGATATCTCAATAATAATATAATCAATGGTATTTTTAAAAGACATAAACAAGGACAACAGAGGGTAACATATAAACGGAGCAACGTAGAACTTAGCGTGCGGTTAGTCAATAGCGACAACGTAAAAATGTTTTTTCTCGCTAAGACTGTTGTGTTTGTTGTATCCAGTGAAATAAAATAAAAAAAGAAATAAATACGATTGAAGGACAAGGGATTTAGTTTTCCAGTGCACCCAACGTAGCCCGTGTGTTTTTTGTCAGTGAGTATCGACTGTTACGTTTCTGCACAACGTTTGTGTACGACAGCACAGATGCGCCATTTACAAAATGGGCGTACAAAGTAAAAAAGGTGTTGCTTTTTGTTGTTCTTTTTTTTTTTGTAAATCGGGTACCTCGGATTCCTGGATCTGCTCAGAATCGGCCGATGCGCTGGAGGTCTTCAGAATGCTGTAGAGCTTTACGTACGGGGCCTTGATCAGCTACAGATACGCGAATACAGACCATCGTCATATATCTTCCTTTCGCTAATTCAAGTTTCTTAGCAATTAAAACGTACGACGAAAGAGAAAGACAACCAACGTTTCGTTTGCGTCGTTCTCCGTCTTAATTCACGGGCGTACATTTTTTTTTTTTTTTTCGAATCCGCTGATAAAATTTAACGGGTCTCGTATCGCGGCAGAAAATCGACCGCGGATACGCAGACGTCACGAGACTCACCTCCCAGGACTCGCGGCCGAGTTCAGTGATCTCGTCGGTGTTGATTTTTCCCTCCTCCGTCAATTCGCCGTCCTCGCCGGACTCTTGGGGCGACAGCTCCGGCGACAAATCCGTGTCCGTGTCGGACAGTATGTAGCCCTTTTCGCGCCAGTAATTCTCGTCGAGCTCGCCATAGAGCGCAGGTACCCACGCGTGAATGAATCGGTACAGATCGTCCACCCTGCAAACAATTCGGGATTTAATTATCATTTTATCAAAGCCTTTTTTTCACCTTACTCATTTATTCACTGGACACGTGAAACAAAAATGTGTTCCTCTGCAAAAAATTATCGATCAACGTTTTTCAGACTCAAGCATTTCATTGAATACATTGAAATAAACGTTTCCAGGTGAAGAATTAAATTTGTACCTGCGATTGACAAAAGGCAGAACATAATTCACAGCTGATCTCAATTGAGGAGTATACAAAAAATGTAACACTCGTCCCGCGTACGATATTCCCTTCGATATTGTTTCCTTCATCGCGTCGACACGTGCGAAAGACAAACGCGCTCCGAGAATCTACTGATTACGATTTTAACAAAAAAAATTATTTCGGACAAATCACAACAACGTGTGGCCCGAATTCGAGCTTTATCTCGCTATCAACACTCGATATTCGCGCGCGATATATGTTTTCCTCGGACCATCGTTCGCGCGACACGTGACACTTCAACTGCGAAGATCCGAGTTGTTCGAGGAATCGCTCCTCGCGGCGAAAGATAACGATTTGTTTTTGTCGATTAGTAGGTTAGGCACTCAATGTGCGCAATACCGGTAAATTTTTACACGATTAATTCAATTAAAAAGTAACAACGTTATTCGAGCTTCCGAAGCTCCTCAACCGAATTTTTTTTTATAATTTTTTTGCTCTCGTGTCTTCTGCTTATTTTCTGCTGCACTGGGCGTTTTCTATTTCTGACCTCGCAGCAATCTGGCTCATTTCGCGGTCACGTGACGAATATGAAGCCACGTGTCCTGTCACGTGGTCGGACGATCATTTAAAGATCAACTATAAATCCGCGCCTTTTACTAAAAATACTAAAAGTAAGCAGCATTCTCATTGCACATTTTTTTATTTTTTATTCTCAGTGAATCGAACGGATATCGGAAATTCCGTGTCGATGTTGTCTTACGAGTCAAGAAAAATTAGAAAACGAACTGCGATCACTCGAATTAGTGTCCAAAATAAAGATAAGAAAATTGTTATCGATTGCGGTTTCTGGAAGTGACATTAATAATAGACTCGTTCGTTTATCCACTCGAGAGATTACATCTATTTTTACGCCTAGTCGCGATAGTCAATGGATTATCGTCGGGCTTTCGCTTTCGGATTTGACTTATCGCTCCGAAGGCAATCTCACTTCCATCTTGAAGATGGCAGTGAGATGGGCTTCAAAAGCCAATGTAACTCGATGTGCGAGACGCAATTATTTCTCGCGGGATGATCGATTCTGATGTACGATGACAGATCAGCCGATACGAACCGAGTCTGTTCGCAATCAATCGATAAAACTCAAGTGCGATCGAGGGAGGCTGATTCGGTAATCGGATTAAGCGTCGGATGTATCGTGTCGCCTGTCTGGCGACTGTGGATTGCATCATCGCAGAATTTTCACGAAACGTCTCAACTGAGACAAATAATTGATGTAATAATAATAATAATACATGTCTATAGAGGAATATAACAGAGAAGTATTTCTCGCCGTGAAAGACGTTAAAGAAAAGCTTATTAACGATCGCGTATGACGAATCGTTGAGTTATTTCATAAGGATTATAAACTCGGCACGTGTCGCGAACAAATTATCCAATCAGACAGCTGCAATCATCACTCGTGATGTACGGCATCACTTTCGCACGTAATTCAAACACTGATAAATATGCATGTTTAAAAAAAATTTAATTCACTTTAAACTTCGTGATTTTGTATATGTATAAAAAATATTTAAATAAATGAAATGTTACCTATTGCGCGGAACGCTGAACCAGTATTCGGGTCGAAGCTTCTTCTTTCCGTAGCTCATTATCGGCGTCGATCTCGGTATTTTCTTGTCCTTAGGTCTGCCGGTTCGTAGTCTCAGGTACAGCGGTGGATCCTCGCACGATCGAGCTGGCCGCGGAATCAATTCTGTATCACAGCGCAATAATCGATTAGTTTAAGCCTTGCCTTTCAATTTTCGTCAAGCTTTCGTCCAACGTAACTTTATACATCATCGAGTCGTTTCGATGTGCCACAAAAATCCCGCCAAGACGCTTCGCAGCCTCTCAGCGCGACACAAACATTTTATTCCCAACGAACATAACGATCGGGTCCTTCAAAAAATGACGTGCAAAAAGCGTGCAAAGCGTCTTCTCGCGATTAGACAATTCTGTATATATTTTCATAGCCGTTGGTGGGTAAGCACACTCTGAAAGATACTTGAATAAAAAAATAAAAAAGGGAAGAGAACGGAATTGATTCGTTGAGACAAATTGTCGAGAAAGTCGCCAAACAAGAATAATTTTTTATGCCTCTTATTATCAATGTATATATATATTTATGCCCCTCAGTGCGTCAAGAGCGACGTCTTCCACTGATTTTTAACGAAACTCGCGCGAGAAACTTTTTCTCAAGTCGAGAAAAAGTTTCATCGCACTCGAATCGCAATGTAACATTTTCCATTGGCTCTTTTGCATGCCCGAGCGAAAAGGAGAAGTAAAAAAAACGAAAACACACACACACACGCACACGCAAACTTTGCTTTGACTGCTTTTGGAAACGCACTTTGCACACAAGCAGAACGGAAAAGATCCGAGCTTCAACGACGCGAGAGGAATGTGTGAATGGTGACAAGAACATTTACCCGGTTTACATCGTGATGGAATTGTCTTGTTGTAAGGCAAAAGATGAGGATAAGTAGAATTAAGTACAAGAAGAAGAGGAAACGGAGGAGAGGAAAAAAGAAGAGCCGGGCAGCTAAAGAAAGTGAGCAAGCGAATACAGAGTGAACCTACCGAGGCCTTCAAGTTCGGGAAAATTGGGTGCTTGGACTAGAGGGACAATAGAAACAGATGATATTACTGTTACTGGTTATGAGTCTGAAACCTGGCTGTTGATTAATGTTTTATTATGAAGCCCGCGTTGCCAACGATAATCGTTTCATATTCCAAATCCAAACACTGCATTTTTTAAATTTCTTTCGAGCTTTTGAGTATAAATGATTTTGAATGATTAAACTACGCGAATATTAGCGCTACAAATGACACTGAGAATTATTCTACACGATACTATGGATATTCACTACACATCGCTGGAATTAGCCGACGAGAAAAATCGCGGGTCTAAATTTAAAAGCACGAGAGGGGCACGAGTGAAGTATAATGTAAATGACGAAGAAACAAAAAAGCTGCCTATGCTGATAGCCGGTGCAGTGTGTCTTACGAATATCCTCTCCGATTAACATATTCAGTCTCTACTCGACAGTCTACGTTTTTTTTTAAATCCACGACTAGTTCTTCGGGCAACGGTAACAACGTAACAGAAGTAAAAAGGAATTTTTCGTGGGAATGACAGTCAACTTACTGTCGAAGCTGACGAAAAGCTCGGGCATATCGTCCACAGAAACCATGCTACGGTAGTCGAGCCTCGGCGGCGCGGTCGACGTTTTGCTTCCTCTGCTGCTGTCGACGCTGCTGCTTCCTGAAGAGGTCAGCGGTTGTTGCCGAATGAAAGTTCCCACCGAGGATCGTCTGGAAAAGAATTATTTTCCTCAGCGACAATTGTCAACGGTTCGTCGATTGGCGCACGGAGCTTCGAATTTACGAGAGAAATTCGTCTCGACCTGAGGGACACTTTCAGTCCCCTTTTTTTTTTTATATCCGAGCTCGGAAATTCGAAACGAAAATTCGTCTAAATTACAACATTGAGAGCGACGGGGAAATAACGACATTCATGGTAACGAAATAGCAATATCCATGGTGCACGATGCTAGACAAGAAAAACGGAGTCTCGTATGTTTTTTTCTGTTGTGTTGTTGTTGTTGTTGTTGTTGTTGTTGCCTGTAAGCGATGTGGGGTGACATTTTTTTGGAGAGGTTCTGGACGGGTTCTGCGAAATACCAACGAGCTGCCGATCGCAGAGCTGAAAGAAATGGGGATCCTTTGGAGGACAGTGGAAAGGCCGCTTTTCGGAAACACACATAAAGCAATACTGTATTTGTTGATGAAATCCCAATAATCCATTACCAAATATAAAATCTTAATTAAATTCAATATTTAAAAGAGCATTTATTCCGTAAATGATTGATTGGAATTTCACGCGAAAAAGTGTATCTGTCGCTTATGAATATCAAACTTTCAATAAAAAATGTATCGAGAATTGACAAAGATAAATGAACCAAAAAAACTGTTTTTTTTTTATCCGTACAATCAGAGGTGTTTATTGAACATTCCAACGGCAGCAACAGATGTTTATTAAGTAGTTGGAGGGTTCGCTGAGGCGGATAGACAATAGGAAATGAGTGAGAGGCAGACAGAGAGATAGAGATAGAGAAGGAAAGACGATTGCGGCGGATTCGATGATCGGGATGAAACTCACCCGAGGAGGCCGCCCGGACCCGGAGAAAATTGAGGATTGCCGGAATCCTGGGCGAGAGTGGACGCGGTGAGCGGAGGAGTTCCTCCGGCTCGACCGGCACTCTCTTCGCTCGGCGTTTTGGCAAAGAGGCCCGAGCTAAAGTCACTCACCAGGTTGATCGGCGAGCTTTATTATCCCCAACCGCCACCATTATTACACATTCAGCAGTTAGTCACGATTAACAATTTTTTTCCACGTGTCAACCCATTTTCATACGACGCTAAATTTAATCTTGCCATGCAATTTTTTATTTCCTAACGACGCTTTTTTAATTCTAATTTCGAGTCTAATAAAATAGAAAGCCTTACATTTTTGCGGAGTTACCAGAATGGGAGAAATTAATTGGTCGAATTTTTTTTCAATATTCTGACAATCGGCAGAAAATGGGTTAGACGAGCGTCATTAACGTCGGGAATGACGGATTTAGAGGGAGAACAAGTTTAAAGATTTTCGCACCGGCAAAGAGAAATGTCATCTCGATGGGTTTGTCGATCGTTTTTTTTTTTTTTCTGAGGCCAGCTGAACAATCTAACGGATAAGCTAATACTTGCAAATCACTTGAATTCTATGCCTTCAGCCGAGAAAAATGAAAAATCGTGGCAAAGCGAGCTGCGAAATCAAAGGCAAACCGATCGATAAACCAAACGACGACGAATAATGAGCGCCACAAAAAGGCTCTCACTTACTTTTCCTCTCCCCGACGATCCTAACCTTAGTCGTTAGTATTAGCGTTGGTGTTATTATCATTTTTTTTCGTTAATTCGATCTAAATTGAGCTACATACATAAGAAATTAGCTCCCTTCCGAGCGAAGTAAAATAAGTAATTGAAGCATTTCGAATTGCTGCTAGTGAACGAGCGAGAAAAATTTGTTTCGCAACGGCGAAAAATCGTAATAATCTTAACGAAGAATCATTGAGAAGAAAAGAAAAAATGGGCTTCATCGCCAGAGCGACAAAGTGATTTTTCTTACCTCGAAAAGACTTTACTGAAAACCGACGAATGGTGACTGTCGGCGCTGTTCGGAAGGCTCGAATTTTTCTCCGTCACTCCTTTGCTTTCATCCTCTTTTTCGCCGGTCAGACCCTCCATCCACGAAAGCGGATAGGATAGCCTCTTCAGCATCTAAAGAAGGAAAAACGAAAAATGATACAAACGAATGGCAAACGATTGGTTCTAATTAATTGAGATTAAAAGTCATCGTCGATTAGGCGTTTTCCGGGTGACGACAGACATAGAGGCGGAGGTCGTGGAAAATAATAATATCAATAATTAACAAAGAGACAATTTGGGAGTAGAAGAATCGTAAGAATCCTGAGGATTTTTTTTTTACCTTATTCCTGCGCGTTTCTTGTTTATCTTCGTCCTTGTGCTCCTCGTCCTTCTCCGGCTCCTCGGTGTTGCTGTCCAAGCTGAACGACACCGAGGACGCCTTCTTACGGCCATTTATCGCGGGCACAGTGTCGAGGGTGTTGGAACCCGTGACGTTTGTCGGGGCGATCGTGATCGGCGGCACCCAATCTGAAGACAATACTATATCCGCGTCCGAATATACTTTCTTCGATGGGATTGGCTGTACTACCGGAAGTGGAGGGTTAGGTTCGCGAATGTCGATACCTGAGTCGTAGCACGACTGCTTGACTAGAGAGCCCTCTTCGTCCTCGGGAATGGCCAGCGGCTTCGCGGATTCGGCCTACAATTCATAAGAAAAAAAAAATACAAAATTAACACATTGATAGTGTTACGAATATTTTTTCTCCCGCTCGTTATCTTCGCAAAGAACGCACCTTGTCCGAGTTCAGAGAGTCCTGTTGCTCGTCGTCAACCGAGAAGGACAACCTATCTTTGCTCGGAACCGCCCAGTGATGATCCAGCATCGAGCGCCTGCGTTCCTCGAGAGTCCTGCTCGATTGTCCGCCGGTGCTTTCCTTTCCGTCGCCGTCGCCGTCTCCGCTGCCACCGCTGCCACCGCTGCATTCTCCTTTTCCACTGGTCTCCTTATCGTTATCTTTATCTTTGGTTGTAGCTGATCCTTCGACCTGCGGGAAAAATAATCGGAGAGTCAGGGAAAATGTCGTTGCGTGCAGAGCTTCGGTTTCAATTGGAGAATCGCTTACTTTTTCGTGAGTATTCGGCGCAACGAGCTCCCTGTCGAAGGCTTTAGGAAAGGCGTCGCCCTCGCGTTCGGCACAGCTGCAAACGCTGTCGTTGTCGTCGACGACGAGCTCGGGAAAATGCTCGTCCTTGCCGGGCGACAAACTCTTGTCGGACGCCGACGGCTTCTTCATATAATAGATCTCGGGTTTCTTGTCGACGTTGCTCGCGCTCGTGTGACTGACCCGCATGTGCGCAATGTCGTAATATATCGCGGCATTGACGACGAATTCCATGGGGGCTATGACACCGTAGGATTCTGCACCGTGCTCGATCACCAGCGGATCCGAAACGTTTGGATCGAACATCACCGCGTTCGGTGTTACCAATAAAACACCTCCCACGACACCCTGCAACAATTTAATATATTATTAATTACAATGATATTATAATAAAATATCAACATTCACAATTTTACAGGTAGAGTATCTGTTCGATGAAACAAAAGTTCCTTGGAGGAAAAAAGGGAAACGAAAATTGCTTACCTGTCCATCTGTGATGTGGCGAACATTTATTTTCAAAAATTTCTCTCTGTAGGCTGGTTCATCCTCATCCATTGGGGCATTTGAGTTGAGAGGAGTTTTCACGCGTTCCATGTGTCCCGGTTTCGGCGATACAGGCCGCAAATTGTCCAAAAGTTCTGCAATCCATGGACAATTAATTGTTATCTCCTTCGTAGATCCACAAATGATTATTCGACGGTTGCCTACGAGTGTTTTGTAATTTAGATTTTTTGACACGTCTCGACGATCCATTGGAGACACTGCGGGAGGAACAACAGTTACCCATATGTGGGAAGGTAACTTGATACTGGCAAAAGTGCAATATAGACCACACAAGGATATATCTAATCTTGAAAAGTTATAGGCTACCGAGGTTGGTCGTAAAACAGTTTCACTTGCGCAAGTCTGCCGAAAGCATAGTTAGCATATTTGTCGCTACACTCGGAAGCCTGAAGAAATTATATCATCGCCAAAGAATTAAAAAATATCTCTAAATAAATAAATCTAAACAAAACTAAACTTTCCGCAGAGTCTAACATTTTATTAGAATCTGAACAGAGAATCAGGTTCGTCCCAGAAAATAACTTTCCAGTTACGCAACGGAGAACCAGAATTTTCATGATTGCGTCGCTACTAAAAATCAATGTACCTAAATTCAGTTTCAAGTTAACCTGCGATGCAACTAAAAATGAATTCGAGATTGAAGTGCCTGTGAATGCAGCAACGTATTTTTTGTGTCCGCCATAACCTCACTTTTTGCTTTGAACAGGTTCGAGTCAACTTTTTAAGTGACTTGTCCCTATTTTGCGGGTCGAAATTCGTACTTTCGGTATCCAAATGAATCTGGATGAAGTATGAAGGTCAGTTGATGCTGAGGTAGGAAATAAATAAGTACCAGATTGCGAGGTTGAAGGAATACACTTGACACACGTGTCACGGTGACATCGCAGCAGCGGCGCCGTCGTAAAGCAATAGTAGTAAATTAAAAAGTAACAAGTTGTATCGCGCCATTGTCGACAACGAGAGACAATCAGCTAATCGTAGCTGATTGTCGTTCGTATCGTATCCCCCCTCCCCTCCCCTCCTTCTCCAGCTTCGATCAGCTCTTATTTCTCCTCTTCATCTCAAAGAGCGTGAAACTTGCAGGCGAAAAGTATCCAACATTCCAATGTATTTAATTTCATTTGTATGGGCGGATCGACCGATAAAGTTGCATTAATAGCTGCATTACAATCGCCAGATGCTGCGTTCCCAAATCGTTTAAAATAACTGCAGTGTCGAATTATTAATAATAAAACGATGAAAGCCTGAGCTGCGTCGACCGAAACCAATTCCAAAGGCAGAAAAATTCCAGAAATGGTTCATTCATCTTCGATTGAATTTTAACGATAGCTAAAAATAGAGGTTTATACCTTTCTCCTCGGGAGGTAGATCGTCTTGAGTATCGCGATGATCGCGACACGAATCCAGGCTCGGTGCGTCCAGAGTCGCGGCGGCGGTCGCGGCGGCCGCTGAAGCGGCAGTCGCGGCGGCCGCGCCACCCGGACGAGCCTCGCCTTTTGTTGGCACCCATAATTGTTGTCCCGGATATATAAAAGTGCTGCCAAGTCTGTTGAGCTTGCTCAGCTCGGATGGCGTTGTGTCGAATCTCGCCGCGACCGACGTCAGAGTGTCACGCTCGCCCACCTGTAACCAACATCAAGACTCGTTATTCACCGTCAAAACCAGCAAAATTAACTCCGCCCCATTCTTTGCTTGCACGCGTTTCTATTTTTCACAGACCTTCTTTGCGAATAATTCTACAAGAAAACGAGAAAAAAAAATAAAAAAAATTCCACCAGGAATGAACAATAATGCAATTCGCTTTTGCGTTCAGCAATAAATAGAATATTTCTATTATTATCTGGAAATATGATCGCTATTATGTAAACATTTGTTTTGTATAATTCCCTGTGGAATGAAATTCATATTTTCGAATTCTGCTCTCAGCAACAAATAAATTACAATTACAAATTACATTTCAGGCTGAACGTTATTTCGAATAATGTCTCTTTCGATTGAAATTTCAACCGGGTTTAATATTCAATTGAGCGAGAATATTCGTGAATTCGTCATTAATTTTCAAGCAATGAGACTAGTGTTGATAATTTTGTGTATTTGTCGCGGCGTTGTTGATTTGTAACATTTTATTTGCCAGAGTATTTAAACAGAGCGATACGGTTTATTTACTCGACTCGGCTGTAAGTACGATACGTGAAATAATTATCAATTTGTTTTAAACTACGTTCCCAAACGTTGATACACCAATGGCAGAGAGAGAGAGAGAGAAAGTTTGTGTGTATGGAAAACAGAGAGTAAGCCGATTATCGATCGTCAGAGGCTCCGCTTTGGCTGCCGCCAGAGTCTGGTGTCTGGTCTTTCGGCGATTTTGTAGCCTGTGAAGGCCCTTTGACTATTTCATTGGGACAATTATCGACGATTTTTAGAGCCTCCGATTGCACCGAATTTTTTGTTCGACATTTTTTAATCACTTTGCCACGCATTAAATGCCGAAAAATAAAAATCGAGCGCGGAGATACTTTTGCTATTTTTTTACCCTCATGATTTTCGTGCTGCGATCTTTCGTCGCGACAAACAGGCGCTGCTCGTTACAAATTCTTCGCCGCGAGATTCTACTGTTACGCGTTTAACCGCAAATTCTAACCGGTTTCCAATGCGATAGCCACGATACAACGGAAAAACTTGTCGCCGCAAATAAAGCTACGAAACTGGTCTGGTCTACAATTTTTTTTGGTACTCAATCTTTTATACGTCCATTTACTTTGCACTTTGAACGGGACAACGAAAAAAAGTTGGTAATAAAACGACAAAAAAAAAAGAAAAAAAATTAGCTATATAAATGATTTTCGGACGTGCGTAAAATTCTGCTGTGGCTTATTAAGTTATTATTCAATGGTTACACAACGAACGCGAATAATTCATAGTTTTGCCGTAAAGTGCTCGGATTCTCGGTGGCGAAGGCAGAATGCGAATCGACTTAGGAAGGACGATGTGAGCGAGTGAATAAACGTATACTTGGGTCGTTTGTTCCTTTTCCGCGTGGATAAAAGTACCGCGTTATGTTCGTTGCAGCTGCTCATCGAGTGCAAAAGCTCTGGGCTCTATAGTCTCCTCGGTCGTTGAGTGTTACGACATTCACTGAGACTCAGCTAAGTGATTTTTTCCCTAGCTATTTTTTTTCGGTGGCGCACTTTTACTCAGTCAATGTGAAAAATTGGAATTTGAAAATTCGTGGAATCTCCGAAGGGACGAAAGACGTTTCGGTGCATTGCGGACAATTGTCTTTTCTGTCGCTACTCCCAAAGTTTCCTTAGGTTACGTCAAATGGATGGATTCGAGGATTCGAGCAGGAGAGGGAAACGAACTAGCGACGAAAGCCGAAGAGAGAACTCAGCGCTCGTTGTCGAGAGAGCTTTTCTGGGCAAGCACCGACTCTGAGAGACTACGACGACGACGACACGAGTTCCTGTCCCAGATACTCCGGAATAATGACGACCGAATGAGCGACAGCCATTACCGCGAAGGACGATGAGACGAAAAGCTCTGGCACATGATAATGAAAGCTCGACGGAGGAAACACAGAAGGTTAGAGATAGGACGAAGAAAGAAAGGCGTAAGCAGTTGGGCGTTATGACCGAGACAAGTGCGGAAGGCTCGACAAATTAAAAAAGGGGGGGGCCAAGAAAGCTAAGCGATTGGACGTGACGAATGCGAGGCAACTGCGAATAGTTCAACTGAAGAAAAGAAATAAAAAATGCAATGATAATAAAAAATACCTTAAAAAAATCTACATTTAATCGTCGTGAGACGTTGAACTTTTACTGTGGATTCTAATTAGCCTACTCGAGCAATTAGCGACATTACCGACTTCTTATTTCACCGCCCGACGTTCACGAGAACTTTTTTTTTTTCCCACCTCTTTGGTAGTTGGCTACTCGAGTAATTAGTCATCTTGGAAAATTATAATCGAGGGCACGCACAGGTCGACTTGATTACGTTAGCCGTTAACAATCTCGCGCAAAGCAACTGCGGCTCCGAACCGCTACACTTGACCCTCTCTCTCTCTCGGCCAAACTGTATCCGCGCTCTTGGTAATTTCATTAGCGAGTTAATGTAATATTGCCCTCGCCCGATTATCCGCTCACGAATAAGCTCAATTAGTGGAGACCGCTCCCTCCGAACGAGGGATCTACGTCGAACGGTATCAACGCTGCGAGTGTTAACCCAAAACCGTTGGACTCATTTCCGGACTTCGAATTCGTTTCCAATCAGCACCGAATTCTTCTCAGTGATCGTGACCCTCAATTATTTTTTTTCTTCCAATAACAATTGATCAGCGAAAAAGGTCTGCCGACAAAAAGTTGCCCACCGTGTAAGCGATTGTGTTTTCCGGCTGGCAGAGACGACTGTGCTTCTTCTCCGTCGAGGAACTTCCATCTTTGCTTTCGCTGTCTGAATCTGAAAAAAAGAAATTTCTCTGTTTAGATACAGGGACAAAAATAGATTATTTATATTTCATGATAAATTTTTTTACACGCAGCTATTTTTTTTAGAGTTTTATGTACCCAGAGCAGCGACAAGACCCGAGAAACATTGCGCGACTCGTGTCGGTCATTGATGCTCCTACACAGACAGCGCAGCGGACAAACGATAATTGTCGACAATCTAAATTGCGGGTCTTGGTCAGGGACGTGTGTTACGGCGTCGCACGAATGTTGACTCGATCGACGGCTCAACGAGTGCACGTAATAAATTCTTCGACCTGAACAAAACAACACCGACCAGCGATATTTTTCATCTCTGAACCGAGATTCAATATAAAACAAAAATAACGATCCCAACAATTTTCCTCTATTAAAAAGTTCGTGAAAAAAAATTTTCCTCTATTAAAAAGTTCGTGAAAAAAAAATTGCACCGTTTTTATTGAAGTGACAAAATTCGAAAAAAGTGAAATAATCATTTTTCGCGTTTCTCTCCGAATTTTCTTATTTTTCAGACAAACAACTGTACTTTTTGGAATCAGTGGTATTAAAAGTGATTCCAAGATTTCTAATCGTCGGAAAAAAATTGAAAGAAAAATTGCTACCAAACTACCTGCAATTCGTCGAAGAAATTTGGGCGGAAAGACGTCGGGAGCGTCGCCCTCAACAACGTAAAACACAACGTAGTCGCGATACTCTTTCTCGTAAATTTCGACATTGCTGATGATCTCGTAGTCGGCAACGAGTTCGCAGTACTCGAATTTGGACGCTGCTGTCTCGTTCGCCGAAGTGAAGAGGCGGCGGCCGGCTGCGTTGGCGCTATCCGCGCCAACAGCGCCGCCGTACCTTAATCTCCGTCTGTTCCTCATCGTCGACGCCTCGCGAACAAACTGACTCCGCCGTGAAATTAAAACTCCGCCGCGGAGCCAAGTGTCGGGTCTCGAGGATAACCGTCGAGGCAAACAGACATCGTACTTGTAAATCCCACTCAGTATTTTTTTTTCACTTTACAAACTTTCCACGATTTTCCGGAATTTTCCGGGTGACGTGTAACCCACTGATAACGGTAACGCGATACACATTTTCGAGGAAACTTGTCACTCGGATTAACAAAATTTTAATAATTAGATTTAATCAAATTAATTTAATCAATTTTGCATTTTTTTTAAAAGGGATATTTTTTTCTTTGAATTAAATAGATAAATAAAATACTGGAAGTCTAGAATTTTTGGGTTTTTCCGACACTGAGCACTGAGTGATATCCACTGTGACACGGAAACGTTCTGGACGACTGAAATAATCGGTAGCAGCGACGATAGCAGCAGCAGCAGCAGCAGCCACAGCAGAACTGTTCGCTTGCGGCACAAGCGTTTTGCGTTATGCGCCACGGGCGTGTTAATCGGCTCGCTAAATAATCCCCCACAAAATCCGCGGCGGGAATGCGACTCTAGAACGAGAGAAACTATTCGACTGTACCGGTGAGACAGAGTGAGAGAGAAAAAAAAGGAGAAACTGACTCGAACTGGAGCGACGAGAGAGAAATAAAGAATCGACTGGATCGTCAAGCGAGAGAGATATTTAAGCGTCGACGAATCGCATCGCGAGTCAACTTGCGTCACTGACAACTCAAACACTGACAAATAGACTCGTCAAATGAAATATTGTGAATTTTTTTTAATAAAAAAAAATTAACTAACTCGCTGCCTAAATTCCAGTGGCATATTTAGAATCCCTAAAAAATATCCCTTGAATAAAAATATCCCTGAAAAAAATAAGCCTCGCTGGAATAATGCTCTTCAATGTGTTTTAATTCTCCGTAGCTCTGCGATGATTGATCGCGAATTATTATTGCTATTTTAGATCTTGTCTCGCCGATCGTTGCGTCATCTGTGCCCAAGTCTGTACAATCCGACGGTCGATTAGATCGAACTCGTTGACTGCGTCGAGTCTGCAATATCTTCCTTCGTGTACATTGATATTAATTTTTACGATATTGAAAAAAAAAAAAAACAGCGTGGAGACGACGAATTCTGATATCTAATCGATGAACTCTGAAATCAACGATTTGTCATCCATAGTTCCACCTATGCAGAAAATTTTGCGATTTGGAGGGGATTGAGAAATAAAATTGCAGGAAGTAGAAAATTCAAGGAAAAAACGGAACCGATGCAACTGCATCGCTGGAAAGCGACGGAAGCGGTGAGACGTCGGTAAACGCGAGGAAAACTGGTCAACGTGCGAGTGAAAAAAGCGCTCTGCTCGCTGCGAGCTCACTTCTTCGGTTATCAGCTCTCACCAACAGTCGACAACTGGCAACTGTTGTCGACTGTCGGTCTGTCAAACGCGTAGAGCATCGACTGCTGCTAACATTCCTCATCCAATAAAATATATACCAACAAGATTTTTTTGAAGTATTTAAATCGTAATTAACTAAAATATATTTGAAATGTATACCTTTTGATAATTTGTCGACCGACTCAAATCGGCTTTCCACTTTACTCCGAAGCGCTTCCAAGTCGTAGGGCGTCGTGAAACCGTGATCCACACTGCGGCTCTTGCTCCTGCGAACAAAATGAACCATGTTACAATAATCCCCCAATTCCGAGCTCCGTTTTTCATCTCATCAAATATTAAAATTACGCTATTTGTCATTGTGATATCTGCAAATGTATTTTACTAAAATACGCGTTACGTTTCGAAGGAAAGCTTTGCGTCTTACGTGCACAGTCGAAAAATGCGAACGAATGAATAAATAAAAATACAAAATGAAAAGACGTGGAACTTTTAGTAAATAAGATAAATAAAATAAATGCAAAAGCCAGCGTGCTACGTACCTGAACATGGAGGCGGTAATGAGGTTTTCCGTGGATCTCGTGTGCGTCACATCCTGTTGAGACATCCGTCGCGACCTAACGGTAGCAATGGTCAAACCAAGAAAAAAAAAAGAAAACGGCAAAATAAGAATTCATGCGAGCAGGCGTTAAAAAATCAAAAAAATTACATCTACGACAACTCGATACGTTAACTCTATTCATAATAATAACAACAGTGAGAACTACTATCATTATGATAATTAGTATTATTACTAATGAACGATGATGAAAATTCTATAATTTATTTCCATTAAAAATGGTATTACGGTTAATAATTGTTGGCAGTAGAAATAGATGCGATTTGCGGTATTTCAAGCCTCTATCGTTTAAGTAAAAATGTATATATTTTTTTCTATTTAAAAAAAATGATAAGGGGAAAAAATCCCTTATCAAACTGTTATCTAAGCCTATCGGACGCGTCGGCGGATTCCGCGCGCGTCGAGCGTTCGTTGATCCATCGGACGTCTGATCGCAACGTAACCTTTTCTACTTCCGGATGCGTCGACAGTAGTGAGGCCCATTTACGGTCAGCCACGTCGGCCAATACCCGCTGTCGATTTTTTTTTTCCACCCACTTCGCTGTCTTCGCAGTGGCCAAATAAAAAAGCAGCGAGCCCCCGTTAATATTAATATTTTATATAGCATAATTTTCAATGACACATTTAATTTAAAAAAAGGAGGTCGTTAATTTATTCCGCGTCGACTAAATTTGATCAAACGACGCACGTAGCGTTTCGGAACACGAGAAACGCGAGGGGGGCATTGCAATTAGTGAATCTCAAGAGGAACGCTCAGAAAAAGGAAGAGGAGTCGGAGGTGGAGAGTCAGGAGTGGGGGGAAGGTCGCTGAAAAAAAAGGTAAGCGGTTGCAGCTATTAAGCCGCGATGTTAATTATTCTAAGCGCGCTACTTGTGGTTCCAGCGGGCTCGTCGTATACTTTACACTGAAATCGGCGCGTTGCACCATACACAGCGTGCGGTGGATGTCGCGTTTAGTTACGAAACTGGTTGTGTTGGTTATTTCGTTGCAACACGCGCGGGGGGAGCATTTTATCAAATTCGAGTCACGTTAAAAGGTTCTTAGCTTAGGCTGCGAGACAGACGGGAGTCGGGTCCGACTGCATAATAGACGAAAATCGTTGTCCCGCTACGTACATTTTTTTTTATTTAAAAAAGTGGTCAAGTATATAAATGAAAATTTTGTTCAGATCAGCTGCGACAGACGGAAGATAGGTTTGGCTGCATAATAAAAAAATCGTTGTTTCGCCTACGTAAAAAATCTTTTTCATTTATTAAATAAAAAATGGTCAAGTATATAAATGAAAATTTTGTTCAGATCAGCTGCGACAGACGAGAGTCGAGTTTGACTGCATAATAAAAATATCGTTGTTTCGCCTACGTAAAAAATATATTTAAAAAATTTTTTAATATAAAAAAAAATGGTCAAGTGTATAAATGAAAAATTTTGTTCGGATGACAAGTAAGCGAGAAAGCACGAAAAATGAGGCAAGAAAAAATGTGTTACACAATGACAAGAGACGCGTGATTGGCGGTCGAACGTCGCAACGTGGTTACCGTCGCATACGTGAAACAACCCGAGGTAAACAAGACCGTAACGGGAAGCTAACTCGCCGTTGTCGCGCGAGTCCTTGCTCATTTCCGGCAGGCATCGCCCCAAAGACAATTCGCCCATTAATATATTAGCCGCGTACGATCGGTTTTCAGCGACCTCGCGCGTGCGACCGTTCCGCACGCCCACGTCGCGCACGCGCTTACTTACTCCTCATAAATTCGATCGTCGAATGAGAATTTCTCACTCTTCAATCATTTTAAAACACTCGGCGATCTTATAAAGCTTGAAAATTCGTTTTATCGCTTTTCTCGTCTTTTCTTGGAGAAAATTGCGACTTGACTAATAGACAAAGCTTCGTAATAGCATTTGGCAACGCCGCCGCCGGTACTCATCGCAAAGTGGCGAATCTAGTTGGTCCCCCGAGGTCGCGGGAGGTACAACGAAAGACGCGCGCGCGGAGCGGAGAGCACAAGACCAACGAGATAGGAGCAGCGGACTCGATCGTTACCGCGTAATGGAATATTCCTCGAAGGCACAGACTAAGTTAGGGCGGCGGTTGATTCGCCTTGTAGACCAAGGAAAATCGTTTTGTTGATTCAATTAAATTTAATTAATTAATTTCTAATATTAAAAAGCCCGTAATTCGCGCCAAAGTGACTATTTTTGTCGATATATCTCAGCGCCTGGCGAAATTCGGCAGGTTGTCAGAAAAAAATATAGTTTTTTGCGTTTTTCTCCACGAATTTTTTATTTTTCGGGCAAACACCTGTCGTTTTTGGAATCAGCGGGAAATTTCCCATCGGATAGGGTTTTTAAAGTTGGCGAAATCGAAAAATTTTTTTTCGTCAAATTTTGGGAAAAATGGCAAGGGTACCCCTTCTAAAAATTTGCGATTTTTGAGGGTCAACTTTGAAAATCTGCAAAAAATCGAAAAATCGAGATATCGCGTTCCGCCTGGCGGTATTCTCTTCGTTGAAGAGTCCTCTTTCGAATGCAAAAAGAAAATCCCGATTATATTGATCCAAAGAAAAATTACACCGATTTTAGTAAAGTGCCAAAATTGGGAAAAAGTGAAAAATCGTTTTTCGCATTTTCCTCCTACAAATTTTTATTTTTCGGGCAAAAACCGATCATATTTAGAATCAGCGGAAAATTTCCCATCGGATAGGGTTTTAAAACATCGTTAAATCGAACATTTTTTTTTTCGCCAAAAATCGCCGCACGTTTCTCGATAGGCGCGCGTCGGAGAAGCAGGAAGAGACGCGAGCGATCGTTCGCGCGCCTCGACACAGAGACCAAGTTGGGGAAAACTCTCGTCGCCGCTATAGAGAGGAGAAAACGAATGGCAGTGACCGGGCGCGAGACGATTGCGCCGCTGAAACCGGACTGACCAACGCGCGCAGCATTTCCGTTGTAACCAACGACGAGAACGACTTCTCTCTACACAACATAAGTGGACCCACTATTTTTTTTTCTCTCTTTCTTTTTTCTTTCTCGATTTTCTTCGAAACAGTTACCTTAATTTTATCGACTCCGCGATTACCAGTTTCTGCACTTTCGAGACTGCATTTCTTTTTTACCTATAAGTTTGTTTTTGCGATTCGAAGATAAATATAGGTTCACCAAAATCGACGTAACCCATTTTACGATCGGTGCTGAAAAATTACGTTCGGCGCAGATTGTTCTTAATTTCTGAACGAAATTAATGCATCTGAAGGATTATAATTTTTATTTGTATATTGCAAATTGGCCATCGACAGCGATTCTTCACTTTTAAAAAATATTTTACTAGCAATAACGAAGGTGCGATAAATGATGCTTGGAAAATTGAATCGAGCGTAAAATCGCGATTGGGACTCGGAGATCGCGTTGAGCCGCGTTCCACGAGTGCAAAAGTGAGAGGTCCCCCCCAGGGAGATTTACGAACGCGCGCGGCTCTGATAACGTAATAACAATTCCGCAGGGAGAAAGTATACTTGACCGGAATACCGGTATAACGGTTGTCTCTTATAGACTCGATCGTAGAATCTCGACATCGCGATATCCCACTAGCGATAAATCATCAAAATTAAAAACAAACACGTACACCTTTTTATTATTTTTTTTTTCGGCCTCATTTTTCGCGCGCGCGAATGTTCGTCAAACAAATCTCGCGAAATTATACAGCTCGCGCGATTAAAAAAAATACACATTCGCGGCTCGTAAAATGCGCGACGAGATATCGCAATTTTTTGTTTACCTCAAATCCGACGGAAGACGAGCGTCGACCCAAAGTATATAAAACTGTTTTGCCAACTTTGCGAAATTGTTGCGTAAATCCTAACGAAATATTTTTCTAACCTACATTCTCGTCTAACTCAAGAAATGTTTTCTAACCTATTTCTTTTTTTTTGTTTCAATCCCAACGAATATTTCTCCAACCTACATTTTTTTCTCTAAACGAAACAAAATGAGCCTCGCGACTCATCGCTCGAACATTGGCACCGGAACGCTTCGAGTCGGTCGCAGTCGTCGCGAGTAAGCTGAAATTAGCGTCGACTGTGACACAAGCGGAGGTTGTCCCGCTAACCTTAGTCACAGGAGGAAGAAAAAAACGCTTCGTAACGAGATTTCTGTCGTGAAATCATTGTTCAACTCTCGAACAAACACGTGGCGAAGTTTTTTATTCCGCAAGTCGACCGATTTCCGAGTTGCTAATTTTATTTTTAATTACTTAAATAAAATGAATTTCATTTTAATTAAATAATACAAAGAAAATGAATTTCATTTTAATTAAATAACACAAATAAAATGAATTTCATTTTAATTAAATAACACAAATAAAATGAATTTTGTAATAGTTTTCGAAACTAAATTTGTTTGACTCAAATACATTTTTTATTCGACTATCAATTGCCACAAAAGTGCTCAGCATTAATTAACCACTGTTCGCCATTCTCCTATCTTATTCGATTATTGTATTGCGAACAAAAAAAATCTTTTGAGCTTCTGCGTCTAATAAATTTCACTTTTCAAGAGAGTCCGGTGACCTACAGGTATTCCCGCGGCTTAGCGCTGCGAACCGTAGCGCCGAGCGAAACAAACGCGCGGTATATACGTCACACGTCGACTACGTCACGAATTAAAGAACCGGCGTCGGGTCTTGGCTTCTCGACTCGGTCAATCGCGACGGATGCGAACATACTTTTTATAGGTGCCTGCACATCGGTCTTCTCTCTCTCTCGTCGCGCAACCGGTTATTACCTTCCGGAAATCCCTCGCGTCTTTCGAGTTTATCAAGTTGCACCGACAATCGTCGATCTACTCGCACGCATATACATATATATACAGATCTCGTCGCACACAACATACATACGAAAAGATATATACACATAGCAGCGGAGGCGTGACGATCATCGTCGTTGCATGAGTCACTCGGAAAATTCGTGCCGATTGAATTAATTCAACGACCGTCGTAACATTCAGCATCCTCACTAAAAAAAAACGCGTTTATTTTTCGCTCCACTTCCCACACGCGGATTAATTTGCACCTGATTCGCGCGTATCCGGGATTAAGTGGAATGCAGATGAAAATATACTCAACGCGATGGACGTTGGGTGTCAGTGACCCAGTGTGGGATAATAAATCACCTGTGTTTAATTACATAATTGCCGCTGCGAGAAATCTCGGCGCCGTTGTCGTTGATAGAACAGTTTTTTTTTGCGACTACTGATGAGAATTTCCGCGAGTTCTGGTTTTTCTAGGCTGATTTATGTCGGGTTTTTAATTTTTTTTTGCTCGGTTTTACCGGAATTAACAGAATTAGTGTTGAACAGGCTAAAGTTATAAACCATAGTTACAGTATTGAAAAATCATGTTTCACAAAAAAAAAAAATACTACAACGTATTGTCAATGAAATTCTTTTACTACTACTATTGAATCGTCTCATATAAATTGATCGTGTTTCAAGGTATCAATGCATAGACCCGATTTTAGCAGAGGGGAGTCATCCCCGAGTAGACTAGACTGTGGAATTTAATTTTAACTCTACACCACACACACACAGATATATATATATATATATACACAAGCACAGAGTGTGTGCACTGCGCGACGTCGAGTGAGGATATATATCGTTACGGTCTCTCGCGGAGGTCGGCGACCCTCGTCGAGTCTCTCGATGCTCGAGTGGGTCCGTCGTTTGTCGAAGAAGCGTTCAACGAACGTGCCAGGACTTTGTGCAACGCGTCTAGCTTGGCTCTTTGCACGCTCAAGCGGCGAGCGTCGCGCGGAGTCGGAAATCGAGGGCAGAAGAGCGCGAATAGAGGATCGAGAAACCTGGATACTTATGACAGAATCTCGTCTCAACTTCGAAAGGATCAACGGAATTTTAATAAACCAAATATGTATATTTACTTATTAAAAAATTTGCGAGCAACCATTGTTGTCGATTAAGCCTCTGATTGACTAAAAAAATCCTAACACAAACAAAATCCAGATCATTATTCCTAGTATATAAAAAAAATAACGTAAAAAAAAAAATAGATTAAAAAATTAAAAGAAATAACAGTAATGAAATAGATAATTCGAAAATGAAAAGCTGCTTTGATACAAAATTTTGATTATTTTCTTCAAGTCGAATAATCGTAATCGAATCGAAAAAAAAAACATTGTCGAGTAACATTCACGTTGGGGTTGCACACATCGGCCGCAAAATTCCTCAGCGTAGACAAATCGCCTTTTGTCTCATTACTGACGCTCTTCGACGATAAAGCTGAGCGCTTGCGCGCTCGATTTATTATGCGAGAAACGTCTTTGCATAATACACCACGCCGCGGGAATCTTTAACATGGCAGAACTTCCGCCGTGCGGAGACAAAAAAACGACGGCGGCTATGACGAGGAAAGACGCGCGCGGAAAAACGCTGCTGACCGTGAAATTTATTGATATGTAAATTATATAAAACGACTGCGAAAGATATCCGGATTTTTATTCTTATTTTTATATTTTTTTTTTATGAATAACTTTCGATACGCACGAAATTCTTTTGATGCGGATATTCAACGCTCGTCGAAGCGAAACGAGCGAAGAGGAGAAGCTCGTATTGTTTTGTTTCGATTTAAAGTCCATTTAAAGACGCAACCGCAGACGAGAATTTACGACTCTCCTCGTCACGATATTCACGATACTCGAAGGACGAATTAAGAAATTAATGGCGAACCGCGAATATTTAAACGGCGAAATAAACGAGTCAAACCAGGAAGATGAGAATAAATTTTGCTAAAAAAAAGCACTCAAGTAAAAACTGAAATTGCAAAAAAATGTGCAGTGTGAAATTGATTGGTGCAAAGTATGATTAAAATAAGATAAAAAATTTGCATCGATGGCCATTGCAAAAAATCCTCGCAAAATCATTTCGTAATTAATTTTCCGCGGGTTGAGACATATAAAAAAATTGTCGAGTCGACATTATTTGGCTGACTGATATTTTCGCGATTTTTAGGCGCCTCGGAGGGTCTCCGTAACCTCACAATTCGTGAGAGTTTGGATGGTCAGCGGATAACGAGAGATACACAAAGTTGTTATCGGCGAAGGTTAGCGCGATTGTTGCGATTAACAGCGGCGCAGCGGCAATAATAGCCGCCGCACGCATCGCAGAGCTGCGTTTGCAGTAGCAGCAGCAGCATTCGCCTTTTATCGCCGCTGTTGCTGCTCTCATCTCTCTCTCTGTTGTTGCCAACCGAATATCATAGATGCTTAACCCAATCAAGCAATTGCCTAGCGTTTCGAGTCGCAAGCCGCAGCAGCAGCCGCAGCACCAGCCGCAGCAGCAGCAGCAGCAGTTTCATGCGTAATAGCCTTGCGCGATCGGAACCCGAGCACGCGCAGCTTATTGCGCACCGACACTAAAAGCCACGATACAAACGTGTATAAGGGAAGACGGGGCAAAACGGACCAGCGGGGCTAAACGGATCATTTTTTTTTATTGGTTAAACGGAGCTAAATGGATCATCCGAATTTTTTTGATATTTTTTGTCGGAAAGTTAAAAAAAAAATTATCTGCCAATTTGTTCAGTGACACAATTGCAATAAAAAATGATTCAGCTTAAATTTTATTAGCAGAATGATACCCCAACAATGTTTTTTTTTGCCGAGGCTCAGAATCGTTTGGAATCGAATTTTCGTATGAATATCAGTAAAAATACACTTTGGGCTTCGTCGTAGTCATTCTTTTTTCACGTGATCCGTTTTGCCTCGCGCTCTCCTTACTTCCCTATATGTACATATATATATATAGATTTATATATATAGTTTTTTATCGTGGTTTCTGCACGTAGGACGTTTATTGGTGCGTGTATGATATATTTACGAAAATTACGGAGACCGTTGGCTGGTAACGAGGCGATCGCTCTCGACAGTCGCAAATGGCACGAAAAACACGTCGACCACCGGAGACGAATGATATCAGAGAGGAGAGAGAAATTCGAGCCGATTTCCGTGCGCACGCGCAGGAGCGGAATTTACGTAGCCACTGCCGTTCGGTATATATAGCGTATACGAGGGAGTATATAGGACGTATCCTGGGACAAATATACTCGCCATTAGCCATTACCGACCAATTGATTCAAGGTCCCGGAGAGCCAACGACGCGACACAGTTACAGGAACGCGTAATGCAGACGACGTTGGGACAAACAGCCGAGCAATAGAAGCGAGCTACTTTGTATTTGTGAGAGCGGAACGACGACGACGACGACGGTTCGATTGCGGTTCTCGTTTCAGATTATTTGAATAGAATAAATTTTTCGAATGGTATCGAATTATTTTTATTTAATTTGATTCCTTTTTTATTTTTTTTCCCACTCCCTTTTCATTCGTAAGAACACTTTTTTTATTGTTTGAACAGAATCAATTTTTCGAATGGAATCGAATTATTTTTATTTAATTTGATTCCTTTTTTTTATTTTTTTCCCACTCCCCTTTCATTCATAAGGAACACTTTTTTTTAGTGCGCAGCCGACAGCTCTTTCTGCTTTAAAAAAAAAAATAACAAATAAAGATGGGATCGATCTGGAACGCAATTCATCCAATTCAGTGGATTAATCCGTCCAAAAAGATCGATCTCAATTGTCGGATCCGACGATCGCGATTCAACGTTTCGCGAAGTTGGGGGGATTATAGTTGTCACGAGGATCAATCGAGGATCAATCGAGGATTAAACAAAGCGAGAAAGCGCGGAGAGAAAACGACGATTGCGGTTGCAAAGCGATTCCTTCGCTGATACAATGACACCGATATCTTTTTGACGGACTTACGACGCAAATGCCTTCGACCAGTCTGACTTTTTCTAGCCGACGAATTTCTTTTCCCTAACATTTTTCTCCGAGCTACCAATTTTTTTTTATCAACGAAAAATCCGCCGAATTTCTTTTCCCTAACATTTTTCTTCGCGCCGAGACACCAATTTTTTTTTTATCAACGAAAAATCCGCCGAGTTTCCCTGACGACTAATGAAAAAAAAAAACCCTGACTCCAAAAATACGTCGGATCTCGTTTAAAAAAATGTGTATACCTGCCAACGGAATCCGGAAGAAAAATATTCCACCAGGAAAGCCGCTTCTGTCTCGGATTGTACAGTGCCTCAGTGCTTCCAAGTTCAGCGGAAACCCCAGCGACGCCTTTTCTCCTCTTCCGATCCACCTTCGGCGGCTTTGCCAACGGATGCCACGATTTGCGTCGTCCCTTCTTCGCCGCCATTTCCACCTCGTCTCCCACATTTTCCCGCGCCAAAATTTGTGGCTCTTGCTGCGTTTCCTCCGTCAAATCCTGGGAAACGTAGAAGACGGAGCCGCGTCTGTTGCTATCGCTGCTCCGTCGCTTTTCCTTTTTTTCTTTCACCGGCGTCGCTTGTTTCTGATCGCATTCAGAATTTTCCTTCTCTTCAAAGATGCTCGATCGTCTCGCTCTCTGAAAAAGGCTGTCGCGCCGAGCCCTTAGATCCTCGAGAACGCTGTGTCGACGAGCTTTTGGCTCGCGAACGACCAATCCTGGCGCCAATTCCACACTTCCGGCGCGTCCCAAAATGCCGCCGATGCCTCTGCGTTCCTCCATCAGCGCTGGAATCGAATTAGTCGACGCGAATTTCGACGGTTTCACGGCCGTTTGGCCGTTACTCTCCGTCATATACATCGCGCTCGTCATTTCCGGATTCTTTTTGACCGCGGAAGAAATTCTACAAAATGGTCAGTGTCGAAGATGGTCACTCAAGTCACTTGGTCAGTGTTTTATTCCCACTGCGGCGGCATCGCTGCTCCTCGGCTCCGCCTTCTTTGCGACGGTTGCGAAAAATATACAAAAACTTTTGTTGTCGCGTTTTGCAGAGGGAATCGGAAACAGCGGTCGCGCAGAGGTCAAAGATGTTTCGAAGGAGCCGATTCTGGAGTAAACAGTTCGTCGATGTTTGAATTTTTAGGGTCACTGCTCTGGCGGTCAGACACTGGGTCAGCTTTATGGTCTTAGTCAAATTGACGACGAAAAAGAAGCAACTTTCGATGTCCTTTTAGACGAGAAACGATTCTTCGGTTCTGTTGCAACTGTCAAACGCGGAAACGTCGTCTGCTACTTTTTTGCCTCGCAGGTTTTTATTGCCAACGAATAAAAAAAAAACACGTGCAAAATCACCAGCACAATTTTTTGATATTATTTTTATTTGTTTATTTTTTTTTTTTCTTTCGTCGGTGACTACGAAGAAACCGCGTTGAGGTCGAGAATACTCGATACTTCGAAGAGCGAGTTGCGCGTTGCGCGCGTTGCGAGGCACAAACACAGAGAACAGGAACGTCGAGCGGCGCACCCGTCACTGGTTGCTCGTTTGCCGCTGCTGCTGCTGCTTGTAGCAGTCGTGAGCGTTGCTGCTGTTGCTGCTGCTGGGCAAAGCCGCGTGTTAATCCAGGTGAAAGCCGCCGCCGCCGCAGCCGCCGCGACGCGAGTAACACTACGACGGCTTCTTACACACTGAGCGACGACCGCCTTTTCACTGTTTAATACGGCGCGCGTTGCGGTTGCCGCTGCTCGACTGCTGCTCGACTGCTGCTCGATTATCGTGCACCTCTCCTTTCCGTCTCCAAATCACAAAATCTTATTTTCTGTAATATCTCTTATCGGCTTCTTCCCTTTGTCTCTGTGACGGACAATTCGCGGGACACGTTTGCGAAGTTCGACGAACGTTCGATTCCCGAGTCTCTGGGATAGCGATTTTCCAAGAAGCTTTTGTGTTTTTGTATTTTTTTTATTTTTTTTCTCGCTTTCTTCTCGTTTCTCTTCGCTCGATTCGCGACACCTTCGCTCAGAGATTCCTCGAATCGAAGCTCGCGCCAGTCGAGTCAGCCTGGTCGGCTGCCGGTCGGACGTCCACCTCGTCGCCCGAGACGATCCACCGGCGCCGATAAGAGACGACGACGACGACCGAGCAGCCGGCTTCTCTTCTTCACTGCTGCTGCCGTTGCTTTTATTCCAAAACCGCGTTTATTATCGTCAATTTTAATTTTACTTTTCTCACAGAGTCAGTCTTCCAAATTCACATTCGCACGATTCTCTACAATTGCCTAAGATCAATAATAATAATAATTCCGCTCGAAAGTTTCGTTGATTTTGTTGCCGATTTTCAAGAGCACAATAATAATAATAATTTCGCGCCCGAACGTTTTCGTTGATTTCGTCACCGATTTTCAAGAACACAATAATAATAATTTCGCGCCCGAACTTTTTTGTTAATTTCGTTACCGATTATAAAGAATAATAATAATTTCGCGCCCAAACGTTTCGTTGTTTTCGCCGCCGATTATAAAGAACAATAATAATAAGTTCGTGGACCGTTTTCGTTGATGTATTTATAAGTGATAATTTCGCGCGCGAGCGGAGACCGAGTAGAAACGATCGCGATGGTGGCTCAGCCGACACTGGCGACTTTCCTCGAGAGACGCGACTCGTTGGCCGTCGAGCGGCAGAGCGGAGAGCTCGGCGAGCTCGGCGAGCAACCAAGCAAGCGGCTACCAGTCTCGTATGGCACAACACAACCGCTGGTTTATACACAAGGGGGAAGAGGGGGAGTGTTCCGTTCCGTTCGTTCGCGTTTCCCCGACCAGGCCGCGCGACTCTCTCGAGCCTCTCGGCGGCGGTTGAACGGACCAGCGGCGGCAGAACTCGAGCCACGGGCAACCGATTCGATCTCGACCTTGGCGAGGCCGAAGATAGGGAGATTCCCCGGTGACGTGGGCGTCGCGAATCTCCCATTGGTTTATCTCTCTTTTACAGAGTTGCGATGAACAGAGTTGCGATCAACGCTTCGCGTTTTCCGGTTTACTCATCAATCAACATTTATAAATTCATCCACTTATCCCATTAGCGAATTTTCCGTGCTTTCCCGACTTGTCTCGAAGGGGGTTTTTCTATTTTCGGTAATAAATCAGCTGTAACCTGGCACGAGGTGCAACGAGGATAAAAATAGCGTCACGGAAAAAAAGAAAAATGTGCGCGCGCGAAAAGCGTCGTCATAAAAAATATCGGATGCGTCGAGCGGATGACGCTCGTTGCCAGAAATATCGTAATTGATACGGAAATATCGTTGCCATGAATGTGAGTATCGATTTTGTGGAGAGAATAAAAAACGTTGGGTGTCCCTGATTTATATTTAATTTATATTAAAAGTGACGAGGCTGATAATAAATAATTAAGTATATAAATTAATAATAAATTATTGAATTAATAAATTATTAAATTATAAGTACATAAATTAATAATAAATTGTCAATAAATTGATAGATGAATAAATTAATAATAATAATGATAATAATAACGATATTATATTAATAATACAGTATAAAATGGAATAAATTGCACGAAAATCTACACAATTCACTAAAATACAATTTAAAATTGCATCCGCAGAGATTTGGACCACAGAAACCGATCAAACGGAGGGAACCAGTGTCCAGGATGCGTCTGGTGCAATCCGGTTGACCTTGAGCAGCGAATGAGAAGAGCTGCAGCTTCGGAGCCTTCTCGCCTGGTTGGCGGAACGGCTTTTCGTCGAAATTTTACGAGTGCAAATATATCCGGCCAATTGTGTATAGCTATGGGCTTCCTTCGTACGTACTTCGCGCGAACGACTTTTATTTACCGTTCGGCTCTCGCTGGTCTTCGTTTTACCGATAATCACCGCCACGTCAGACATTGACTCGTTAGCTGCGCGCGCGCGCGCAGCGAGTCGTCTGCACGTGAGAACAACAAGTCGCGATAACGCGGCGCACATGTCGCATTCGAGACTTGCGCAATAAGTCGAGTCAAGTGGAAATAAAGGAAAAAAATACGCGATCCGATCCGATTGATTGTTTCTCGCGTATATTGATAATGACGAGTTCTGTATCGTTTTCTCCTTTTAAAAGTCGATGAGTAACGGAAGCATTGTCATCGTTTTATTCGTACTGTCATTGGTCGAAACTGTCAAACTCAAACCAATTTTATTTGTTCATAGTAATTTTGACAGTTCCTTCCAACATTTTTTTTTTTATTTTTATTTTTATTTTTGTTCCCAAAATCAACTTAAAAAGGGTTGAAAAAAAATTTGAGAAAAATTGTTTAAGTGAAAAGTCGATATTTTCAGAAGAAAAAAAAATCGAAATAGCCTTTTAAATCTTAAGAGTGATTAACCCAGTCTATATTTATTTATAATAATAATAATACATTGAGGAGATTTAATCACCCAATTCCACCGTCGTTTTTTTCGTCTTCGTGTCCACTGTTATTGCTTCTGCCGCTTCGGCTGCTCGGACAGTCGAAGCGACTCTCGCAGCGTGTTTATTTGTTTATCTTGGCTGCGCTAAATTTGCACAAATGCGTGGCTGCTGCTCCCACGTCAACTCGCCGTTGGCTGTGGCTCGTGGGAACATTGGAACCTGGGAGCCCGGCGGCGGCTACGGACGCAGAGAGACCGACGCACAGTCGTCACAGAACAATAACAACAATGGTAATAAGGTCGAGTGAAATATTTGTCGCCAATTTAATTCTCCTCTGGAACGCCTCGGATCGGTGTAATCGCGGTAGCTGCTTCTGCTTCGCACACGACGCAAATATATCGCCGGGAATCTTTTTGTCTTCGAATCTTCGAAGATAAAGAAAATAATGGATCTTATCGGATCGCCTCTGACAATTCCTCTTTGGAACGGCTCAGCGGGTCTTTCCGGGGACTGGGAGGGGTCTGGAAGGGAGGAGGGAGGGGAGACTTGAGTCTCGTGTTTGTTACGCTGAGAACTACGCTGAACATAGATAATATAACATATATAGTGCGGAAAGAAATGCAGGGAAAATGCGTTCTGTGGTAATTATTCAGAGCTCAACGACAGTTGAGTGACAGTCGAGGTGACAACAGTTGTAGGAGTCTATTAATAGTGAATAGAAAACAGAAATAAATTTATGGAAATAAATAAATGTATGAATTTAATGTGATTAAATTTATGGAAATAAATAAATTTATGAATTTATTGTGATTCAATTTATGGAAATAAATAAATTTACGTCGTATTATTGTTGTTATTGACACTAAAGCGTCGCGAATTTTTTAATCACGAAAATTCGCAAATAACACGACGCGATGAAGAGTCGAGCAGCTGCGCATACTCGGCCCACGCGTAAATACAGATGTAACGCCTGATATCGCTTAGTGCGAGAGGAGAGGAGAGCAGGAGGGAGGGGAGAGAGAGGGAAATAACATTCTCTCTCGCGGCAGCCCTAACGACTAACGAGATACGGACGTGCAAACCGGTGGAAACAATTTGTCAATTCGTAAGCGCGCAATTACGGAGTTGCGGGAAATAAGAATAGCCGCAGCCGCACGGCGGCGGCTCGGCCTCTTAATTCGATTGAGCCAATTAACCCTCGAGCGAGAGCTGTGTTGCATGTCCTGCTGTGTCTCGCGAACGCGACACGAGACAGAATAACGCGTCAAACGCACATCTACGACGGGGAGACTTAATTCGGAGACGATAAATCACTCATTAACGTTATAATAATGAGAAATTATAATAATGATAATAGAATTCGGGATAAAAAATTCATTTTTCGCGATTTTCTCCTCGAATTTTTTATTTTTCGGGCAAATGTCTATCGTTTTTGGAATCAGCGGAAAATTTCCCATCGGATAGGGTTTTAAAACTTCGTTAAATCGAAAATTTTTTTTTGGCCAAAAATCGCAAATTTTTGAAGGGGTACCCCTTCTAAAAATTTGCGATTTTTGAGGGTCAATTTTAAAAATCTGCAAAAAATCGAAAAATCGAGATATCGCGTTCCGCCTTGCAGTATTCTCTTCGTTGAAGAGTTTTCTTTCGAATGAAAAAAGAAAATCCTGATTATATTGATCCAAAGAAAAATTACACCGATTTTAGTAAAGGGCCAAAATTGGGAAAACGTGAAAAATCGTTTTTCGCGTTTTTCTCCTCGAAATTTTTATTTTTCGGGCAAAAACCGGTCATATTTGGAATCAGCGGAAAATTTCCCATCGGATAGGGTTTTAAAACTTCGTTAAATCGAAAAATTTTTTTTCCGCCAAAAATCGTAAGTTCCCTATGCTGGCTAACCTCCGAAACTGTTCCTAGTGAATAAAATTGTGTATTTAAAAAATAGGAACTAACGAAAAATGTTAATAAAAAATAAAACACTATCCGTGACAACGAAAGTCAGTGGAATTTGCTTCGAGTGGCAGGACGGCTGCCGTTTGCTCTCCGCGGTTCCCTTTCCTCGTCGCAGCGGCGGACACACAACGAGTGGGTGTCGTAAACCTGTCGCACAGATTTCTGTGCTTGAGGTCGCGACGATAAAGCGGTCTGATGATAAAGCTCTTCGTCGCTCCTCTCGTCGACGCTGTCTCCTCAGCTCCCAACGCCGACTGCTCGACACTGATATCAGTGCTCTGAGAATTTTTATTATTTTTCTCCCAACACTTGATATTTCAGAGTCGAAACAAGTAAACGAATCAAAATCAATTGTCATCGCTTGTTTTTTTTTTATTTTTTTTATAGAAACTCTTCGCTTAGTTTTAATAACTTTTTTTCGAGAAAAATAAAAATACCGCTAGTTCGTCGAATTTTCCCGGTGTAAGTACGATAATAATTCTCTGAAATGACTCGCGAGATTAGATTGCATTCGAAGACAACAAACGAGATGCCTCGGCATCGTTGCATCGCGAAACGATCCGCGTCACGATCTCGTTTTATATAATCGATTATGCGTGGGTTGTGAGGAATGAAAACATCGGTCGTCCGAGTCAAAAGTCATCGTTCATTTATTATTTTTTTTCATATTTCATCATATTATATTAATTTATTCCAATTAATAAATTTTTAATAAATTTAATTTTTCATATTTATTTTATTTTTTAACAAAAAAAAAGAAGTTATTAAATTATCGTATTATAAGATATTAGAAAGGAAAACCTAACGATCATTTTATTTTAGTCGGACATAAATTTGATATTAAATATATTTTATTCAGAGAAAAAAACGGAGGGGGAAAAAGCTATTACGATGATCGCTGACAAAGCAGCAGTGACGAAAAATGGGCTACAAAAAATATCTCGGGCAGAAATGGTTTCTCAGAGTTCTTCCACCTCTCGAGCGTCGGCGTCTCTCGATAACGAACGGAAGCGAGAGAAAATATTTGACCGTGGATCAGTGTCACTAATGAATTCCCGTAACGAGCGCTTCTGACTCTCCGCGTGCGGCTCGCGCGCGCGGATGCTTTTTTCGGGTCAAGGTTCGTCGCCGCGTTATCGATCGTCCGCCAGACGGGGATATAGAACACAGGGGCCAAGAGAGAGACAGAGCTATTGAGACAAAGAGGGAGAGCGAGTGAGACAGAAAACGAAAAAAAAACAAAACGATAAACGGGTGTCTTCGTCACTGACTCTGCACTCGAGCTTCTTTTATAAACACGAAATAACTTCTCGACTTCGTTTTTTTTTCTCGCCTCTCTTTTGATTCGCTTCTTCGGTGTCAGGGACCACCAAACGATAAGAAACGAGAAAAAGGCTCGTAATTTTTTTTTCCTTTTGTAGAGCGAATAAAAAATTACAAATTAATCACACTCGGTGAATAATAAAAAAAAAAAAAAAAAAAAAAAAAAAGGAGAACGCAAAAAAATGGGCTTGATTTTCTATTGTCCATCTCTTTGAAGACCTTCCAAGACCCAATCGACTTCCCTCTTTATCTCCGACTGTCGATTAACCGAGTTATTAAAAACGAGTCTCGCGTGCCGCCGGCAATTTCGGTCGCGAGATTTATCTGTAAATATCAATTAATGCGCGCGGATAAAAAATGCAGAGTGCGTGTAATTAAATTGCGTTTAAGTTATTAAAGAGAGAAAAAAAAAAACAGAGTCGTTGGGAGTCGCGTTTGCGAGGCGAGCGGCCACCCGGGGGACTCGGGACGGCTTTGCCCGACATGCGGGACACTTGTCAAGGTCGTTGGAGCCGCCGCAGCCGCTGCTGCTCGTGCGAATCCTGGAACTGGCGCGCACGTGTCAACGCGCTCCCTTCGACCGTTGAAAGATCAATCGACATCTCTCTTTCTCACTCTTTCTCTCTTTCTTTATAATTCCGAATATTCTATATTTTTTTAAATAGTTTTAAGTCATATTTTTTATAATTTTGCGGATATTGGAAAGAATGTATAATTTTATTATTATTATTGGTATTATTGATGGTCCCCTTAGGAAATATTATTCCAGGGTTCGAAATAAACGAATATCTATCTATCTGTCTCTGTCTTTTTCTCTTTGCGCATCGACAACAAACATTATCGTCGATAAAAATAGCGAAGACTGTCGGCTATCGATAAAAATGGCGAAGACTATGCATTTTCGTCCAAATGAATTCGGCTGTGCGTTTTCGTCCGAAAGAATTCAGGTATTCGGTGCATTTGGTGCAGTTTTGGTTCGGCTGTAAATATGGCGATTTTAGTGTCCGACGTGGTCCGAAAATACCGCTCCCGAAAGTAAACACAAAACCGGGAGAAGATCCGTTCGATATCTGTCGGTTGCGCCCAGAACACGCCCTCCCCCTCCCCCCCCCTCCCCCCCTCCCCTCCCCCCGCACTCGACACAACACAAACAAACGAAAACTGCCCGACCGGAAGTTACGCGTTGACTGTGCGAACATCGGCGAAATTAAATTAATTGTCTCGGCGATAAACTGCGGAATGTGAATTTCGACTGAAAATAACATTCGCAACGGTTCGATCGATTCTTCGGTTTGTCGGTAATCTCGACTCACGACTAAAGCATTTTACAAGCGAAGAGCGAACCCAAAATAATCTTTTCGTCGTTTACGGAGAAAAATATAAAATATAGATATTTTTTATTTTCGTTGCATTCCAACGATGCAAACTTCAACATCAAAAATACGTTGCGTGCTACTTTGCATCGTTCGCTCGCAACTTTACATCTCTCGAATCAATCTGGCAACGTCGCTGAGATCTTTTTCCGGATATAAATCGCATGCTGTGAGGGCAGCTACAAAAACGTGCCAAATATTCTACGTCTGTAATACGCTCTACTGGAACTCGGTCGCTCATCTGTGTACCTTCGCCGCTTCGTTGCAATTCCCAGACGCAACAGTTAATACGAAGTAAATCAAAGCTGGCAATTTTACTCACGGACTTTTACACCTCGGGTATATTATTTCGTCGTCTTTCGCCCGCACTTTGACCTTCGTGGAAACCTACACATTGACATTGACGATGTGCGGCTGTCGTTTCGAAGAGTGATACTCACCTGAAACACACAATAAAAATTTCCCTTTAAAGAAAATGCGCATCGATTAAGCATTAATTCTATTTACGGTTCGAAACAAGATTAAAAAAATTTAAAGATTAATTTAATTAAAGAAAATTAAAGAAAATCGCAAAAAAGATCGCATTAATTAAATGAAGCGAGCGTTAATTCTATTTACGGTTCATGACAAAATATTTTTTAAAAATTAATTAAAATGCGCATCGATTAATCGAAGCGACCATTAATTCTATTTACGGTTCAAGACAAGAAAAAAAAAAATCGCTGCAGCCGTCTCAACATTGTTTTCGTTCTTATTGTCGATGTGTGTGCAACAGGGCAAAGGGGGGAGGGCAGCGAGGGAGGGGAAGGGGAGGGTAGAACATTTAAGTGCGTCGGGCAGACGTCCAAAAGCGTTTGTTGCACACGCTTCGAGTGGTCGCAATCGCGAGTCGAGCGGAAGGAGGTGGGTGGAGGAGGGGAGGAGGACAAGGAGGGGGACAAGGAGGAGGAAAAGGAGAAGGGGCAAAGCCAGTGGCATCGAACGGAGAAAGCAAACGACTACAAGCGGTGATAACCGAGCGTAAAAAAAGTATTCGCAGAAGGCGCGACGCAAAACCTGTTTCGTCCGGAAGACAAAGACAAAAAATACGGCAGCAGCCGCTCATTCATTTGGCTGTAGGTAGGAAAGGTATACATAAAGGCCGAGGGAAAAGAGGGGAGGACTGGACAGGACAGGACAGGCAGCAGACCAGGCAGCCTGGTCAGGCGGGCAGCGTGCGTGTTCTATAAATAGAATTCCCGGAAGGTGCTTCGCGCGAGCATCGCATCGACGTTCGAGAACGAACGATGGGATTCCGAAGTGTGCGACGAGCGATCAGTCATCCAAAGCGGTCGACAGAAGCTTAGCTATTCGAGAACAGGAGATGATAATGCGACGAGAGGTGCGATAGAATATTTTTCTAATGTTGGTTTTCGCGTTTGGACGAATATCAAATACATCGCCGGCTTTGATCAGAGCCGATGGAAATGCGAGAGACGTCTGTTGCAGACCGCGTGGCATTTGAAAATTATTAACTAGCCGAGTGCGTTCCTCTCTCTTTACCTTTGCGTCACAACTCTCGACGTCTCCTCGACGTAACCTCGTTCGCTCGGAGACTAGACGTCGAGGAATTCGGTGAATCGGTTCGACGTGACTTTTCTAGCGACTTTTGTATCGGGGTCAATATTTCTGTTGCGAGGATATCGACGGAAAAGTAGAACTTCCAAATTACATTTCGTTACATTTTTATCATTGCTTCCAAATTTTTTTTTGTATACATTTTTGCTATAATAAAAATAATTTAATTCCGAAATATCTGGCGGACGCATGCTGCGCATTTTATACGTGGCTCGTCACGCCCAGACAAGTCTGTTGCATGGCGGATAGGGCCGAACGATTATCGGCAGGTGTATGACGAACGAGCTCGATTCAATTTGCAAGAATAAGCTCAACGCTGCTGCTGCTGCTGTTGCTGCTGCGTCGAACGTTCCAGCGTATCGATCCGATTGCGAGCAGCTTCTACGTTCCATCGCGTTGCATATCGGTTATAAAGCGACTGATAGTAATAAATTTAACATATCGTAACACTTTTTCAGTGATTTTTTTCCATTTCAAACTTGTGAGATAAAAAAAAAAAAAAAAGTGTGCAATTAATGGAAACATATTTTCAAATACTTCAAAGTCTGAACAAGGACAGAATCGGTCTTGAAAAAAATTAAATGACGCAAGTTTGAAGCGCGGGTCAATGAGTTGAAATCGATTCGACGCTTATTGAATATATGCATAGCGACGTTCGAACGAAATTTCCATGTCTCTCAGTATTGACTATTCTTAATCTTGCGCGCCGATAATCCGCGTGTACATATGTAGGAATTATGTATATTTGCGCCATGTGCCCCGCGGGGCTTACATGGAATATTGAGTTGTGTCGCTTAATTGTACCGTTTACCGTTCGCACATGGCGCGCGCGGTGTTTGTGCATATATTAACAATTTTTATTATCTGTAATACACACAAAGACGTCGATGATGCAGCGCGCGAAGCGCCATTCTGTCGACATGTGGCATTCGATGGGTGGGCACAACTGCGCTGCTGCTGCTGCTGATGCTGATGCTGCTCTCTGCGACACAGACCGCCGGATGTAATTATCATAATTCGACATGTTGTGTGAATTACGTATCTTCGATACGTCTGCATTTCGATACCCTTTTTTGTGTTTTCATTGTCATTGAAAATTTGAGGTGAAAACGCGAATAATGATTTTTCACTTTATATTTGTTACTTCACTAAAACAGATGTAATTTTTTTTTTCGGATGAATGGAATCTGGATTTTATTTTTGCATTCAAATGAAAACTCATTGGCGAAGTGATATTTCGATTTTTTTATTTTTTGCAGAATTTTAATGATAACCCTAAAAAATCGAGTAACAATGGTTGCTTACGAATTTGTTAATATGGAGGATTTGAGAAATGTAAATGACGACAAGAAGGAAATAAGTTATCGTCGGTGCGACTCATTAGCTCAAAGGTGCGAAGCTGTCTAACGAATACCGGAACAATGATTAATTAACGACACTGCCTCTTCGTCGTCGCGCTGTCATAATTTTTGCTGTATTTTTCTCAACGGATATTTTGTTTTTGCGCGGATCTCATTACGAGTGAATTGTTTTTCTTTTTAGTCGCGCGCGAGATAAAGACAATCTCATTGAAAATCGAGAAAATAAGGCAGCAATGACCGGATAAGCGTTTTATGCATATTCAGTGGCCGACAATTAGCTCGTGTCGATTAATATTAATCGTCGGAGCATCGCAGCTTTAGAACCAGAATCAACGAGATATCGACGAGCGCGTAATTAATGTACAGTTATTAATCCAACGCCAATGTCGATACCGGAGGATCATCTCTCTCTGTAATCGCGCTGACAATAATAACGGTGATTGGCCATAGAATCATCGATACTCGTATTAAAATGTTGAATAAAATTTTCCTTCTTCCAACGATCGGACTTTTAAAAGTCCCTTCTTCGAAACTGGAGCATTTCGTTTTTTCGACGAAATAAAAATGACCAGAGACGAAAAAAGAGAATGAAGATCAGACAGAGAATACAGAGGAGGATGGAATTTGTCGTTGGACCTGAATTCGTCGGTAAACCCGAGGCAAAGTCGAGAGTTATTACCGCAATGGCCGATTCCGGGCTCGTCTATACAGCAGCAGCAGCGGCGGATCTATGCAAATGCAGATTTGCCCGATAATATTCTCAACTGACCCATATTTCTCACGGTCGCTCGAATCCGCCGCCGTACAAAGCTGTTCGTATCACTCGTTCACTATACGACGACCCTTGCAAACAATAAAATCGAAATCAAGACCACCCACAATTTTTTAATTCCCTTCTGCCAAAAATATCCATGAAATAAATAATTAAATGAAATTAAATTAAATCGATTTCTCCGAAGAGTCAACTAAAATAATAAATTCGCCAACCAACGATTTTTTTCCCTCTGCAAAAATAATATATCAATCGATATAAAAAAAGAAAAAAAATACTCGATCGTCAGAGTCAGCGGAAACATGAATCTTAAAGGAAAAAAAAGGTTTCGCAAAGCTGCAAAAATAATATATCAATCGATATAAAAAAAGAAAAAAAAAGAATCGATCGTCAGAGTCAGCGGAAACATGAATCTTAAAAAAAAGCCTTCGCAAAGCATCGACTGATAAAATACGACAAGGCCTGCGGCAGAAAGGCGGGGAAATGACATCTGAAAATAAAGGAAAAATAATGGGAGGGGCCGCGTATGTCAGTTTGGATAAGTTACGAGGTCGAGTACATTCTTTCGCTGGTTTTGCGAGGATCTCAGGCTCTCTCGATGAGGGCCTTGACATCGATCTAGATGACCAAGGACGCCAGCAGCAGCACCATCGTCTCAATGAGAGCTCTCACCGCGAAGCTGTGCTCAATCATCATTGGTCAGTTTCCCTCAGTGATACGATAACCTTCGTGCGGTTCATTGTACTCTCCTCCGGCGAATCTACACTCAGCCGAACCGTTTGGCCCCGGCCACCTCTACAAGTGCACCGTGAAAAAAAATCAGCCACGAAGGTTGCGATATATCATTTGAATAACGCTCGCACGGCAATTGTCTCCATAAATACGATAATAGCAACGATGAGTAAAAAGCGATAAATCGAACATTTTTTAAATCACAAAAGCTTAAAAGCTAAATGAACAAAAATCTTTCTCACTTAGGCTAAGCTAGAATATTTTTATATCTGACCAAAATAATAATAAAAAATAATAATAATAATATTTTTCAGAATTTTTCCAGATTTTTTAATTACAGAGTTCAATGTCACTTTAAAGAAATTAAAAAAATGTGGATGCATTCAAAAAAATATTTATATCATTTTAGGGTATAATTAATTCTACAAAAAATTAGGAATCAAATAGGAGAGGTCGAGGTCAGACTCAGGTGGAAATGGAATGCCCCACAAGTTGGCTGTTACGACGCGGTCACTAAACAGACGGAACCGCATTACCGCGATTAATCAATTACGCGAGATCTCGTTGATGCGCTGCGGTTTATCCGTGTGTTAGTGACTCACCGTCCAAAGCGCTCGCGCGCGTGCTCTTATCAATGTATTACAAACCCACGCAATAATTGAGCGAGCGCATCCAGGTACTCTGCGACTAATTGTCGTGAGGTCAACGAAAGCCCGCCGGTTGCCCTCGTTATGCAACTTCGGCAAACGTTGGTCGGCCGAACGAGGAAAAAAAATTACCGAATTAATTACCAGCGAAGGGAATTCGACGAGCGTTCGAATTTCGAAATATATCGTCAATATTTGTCGATAGAATCGTTATCGAAGGGAACGTCCGTTGGGCGAGGTCAGGTCGTTGACCTCCAACCGACTCGACAAGGTCAGCGATACGATCAAATTTAACGCTTGAGAATTTGGAAATCAGATAAAAATCGAGAGCACGAAAATATAGTTGATGCTATCAACGATACATGCTCAAGATTTTTTTTTATTATTATTTTGACCTCCTTCGCTTTTGAGTCTGTGAATTGTTTGCGCGTATCCGATTGGCCATTATGATTTTTTTTCGCGTATCCGATTGGCCATTATGATTTTTCTCCGTTGTCGCGTGGAGAACGAGGCGGAGAAAAATAGAAAAATATATGCGAAGAGGCAGGAGAGTCGAGGTTGCTGCGGAGGAGGTTTGAAGCAGCAGCAGCATCGAGCGCTCGAGGCTCAGGGTGGTCGACTCGAGAGGTCGACTCGAGAGGGCGGATCGAGATACGTTGAGGGCAACGTCACAATGAATATTCAGAGGATACCGTGACTTCGCCTCTATATACTATTATTAAACATGTATATATTTCTCGAAGGACTAGCCTCGATTGTGCAACGTCGCAGCAACCGAGTGTCAATTCTATATACCAAAATCATAAAAACTTGCCTACTGAAAAAAAAAAAAAAAATAGAAAACACATTCTATTATACATTTTTTTTATTTTCTTTAAGACTTGAAAATCGAATAAGCTTAATTTTTGACGGGTTTTTCCAACACCTAAGGGCCTTCAAATTCGTTGGAGACTGGAAAAAAAGCGACGTGTCCATCGGCACGTCGACGTCTCTTCCGTTTCACCGCCGCAAATGAGTCGTTGGGTTTTGTGCGTGTCCGCCGACGAAATACCCGGTAACTCACGTGTGTCTCGACGGGAGAAAAGTAACTCGCGAGCGGGGCCATAAATCGGGCCAAGGCCTCGTGCATCGGCGGCGGTGGTCTCTCGGCGTCGCACGTAGAGCTCCTCGGCAATTTCGGCGTCACGAGAAAACATCTACTACGACGTTACGATATTTATCGCCTCGGTGGAAATTAATTCCTGCGAGAGTAATTCCTATAAACGTACTGGACGATGGTTTCGCGGATCATAGCCGACGAATTTTTCTTCGGCAGCTTATCTCTCGCTATTCCCTTATCAAAAAATGAATTCTCTTATCGAAAAAAAAACAAATTCGAGGAGAAAACATGAAAAATGATTTCACTTTTCACTTTTTCACTTTTTTTCGATGTTACGATATTTATCGCCTCGGTGAAAATTAATTCCTGCGAGCGTAATTCCTATAAACGTCCTGGACGATGTTTTCGCGGATCATGGCCGACGAATTTTTTTTGGGCAACTTGTCTCTCGCTATTCCCTTATCAAAAAAAAAATCCCTTATCAAAAAAAAAAAAAAAAAAAAAAATCGAGGAGAAAACGTGAAAAATGATTTTTCATTTTTTTTCCAGCATTACGATATTTATCCCCTCGGTGAAAATTAATGGCCGCCGAATTTTTCTTGGGCAGCTTGTCTGTCACTATTTCGTGTATTTCTGATGTAGGTATATAAACAGTCCGGTCGTAATTACACGAGCAATACGCGCCGTCGCCGTCGCCGTCGCCGCTTGCACCGGATACTCTGCCCACTTGGCCCATTTACTCAGTGACCCCGGCAAGGACGCCGGAGATCTTTCCAAAGGAATTACCATCTTTCCTATTATCCGCTGCTCTTCACTTGCCGCTTCTGTTGCTGCTGCTGCTGCATCTGCCTCTGCCTCTGCTGCAGCCGAGTCTATGCACGAGTAGCTGCCGGTAAAAGTACCTTTCGCAAATTCCTTCAGCCACTCTTCTCCCCTCTCACTTTCTTTTTTTCCGTCTCTTTTTCCCTTTCTCGTCGCGTCAAACAATGTTCGTCACTTTATTTGCGGAGTCCCGTCAACGACGTCGGCCGTGACCTCCAACGTTTGGCCATTCCGGAACAGATCTTCCAATTTTTTTTTGTCAGTCTCAAGTACCGCAATTTTTTTTTTTTTTTTTCACGAGAAGATACAGTTATTTGAAATAATAATTGAAGATATGAGAAACAAGGAAACAGTTTGACCGAACTTTTGCAAATTTTAATCATAGAGATAATAGACTATAGACACTAGAAACGATAGGATAGAATCCTCTCTTCCATTCTTCTCCCTCCACCTGTGTCCTATTCACCATTGCGACGACGACGACGACGGCGGCGACGCGAACGTCATTCCCGTTGTTCCCGACACATGTCCTCCGATATTCACACCTTTATTGCAAAAATGTGTATACAACTTCTCAGGCAGAGTGAGCAAGCGAGAGCAACGGTGCCTCTGGCGGCGACATCGGCGCCACTGTCGCTCCCGGCTGACGCACAACGGAAGGATCCTTTGTCCGACCGACTGCAGCAGCGGCTCAACTGTGTCAGCTCGACAACTGGGATAATGTTTTTTTTTTTTCAATTTAGAGCACTGCGCTCGGATTATGACGAACGAAATTTAGCCGCGAAATGCCAATCGCATCTTTAGGGCAATTTTAGTGCAGGTTTAGGGCAATTTTAGTGCATGTTCTCTGATACAGCAGAGAAAAATAAATTTCAGGGACAGAGTCGATGCTGTCTCCTGAGCTTAAATTTTGTCGATAAAATCTCAATTTTATTTACCGGACAGATCGACACAAACGGCCAGTTAAATTTAACGACCGGCTAATCACTTTGGCGTAGATAGACACAGCTTAAAAAAACACGGATCGCTGGCGTGTTTTTTTCAACGCAATTCAACGAGAAAAGCGAGGAGCGGATTAACGAGGAAAAATATTAATTAAAATAACAACGCGCGTTTACGCTCGGACTTAACGGTATCAGGCGCCGATATCCGCCATCTACCGATACGAGTCGACACTACAGCGGCGATCGCGAATCGCAGAGACAGATTTACCAACAGCTCGGAGCGTTCTGCTTTAATCAACGGATCGCTGCTGTTTCACGAATCCGTCTGACTTAGGAATCGAAAGGTTCTGGGTTCGAATCCCAGTGATGACAATTTTTTTTTTTTTCTCTTTGATACTTCAGAAGTGCATCAACACTGCCATTTCGTTAAAAACAGTGGATAAAAAATAGACGGGGATGAAGAAAAATGTTATAACATGTGAAAAATGAATGTCGCTGCTCGTTGTACGATACTCACTGCCAATTAAATCCACCGGTGATGCCTTCGCGCAGACGATCCTTGAGACTTCTCTGTCTGGCGGGTCGTGCCGAGGACTCTTCCAGGCCGGGAGGATGAACTCCGTCACCGTCACCACCACCGTCACCGCCATCGCCGACAACGGCGCCACTCACGCCGGTGAAGAGGGCCATTTTCGTTTGCGCGGATTGTTCAACAGGCCAGACACAAAACTCTCGAGTCTCGCGTCTTTTTCACCCAACACACGCGTGTAATTTTTATTATTATTATTTTTTTATCGAACTAGTCCGTCGATCGGCCGAACTGGTCCGATGAAACCCGAAACTCTGGGATCCGACATTATCGACTGTTTACCATTTCTCGATTTATCGCTTTTTTCGAACTTTTCATATTAAACCTGAGACTGTGATTCGACATTCGCTCTACAATTTTTATTATATTAATTTTTTTTTTTTATTGGGGTCACAATTTGTGACCTTCGAGGCGATGCACTTTGTTTATTTTAGAGAATAGACTGTTTTTAGGCACTCACGTTTTAAAAACGCACAAGTGCCTTTTATTCCCTTCGCTTTTTATTCCCTTCCATCGATTCACATCGTCCGTCCGTCAATTTGTGGGCACAAAGAACGTTCGTCTTCAGACGAGACGCTCGTCTCGACACTGCAGAGACTCGACTGCAACGATCCACCTGTTTATTAGCCGCTAACTTACGGCGTCGCCGTCTCGTGTCTGCTGCGTCGTGCGAAAACGAGAAGAGCCGAGACGTTCGAGCCGTTCCGGGAGATCCGAGCGGGGAGATTCCCCAGTCTCGAGTTAATCCATCGAGACGATGCTCTAAGCCGACCGACCGACCGCTGCAGCCGCAACTCGTGTGTGTTTTCTCTGTCAACGCTCAACCCACTCTACTCTCCTCGAAGCTGCGAAGCTTCGTCGTCGTCTTGGTTCGTCCGTCCGAAAATTATCTCACCAGCTTATCCCTCTCTGCAACCACAACATCGCCATTTTTTTTTAATTACAATTTTTTTGTCTATCCTTCTACCGTTTTTTCACGATCGAGATTTCGAGAATGATGAGGACGTATCATTGACTTTGCGTTATGCAGTTTTTATGCAGTTTGTGACGATGAATTTTTTCGCCGCCGAATTTTTTTTTTTTAATTCTTTTGCGTTTTATTTATTCACGATTGAGATGTCGGAGGATGATTTGTGGATGTGTCATTGACCTTATCGTGTTTTGGCCAATTTTTGTGGCGATGCGAGTGAGGTTTTGAAAAAAAAAAATTTTTTTTAATAGATACGAAATGAAGACGGATAATGAAAGATTGAGAGGAGCGATTGATGTCGATTAAACGACCACAGGTGCGGTTCGTGTAGATCTATCAGTGGGAAGAGGCGGAGACGACGGCGAGAGAATCGCGAGAGAGGCTCGTGCTGCGCGCGGCGAGAGTTTCGAACGCGCCTCGAAGGGGGCGAAGAGGGCGAAGAGGGCGAACGCACAAGGTCAAGCCCCACAGCTGTTCCGCCGCGCGCCGCCAGTCCTTTCTCCGCGGCACTCCGCGCGCCGCGGAGTCGAGAGGGACAAAGAGGGCAGAATCTTCCTTCGCCCGCCCGTGCGAAAGACCCGTATTGATCCCCTTTCACCCCGAAACTCAACCAATCCCGACTTCCAACGCTACTACCACTGCTACCGCCGCAAAAAAGTGGTTAAAATCAATCATTTTTTTTTTATAATTCACTAAAATTTTTGTCAACCCTAACAATTTTCATATCAATGAACAGTAGTGTAAAAAAAAAATGTTTACACTCCTCCAATTCTGCTACTACTGCTGCAGCAAAAAAGTGGTTAAAATCAATAATTTTTTTTTGTAATTTACGAACATTTTTGTCAAGCCTAACAATTTTTATATCAATAAACAGTATTGTAAAAAAAAAATTTACACTCCAACGCTGCTACTACTGCTGCCGCAAAAAAGTGTTTAAAATCAATAATTTTTTTGTTGCAATTTACGAAAATTTTTGTCAAGCCAATTTTTATATGAATAAACAGTATTGTTAAAAAATGTTAAATAGCGGTTTGCAGGCATCCAAAGTAGAGAGATCCCTTTAATGGAAACCCGCGGACGATAAAAAAAAATGGACACGTGTGTCCTATTCCGGTGAAATATTAATGCAGAAAAAAGAGAGGGAGTAGAGAATTTTCGGTACGGGAGAATATATAGGAAGAGAGATGGAGAAGGCCGGGAGGGGAGGGAGGAGAGGAGGGAGGAGGGAGGGAGGGAGGGGATCGGCTGATTGCGAGCGTCGCGTCGGCCTAGTTCGCGAGACAATCGCACAATGCCAGGGTTAGGTTGGCTGCCTGATTTCTCATCGAGCCCTCCCCTCTCCGCTCCCTCAGCAACCACCACTCCGCCTCTGAAAAGCTGCGCCGAGCGGCAACAGCCACGCGGAGGGTTCTCGTCGGGTGGCGGAAGCCACGAGGGCTTCGCGGCAGGCTTATCGGTATCTCGGTGTGTACGACACCAGCAACCGACGTCCTCTCGTCGCCCGCTGGGAATGAAAAGCGTTGAGGGAGGAGAGGAGCTGAGTTGAGGAGGGAGAAGCAAAAACAAAAGAAAAACAAGCAGCGTGGCTGCGTGGAAGCGTCAAGGTCGAATTTCCTCGCCCAAGGACGGCCCTCGAAAATGTCAGTGCGTGCGAATTAACCAAAACATTTTTCTCTCCGAGCCAAAAATAAAAAAATAGTGACGGATTTTTCAATTCGCAGATATCTACATTTCACTTTTTTTTTTTTTTTTTTTTTAAATATCAGCCGTCAGGGAATTCAAAAAGGAGAAACAGTCCTCAGACATTTTCCTATCCGAACTAAAATCACGTCTGAATATGTTGAGTGTGTTTTTGTGATAAGGATTATATGATAAGGGGAAGGGAAATTTGAAAAAGGTCAAAAGGGTGTACAGTGAAATAATAATAATGTTGGCGAGCCTAATGATTAAAAAATTTCATGGGGGAAGACTCAGAGAGAAAATGCGATCGGTGGGTCCGAAAATGAGATTGGTTGGTCCGATGCGTAGGGCAAATATTAGCAAACTGACCTATCGCTATTTTTCGCTGAGTCGGCACAACAACGCATTAGCCAGAAGACTACGCAGCAGCTATTAGACTCTTCTCGTAACCTTTATCAAAAGCCGGGGCTGGTCAAGCTGCGGGACCCCTCGACGAGCGCGCGCGCGCACGTGACCCCCGCCGTTCATATTGGATTACAAAGGAATCCTCTTACATCGCGCCTCAACCCTTCGGCCGAACCCTCCGTTCAAGGCCGCAATCAACTCGTCATTTGTTTAACCATTTTTTTTCGCGCGGCTTATCCTTGCCAAAATTCATTCCTGCTAAATTTCGATGAACTTTTCTGATTGAAATTCGATTGAAATTCGTACCAATCGCCTTCCTGTGCTGCGCTCGGATTCTCGAATCAAGAAACGCGGGAAAAAAATTTCGAAATCAACTGAAAAAATCCGCAGCACTTATTGTCAAGTATACATATATTTCTCAAATAAAATAAAATTGATTGTAGAAATAAAAAAATTATACTTGTCGAGTTACAAAAATGTGGTTAATTGCTTAATTAAAAAATCTCGCCAAGTACTGAGATTCTTTTTTTCTTTGAGACAATCATATTTTGCCCATCCCTTTTATTTCAGAGAAAAATAAAGTTGGACGTCGTTGAATACGAAACGTTGAACTCGGAATGATATCGGAATTAATGGGCGGGATGAGAATCGAAAGTGGTTTGTCGGTGCAATAAAGGGGTTGGGGGGGGAGGGTAGACAACGGCGCACGAGCAGCTCCTATATATACAATATAATGAACTCAGGATCGACTGCATACGAAAGTGGGACAAAGCGTTAACGAATTTCCTTATGAAATCTGCGGCGGCGCCAACAGCGACTATATTGCCATTTCACTCGTTTGCGTTGATTCGCCTCGCACCCGCGTCGGCCTCTCTATTATTATCTCGCTCATCGATCAATAATACGCGTTCAGTTGGCCACTCTCGGTGCACTTCGGTTTTCCCTTCCCGACACGCAAACAACAACCACCGACGGATGCATCATCGACAATTTTCCTCAACGATTCTCTCGGTCGACGTTTCCTCTCCAAATTGACCTCAATTCGACCTTCGCTGCGCGACTTTAACGTCGACCTTCGCGGCGCTCGCGTCGAGTAATTCTTGAATTGTGTTCACCGTCGACGAATAGCCGACGAAATTTTTAACGAAGAGTGCGGAGGAAAAAAAAAAAAGAGGAAAAAAAATACGTTTGAGGTGTACCAATTGTGAGGACTGCGCACCGCAACCAATGGCAGAGTCGAGTACACCACCCCCTCCCCCCCACTTCACCCTCCAGGAACTCCCCTCCCCCCCCCCTCCACCAATCAAAACTGACTGTTATAAATTCGCAACGCGATAAATAACTGAAATAACGATAAGCGAAAAATTTCGCGCGATTCAGTCACCAAATGATTGCAAAAAAATCATAAAAAAATCGCAGATCATTTTTTGCCACGATTAGAATTCTTCGTCAAATCGGAAAATCGACGGACAAGTTAAAAAAAATTCTCTCGTAGCAGAATTATCAAAGGATTATATTTCCGTCTCCTTGTCGCGATTGTCTTGTTTGTCCTGTTCGTCCCACATCGCAAACGTCGAAGTTAAGCTCCGAGCGCCACTGTCTCCGTCCGTTCACAGGATGATTGACGTTTGACGTCTGTCGTTGTCGCGTCATCGCGCGCGCGAGAGAACACAAACTATCCCCGAACGAGTTTTCCAGCCGCTGACAACTGAATTAACACTCTTGTTCCGAAACTCCGCGTTTGACAATTTTCGCACTCGCGTTCGGATATTTCGCTTCGGGAGAAAAATAACAAACGATCGGCGCGTCTATTGTTGCCAACTTGATTTTTTTTCGTTTGACGTCAATTCCTTTTCAGTAAAAGTAAATACAACCTGAACGAACATTTCGAAAAAAAATTTATTGTTTCTACCTTATTTTTTACCTGACTATACCGACATCAATTCATTCTGTATGAATAAATATATTGCGAGGAAAAATTTGTACCTTTTATAGCCAAATATTATTGTTATTATTAGTATTATTATTATTGTTGTTGTTGTTGTTTTTGTTGTTATTGTTTTTGTGTTTGTTATTGTTGTTGGTGGTCTTTCACTCGTCTATTGAGTAATACGAACAGTCGATTGTCACTAAATTATTAATTTTAATTCCGGCATCGATTTCCCATAAATAATCGCATAAATCGAACAATCATTTGTACCTTCGGATAACCCACTAAAAAATTGCAACTCGTTTCACTCCCGTCACGGAAAATCATTGCGTCGTATCGACGAGCGTGAAAAGGTGTCCCGAGCGAGATGGAACATTTTGGCAGAATGAAGATCGTCGCGGAAGGGTGGTCGTGAGGTAACTGATGCGCTTCTACGACGACGGACGAGAACCCTCCCTCCCTCCCTCCCTCCCCTTCTACCCTTCTCCGAGCGCCACCAGCGCGAACTGAACTATAGGTGTGTGCATATATATACAGACATATACACATATATATATATACGAACGTGTATTCAGAGTCTAACGGAAGCAGCGCGCAACCCTCCGACACTTTCGAAGCGCAAGTCTGCTCCCCACCCTCGCCACCGCATCCCCCTCTCCTCCTCCCTGCCTCTCCCTCTCGCTCTCTCCCTCCCCTCTAATGTTATGTCTATCCGTTCCCGCTGTCCCAGTTGGCTTCAAACACCTCGTTGTGTCGCCGTCCACCGCTTCCTGCTCCTTCCTCCTCCTTCCTCCTCCTTCCTGCTCTCCCTCCTCCACCCCCCTCCCCCACCGACAGGCCACCACGCTTCTCATAATCTCATCCCAGAGCTCCCATCGACCATTTCTCCCGACTCCATTCACGTTGAATGGCCAACCGCGCATTTGTAACAGGTTACTTAATAGGCTGGGAAATATGGCCACGAAAAAATTCGGTGCAATGTGGAAAGTGTAATGTTTAGAGGAATGAGAAAGATTTGGAGCGTCTTTAGGGGTGCTTTCCGAGAGGGGAGCGAGTTCCTGATTTTTTGAAGGGGTACCCCTTGCCGGTTTTTTGGCGAAAATTTTTTTTTTCCATTTAACGAAGTTTTAAAGGCCTATCCGATGAGAAATTTTCTGCTGATTCCAAATATGATCGGTTTTTGCTCGAAAAATAAAAATTTGTAGGAGAAAAATGCGAAAAACGATTTTTCACTTTTCCCCAATTTTAGCACTTTACTAAAATCGGTGTCATTTTTCTTTGGATCAATATAATCGGGATTTTCTTTTTTCATTCGAAAGAAAACACTTCAACGAAGAGACTGCCGCTAGGCTGAACGCGATATCTCGATTTTTCAATTTTTTGCAGATTTTTAAAGTAGACCCTTAAAAATCGCAAATTTTTTGAAGGGGTACCCCTTCAAAAATTTGCGTTTTTTGGCAAAAAAAAAGTTTTCGATTTAACGAACTTTTAAAACCCTATCCGATGGGAAATTTTGCGCTGATTCCAAAAACGCCAGGCATTCGCCCAAAAAATCGCAAATTCTAGGAGAAAAATGCGAAAAACTATATTTTTGTCTTCCAAATTGCCAAATTTCGGAATAGACGGAATCTCACGCGCTTCTAATGTATCTATGTCAATTGGTCGCTCCATCGATTGATTTATTTCAGTTGACAAAATCGAAAGGAAAGTCCACATTCGCATCCACATTCGCATCCGCATTCGCGAACATCGTCGCCGCGAAAGAAAATCGCACACCGCGAAACGAGCGAATGACCTCCTTATTCCGCAAATATACCTCGATATACCGGAATCACCTATAGCCATCAACCCACCGACAGTGGGATGTAAAGTCGAGCGCGAGCTACTCACGCGATCCGCACACGCCGGGGGAGCCTAGATTGCTGTCTGTCCTGATATGTAGTCCGACGATGAACCGATTCCAACGACGACGACGACGGTGCTTTCAGAGGGGAAAATCGATAAAATTCTTTTATCGCCGGTCGTACACTCGGCCACGCGAAACTTTGCTTCGACACGAAGGGAATATGAATGCAAACAGCTCGCTAAGCAAACGCAGACGTGTAACGCGACTCTCTCCGTGGAATTCGAGCTTCGGGGGAAAAAAAAAGTCGCAGCTTCGAAAAGTGACCGGAAGACAAGAAAAACAGGCGCTGAAAGATGTCCTGACCTTCAAGGGCAGGATGACCCCTCCCTCCCCTACCCCCTCCCCCTTCACGACCCCTTTTCCTGCATAGGGTGGACGTTTTTGGCCATCTTAGGGTCAATTGTGGCCATCACATTCAAATGAATAATTCAAAACATTTAATCGAATAAAAAAATCGGTATTCATTGAATTGAAATGCACTTGTTTAAAAAAAATCAACGTGCAATTGTGGGGAAAAAATAATTTGAGGAATAAAATAATAAAAATGGCCACTAATGGTACCTCTACCCTATAATAGCATATAAAATGCGTGTCTACGAGTAAACAAGAAACTTAAGGGAGAAAGGGGGAAAAAGGTGTGGCCATCAGGTGTGGAAATGACGAGAAGGCGGTGGTCGATCGCTCAAGGTCGCGCGAACCAAGACGACGATGCGGCCCGTACAATATCGACAGCAGCCTTCGAGCTGCCGATATCCCCTCCCCCTCCTTCCGCCCCGGGGCCGCCTCGCCCGTCTGTCGGTTCACCTACCCCCGATACGTCAACGACAGCCGCCGTCTTGTTTTCCGTACGCCGCACAATCTCGTCCCTGGTTCGCCTACCCCTGATACAAAAATGACAGCCGCCATGTTGTTTTTCATGCAGCGATCTCGTTGCGAACTCGCTGCACGTGCGATTTTCCATCGCTCGTCTTTCTCTCTAATTCGCTGTGCGATTTTCCATCGCTCGTCTTTCTCTCTCTTTCATTCGCTGCGCGATTTTCCATCGCTCGTCTTTCTCTCTAATTCGCTGTGCGATTTTCCATCGCTCGTCTTTCCCTCTCTTTCCTTCGCTGTGCGATTTTCCATCGCTCGTCTTTCTCTCTCTTTCATTCGCTGCGCGATTTTCCATCGCTCGTCTTTCTCTCTCTTTCCTTCGGTGTTTCGCTGTCATTCTGTCTCTCTCGCTCCGGAACTCCGCTACTGTGTTATTTACAGGTAACGAGGCAACCCAGATTACCATAGATACACCGCCGTTGCGCTATATATCTGCTCTACAGCTTGTATCGCGTATCTCGGTTCGAGAGTGGCTCAAGTCGACATATTAATATAAATCAAATAAAATAAAAAATTTTTAAAATTTTTTAAAAATTAACCCTAGAACTGAGGATTTATTTTCACAATGTACGCATTTTACGGGTCACGTGGGGTCCCGCTGGACCCCAGTCATGTGGTCTAAAATAAAAAAATAAAAAACCCAAGTGTAACGAGAATCATTTTTCCCTGCGACGATCGAAAGTTTGCCGAATAATCGAATCCGAATAATCGAACAGCTGAGAGTATATCAGGAAAACAGAGGAGCCACGCGGCGGGCGCTTTGGCGACCTTGGCTCGACGATAAATACCCTGCCGCTGATTTCGCGATATTCCGGCGTCGCACAAAGCAGGCGAATACCTCTGCTCTCCCGATTTCGCGGAATAAGTTGAATATCGATTCGAACCAGCTGTTGTGCCCTCCGCCGCCGCGGCGGCGGCTGATAGTGGTGTTGGTGGGGGTGGAGGCAGCGGCAGTCGAAACTCCGACAGTCACCTGTCCGCTCGGCGGCCCCAACGTCCAATTGGATCATCGATCGGCAGCCCGAAAGTGCGCCGCCCAACCGACGATCCGCAGAAAGAGAAAGAGAGAGAGAGCCAAAGCTCTAGAATCAAGCGAACTTACTTAGGAGTCTCAGCGAGTCTCGCAGCCGACGCAGTCGACTCTCTCCACGATCTCCTCTCCGAAGACCGAAGTCCGTCTCTGCGACGCTCGAAGCGTCTGCCAATTTTTATTCCCCTATACACAAAATGCTCGAACTTGAAAATTCGGCGAAGCGATTAAAATAATTCCGAGCGAAGGATTCCTCACTGCGCGAAAATCCGGCGAAGCGATTAAAATAATTCCGAGCGGCGGATTCCTCACAGCGCGAAAATCCCTCTGTTTGGCTCTTCGCGATCGGTAAACTCCGGGAAAACTGGCAGTCGCGCAAATTTCTGCGCACTGAGCAAACCGTTTCAACGGCGCAATTTACGCTCGAAAATGTTCTGTTATCTTTTTGCTCTCGGCTACTGTATTTGCACACGAGGCTCTCAAATGTCAGTCTCCGGCGCTTAGATAAATCACTACGTCATTTATATGACACGAAAGTGCACATGCATTTGTATACCCCCTCCCCCCTCCCTCAATACACACATACATATACACACAGCCTCGCGCGAGTATCGAACCAGCAGAACGTGCGAAAGGAAAACGACATTACAAAAAAACATTAATCGCGCCGCAACGTTTCGCGCGTTTCAGCTGCTGAGCGGCTGAGAAAAATGTGCTTATGCGAAAAGAAGCCGGAAACGTGAGACGAGAATAGCGATAGCTGTGAGATGAGAAGAAAGCCTGATTTATACTTACATTTTATTGTAATAGGGTTCACGTATACCTTTTTAGCCATCTTAGAGCCGATTGTGGCCATAAAATTCAAAGCAATAAAACACAATAATGAATTAAAAAAATCATCGAGCAGTGTGATATGAATTTTTCGAAAAATTTTTTCGAAAAAGAGAAGAAAATGAATTTTTCTTCTCAAAATGAATTTTTGAGAAGAAAATGAAGAAAATGAATTTTTCGAAGAATTTTTCGAAAAAGAGAATAAAATAATAAAAATTCTCTGTAATTCAGTAGGTTTCGATCCGTGAGCAATAAAAAAATAAAAATGGCCACGATCGGTACAGTGGCCACCAAAAGTGCGTCAACCCTACATTCTTTCTAAGAGGTTAAAGAACTAATTTTTACAAATTGCTAAATCTCAGCAATCTGTAAAAATCCACCCAAAGTAAATAAGCCAATTAATGGTACTTACATTTTACCGTGGTCAGCCATTGGTACGTCCCGAGTCGCAGCTCGTGCGCCCTCGGGGGTGGGGTGAACCTTCGGGGGGAGGGGGGAGGCCTCTCCTCTTCTGCCGAAAAGTCCTCAGCACCGGTTACTCTCGCAGATAACTGTCCTCGTCGATGCACGTACGTCACGATAACGAATTCAACGACGATGGTAAACGCGCGAGCGACGATTTTTCCAAACGCGAATGCAGCGAAGGCGGCATCTAAGCCAGCCGGCTGCGAGAAAACCGCGGACCGACGGACGGACGAACGGACGAACACAACACACGAGACTCACGGATGGCAATAAACCGCCGCGTGCGCGCACCAATTATATTTTCTCGGCTTTACCGTCGCCGCGACTTCGGCTATGGAATCCGAGCACCTACGGCGCGTGTCTCAACGACGGCGAAAAACAACAACAAAAAAGACGAACGCGTATCTTCGGAATTCGGGCAGCGTTCCACTAATTCGCAGCGACGGTTTTAATGAAAATTCGCGCCGAGCCTGCGAAACGAGTCTGGCTTTTGACGTTTCGAGCTGTTGGTCGATCGGCGCTGGGCAAAACTCACACAGACACGCACACACGGAGTCGTTAATAGTAGCAGCAGCAGCAGCAGCAGCAGCAGCCGCCCATACTATCATCGATTCTAGTCGCGACGGCGGCGACTGTCTCTTCCCGCTGCTGACTGACTCGTGGCGCCATCTGTCGGTCGTTCTTCGTAAGCAGCGTTTTTCAAAAAGATCACCGGTGACTCGAATTCTCCAGAAAAGAGACTTTCAATAAGAGGCGGGAAAGTTATATTTAATAACGACAGAAGATTATTATTCACACGTTTTTATTATTTTACAGTTTATCGTCCTACGTTTCGAACAACTATGACAATTTGTTCTGCGTACATCGTCGATATTAAAAACCTAATGATCTTTCGGCTTTGATGCGGGTTCTTTACTCTGCGAAACGAAAGATGTATTAGAACTGATTGAAGTCGTAATGGAACGGAGATGAAGAAGAAGAAATACCTCTGTATTTTGAGTTATCGCTTCGACGGCTTCACTGGCCAACGAACCGACGGCTGAGGCCAAACTGCTGCCGGTATCGATGGCCAGGCTGAAGAATTCTGAGGCCGAGGATGGTACATTCATTTCCGGCATTTTTGGCCATTTGATTTCTAATTGATTAGCGTCACCTGGTTTCACTGTAAACACTGTTCTTCAAAAGATGCGCGCAAAATATTGCGGGACAAATCGGCAGATGAATTCGAGGGGAAAGGACTGAGACGTAACTGTGGAATTTGGTGGAGGAATCTGGTAGTTTGGATTCGGATGAAGCCTCTTTCTTTTTTTTTTACTCGCAGGGTTTTTCTGGATAAAACAGTGATGTTGAGATGATTAATGGAACGGAAAATGGTGCAAAAAAGTAACCAATTATATTTACCGCCGTAAACGAAATTATAGCCAATGTTCGCGTAGTGTTTGGCGAGCGTGAAGCTTTCCTGAGCCTGCTTCGGATAGCAAACAGCGGCGACTGAGAGAAGTCCGCCGCTTGTGTAGACAAATCGCTTGAACTTTCCGCCTCTCAGACTGAAGACCAATCCCGTTAATCCACCGATGCCCACAGCTCCCAATCTTGGCATAATATTGCTTTCCTCTCTCAGATAGTCCAACATCACTTTACAAAATACACAGAATGTTATATATGTTCCCACACAAAATAGTCTATTCGACGTTTGATTTTTTAAAAAGCAGGTAATCATTTGCAGCAGTAATAGCGGAAATTCTTACGCAAACTGTGTTCGTATCCGGTGCTGATTTTGGTACTGATATTATCGGTTACCGAAGAGCACTCGGAGAGCATTCCTTGGACCGATCTTCGAACTGCACCAAAACTTTCTTCCAAGACGCCCGGCGCACAGTCGTCAGCGCTGCGATGATACATTTTTTGTTGTAAATACAATAATAAAAACTTTTTAGCGGAAATAATCGAGTTACCAGGGTTTTGGTTTAATCGAATCATCGACCACATAAATCGGCAACTGCGACGGACGAATCAGTTTGCTTTCTTGTTTCTCAGCCGCAGAAGCATTGGACGCTGAGGAAGCTGCGGTCAATGGTACAGCAGCCAATCCGCAGGTCACCGACAATTTCTTCATGAGCTTCATTCGTCGAAACATTTTTTGTTCATTATTAACATCGAGAATCGCTGAATCGAAAGCAACTAGAATTAAGGGGATAGGCAATAGGGGTACAATATAACCTACGCACCTTGACTCGCTGCATTTTGTCACGAGTTACAAATCACCTTTCGCAGAGGAATTATCGAATCTTTCCAACGAGAGAAATAACTTTTGTAGCCTAGTTTTTATCTATTTTCATGACTTTATCGTTAAAATTAGCAGCCGTCGGTCGGATTGTGGAAGAAAAAATAATAATTATAATAATACATGACATACGGCAGACGACAGAAACGGACAGACAGACGACAGCAGCGAAAGCGCTGCTGGATAATAGTTCGTTTTATTGACAAATCCTACATTACCGACTGCTCGTAATACAGGATTGGCAAACCATGTGCCGGGAGTTTGGAATAATCGATTTTTTTTGTTTGACGAACCAGACCTAACCACCAATTTGTCTCCAGAGTTGGAGGATTAGATCGTATTTCTTAGCTTTTCGAAGGGTTTACCGAGCATTTCGTTGGCTCTACTTTACGCGGCTTGCGACGCTTTGTGATAGTCCGGCGACGTTGACGAGTGACAAGAGTCGCTAAACTGGAGAAACATGTTTCACAGTGAACCTAATCCCGGCGAAGTCAGAGACGTGAAAAATGTTTTTCTGTCCTCGATGATTGTGCGTTTCATCAATTAATACATCATTTCTCGCTTCATGATAAAAAAAGAAATTACTTATAATTTTGCTCACAAAATTGACAATTAATTTCAATGTTTATTAATAATAATTATACTATCAGTGGTATTAGCACCGAAATGCTCCGAACTGCTACTGACATTTTTTTGTTGTATTTTTTTGTGTTTTTTTTAGTCGGGCGCAGCTGCGGGACTCATATGCGACGTAGTACTGTTTCCCCTTGACACGCTCAAGACTCGACTCCAGAGTCAACATGGATTTATCCAGTCGGGGGGCTTCAAAAAGATGTACCAAGGAGTCGCGCCCGTTATCATCGGATCGGCACCTGCGGGTACTTATTTATTCCTCAGATAAAGAAAGAAAAGTGTATCCGGCGATAATAATGTTCCATTGAATCTTTCAGCTTCTCTCTTTTTCGTTACTTACGAAGGATTCAAGGAATTGACGCAACCTTTAGTACCTGTTCAGTATCACTCCGTGATTCACATGACCGCCGCGTGTATGGGCGAAGCGGTAAGACAACAACTCTCCGACTCGGAATTGAAAAGTAAAGTCAATCGACGAATACGCTCGAACATTTTTTTTGGCATTCCAATTGATTTGCCAACTTTTTGCAAAGATGGCCTGTTTGGTGAGAGTTCCGGTGGAAGTTGTGAAGCAAAGGAAACAGGCTCTTCTTAAGGACGCTCATGGTCTGGCGCTGAGAACGCTTTATCGAGGATACGGAAGCACCGTCCTCAGAGATATGCCTTTTGGGCTTATGCAGATGCCGATGTGGGAGTACTTGAAGCTCTGCTGGAAAAAACGCGTGGGTCGCGAATGCACACCTTTCGAGGGAGCCCTTTGCGGCGCTGGTTCAGGTAGAAAAAAAATCTATCGATTATTCCTTCATCAATCTAAAACTAATCGATTAATCGAATTAAAATCGGTGATATTGTAGTCGCAGTGGCCGCTGGTTTAACGACTCCACTGGACGTGGCGAAAACGCGGATAATGTTGTCGAGCACATCAGCCGACAAAGCGGAAGTGAAGATAAGTGTGATGCTGAAGGAAGTTTACCGAGAAAGCGGCGTCCGAGGGTAAGCCATTTTTTTTTAAGTTACAATTGAATAGAATTGACGGAGCGATCGTGTTTCAGATTATTCGCAGGCTTCTCACCGAGGGTCGGCGGTTTCACATTGGGCGGTTTCATATTCTTCGGCGTTTACGAACAAGTTCGAGCCTTCTGCGCTCCTTACTTGCCCTGCATCATAACGCAAGCTTCGTAGTAAATACGAAATTATAATTTGTGTACAGAACGAATCGAATTAATTTAAGAGAACTCGGCGTCAGGACGTCGCAGTGTCTCTGGAAGACGGCTGCTAGTGACTTTACAAGCGATTTAACTGCGTCTATTCGTGGGTCGCATTTTCAATTTCGCCACATTTGTATTCGCAACCCGAAGAGCAACTTATTCCGCAACGATTAATTCGCGAGCATTGATCGTCAAGTGAAAAGCTCTCCATTCCAAGTGCATTTTTCATTTTGTATTTTCGGAATAACGTTGAACCAATCGACGTTGCTCAACGAGAGGGATGTGAATTATTATTCAAAAAAGATTCGTCGTTATGGTAAAATGAAAAATGAGATTTCACGATGATTCACTGCTTCTGATCGCACAGGAAAAGGCGGCGGTTGCGCTCGCCGCAAGTTAACTTACATAGCTAAGCCGCATCTGGCTTTGCCATCAATCGTCGAATAATCGCTACGATTGCTCTTATCTCTGGATTATATCAAGCTTACGTATGTACAAAGTCGGTGATACGAAGGCGACATGTGATTTAGGAAATATAATATATATATTTATTCGTCATTGAATTATCCTACGTATAACAGAATATAGTCTCTCCGCCAAAGGCTCTCGAATTTCCCACCGGGAAAAATCGACGTCGCGGTGCGTTTTATCTTCTCACGATTCATTCGCGAATTAACGAACCGTTTTATCCTGCTAAGGCGAAACTTTTTACCGGCTTCTTACACCTTTTGAGCTTTTTCCAATTCTTCGTAAATTTTTGCGCAACACATTAACGGCGACCAGACGGACAGCAGGACGATTTTTTATTGTCCGACGTTAGAGTGATGAAACCGTTGTTGCTGCCATCTCTCGTTCTGAGAGTCTGAATCGTCGGTGCATAATAATTGGCGATATCCTGAAACAGCTCCGCTGTGCGCGGCAACGTAAATTTTTAACAGATGCGCAATGGACAATCGCACGAAGGACGATTTAAAAATATCGATATTTTCGATAATATATCGTTAATAATAAATGACAACAGTCGGCCGATTTTTTCTTCTACAAGATATTTCAAATTATCTTTACTATTTAATCAATATTCTTATTACAATTATACAAAATTTGATATTGACCAAAAATGACGATTTGAACTGTAAGCGATTTATCGCAGTCTCGAATAAATAATAATAAACACTCGAAGATGCTTACCGACGTTCTCTCCGGTTTTGCTGGAAGTTATGTAGAATCTGGTCTGAACAGCCGCCGCATAATTTTCTACGAGTTCCAGATCCGGCGACGCCTGTGCTCCGTCGTCCAGTAGATCCTTTTTTGTGGCGCATATGTAAATTCTGCAACCTTCTTCCTCGCTTCTCACCTCTCTCACCCAATATTTTGCTTTGGTAAATGATCTTGGGTTAGTGACGTCGTAACAAACTATAGCTGCCTGCGCTCCTCTGTAATAGAATTTTGTCATCGAGTCGTACCTGAAAGTAAAAAAGAAAAGTGCTTCACGATCAAAAATTCTGCAGAATAATTCCGCTAATTACTAAATGAATATTTACCGCTCGAAGCCAGCGGTGTCCCATATTCCGAGCACCAACTTTTTGTCCTCGACTTGCAACTGTTTACTCACAAAGGCCGTTCCTATTGTCTGCAAATGAAAAAAGTGAGCACCACACGAATCAACTTTGCAGTATTACCGCAGATGCAAAAATAAAAAAGCAATGTGTCGACTTGCGTTTTGTCCCAACGAATGAGCAGTGAATCTGTCTTTGGAAATTCGTTCCGAAAGACACGTTTTTCCAACCGAAGAGTCGCCCAACAGAACCACTTTGATATCGACGTGAGGCATCTTTGTTGTTGTTTTGTTCGATCCGACATATAAAATTGCACTGCACAGATTTGTGACACTTTTCGTCGTGACGCTTTGCTTTTTATCGCGCGAAATGATTCACGCTGCTTCGCATTTCTGGTTTTATCGCTTCTACGCCCCGGACGAGCGAATTACGTTGCTTTCTGTGGTTTCAACTGGTGTTTTGCTGTATCGAACGCTTCGGCGATCGTTGTTCGGTGCTTTGTCAGTCGCTCGCGCGGCTCGCCGCAGCGACCACCTGTAAACGCGTTGGACCGATCGACGGACAATGGGACAACGGAGATCGAGTAAAAACGCTGCCGCAGCGAAAACTGAGCTCGAGTTCGGACTCCGAGCAACGCGACATCCGAGACAAATGTCACGGACAATGGGATACCGCGAATCTCGCGCCGCGATGACTCGTATCGAGCTGACAAATCACTAAGATCGTCCCAAGTTCCCTGGCGAACGGTTCGTCAACTACTGTGAGCGAAAATTAACGATCCTTCTGCGAGAGATCTTTCTTACCCACAAATTCAGAAACAGATTGGTGCACATTTCTCGAATTTTCCAATTCTGCATTTCTGATCATTTGGAATTACTTCTGTTTTTCTAAATCAACATTGCGGTTATTTATAGATGCTTTTGGTTATTTATAGATGCTCGGATTTTCTAATTCTGCGTTTCCAATCATTTGGAATTGCGTTTTTTTTTTCTAAATCAGCATTGCGGTTATTTATAGATTTTAATTATTTCACTGCATTTTTATAATGCAGCTACATCCTTTTTATTATTTCACCGCATCTTCGAAATATGCACTGATTTTTAATATATAAATAATCAGTATCCTATAGAATAAGGGATCTATAGATCATGGGTAATATATATATATTTATTTTTTGTATATCGATGTTGCATTTGTACAGATAATTAAATAAAGGTCACATTTAGCCGCAACATCGAAAGCAGAGAGAGAGCGATAGATAAAGTCGCGGGATGAAGAGTCTCGATCGTTCTGTCGATCGATGCGTGTGCGTCGTAAATCGGCGAATCCTACGTATTATTTACATGTACCTGCATTGCGTCCAGCAGCAATGAATGACGACTCGACGCGAGAGTGTTATTACGATAAATACGGATTTCTTTACAGACGTTATCGGCTAAGGAGTCCGTTGGATTGAGTCCCCTGAATTCGACTAATAAGTTTGACGTCTCGGTTCGAACAAATTCGCCGCTCTCTCTCAATTGGCGCACGAGTTGGATCTGTTGGCGAATCCAAGTTTCTTCTGGCTCCTCGTCGGAGCGGCAGGTCACTTCGCTTTTCCTTGGGCCGCGACAGCAGCGATAGCGGCTTTCACCGTCTCCTCGTCGCCCAGGAACTTCATCGACACGACGGGCTTGAAATTCTCGTCCAATTCGTACACGAACGGGATTCCCGTCGGCAGATTAAGTCCCATTATCTGATCGTTGCTCATTTCTGAAACAATCATTAATTTCTATAATACAAACAAACAAAAATTTCGATGATTTTCGCACTTTCCCAGCCAATTTTTTTCATCCCAAAGAAAAAATATATATAGCATAAAGAAATGTTAAAAAATGTTTAAAAAATCCACACTTACGATCGAGATGCTTGACAATTCCGCGCAAGCTGTTTCCGTGCGCAGCGATGATGATTTTCTTTCCCTCCTTCAGCTGCGGAATGATGACATTATTCCAGTAGGGCAAAGTCCTCTCGATCGTCAGCTTCAACGACTCGAACATCGGAAACTCCTCAGGTTTCGGCTCAGCCGCGTATCGCGGATCCTTGACGATAGTGTCGTAATACTTGTGTCCAGGTTCCATCGGTGGCGGCGGAGTGTCGAACGATCGTCGCCAGATCTGCACCTGCTCCTCGCCGTACTTCGCTGCGGTCTCCGCCTTGTTCATGCCAGTGAGACCGCCGTAGTGACGCTCGTTGAGGCGCCACGTTTTGTGGATCGGTATGTTCTCCTGGCCGATCTCCTTGAGCACCGCGCCCAGCGTCACCTGGGCACGGGTCAACGCCGATGTGTGAGCAACGTCGAATGTGTAACCAGCTTCCTTCAGAGCTTTACCGGCCGCCAGTGCTTCGCTCTTTCCTGCAATTACCGATTTTCGCATCTAGTCATTTTGTTATCGCAATAACAAAAAATATATATATATATATACAAGATGTCTTAACTGCTGGATTAAGTGAACAGGGTTAAGCAGCCAGAACTTCACAACCTTTGACACCAAATAATAAAATACAAATAAAATAATAATAATAACAATAATAATAATAATGATGATACTAATCATGATAATAATATACAAATTTATAAATATATCTCTTGTCGAAAAAACGACAAGAAAAAAATGACAAGTGTTATTGTTGTGATTACATTTTTGAGGATAAAGTGACTCAATGTGATTGCAAAACTGAGAAATGCTTTCGTTGTTGCAAAAAAAAACGACGAGACAGTGACACAAGATTTCGCCGGTTGACGTTCGCAGTGTTACCCGAATGACCTTTTGCCCTTGGACGAGACACCTTGAGGTGATTCCAAACGAGGAGAGGGGGGAGGAGGGTCGTTTTTGAGTTTCAGGTTTCGGACTTACCTTTCTCGGAGAGTCCGGCGTCGAACCATCCGCAGAAAAGATTCATCTGGTTCCACTCGCTCTCGCCGTGGCGAATCATCACAATCCTGTATTTCGACATGTTTGATACGCGGATTAACAACGCTGATAAGAGGCAGTCAAGCTCGTCGGGCACTCGATCGCCGAATGACCGGAACGCGAAGCGCGAACAACGGACGTTCTCACGGCGCTTCGGTCGATATTTTTCGCGAACACGTGATCGCCCGGGAATCCCCCCTCCACTGAAATTCGCGCATGCGCGCGCCTTTTCGATAAAAGCGCGCGCCATTTGAATACACGAAATTCACCCTCTACAACTGAAAAATAATAAATCGTACGGAAAAGGGTAAAAATCTACAACATAAAAAACAAAATTTCCAAACATACAACTGATCGTCCAAAAAAAAAGGTTCCATGCACAGAACATTGCACATTGTACAGCACATCTATTTTCGAAGTCCGAAACGATTCCGTTTATCGGAAAATAGCGTCAAATGCGAGGTGAAAAAAAAAGAAAAAATTCGCAAGCGGCAGCTGCGAAGTTCCGACGACTCATCGATTATGCTAAACGACGAGTTTACCGTAGTTCGAAGTTTATCCCTCAAAGCGAAAAGGGTGAACGTCCAACGAGCGGTGCATAAATAATGTTGAGAATAGCGAGGCTCGAAAAGTTCGGAAGGGAAGCAGCGAAAGCAGCAGCCGTTTGTCGTCGGTTGGGCTGCACGCGAATCGCTGGCGAAGCCAAATGTGAGGATCGTCGGTCTTGCGGCGTTTGTGTGCGTGCGATACGTTTTGCAATCGGAAAACGGGCTCAGTCGTCGATGAACCATGAGCACGACAGGACGGAAATGTCGAGCGTGGAACGAGCACACTCGCTACGCTCTTGGATTTCACAGACTGATAGGACGCAGTCTCGGCATTTGGCCGCTTACTTCCGGCAACGCGAGCTCAAAAATTCAGTTCACTCTCGTAGTTATTTTGCAAGTAGGCCAAAGTTAATTAATCGATGACTTATAATTTTTCCCTTTTTTAAATCTCAGACACTGCAATCGAATCTGAAAAAAAAACTTGAAATAGAATTTTTATTAAAATTAAAAATTGTATATTTCTGCTTCTTGAAAAACAAACTCAGATGATGCCGCAATCGAATCTGAAAAAAAAATTCACAAAATGGAATAAAATAGATCTTTGAGCGAAACGAAAAAAAAAAGTGATCAGACAAATATAAAAGATTTTTTTAATTATATGAAACAATTATACCTTCTGTGGTAATTTTTATTTAAAAAAGTTAAGTCGACCGAATGACGTAATTTAATTTACCTACCGATTTTCCAGCTCGTTATGAATTACAATTTGATCCGAGAATTCGTGAGCGGCTGCGTTTCGCTGTCGAACGCAGTGGATTTCGTCGGTGTCCTGGGAACGACGACGTCCTCACTCCTCAAGATTTTCGTCATTCGCGTCCATCAGAGAGAAATGCATTGCGTCGTGGAATCGGCGGTGAACGATTGGTCGATTCTGCGAGACGAAAAATCGCGCGATATAATGCGCAGACACGCTTACATCGGCAGAGTCGTCTCAATATTTCAATTGGGCAGTGCTTATGCATCGGCTGTCGTAATCTTGATCATCGCACCGCCGACGATCGGTGGATCTGCATTACCGACGGACAGCGGCAATAATTTTTCCGCGCCGCCTTTGAGAAATATGCCAATGGGTTCCGGATGTTCAGTAGAGAATATGCCAAACTATCTATACTTCTCTTTCTACTCATTCCAATTCCTTCAACTGTTGAATCTGTGCAACTGTATTATGGGCTCCGATGCACTTTTCTTCGCCATTGCGATGCATCTGTGCGCTCAGTTGGAACTTTTAATCGCGAGGATATCGCAGTTGGGACGTAGCAACGAACACAGAGCCAACGTTAGAGAGGATTTCGTTGCGGTTATTCGTCGCCACGATCATCTGTCGAATCATATGAATTTCGTGGAGAATACTTTTAGCCTCATGATACTCGGACAGTTGGCCTCCTCAGCTTTGCATATCAGCCTCTTGGGTATGAATAATCATTCTTATCACTGAGAAATCGAAAAGGACGTAATTTTAAATTTCCACGATAATTTGACTGCTGCAGGAATTAAAATACTCTTCGGTTTGAGAAATTCCGACTATATAACAATAGTGTATTCTCTCATTTCGGCGACGAACCTTCTTCGGCAAATATACATCTATAGCTACGCTGGAGATTATTTGGCATCGCAGACGAAAAAAATTCGCGAGGCGGCTTACAACTGTCCATGGTACAATTTTTCACCGAGCTTAATGAAGGATGTGATGTTTGTCATGGTTCGAAGCAACAGACCATTTTGTCTCACGGCTGGACAAATATATCCCATGAATATCGCGAGTTTCACCACTTTGTTGAAGACATTGTTCTCCCTATTCTCGGTTTTAAAACTGACGATGGTAGATTAGAATTTTTTTTTTATTAGGCCCTTTGTATATATTCTTAACGCTTTATTTTCGCCTTTCCAGTTCCGACTGATGGACTTTGGCAAATTTGCCTCCAAAGTTCAGCAATTTTATCTAGTAATCATCTAGTGAACCATTTTTGATGTATATATTTACAGTTGTTTATAGTAAATGAAAGTGATGTTAGATTTGCAGCGTTTATTGAGAGTAAAAATGTGTATTTTATCCTTTTATTGAAGTTGAAGGTGGTTATGGAATTTTATCGAAGCGAATTCGACTCAACGTTGAGGTAAGTGATGGTCAAAGCACTTTCGTTTCTCATAACAATGTTTTTTCGATTTTTTAACCAGAGCTTTTAAATCCTTAAAAAAAAATATATTTTCTTTCGTAATAAATATTAACCACACAACGATCACGTTGAAAAATCTTAATATCGTATAATTAGAACAAAACTATTGAATATTCACCATAAGTCACAGGAAGGTAACATTTTTGCGCAGCGCTTCTGTGCGAATTTTCGAATGATCGAAGGCACAACGAAAACTGCTGGAAATAAAAATGGCAAGCTGAGAAATGTGAGCCTCTGAGCACAAAAGCTTCCCCACTCCTCATTGCGATATATTTTTCAAGAATTCGAACGAAAAGTTTCGACAATGTTGAGCGAACTTTTCACTCGCAAAATTGCACCGGAAAGAGGTGAATAAAAAAAGCCCGCATTTTCAGTCGCGGAGGGCATCTAACGCTCATCGATTATGCCGAAGCATCGGGTTCCGCAAGTGTAAAGCGCAAAGTGCATCGAGACGCGCGATGCGGGGGTGCATAAACAATGCGAAAAGCCGCGAGTTGTTAACTCGAAAGGACAAGACCAATTTTTCTTCCCTCGTTTTCGGCGAGCTACGAATAGAACGGCGACATCGATCGGTTCGGCAGAGGGGAAACCGGCTCAGTCGTCGATCCACAATGGGCGAGTCAACAGCTGCGGCGAGGCAAACGACCGACAGTCTCGTTTGGAACAAGGATCTCGTCTATGCCCTCGGATTTTACAGGCTGTTCGCTCGGAGTCTCGGCATTTGGCCGCAGACTTGCCACCATTTTTCCGCGAAAATTCTATTTCTCGTCGCGGTTTTTTTGCAAGTACTGTCATTTTCATTTTCCGTTCACATTTCACATCGTTCGGATAAAAATAAATATATTCGTATATCTGTACAAGATATACTTATATTTTGTTAAGAAAAAAAGATAGTAATAATAATAATAATAAAATGAAATAATAATTACGGTTCGGGTAATATCAATTAAAGTATATTCAATATATTCGTATATCGAATGTACAAGATATACTTATACTTTGTTTTAAAAAAATATAGTAATAATAATAATAATAATAAAATGAAATAATAATTACGATTCGGGTAATATCAATTAAAGTATATTCTATATATTCGTATATCGAATGCACAAAATATACTTTGAGGCAAAAAAAAATGAGCACTGATAAGTAAAATAATTCGATAAAATAATTCCGATCACGTGGAAATAATTGAAAGAAGTTTTTTTTTCCATTTTCGCAGTTGTCACTGAACTACAATTTGATTCAAGAATTCGCTGCCGGTTGCGTCGCCGGTTTCAACGTCGACGTTATCGGCGTTTTGGTGACGACGACGGTGTCCCTACTGAAGATAATCGTGATTCGCGCGCATCGCGAGGCAATGAGTTCGATCGTCGAATCGGCGATAAACGATTGGTGGATCGTTCGCGACGAGGAAGCGCGGAGAATAATGCGAAGATACGCGTTTTTAGGGAGACTCGTGGCTATGGTTCAGGTCGGCGGAGGAGTGGCGTCCGCAGCATCGGTCGTTCTCGCCCTTCCGCCGACCTTCGGTCAGCAGAGGTCAACGAACGAACCAACCTTCGACGCCGGTAACTCGACTCCACCGATTCCGCGGAATGTTTTACTCGGCACGGAATGTTCGCTCGTCGATGCCCCAAACTACATCTATCTCGGTTTCTACTTTTTCCAACTGATTCAGCTGACGATTCTCTGCACCTCGTCGACCGGATGCGACGCCATTTTCTTCGGTCTCGCTATGCATCTCTGCGGTCAGCTGCGAGTTCTCAATCTCGACATCTCGCGATTCGGCCACGAATCCTCATCCTCCGTCGATGTCGACGACGAAGCTGAAGCGAAAATCGGCAAAGACGATTTTGCTGTTTTCGTCGACAGACACAATCATTTGGTTCGACTCGTTAATCTCGTCGAGGAAATTTTTAACGTCATTATTCTTGGGCAATTAGCCGCTTCGACCTTACATATCAGCCTTTTGGGTAATAATAATTACAATAATAATAGTAATAATTTCCTAATTCTCAGATTTTTTTTTCACCTTGTTAATATACTAAAAAAAATTCGAAAAAAAATTTACGCTGCTGTTGAAACCCTTCAATTAAATGTATCAGTGAGTGAATTGTAAAAAAAAAATGCTTACCTATTTCGCAGGCATAAAAATGCTGTACGGAATCCAAGATGGCGACTACGGATCGCTCGTTTATTCTTCCGTCGCAGTGACGAGCCTCCTTCGTCAGATATTCGTCTCCAGCTACGCAGGCGACCATCTCGTGACTGAAACGAACGCTATCCGCGAAGCCGCTTACAGTTGCTGTTGGTACAATTTTTCCCCGAGTCTCGCAAAGGACGTAATGTTCGTCATAGTCCGAGGCAACGGATCGTTTCGTCTGACGGCTGGAAAAATCATTTGCATGAATATAGAGAGCTTCACGAGTCTGTTGAAAACCATGTTTTCCTTTTTCTCGGTCTTGAAACTAACGATTATCGAGTAGCAAAAAACAAACACACACGATTGTTATTGTATTATTAATAAATTATGCTTCCTCATAGAGGTGGCTTTGTGAAAACAGAAACGAATGAAAGTGTAAGTACAGGAAAAAAAAAATATCTACCTTTTTGAACCAAGAATTTATGTATCACTGAAATTGATGGAATCCGTTGACCCAGGTCAAGGTTTCCCAGAGAACTGATGAGAAATGAGCAGTCGCGAGTCCGAGGAGTCTCGGATCGCGAAAATCATCCCCACCACGCATTTTTTTTTTCCGGATGCGAGACAAAAGGGAGCTTGAATTTATTTTAAAACGTCGATCGTAGCTCTAACTTTGAATCCCCCCCTTCCCTAAAGTTTGTCGCGAAATTACCCCGACGAAAAGTTCATCGCTCATCGATTATGCTAAACGTCTCGAGTGAACCTGCGGAAACAAGACCGACCGTTCGGAGAGCGAATAAATAACGAAAGTTGAAAACGCCGACAGCAGCGACCTCTTTCGCAAGTGAAAAAGGGTTCAGTCGTTTGTCGACCATGGACGCGTCCGGAACAAAGAGTTTGCCGTGGAACACGGACACAGTTTACGCTCTCGGACTGTACAGGCTTATCGGTCGTAGCCTCGGCGTTTGGCCGCTGCGGTGCAACGATCTCGGCTCGAAGATACGATTTGTCGCGGTGGTTGTGCTGCAAGTAGGCAACCGATGGTATTCGCCCTTTTGCCCTTCGTTACGAAGACGTTATTATTATGTATACTGTAGTCTCGAAAAGAGTTGCCTTACGACTAAAATGAAATGTGATAACATATCGGGGAAAAATCTTTTTCCCCATTTATATTTTATACTACCCGATTTATATTTTATATATTTTATATTACACTTTTTATATTTTATTTTTCGGGCAAACAATAATCTTCGAGCCGAACGTCAAAACACTGCCAAAAATTGGAACATTTTTAAACAATAAAAAAAATCAAGAATAAAAATCTCAAAAGAAACGAATAGTTTTTTTTTAATTAACGTCAGTAATGAATATTTGCAGTTAGTGATGAACTACAATTTGATCCATGAGTCTAACGTCAAAACACTGACAAAAATTGGAACACTTTTAACCAATAAAAAAAATCAAGAATAAAAATCTATAAACGAATAGTTTTTTTTTTAATTAACGTCAGCAATGAATACTTGCAGCTCGTGATGAACTACAATTTGATCCAAGAATTCGTCAAGGGTTGCGTATCTATATACCACGCAGTGGACTTCATCGGTGTCCTGGGAACGACGAGCGTTTCGCTCCTAAAAATCACAGTGATTCGCGCGTGTCGCACAAAGATGCGATGCATATTCGACTCAGCTATAGTAGACTGGTCTCAAATTCCATCGCGCGACTATTATTCCCGCAAAGTAATGCTAAGACACGCCTGTTTCGGGACTTTCGTGTCGGTGTTTCAATTCAGCTCAGCCGCCGCTTCGGCAGTGTTGATAGTAATCGTCGCACCGCCGACTCTCAGCGAGCTGAGCGATTTTTTCCCAAACTCGACCGACGTCGTCGCAGATCAGTACAAAAACATCCCCATGGGCTCTGGTTGCTCCGTGGTTGGTATACCCGTATCTTTGTATCTCGCTTTTTATTTTTTCCAACTAATCCAGCTGATAAGTTTGTGCTTCTGCTCCGTGGGCATCGACTCGATATTCTTCGCCGTGGCGATGCATCTCTGCGGTCAATTCAAACTCCTCAACGTCGATATCGCGCGACTCGGTCATCATGGGGATCGACGTCACGTCAGACGAGACTTCGTCGCTCTTATTGAGAGGCACAAACACCTTTCGGGCTTAGCCAAATTTCTTGAGGATATTTTTCATCCGATTATACTCGGACAGTTGGCCGCTTCTGGGTTGCATATCACTTTGTTGGGTACGTTTTTTTTTTTTTTACTTGTATACTATATATTGTGTACTATAAATTGTATACTACCCAAGTAACAAAAAGACATCTGAAACCAAAAAGTTATCAAAATGAGTGACTAATATCCGCCCGAATATAACTATAATATAATAATAATGATATCAGGAGTCCGAAAGTGAACTTTTTGACACCTGATACCTTAGTTATCATTCGGGCGGACATTAGTAACCCATTTCGATAACTTTTTGGTTCCAGATGTCTTTTTGTTACTTGGGTAATTAAAAAAAAATTATCACACACGTTTGGAGTTGTTTGTCACAGGTATCGAAATACTGTTCGGGCTGCGGGACGGAAATTACTCGATACTGATTTACTCGGCGGTGACGGTGAGTCTTCTGCTGCTTCAGCTTTACATTTACTGCTACGCCGGCGACTGTCTCGCGTCCCGAGCCAAAGAGATTCGAGACGCCGCTTACAACTGTCGTTGGTACGATTTTCCGCCGAGTCTCGCGAAGGACGTAATGTTCGTCGTGGTCAGAAGCAACCGAATGTTTCATCTCACCGCCGGAAAGATCTTTCTCATGAACATTCAGAGCTTCACGACAATGCTCAAGACAATGATGTCGTTCTTCTCGGTTCTAAAACTGAGCATTATGGGATAGCAGCCAACAACCTTTTTGCCTCTCAATTTTCGTGTCCCCCAAAATGCTGATTATTTTTCCATTGGCACATTTTGACAGCAAATATAGAAAATAATTCCATCAGAAAAATCCAATGAAAATTTTTTGAAAAAAATTATATTCCAGTTATCGTCGTTTCGTTGGCTGCAAAAAAAAATAAAATAAAAGAGTGATGAATAATTCAGGTGGCGTGAGCATTATAATAAAAATGCAGTCGTACTTACAGAATCGATCAACAATTTTTTCCTGCGTTAAGTTGAACCGAACAATTTTTTTTCACGCTGTTTAATAGATACAGACGAATAAAAAAATAAACACGTTTTCTGGAGGAGATTCTTTCGTCGCGAAATATTCGAAGGCAGACTCACCGATGTTGGAACGCAAAATTCTCGACGCAAGTTTCCCGGACGAACATCACGATCGAAACTGATGCGCGGCATCAAATTCCCACAAATGAAACTCGGATGCGCAGAAACGTTCCCCCACTCCTCTTCGAAAGGCACCAATCATCCCCAACGAACCGAAAGCCTCAACTCGAGAAGTTTAAACCGTTTTACCCCCTCAAATTACAGTTGAAAAAATGAAATTCGCGGTTACCTCATCGAATATGATAAGCTGCGAGTTCCTCTTTGAAAAAAGGGGTTTAACCCTTGGCCACCTATTTTTGTATTAATAATAAAAAGCTGGTTAAGACGAATTGAAAACTCGACTGAGGACGAGTGAAAAAAAAACGGAGGAAGCAACGCGAGGAGAGTGCTTCGGAGGTTCGACGACTTCTGTCGAGGAGAGAGTCACCAGTCGCGGATGAACCATGATCGGGTCGGGATCTCATCGTCTCAACTGGAACGACGACACCAGCTACGCCCTCGGATTGTACAGAAAAATCGGTCGGAATCTGGGCATCTGGCCTCTCGACTGTCAAGATTTTAGCTCGAGAATTCGATTTCTCGCAGTGATCGTCCTTCTCGTAAGTCACATCAATTTCAAAACGTCGCCAGAAATTCAATTTTTCTCGCTTCACTATTTCCCCCTTAATTTCACAATTATCAAGACACGTTTTTTTCGGCAAATTGGATCTGTTCTCAGAACTGCAACCGAATAACGATCCAAATTGTAGAGAAGAAGCATTTTGATTTGATTTAAAAAATCAATAATCGCAGCTTTAAAATTTTTGTAAAGCTACGATTAAAAAAATAATTAAAATTGATACAAAAATAACGAATCGACGAATAAAAAAAGCTTATTTTTCAGGCAATTATGAATTACAATCTAATCCGCGAATTCGTCCGCGGCTGCGTCTCAATTTTCGACGCAGTCGATTTCGTCGGTCTCCTCGCGGCGAACACGGTCAGCATAATGAAAGTGACAATGATTCGTCTGCACGAGAGAAAAATGTCGCGGATCGTGGAATCCGCGGTGACCGATTGGTCGAGTCGTCGGTGCGGCGAAAAATCGCGACGAGAGCTGATGCTCAGTTACGCGCATCTCGGAAGATTCGTGTCGATGTTTCAGCTGTGCGTTGCTTATCTATCCGCGGGTCTGATTATACTCGGAGCGTTACCGACCGTCGGTACCGATGGTGAAAAAATCGTCGGCAATGCGAGTGTCCCAACGCTGCGAAATCTTCCGATGAGCACCGGATGCTCGATGCTCGAAGCGACGAACGTCTTCTACTTCTCCTTTTACCTCCTTCAATGCGTTCAGCTTATCTGCCTCTGCTGCTGCAATTTCGGCTGCGATTCCCTCTTCTTCGGCATCTCGATGCATCTGACCGCGCAGTTCGAACTCCTGAAGGTCGACGTCGCGCAGCTCGGCCAGGACGATGGGTCCGATGAGAAGACGGTCAGGGAAGAGTTCGCTCAGCTGATCCAACGGCACAATCATCTCACCGGTCTGGCCAATCTCGTGGAGGATATTTTTCACGTCATCATTCTCGGACAACTCGCCGCTTCCGGTTTGCACATAAGTCTCCTGGGTAAAATATTATCCATTATTTAGACATTTATACATTTTTTTGCATTTTTTTTACGAGGCACAAAAAAATTGTAGCTTGGTGAACAAAAAATTGGTAACGTGGAGAGATGATTTTTCAGACTGACAGAAAAAATGACTGCATTTATCAGGATATTTTTTATCTTTATATTTTGGTGGCTTGAAAGAAAAAAAAAATTTTAAAGGTGATAGCTGCTTATAGTAAAATAAAAAAATTATGGGAGAAAATTTGTCAGCCCAAAAAAAATTAGACTTGCAATGGGCAAATTTATAAATGATTTGTATAATATTGTTCAGGTATTCAAATGCTCTTCGCACTGCGCGACCACATTTACACGACTTTGGTATACACACCGACCGGCATCAGTCTTCTTCTCCTTCAGCTCTGCATGTACAGCTACGTCGGCGATTATCTCGCCTCGCAAGCCAAAGAAATCCGCGACGCGGCTTACAACTGTTCGTGGTACAATTTCTCACCGAGTTTCGGCAAAGACGTCATGTTCGTGATAATGCGAAGCAACGTCACCTTCAATCTCACGGCCGGAAAAGTGTTCCGTATGAATATCGAGGGCTTCACGCGTATCGTCAAAACGATGGTGTCCTTTTTCTCGGTTATTAAGATTACGATTATAGGATAAAACGATGTCTCGTGATTCGACAAATGACACTTTGCAAGTGCTTCGAGAATACTTACTTCAAATATATAGAAATATTTTATTTTCTCAATGCATCATAAATTTTTAATAGCTTCAAGATCGCTCTATTTAATCTGTTTTTTTTTTCCATTTCATAAATAATTTGTCCCCATTTTTGTACCAATGTTTTACTTGCAAGAGGAAAATTCGTATCCCATTTTATACTATATTTTCTCATGCCAAAGACACTCGCTTCACTTTTCCTCGATTGTTTGCAGAAGGAAGAAATAAGACACAGCTGTGTTGACGATCTGCAACATTGGAAGTATCATTATTCCAGCGTATTCGCTTTCTCAATCGAAAAATCTCGAGACTCACCCCCAAAAACATGTCCAGACCGATGGGAGAAAATTTACAAGCCGTGAGAATGAGCGGCTTGCACTGTATCATAATCAGTACATTCGTCATGAAAGATTTATCGCTGGAACCCGCCCAATCGCTGTTGTACACCGAGTCACGAAAGATCTCGGTCTGTCAACGATTTCAAAGTCATGAAGAATTCCCCCTCTTTCACTTTCTACTTGTTGCGATGATTCCTTAGTACCTCAGTGGTCAGAGTCATTCCGTACCACGCGTAAAGCAGTGTTTGCATCAGTTTCATAATAATGTAGACACTCGAGACTATCGCCTTTCCCAGAGTCATCTGAAAATAGAGAGAATCATCGGTACATTTATTTTTATATATTTATTAATTATTTATGTATATTTATTTTGATAGTCTTACGTGAGAGAACTGATAGATAAGAGCGCATATGATAACAGCGCTGGTCATGAGCATCCAAAGGATGATCGGTCCGTAGCTCCGCTCGAGTCTGTCGCGACAATGAGCGAGAATCTGATGACGAGAAGCGCAGTCCTTAAGGATCGTTCGATGATCGTCAGTGGCTTTGAGATTGGCCATTCGATGGGACAAGGAGCGAAATTGTGCTGTCATCTGGAACATGTAGAAGCCGAAGAGGGCATCGGTCGCGGCTGTGACGCTGGCGACGGCGAAACCGGCGCATGCTTCGACGATATAGTGAGCCGCGAAGACGGCGAGATTGTCGCTGATTGGCCACGGATATTGCGATGGAAACGGAAGATGATACTTGACCGGATCGGCGCCGCGCGCCAGTTGGGTGATTATTGACACCGGCGGAACGATCACGTACAAAGGTAGCAGCAGATAAGTCGACACTGACAGTAGAAGCGTCGGACGATGGAACCAACCGATCGCCGACAGCAATTTAGGACGTAGCTCGACGCTCGACAAATCGCTGCTGAACGTCTCGTCGAGAGTCGCGTGGAGCTCTGTCAGGTAATCGCGATTTATCGTTAGTACTATCACCTAAAAAAAAACGAAATAAGCAAATTGAGTAATGGTGCTTTGTTGTCGATGAGCGTAATTTGGGTGGGGATCAAAATAGCGGATGACTAAAGTAGTGAATTTTTTAATGAATTTTTTAATGAAAATTAAATGAATTTTAAATTAATGTGTGAATCTAGAATGGTCATCATTAATGGAATTCACTATTTTGACTCCCTCCCCCATTTTATTTAAATGTAGTCGAAATAGCGAATGACCAAAAAAAAACGAATGGGTAAAATAGCGAACATTTCCTAATGATGAATATTTTCGATTCAGACATTCATTATTTTTAAATTCGCTATTTTAGACATTCCAAATTTTGATTATTCGCTACTTCGACTGCATTTGACACAGAAGTGAAGGGATTGATACCTTTTGAATGGACGAAAGCAGACTGAAGGAAATGCTGAGACCTTTGGTGACCAAAGCGATATTGGTTATGTGATTGACGACGAAATTGAGGATCGCAGCGCTGACCATAAGAGCCGCGAACACGTGGACGATGGGTACATAACGATAGAGACTCCAGGAAACCGGACCTGGCCAGAGTCCGGTCACGATCACCAATCGTCTCACGTCACTCGCGTAGGAATCGTAACTGGCCTTTAGTTGGGACATTTTGCGTTCAACCGTGAATCCAAATTTTACTCTCAAGTTGAACGACGTTAACTGACAATAATGACGATGATAACGCGAATGATCCGACTAACGCGGTCAAATTGTCGCGATAATAATAATAAGCGCGAAAATTCGCATCGAGTGAATCGGTTGATTGTCGTCGAGTCTCGATCGGACAGCGATTTTGCATCGAGAAAATCGCAGTCGACGTTAAAGCGGCAAATCGTCGGTTTTCCAACAGCGAATCGAGGGTCGCGTTTCGCTGAACGCGAGACTCGCGAAGGGAGGGGAACGATAAAAGGGCTGCAAAATTACGGAGCAAGTGGAACGATGCAGAGCCGATCGAAGATTTGCGACGGACATTCTTCCGCAGTTTACCGATGATTATGATAAGAGGGAGAATTTTATTCCCAGGGAATATTATTATCGACAGAGCATTCGATGCTCGGGGAACCCAAACGACTACCGTTAAAAATATTATACGTCAAACGTCTGTCAGTGTTGACTTCGTCGTAGTGTCATTCGTTATAGTGTTAACAGCAACACTTTTAACGGTGTACAATTAAAACGCGCAATTTTATTAAATTTATTCCCGTGTTTATTTTTAACGTCGATTTCCGAATTTTTTTTATCAGAAGTTGATTTTTTTATCTGACGTTATTAATTTGAATTTCGCTTTTTGGTGACCACAGCGAGATAGCAAAAAACTCCGACTTCGGGAATCGGTTGCGCGGCTAAAAATTCTCCGCCGTCCGGCGAACGGCGAAAAACCGCTGGTTTTTTTCTCGAGGTTCCGGTTTCGTCGATCGTGTCCTGAGAATTTGTGTTCCGCAGGTTTTCGAACTCGTCGTGGTCCGTAGGTCCAGGCTGAAACATCAAATGAAAATGATTTCACGTTACTTCGGTGTGGAAAGTCATCTTCTGCTGTTGCCAATTTACCAAAAGGGCGACCATCGAGACCAGCGGAGCGTTTTGGGGAGGTTTGTCGAACGGTGGCTTCAATTTTCCTTCCTGCACTCCCAGGACCAGATAATACATAAAATCGTTTCGCAATTTCATCTCGTCGACGGTTTTTCCGCTGTTCTTCAAAAACTTCAACCATCTCGTCACGTTTTCTCTCCCTGGAAAAAAAATAAAGTGTTACAAATGGTATAAAAGGTATTCCGGGAAAGGGTTTTTTTTTGTACGAAAAATAGTCCTTACCATTTTTCACATTGGGCAGCATAGTCTTTACCACAAATAGACTCTGGTTAAAATCGTACCAAAGCGAGTCTTTAATTTCCTGGGCCATCTTTGAAGGCGTCGGTTACAACTCGGACGTGATGAACGCGATAACGGTTTTGATGATAAAAAATCTACGATTGATTTGTGTACATTGGCCGCGACTCTAACCACGTTTATAAAAATGTCGTCTGTTTTTACGTGATTAAGAAAAAGTGACACGCGCTTGCCGTTTTTTTGGCGAAAAAAAAAAAAATTTCGATTTAACGAAGTTTTAAAACCCTATCCGATGGGAAATTTTCCGCTGATTCCAAATATGATCGGTATTTGCCCGAAAAATAAAAAATTTTAGGAGAAAAACCCGAAAAACGATTTTTCACTTTTTTCAAATTTTAACCCTTCACGAAAATCGATGTCATTTTTTTTTGGATGAATGGAATCGGGATTTTCTTTTTTCATTCGAAAGAAAACTCTTCAACGAAGAGACTGCCGCTAGGCTGAACGCGATACCTCGATTTTTCGATTTTTTGCAGATTTTTAAACTTGACCCTCAAAAATCGCAAATTTACAGAAGGGGTACCCCTTCAAAAATTTGCAATTTTTGCGAAAAAAAAAATTTTCGATTGCGCCACGTTTAAAAACCCTATCAGATGGGAAATTTTCCGCTGATTCCAAAAACGATAGGCATTTGCCCGAAAAATCGAAAATTCGAGGAGAAAAACGCGAAAAATGAAAATATTGCGAGACAGCGACACCGCAGTAACCGATAACAGACTGAGGTCTCCTCTGTCCTCAAACAAAAGGTCCCCCACTCTGTTCAAAGAACAATACTGACAAAAATAGCGAAAAAAAACAAACAAACAAACAACAAATGATGAACCCTTATGTGGACCATAATTCGCAACGTGCAAACCCTTAATTTTCCGGAAAATTGCACCGTCGTCGAAACTATATAAGCTATCCTATTATTACTTATATAAATATATCCTCTATTCCTAATACACAAGATAGAAAATTCGAGTATCGCACAGGCAGAAAAATACACACAAGTAAATAATACGAAGATGCATAAATAATGCTCAGCGATCAGAGCGTAGCTTTTATTCGAGGTAGAAAATACGTCGAATGAATAGTTTATCATCGAGAGGAGGAAAATACGAAGAAAGGCGCAACATGCGCATCGCGATCGCTGAACACGAAGTTCGGCTGCGTCTGTCATTACGCGCAGTTTTTTTCTCCTCGCCGGAACAGCCGAGTCCGGTTATTATTATTATTCGTCGCCGGAGAAACATTTTCTTCGCGCAGAACGATTTTTCTCCCTTTGACTCGCGATCATGAAGCAGCAGCAGAAGCAGAAGCAGCGGACGAATGTGAACGTCGCTTGGAACGCAGACACTGTTTATGCTCTCGGACTCTGCCGAATGATCACCCAAGTGTTGGGAATTTGGCCTCTCGAGTGCGACAACCTTTTCGCCAAGCTTCGCGTTCTCGTTGTGGCGATTTTGCAAGTAAGTGCGGAAGGTCAGCGTCACTTCGTTATTTTGAGTATTCGCTATTTTAACTGCATTTTAGTAAAAAGTGGGGTCCAAATACCGAATGATCAAAATATCAAATGACTAAAATAGCGAACCCCGTAATGATGATCATTCTATTTTGATCATTCGCTATTTTAACAGCATTTTAATAAAATGTGGGGTCAAGATACCGAATGATCAAAATATCAAATGGCTAAAATAGCGAATCCCATAATAATGACCATTCTAAATTTAAACGTTCGTAAGTTTTAAATTCGTTATTTTGGTCATTCGCTTTTCGGTCATTCGTTATTTTTATTCCCACTCAAACATATTAATATATAAATTGTACAAAATTGGCTTTACGCAGATCGCGATGAACGTCAGTCTGATCCGCGAATTGATCGCCGACTGCGGTCCCTTCAATCAAATGGTGGATTTCGTGGCGCTTTTGGCGTGCAGTACCCTCGCCCTCCTCAAAGTCCTCGTGATTCGGAAGCATCGCGGGAAAATGTTGCGAATCATCGTCTCAGCGATGAGCGACTGGTCGACTGTCGTCGACGATGACAGTCGACTGACGATGATAAGACACGCGCATAGAGGAAGATTCGTTTTCATATTCCAACTGAGTTCGGCTTACGTCGGAGTAGTGCCGATGTTTCTCGGCACGATCGTCCAATTACTATCGTCCGGTTTCTCGAGCTCGGACGTCATTGGTGGGAACGCGACCAATCACACGAAAGCCGCTCGGTATCTGCCAATGGGAACGCCGTGCTCGGTTCTCGAGATGCCGACGTCGATGTACGTTTTCGTTTACGTTCTGCAGGTCGTTCAGCTATTTATGACCTGCAGCTGCAATATCGGCAGCGACGTTTATTTCTTCGTCCTGGTGATGCACGTTTGCGCTCAGTTCGAACTGCTCAACGAGAGCATCGAGAAATTCGGCGAGACGACGGATTACAGGAACGAATTGTCGCGCATCGTCGAGCGGCACAATCATCTCGCGACTATGACGAGATACTTCGAAGACACGTTCAATATGCTTATATTAGCTCAACTGACTGCCAGTGGGATTCACATCAGTCTGTTGGGTCAGTTTCGTTCCTCGGTTATGTGTAGATTCATTGATAACGATTTGCAGAAAATTCGTCTAATGCACAATTCATAAACGAATTTTCCGCAGACGCATTTTAAAACATACTCGAAGGAAAAAAAATTGCCTTACGGAAAATATAACAAAATTGCCTTAAAAAATACTCGAAGAAAAAAATATAAATAAATGGCGGATACGGACGAAATTCTGGTGGATCGTTTTTTTAACGCCGCTCGTTTCGTTGCAGGCATCCAATTCATTCTCGGTCTGAGATACGGCGACGTGAACACCGTAATTTACGTCGGCATCGCTCTGTGCGTTCTAAATCTTCAACTGTTCCTCTACAGCTACGCCGGCGACCGATTGTCCGCCCAAAGCGAAACAATACGCGACGCCGTTTACAGCTGTCCATGGTACAACATGTCTCCCCGGGTCGTCAAGGATCTCGTCACCATAATAATGCGAAGCGACCGCGGATTTCGTCTCACCGCCGGCAAAATTTATCCCATGAACGTTTACAACTTCAAAAATATCGTCAAAGCCATTGCTTCTTATTTCTCGTTTCTCAAACTTATGCTTCCCGAATAATCATAATAACGATCTTAAAAAACACAAAAATAATATTAATGATAAATGAGCCATGCAACATTTTTTCAGTATATCTAACATTTTGTACCGATTTTGAGATTAAATGGAAGTAAATACTCAATAAGGAAATACTGATTATTCGATAGATGTGTTTTTTTTAGAACTCACCGATTTGGAGAGATGTAAGTATCGGTTTGCATTGTTTTGTGGTGCGTTCTACTCTGCTGATGATTATTTTCGCCGGTGAGTCGAACCGCCAACAGTCCGAGTGCCGCCATTTTCTTCTTCTTTTTATTTCTTCTTTCTTCTTCACCTTCTCCGCCATCTTCTTGACACAGGTATTTCCGGGGCAAAGACTCACAACGACACAAACCCGAATCGCGGGAACTCCGAGTTCCAACTGCTTTCGCTCTGCGAAAGCGAATGCAGAACCGACGAGACATATTTTCCGAGAAACGAAAACCTGCTTTATCGACGTCCGATGAAGCAGTTTTCCGGCGGCGCGCGAGAATTGCCGAGTTTCTCCGATCTCAACGTTCTCGCATCGCAGTCTAAACGCCCGTTCGAGTCTTCTGCTCGTAGATTCGTCGTCAGCGAACGAATTTCGCAGACCCGATTGATCTTTCTTCGAGAAACGCCGCAGAGAGACGATTCCGAGCTCCACAATGTTCCGTCAATTGCTGAGGCCGGTCACCCGCACCGTCAGACAACAGGGTAAGTCATCTTCGACGACTTATTTCCGCTCAGGATGAATTTTATTCCCTCCGAGAGTTACATAATGCAAATTCGAACATAACGAAAGTGTTCGAATGCACCTTCGACTGTTCGCCGTTTGCACTTCGCTTCGTAATTTTGCGGATACGTTCGACGTTATCAATGTCTCTTGGATTATGAGGAATATTATTTGGGTCGTCTGTAGATTTCGTGTTTTAACTCTTGTCAAGTTAATCGAATCGATAGAAATTCCTGCGAAGGCAGATCCGCCATTGTGCACATAACCTCAAATCTCAACTTATTCTTTGACTGAATTAGAATCGCAAAAAAAAAATTAAGAGTGCAGTTTAAAGGGAGAAAATATTTGTGTTAAATAGGTAGACGTTCGTACCATGAACCGGCGGTGGATTACAAATATCCATCGATGAACGAGTTGCCGGTTCCTCAAGGCTCTTGGCAGGAGAATTATAACGCCAAGCAAAAGACTTACAATATGCAACTTGCGGCTGGAGTCATCTACGCAGCTGCGACACTGACCTACGTAAGTTGAAAAAAAGGAAACTCAATAAAATATAAATGATATGAAAATAAATGATAAATTTAATTACTCCGATTGCAGATCATCAGCACAGGCGCAATCTACTTCAACTGGGCGCCACCCAAGCCTAAGGACCAGAAGTGAAGACCACAAATATGATTCACGATAGGTCATTTAGTGTCGTACCAAGGTGATCGATAAATCTGTAATTTATGTTAACGCTCCGCATCTTTCCCTGTAACTTTTTCCCCGAAGGTTAATAGAAGATGTTAAAACGTTTCTCGAGGCCGAATTTCCAAATTTCCTTAAACTTTTTCTAGAACAGATGTATAATACAAAATACACGAAATAATTTCTTCAAAATTTTATTCGTAGATATCTATTCTTACAGTAATAAGATATATATTCAGCGGCAAAGTTACTCAATGCGAAATGTACAATCAGCCTCCGTACATTACAATTTTATTGCGCGTTAAGAGCACTATGGGATTTTTCCCTTTTTTTTTTTTTTTCTCCAAGCGAGATCAGTGTGATCGGGCGATTTCCGAGAAAAACTCGAGAATATCCTGAATCGTGAATTCCAGAGTGACATTGCTGTCCGGATAGCAGCGCTGGATCAGTTCCTGGATATTCACGTATTGCGCTATGAATTCGCCTTGCATCTCTCGCCAGACGACCTTAAAATAATATTCATTAATTTTCCGAACGAAGATGCCATTATTAGTTATCGATCGGGTTTTTTTTTACCTGGAGTAAATTTTCCTCTTCGCACAGATGTTTCTCGACTTTTCGATACAGATGCTCCAACCCCTTTTTGACCTCCCGAGCGGGATATTCTTTAACGACTCTACGAAGTTCCTGCTTACTGAAGGCCATTTGATAGCTTATTTCGGATTCTTTCACACCTGCACCGACTTTGGCTTGAACGCCTTCGAAGAAAAGCTGAGATCGAAGAGAAAAAAATGGTATCACTTGCATTACTCAATATTTAGCATTTTTACCGCGACGAAATATCAGCGGCAAAGAGACCGAATCTGAACCTACATTTAGCTTTTCGAGGGGCCGCCCGAAATACTGAATTACGTAGGCTTTGAGAGCGTCGTGGTACTTTTGTTTGGCCTCCTTTCTTTCGTGATCCAAAACCGAGATTTTCAGTTGCGAGAGAAGATCGTAAAGATGATGAAAGTTTTCTGGAAATTTGGGATAGAAATTAATACCAAGAAAAGCCACAAGGCCACCAACATTTTTTTTTTTACATAAAACTAGACAAACCCATTTTGATAACTTCCTGCGGAGTCTTGTGATGCTCCCCGCTGTGAATATTAATGGCCTCGAACATCGCATCAACCAATTTCGTGTACCACTTCTCGAGGTCCACTTTGCGATCCGAATTTTTGAATATCTTCTCCGCGGTTCGCGCGAAAGCGTCGAAATTCTCGACGTAAGGTAGAATCCCACATTTGTGGCGCCTATTGACTTTGGTATCGCGCAGAATGGACTGCAGCTGAGCCTGCATAAATTTGTCGAAGGCGCGTTTGACCTGCACGAGAGCCGAGGCGAAGGTCATCGAGAGAAACGAGCCGATGTCCTGGGCGGACATCACGTGCTGAGACAGACGCACCAGGACGTACATGCACCAGCTAAAATATTCGCGAAACTTTTATAAACATCATTTTCTCGATCCTATTTTTCCCCTCAATTCAATCGGCATCGAACCCACCAATCGGAGTACCAATTCATCGACTCAGAATACTCACAAGCTGTCGATTTTGTCGAGGAACGATATGAAATTATTCAATTCAGGCTCGAGAGACGGAAATATCGCAGCCATTGTCGCTCTGACTTCCTCATTTATTTGTCGCTCCAATTTTTTACTCGCCGTCGAAGTGGCCGAACCAGGACTCGTTGCGCCGTTACCGACGCTCTCCGTTTCCTCGGTTTCCGTACTCTGAGATATTAATTGTATTTGTACGTTTTTTTATGTAAAAAAACCCTTCGTAAAAAATTAAAGCAGAGTTGGGCAGTATCTGACCTTCGAAGGCGTGAGCACAACGTCCAATTGCAAAAACGAAACGCAGAAAGCCTGCTCGGCGAGGCAAACAGGCTGGAGTTGCGAGAGAGCTCGATCGAGCAGCGAATCCAGGAGAACCCCTTCGCCCTGCGGAGCCCAAACTTCGCCGCTCAGCAGACAAATCGGAGCCGGAGTAATCAAATCCTCGCCTTTCTGACCGCTGGATTTTGACGACGTTGCTGTGGGAATTTTTTCCATGTGCAGCGTAAAACGATTAGCGAACGATATATAAAAAATATATCATCACTGAAAAATATTTTACTTTACTAAAAATATTTTACCATGAGGTCTCGTGCTAATGAGCCGACTCTTCGCCTCCTCGAAAAAGAGCTTCAGGTCCCTTTGGTACAATTTGCTCATAGTCCCCGTGTAAACTTTGGTCAATTGTTGGAACGCTTTGTTGTCCAGTGCCCGAAGCAATTGCATTAATTCCGTGTAAGGCTCGAGTTCGCGATGAACCGCCTGATGTGTGGGCAACAAAAGATCCCCGGTTGCCGCTGTTGTTTCGCCAACGTCGTTGCCCTGTGTGCTCAAATTCATTGCATCAAGATGTTAAGAATCTTGTTTCAGCGATCAAATCCGTACCAAGTGAATGAAGAGATTGTTAAGATGTCGAGCGACGATGAGCGAAAATTTCGCTCTGAGCTTGTCGAGGCGCCTTCTCTGCTCGTTAACGGCGCTCATTTTATCGAGACCCGCGGGAATTGCCGTGGATATCGCTTTGAGCAACGCTGTACCAGCGACTGTAAGATCGGCTCGTCCTCCGGGCAACTCTGCGTCGTTTAGTATTCGTTGCTCGTCGTTTGAGATGTCCAATTGCGTCTTGAAAAAAAAAAAAAAAAATTAATATCTGAAAGGCTTCGTAAAATCCGTGAAATATGGAAAATATGGGCTCAGGACTCACAATTAATTCGTCGAGAAGATCGAGAACGAGCTTCGCGTGATCATTCGAAGTTTTTATCTCGAGATTCTTCTGACGAACCTGCGCCATAGTTTCTCGTATCCTGCCAAGCGTCTCATCGATATTAATCAGTCGCGATTCTACCACCGAAGCCTCTTCTATCGCCGACTCTATTCCATTCATCAGCTGCAAGACTCGGTCCTCCGACGCCAGTACCGATTGTACATTTTCCTGATTGATAACAAGCAAAGTCTTTGCAATCTTTTCTTTTGTAAAAACATTTGTTTTTAAAAAAGAGGATTTCTTAGAAAAGTTACCCCGTCGAGTATAGACAAATCTTTGGCCAGTGTCTCCATAAATAGTTCCGCATTGGAGATGGCGTAATCGCAGCCAGCCATCAGAGTCGCCAAGTCCGCAGCCTCCTTGGCCGTTATCGGCTGATATTCGGTGGCGATAACTGGCGTCAGAAGATCTGAAAAATTGTGTCCTACTTTGAAAAGTTGTAACGCCGATGCCTAGAGTATTATGAGTTTTTACCGGGAGCGAGCGTGATGCTGTCGCTCTCCTTGAGCGAGGCCGGATCGATCAGCCAGTCCTTGGGGATATTTTTGAACTCGGGCCGCTGCGGCAGTGCGCAAGAGTACGTATACAAATTGCTAATGAAAGTTCGTCTCTCCTGAGCGGCGGTGGCGGTCCACTTGTAAACCTTGTCTATGTGAAGTTCCATATCGTTGGAGTCGTTGTGTACGCCATCGACTGCCTGAATATCAGTAAGCAGCCAGGACTGTTTCTTCTTGTAGACATTTTTGTCGTTCTTCTTGACCTGATAAAGAATAAGAGACGAGGCAGCCGGACTGTCGGTCGACGTCGCCAGACACAGAAAGCTCGTTTTCTTTCTCTTATAAGCTTTGCTCACGAAACAAACGCTCAGCAATTTTTCGTCGCTCGGCGTGAAAACTTCGCGCTGAAGCGTGTGACGTATCGCCGCCATCGTCGAGCAACGACGATCGCGCGGAAAATATGCTGCTTATCGACGCTCCGATGGATCGTCGAATTTTCGTTTATCACTCCGCGGGAAAATCATCGACGAATGTCAAACGAGTCACTTTTGAGTATTTTTAGGTTATGTGCGAGATACACCCCCGCTGACATTACGCCAGTGTACTAGATATTATGTTATGGTTAAAAAAAGGCATCGGCAGGCAAATCGATGTATCGAAATAGATCGATACTGAAAATCAAATCGATGTATCGATATAGATCGATGTTCAAGAAATGTATCGAAATAGATCGGTGCTGAAAATCAAATCGATGTATCGATATAGATCGATGTTGAAGAAATGTATCGGAATAGATCGATGCTGAAAATCAAATCGATGTATCGATATAGATCGATGTTGAAGATATGTATCGAAATAGATCGATGTTGAAGATATGTATCGAAATAGATCGATGCTGAAAATAAAATAAATGTATCGATATAGATCGATGTTGAAAGGAATCGATTACAACGCATTCGACCGAACGTTCGATTAATCGATTTGAAAAGCGACGACAGCTCCGCCGTTCCTTCCACGTTTTGTGAACCAGCGTCGGCGGCGGCGGCGGCGACGGCAGTGGCGGCAGTTTTCCCACAGGAAGAGCAGCGCGCGAGTCGCCCGTGACAAGAGTTAACCGCCGAGGTTGCGGACCATGTTGATCGCGCGTTGACGCGTTGACGGTTGAATTTTTGGCGAGCGGTGCCGCGTGGTAGAAACGACGGCACTTGGTCATCACTTTGGTCACTTGGAACGAGCAGCAGCAGCGAAACAGTGCGATCAGTGTGGCAAGCATCGAGCGACGCAATCGACAGTGAGAGAGAGAGAGAGAGAGATAGAACAAAAAAAGTATTGCAAATAGCTTTGTTATGTTTAGCAGCGCGAGGGCCTCGTGAGACATCGTCCGATGAGTGATAACGACGGTTTAGGATAAGAAGAAAAAAAAAGGCGCGCGTGTGTCGGTTCACACTTTCGGGTGAAGGGTGATTATATTCACGTATAACGATATATATAATATATAATCAGTTAGGATCGGTGCTGCGGCGCAGCGATTATCAAAGGACAGGAAAAAAGACGCGCGCCGAAAAGATGCTGTTTTATAAGGAAAAGATACTGTCGCCCGGTCAACTGAAACGTCTGACCGAGCACAAGTACAGCTGCTCGAGCGCGAGCCTCCTCGACAGCCTTCTGCAGCCCTGGTGGGACTGGCTCGTCAGCAAAGTGCCGCTCTGGCTGGCACCGAATCTCATCACGATACTCGGCCTCATCGTCAACATCGCCACGACTCTTATTCTCGTCTGGTACAGTCCCGACGCCAAAGCCGAGGTAACGTAACCTCACTTTTCCGGCGATCAATTTTTTTTTTCCCACGATCACGACTGTAAAACGCTGTCAGCTTCTTTGATTGCTTCTTCCAATCAGAAGCGGCTTCTGAAATATTTTTTATGGCCTTAAGATTCAGTTTTCATATCGCTGCTCCGATTCCTGGTTTCCGACGGTCTCTCCGTTTTTTTCATTTTCGTCGGCAAATAACAATGTCGAGGTTCGAGATTCGTTAGATACGCATTTTGAAACACATTTTTGTTGCTCATTTGGTTTTTGACCAAAGCGATACCGAGACGATTGAGTTTTTGCCGCAGGGTCGTAAGTTGCGTTATTGAGCAACCGGTAAATAGAGATATATCACAGCGATTATCGTTATCTCATTTGAGTTTACATAATATAGGAAAAAAAATGCAAGAAACGCAATTTGGAGAAATAAAATAAATCGCTTGAACAATTTACATTTTTTTTATGGTAATCTCAAGAATGGTAATATTAATAATTATTATTCGATTTATGTTTTAGCCACCAAGATGGGCGTGTTTTCTCTGCGCCCTCGGTCTGTTCATTTACCAGAGCTTGGATTCCATAGATGGAAAACAGGCCAGAAGAACAGGGACCTCGACGCCACTGGGCGAGCTGTTTGATCACGGATGCGATTCCATATCGACAGGTAATTTTCATCCGCCGCAAACTTTATAAATATAATTTGTTTTAAATCCCTGAATTTTTCTCAGATGATAAGAAAAAGTGCACCTGCGCTTTCGTCAATTGTTTTTTGTTTGTTTTTTCATCCGAGACGATCGTCGCGCGGTGTCGAGTTACGAAAACAAAGGTCGATAATGGAAAAAAATCGATCGCGTCTGCCTTGCATCGCATTTCATACAAACGCGACGATTGCGAGCGAATAAATTCACTCCGCGAGCGGCAATGCCTCTTTTTTTAATTCAATTCGCGTGGTTCAAGAACGTGCGATATATTTTCAATAAATTAGTTAATTCAGATACAGTAAAACCCCGATTAACGAGACCGATAAAAAAATACGGTTTTGCATCTTTTCGGCCTTTTGTACAATTAACATTAATTGGTATTGTTGTTACTTTCAAGTTTTCGTCGCGTTGTCGGCCTGCATAGCTGTTCAATTGGGCTACTATCCAACGTGGATGTTTTTCCAATGTTTCTGCGCGATGACGCTCTTCTACTGCGCCCACTGGCAGAGCTACGTCTCAGGTGAGAATTGTTATCGTAAATTAAACCGAATAGTCGAACGAATTACCATTTCATTTACATTAAAAACGTCTTGACGTAAACGCGACTCGAGGGTCGCTCAATTGCGGTGACTGCAAAGATTCGAGTGTTTAAAAATTTCTCGTTTGTCACCAGGCTACGAATTATTCGAAATAATCCAATAGAAATAATTCCGAACAATTCAGCATTTCTCGTCGAGGGTCGTTTGAGAAATCTTTTTCGCATCTTCATTAATATTCGATTAAATTCCAACAGGATCGTTGAGGTTCGGGAAAATCGACGTGACGGAGGCTCAATTCACGATAATTACGATCCACATGATATCCGCGATCTTTGGACCCGGAATCTGGATGATGGAGGTTGTATCTATTCTTATTACAAATTCTACAAAAATCCCGATTTTCCGGTGTGCATCGAACACCGATCGTTTTTTTCGTTTCTTCTTTATCTCGATAATCGACCCGAGACCTCATTTAAACGATAAATAATCATCCAACCGTCGCCCATTGACCACAAGTCTCTCCCCCGGGATTAGAGGAAGACAGGAGGAAAAAGGAAACAATAGTCTCCAAATATCCCAGATGATATATTTTTAGATCTCGCACTTACCGAGTTATACAATCGATTATCGCGTCGATCGATGATGACGGACATATACATATGTATACGCATATATAGATTTATAGATTTATTTAATAGATTCACACGACACAACACACGAGGAATGCATTTTTGCACTTTAATCCAGTGAGTTTTGCACTTGGCATGACTTACACACATCTCACCGTTGTCGCTAAAAAACAAATTACTTTACGTTTGTGTTTACACCATTTTTTGTGGTATCTCGAGACGTTTTTATTGGCGAAAATATTTTTTCTCTTCCACATCGAGAACGAAGCCGAAAAGCCGTCGCGGCTGATCCTTCTCCGTGAATCGACGAACGCTTTAACTATCTATTTAATAAAAATAATTAATCGATCAGGAAGCGCCAATTCGTGGAACTTAACGGTACCTAAAATACAGAGCAATAATACAATATGGCGATAAAACTTTTGCTGCAAAATATCTTCCGTTCACAGTGAACTTTGCCGCTTGACAAAAAATTAATATCTCTCGAAAGATTTTTTTTCTATCGTCATATACGAGATATCAGAAAAAACAATAACTACCGTAATAAAAACTTGCATGAGTCGCGTTTCTGCGAATACAAAGTGCGGACGTAAAAAAAAGCACCTTACTAGTTCGTAATTTACATGCGCTACAACGATAGACAAAAAAAGACACTAGGGTAGAAAAATGTTCTTGGCCTTTGACCCTTTGATGGCCAAACGTTGCAAATCATTCAATTTCACCAAATAAGTAAAGTCTAAGGAAAAAGACCATCAAAGGGTCAATTGCAAAGATGTGTGGAAGTTGAGACTCTCCGAGTCTCTGTGGAAGAAATAATACGAAACGAAAAACAACAACAAACGAAATTTCTTGCAGATACCATTGATAGAGGGTTTTGAGTTAAAGTATTTGATAGCTATTATGACGGTGATGTGCGCGTCGATGAGCTTGTATACCTTGTTCGCGGTGATAATAGCCGGAGGAGTTGGCAAGAACGGCTCGACGGTCGCTGTAAGTTTTCCCCCGATGCTGTCCTATGTGACTGATCGTCGTATAGAGAATTTTCTTTTACTCTCATAGATTAAAGACGTTGAAATTCGGATTTTTTGGAGATATGCTGAAACAATATGGGACTGGCATGGCATGAGCAGGAAAGCGGTGCTGATAAAACAGACAAAAAAACGAAAGAAAAAGAAATACAAACCAACAACTACAAAACACTCACTTTTTTACTCAAATTAATATTCGCTGGCAACTCGTTCACTAATAACCGACGGAAAACGACTGAAGGAAAACGTCACACTATCGCATATCTATCGTCAAGTTCGTCCTGTCCCCGGTTTCCCAAGCTGCTTTCCCCCTTTGTCTCAACTCTTGTTTTCACTTTGTACCGTTGACATTAATAATTCGTCCAGGAAAAGCGGAGAAACGATACGAAAAACGCCTGACGACGCGTCCAATGATTTCTCGCTTTCCGTTTTACAAACATCACCAAAATCATCTTGGAGAAATCATCTAAAACAAAAATGTTGTGCATCGGAGTTCGAACAGAGAGCCCAAACATAATCATAATATATATTCCGAGGATAGACGATTTTTCGTAATGTCATCGTCGACTTATAAAATGTGATTAATCGTTTGATTATGCAATCAATTCGTGACTTGCAATATGTATAAGGCGCGTCGTCTCGTTAGCGAGAATGTGAAAATAAATGACAAGTTTAGTTGTCGGTGATAATAATTAGGAAGGCAGTTAAAAAAAAATCCGGAACCGGAAATCGTAGACCAGGATTTAGGTGCAAATAGACTGAGCGATTATAATCAACGGAGTTACCGAATTATTTTTAATATTCGACTGCGTATGACAGCATTTTTTGCGTAACAAAAATATGTAAGCATTGTATATTTGTTGCTTGACTAATCTCTTCATCTATTTGTGTTTGTGGTGAACAAAAAAATTAAACACTCCTTTTAGATACAGCGTAACTGCCGAGACACGTGAGGAGAAAAAAAAAAATAATGTGTCGAGCTCTGACGTTGCACAGTGTTCGTTTTCTAACCACGAAGAAATTTTGTGTGAATCTGTTTAGATGCCAGTGTTCGGCCTCGGCTCGATCTCTAACTTCGTTGCAGGGATTTTTTACGCAGGCTACGTTCACGTGTTCCTTGAATTCTGTAAATCGTTCGCGTCCGGCGGAATCGGAAAGAACGGTTCGACGATTGCAGTAAGTTTAATTAAAAAAAAAAAAAAAATCGCAAGAAGTAAAAAAACAATTGCGAAAAATGTAGGCGATAAAAACGAAGTGCATGTGAAAAATCTGATTTTATATTGTTCGCTCGCTCTGTCGAAAGTAACACCGAAAAATTGATCGTATCTTTATTATTGATATCGTTATTGTAATCTCGTAATAATGTCCTATATTCGATACTCGCTTGCCTCGTGACTGCATTTTTCTTTTTCCACGAGGGTCGCGAGCTCTGTAAGCTCTGGAAATTCTCGTTGAATTGAGACAAACATTTGTTACGTCGCTTTTGAAAAGGGTTGTCTTTTTACCATTTTAAGAACGAACGAATGTACGTAGCATAATAGTACTTTGTGATACAAGGGCGAGAAAGCGGCCATTACGCGCGGAGGTTAGGAAGCGGCGCACTCGCCAAATCGAGTGCTACAACGACACGAGGCGAAGCCGAGTGTTGTTTGTAGCACGAGAGGAGGCGAGTGCACTGCTTCCTAACCTCTGCGCGACGGCCGCTTTGTCGCCCATGTATCACATATTACTTTTTGTAACGAATGTCAACGTGATGTCGCACATCTTCGTGCCTGCAAAGCGTGCGTGAGATCATCTTGTAGATAGTTTCACGCACGCCAATGTGTGCGTGAAGTAATGTAGATAACTTCACGCACCAGATGGCGTACGTGAAATTATCTACGTTGACATGAGTATAATACGCGATCTCACGCACGCTTTGCGGGCACGAAATGTGCGACATTACGTGCATGAGTTACAAAAATTACTTTTCTACTCTCTGTCCCATTTATCTTTTTTTTATTTCGATTGCCATTGAATTATTCGTGAGGCGTAAAAGTGTTTTTTGCAACTCGACACTTTTATCGTAATTTTTGTCGGGATAGCCTTTGGGTGGTAGATTCTCACGAATTTCTCAAGGATTTCTTTGGTTTGTGACTAACTAAGGTCAGGGAAAATATGGTCGGGTTTTCGCAATTTTTGTGTCTCGAAAATTTCTGGAAAAAAAAAGAAAACGACACAAAAGTTTGGATATTTTTTAATATTCCTCTAATAACTCTCTCGGACTCGTTTTAGGCATCTGTCGAAATGTATCGCTGAAACTATTTCCAACGCTTAGCTTAGGTCAGGGATAGTTGCTAATTAGTGGTATTTGAAGCATTTTTTAGGTACAGGATTTTCTCTGCCCAGGCTTCGGTTCATCGGTCTCCATTTGATTTTGACTCCGAGGCGAATGATGGTTTAGGTGATCGATAGATCGTTTTTAAGCGAACGACGCTCCAGTGACTAACATTCTCCAGATTTACTATTTTTCATTTGTCCGATTTTGCCGACAACGAAGTGCTCGCAAAATTAATCGTATATAACTCGATAACTCTTGATCGTCTTTGTCAATTTTGTGTTCACTGACGAATGCTACAACGACAACAAAATACATAACTAACACCGTTTTTTTCCCGTTGAATTTTAATTAACGCTTACACTTCTCATTCTACAATCGCAGGAACACTACAAATGAGTTAATCGCGATGGGTCATCATTTCGTTTTGTTAATCGAGCATCGAAACCACTGTTCATTGTTCACTCGGGTTTTAGGGATGTGCGAATAATCGGAATCAATCATTTTATTTCCATTGCGAGCAATATTCGCACATCCTTAGAGGGTTTCGATGGGTTTCGTGTTTCACTGTGGAGATGAAAAAGAAAAAAAAAATAATAATTGATCCCAGTCATCTTTGCATCTCTATCCACATAACTAACCGAGGATTGTTTTGGCGTTTGAATTTTGCATATAGGTGCCTTATACTGGCACCGAGGTGAAGGTGTTTCCATTATGGGGAGCCGTGGGCATTGCTGCTCTACTCGCACAGAGCAGTATGTCCGTCATTCTCGCCGGTGGTGTAGGAAAAAATGGCTCCACCGTGGCCGTAAGTCAGTCATTGATGATCGTAGGCTCGTTATGTAAAAGCACAATCTACCGTCCACTACGATTTGGGCCCCCAATCGACAATAATGGGGATCATTGAAACCGAAAAAAAGACAAATAAAACTAACAATAAATGAGTAACATAAAATAAAAAAGAAAGAGCCAAAAAAAAATATCACGCGAATATGGAAACAAAATTTCCTGCAGAAGGAACCATAATATGGACTTGTAAAGTGGATTTTTAAGAATAAAAAAATTAAATGAAAATTTTAATCGCCATGAAATGAAAATAAACGAAAGGAGCTTATAAGTAGGATAGACTTAAAAGGATTGAAATAAAAGGAAAATTTTAGGGAACGATTCATTGAACCGGGGCTAAAAAAAAAGCAAATCATCCGTTGGAATTCGATGGGCCTAGATCTTGCATGGAAATAATCTCAATCGAGTCAGTCACCGAATCTCCTTCTTGTCACCCCTCTTATCTCATACTTCTCGACTTCTTTTCCTTCGTTTCTTTCACAAGATTAATCTTTGCTGATTCTCGTTTTTTCACGTTGACTCACCATTGTCTCACGTATTTAATACCGCTTTCCGATTTCTTTAACACTCTCACGTTTACCTGGGTCATCGTCGAACTCTCAATTACTTCTAACAACGAAAAAATTTATTTGTAGACTCGTTATCCATGTGTCCTTCTCGCTATCGACGTCAGAACTTGCAAATCTCGCTTTCGTCCGGGATCATAATTTTAAACAAAATCGATAGCGCGAATGAGAAATTTTTCTCGGGGATTGCCTAAAAGTCAGCTGATTATGGGCCTTCCGCACTTTTCACGACTAAATTTTCTGGGCTGTTAGTGAATGAGAGGATGAAGATCACTGCTAAATTAAATCGTCATCAATGAGTGTTCGTTAAATTGCATGATTTTCGCGCGGCTTTCTGTACGTGTTAGTCTTATTAGCGAAATTTTTTTCTCTGCACTTTTGGTATTTTATTTCGAAGCTGCACGTTCACGAAAATCGTATTTTATATTTTTCGATGCGTTTTGATCCTAGATCCGTTTACGTAACTTTATAATTGTTCTTTGATACAAGTGCTGATAAATTCCTTCAGTTGTGAAGCACCAAATATTTGTAGTTAAAAAGCAAAACGGATTCAGGTTGAAAACCTATATTTCTAGACTAGTTGCTTTGACGATGGAGCATGATAACAGTTTTGCCATATCAAGCATTTTAATTCTGTACTTGTTTCTGCTCATTGAACAAGAATTCTACGCAAAGCAAACGAATCGATTGTCTCCATGATTTTGTTAACGTTTCAGGGAACGTCGGTACTGTCGCCGATAATACCGTTCAGTTTTGTCGTTGTCCCGGCCTTCATTATTTATAGAAAAAGTGCCGAGCACGTTTACGAAAATCACCCCGCACTGTATATACTTGCGTTTGGGATGGTAGCCGCCAAAGTCACAAATCGTCTTGTGGTAAGTTTCACCCATTTTCCATTCAATGAATTATTCAACTTGCCACCAATAAAACATCCTCCCGGAAAATAACAACAGCTCAATTAATTTGAATATTAATAAAATGAATTTTCAGGTTGCTCACATGACGAAAAATGAGATGCAGTATCTCGACAGTGCCCTGATAGGGCCGGCCATGCTTTTCTTGAACCAATACTTCAATTTCTTCATCAAGGAATACTACGTTCTGTGGTTGTGCTTTGTAAGTCACTTCTTAAAATTAAATTGCGCAGAGAGTTCGCATACATTTTTTAAAAATGGGAGAGAATTGCTAAGACTTCTCGATTCACAGATCTGGGTGACCCTGGACTTTCTGCGGTACAGCGCGCAGGTGTGCCTCGAAATTTGCGATCACATGAAGATAATGCTGTTCAGGATACCGCCGATCGGTGATCGCGGGCTCGCGAGCGCAACGGAGAAAAATGGTACTACAAACAGGTCGCAGCGTACTAGATTGTTGAATAAGAAACAGCAGCAGCAGCAACAGCAGCAGCACCACCACCACTGAGCCCTTCTGTGATAATGAATGTGCTGTACGAGTCAAATTCTTCTCTCTTCTTTCATTCTCTCTTTCCCCTTTATTTTCTCTCTCTCTCGCTCCATCTCTCTATTTCTCTTATTCCCGCAAATTTGCGAGAAAAAAGCAATCCCACTAAAATGCAAATGCACATTTTGCAACAGCCAAAAACACTCGAAAGCGTGAACGTAATTTTTGTACTGAGCCTCAAACCGAAAGAAGAAAACAGAGCGAGAAAAATATTTGCAGCAAAAAGAACAAAAGAAAACGTAAAACCAAAATGACGCAAGATAAACGAGGATATTGAACGGGAAGACTCGCGAAATTCACGTCAAGATATTGTGTAAATACACCCTCAGTCATATAGTTCATTCGTTGTCAAGTTGTCTCCACTGTTACGCAATTCCCCCCCCCCCCCCCCCCCCCAACGTCATTGATTTAGATCTTTCTGTTCAATTGGAATTGATTATTTAATTATTAAAAAACAAATACGGTAATGATAATAATACTGATAACAATGATTGGGGATGTGCGAATAGTACTCGGATTTTATTTGCGCATTGAATGTTTCAAGTAAACTGATTTTTAAATCACTATTAACTTTTTTTTTTCGATGTTTCTATTACTCGCACATCTCTGACAATAAATAACGATTATAAGAATAGTGGTAATTTATAGAAAATGGGAAACGGCTTTCCTGGACAATTCCGGAAATTGTACACATGGAATTGCGACATTATTATTAATGGAAAAAGGGAAGAAACATACGAAAACGAAATGCGACGAGTTCACGGTTAATTATTTTAAACGCGTTCTTTCGAATTTTGGTCCGAAAATTTGTAGAAAAGAGAAATGCAAAATGCATAGAAACGGATGCAAAGGCTTAAAAAGTGAGTGCGTGAGTGTGTGAATGCGAATGTGTGACATGCGACGGAATTACATTGAATTTCCGTCGAGATTCAACTTTCTCGCGCGAATTCCGACAATTTGATTAACAATAAATTTGCAGATTTCTCTCGTTACTTCGTTCGTATTTTTCGGAGATTGTGGCAGTCGTTAATCCGCAGGAATTCTCAACGAATACTCAAAGCAAATTTTTTTTGCGTTGTACGAGCTTATTTAAAACAGAGAGAAAAATAATAGAGAGCTGTAGGCACGCAAAAAAAGAGATTCTATAGATCTTGAAAAATCGCTTTCGTCTTTTACCACTTTCTGCAAAATCACAAAGTGCTGCTAATTAATACACTGCACGTCGATGCTCCGTTCTTTCACTATATCACCTCGTGAATCTTTTTTCTTCTTTACTCTCTCTATCTCTTTCTCGCTCCTTACTTTTCTTATTCTTATCGAATTTCTACAGAGTTAATTCGGCAGATGTTTTCAATAAATTTAGTCTTTTTTTTTTAATTTTTCACGCCACGGTTTAAGTGGCGATAAAAGGGGAGTCGTAGATTCCGACTGTTATTGTTTTCCTCTTTTTATTCTGTTTTGGCTTATCTTCGCTTTCAATCCTTCCTGCAGCGATTTCCCAATGCAACAAAGTCGCATTGTGCAATCGTTTTCAGCGAAAATCCCAGAACGAAAAAAGTGTAAATAATATTTTACGATTGCCTTGTTCGATCTTGTACCTGGCTTTACGTCCGCTTTACACGCAAGATTCGTGCGATTGCGCGTAAATCCGATGGCACCGTATTTCGCTCCGTTATTTTCGTGGCTTCGAAATAAATTGAAAATTCTCAAGACCCATGAAATTTATTGGAAACCCTGCTTTTCGCGTTTTCTCAATGTTCGTCTTTTTAAACGAAACTAGAAACGAATTCTTTGGAAAAAGTAAAACCAGTCGTTTTACCAACCAATTATTTATATAGACGATTCTGCCATTCTTCAAAATCAAACGAAGTCGAATGAAAAATCTCTGTTCTAGGTAGGTCCAAAATCTATGATCCGCATGTTTCCCTGGCTATGTTATCTGTCCAACGCTCGTCTTTTTCCCCATCACCCCAACAACCCCAAAAGCTTCTGTGTGTCTGTGTTAATTTGATTTCGTTTCAATCAGCCAAGTCTCCAACTCCAATTTCCAATTGGCTGGAACTTGTGAAATGAAATGCATTGCATTGCTCTAATCGTCGCTTGGCTCGTTAAGCATCGAACATTTATCTATTCATCTAAAAAAAAATCAACTGAAAAAAAGTGCATGAGCATTTTTGTATTCGCTACAAAATTGTTTATTAAGAAATTTTTTTTCTCCAAAATTATGAGTCAGGTAAAAACATTGAGGAAAGTGCCAGGGAAGGGGATTATTTTTCTTGATAATTTTTTTGAATGGTCACGAACGCACTTTTGACGATCATTCGCCCATGTTTATTGTTTCACCTCATTATTCGTTGGAATGCATGACGAGTTTTGTTCGCAGTTCGCATGGTGGTGGAGCAGGAACCCCTGTTAGACGAGGAACCGCATCACCGTGGCTCGGACACGTCCCTCGAGCTGTGATAACTCGATCTTTGACCGAGGAGGGGCTCAACATTCACAAGATCAGGATCCTCTCGAAGACTATGCTTCGTGAGAACGTTTTTTCACCAGCTTAATCAATGTGGCGCAGCCCACAGAGGGAGAAATGCCTCATGTACATAGAGTCGCGATTTACGGTGTTTCCCGCAAAATCCGATCTCACTAAACAAATCACGAATAGAACTTAACAAAATATATATTCGCAGAGATAATTAGCTGAAAATTAACGCAGTATTCGCGATAGAAAATATAAATAAATACCTATATATTTTTTCCATTGAAAAAAAAGACAAAAGATACAAATAATTCCAATGTGGAAATTGGACTTTTTGGGGGTTGGTTAAAATTGTGATAAAACACGAGTTAAGTGTCAGGATCGTTTGTTCGAAGAGAACAATGTCTTATTAATCTCTGGGATTTATCGGTATTCGATGTTGATAGCTTCACAAACGATTTTTCCCGTAAAATTGGGTAGCTAGAATTGTACTCAAGATTTTTTTTCTAATCTAAGCAAATGGAGCGTTTATTAATTTCTCCTATAATTTTGTATTTATTAATTCTTCGACACGTTTCGCGTGCGTTCACTCTTCCCTGCCTCTATATTACGTTATCTTATTTAAGATCCATCAATGTCCAACCGGAAACAATTAAAAAATTGCCATTTAATGTTACGTTTCGAATGAAAACAAAATCAGAATTTTCAAAGCGAGTTTTCTAAAATGCCGATTACAGAATCGACGATTGATGATTAATATTAAGACTACGAAATAAAGACTTTATGTAAATTATACAAATTTCGTCCCATGCCATTTATTTTACTTCCCGAATAATGTTTTGATGAAACTGAAATATTTTTTCACGCGCATTGCCGTCGGTAAGGAAGGCAATAATAGCTAATAATATAATAGGATAAATAGCTGTCATCGTAGCGACTATATCGTCACGTTCGAAATATAGGAATCCAGTCATCGTAATATAGAAATAGTAATATAGGAATATAGGAATCCAGTCATCGTTGAGTCTGTTATCGCCGTAAATCGATGCTATCTATCAAATATAACACAAAAAAACCCGTCTCGAGTGACGTTTCGGCGAAAAGCGTCGCTGTCGTCTTGACGTTTGAGATTCGGCTATGAAAGGGGAGGGTTGGGGGGGGGGGGGTTCCCGGCAGTGGAAGCGGTGACCATTGGCCAGTTTATCCGCGACTGCGGAACAGTGTAGACGTCGTTTCGCGCGCGGCACGAAAAGTAAAAGCGGAAGAGGTAAAAGAGGAAGGAATAAACGGGTCATCGGTGTCCAGCCGTGACTGTGACTGCATTTCCGATTTGCCGAGTGCGTCAGTCTGCGTCAGCCGCCGACGGAAACCCGCAGCAGAGCCGACTCCGCCACCGTCGCGCGTACACTGAAAAAAACAAAATGGCGGCCGTGGAAACCGAGCGTGCGAAGGTGGGTGATATTTTTCAACTTTGAAATTTCGGTCAATTTTGTATTCGCGGGTTTTCGGTTTACTAACGACGACGCGAAGAGTTTTCCGCGTCAATGTTACGTCGAACGAGTGACTATATTGTAATTCAGATGTTGGCGAAAAAGTTGAGTTGGGAGTTGGAAGGGCGTTGGGCGTTCACTTCCTCTCCCCGCTTCGGAAGTTTCAGCGCCGGGAATGTAGCCCCTTTTATGGAGCGAATATTTTCTCGGCCGTTTGTTGGACTGCGATTGTTGGTGTGCGTTATGCGAATTTCGACCGTATGTTTCAGTTGGAGTCGAATCTGCGGAATCTGAAACTTTCGGGCCACGTAGGCTTTGATAGTTTGCCCGATCAGCTGGTCAACAAATCGGTGCAGAATGGATTCGTCTTCAATATTCTTTGTATCGGTGAGTCAGACCCTTCGATCGCTATTTTTTTTTTTCCGGTGTCTTGTAACGAAAAATAGTTACTCCGAAAAAAAATTAAAGGACTCTTATAAGCTACTCTGATAGAAAAAATTAAGGGACTCTTATAAGCTACTTTTTTGCGATTAAATGTTATATAGAAGGAGTAGATTGAGAATGAAAAGTAACGGGACGATTTTGAATAAACAGGCGAGACTGGATTGGGCAAATCAACTCTCATGGACTCGCTTTTCAACACGAGCTTCGAGTCCAACCAGAGTCCTCACAATTTGCCGTCGGTCAAGCTGAAAGCTCACACTTACGAGTTGCAAGAGAGCAACGTGAGACTAAAGCTGACGATCGTCGATACCGTCGGCTACGGCGATCAAATCAACAAAGAGGATAGCTTCAAAGCTGTGGTTGACTACATCGACGCGCAGTTCGAGGCTTATCTGCAGGAAGAGCTGAAAATCAAACGTTCGCTATCCACTTATCACGATAGTCGCACCCACGTCTGTCTTTATTTTATCTGTCCGACTGGCCATGGGTACGTTTATATTTAAATCCATAATATTAATCCGAGGCAAAAAGTTCAACGAAGCGGAATAAAAAAAACACCTATCAATTGAATTTCAGATTAAAGTCCATCGATCTGGTCTGCATGAAGAAATTGGACACAAAAGTGAACATTATTCCCATTATCGCTAAGGCTGACACAATATCAAAAACTGAATTGCAGAAATTTAAAGTGAGTCCCTTTTAATCGATTTCCACAGATTTTTTCAGGAAATGGCTGCGGTTTTTCATTCTTTCTTTTTTATTCTCTACAGAGTAAAATAATATCGGAGCTGCAGAACAACGGAGTTCATATTTATCAGTTTCCGACCGACGACGAAAGTGTCGCTGATGTTAATTCATCGATGAACAGTCACGTTCCGTTCGCCGTCGTTGGGAGCACAGATTTCGTGCGCGTTGGCAACAAAATGATGCGATCGCGTCAGTATCCTTGGGGCACTGTTCAAGTGGAGAACGAGTCGCACTGCGACTTCGTTAAGCTTCGGGAAATGCTTATCAGAACGAATATGGAAGATATGCGCGAGAAAACGCACTGTCGTCACTACGAGCTCTACCGAAAAAAGCGTCTGGAGCAGGTTATTAATTCATTGGTTTATATTTGAATACAAAACCAAAAACCAAAAAGACCTACGAAAGTCAATCGTTGAATAAAAATTTTAGATGGGCTTCAGCGACGTCGACAGTGAGAACAAACCCGTAAGTTTCCAGCAGACCTGCGAAGCTAAACGCTCGACTCATTTGCAAGAGTTGCAACAAAAAGAGGACGAAATGCGGCAGATGTTTGTCGCGAGAGTCAAGGAAACCGAAGTGGAACTCAAAGAAGCGGAGAAAGAGGTAAATTCGCTACAACTCAATTCCCTGGCTACATTTTTTTGTAAATCCTTCTGAACAAATTGCTAATCGCTTTACCATTTCTCTGTAGTTGCACAACAAGTTCGACAAATTGAAGAGGGATCACACCGAGGAAAAGAAAAAAGTGGAGGAAAATCGAAAGAAGCTGGAGGACGATATATTGGAGTTCAATAGAAGAAAGACGCAGATCGCTCAGCAGGCGCAGCATCACACGCTAACCTTAGGCAAAAATAAGAAAAAGTAAAGCGTGATTTTCCTCCCTCGAATATTCCATTTTTCGCACGGCGCGTTCGATTCTTCCGACAAATTATCGTATTTATGTGACTCATTTTGTCCGCAAGAAAATCGGTAGCGTTTTTTAGCGGCAAAAAAAACGTCGCTCCCAAAGTTATCTATATCTCCCTTTATACATTACCGCGCATTTGCAATTTTTTAAACAAATAGCATATTATGAAATCTTCCTCGAGTATTAGACGGCCAATCGCGGCCACTGACGAAGACGACTATTCCTTTGTGTATTAGTTTTTACGACGATCGTAGTTGTTAGTCCGAAACGTGAACCAAATTGTACACCTATGTTCGAATAATCCGATACCTTATAAGTTTATAAGTGCTCTCTTTGTATTCTACATCGAAATATATTTAATATTTAGATAAGAACATTCGACGCTCATTTATTCCTCGATTCGATAGTTTTGAAAATCAGAAAAAACGCTCGAAAAATTTTCATCGAATACTTTATTCTTTATTTATTATATGGCACTCGTAGCTATGGAACAAAATCAGGGAATACAAATTCGTAATAACAAAAAAATGTGTCTTCTAAAAAACAAAGGCTTAGCTATACTCAAGAATAATCTCTTAAATACTATAGTTCACTTGTATCTCACTGATCCAGTCTACTTATGCTTCTGGTTCCACAATAAATACTGCGAAAAATAATTTCCTCAAAAATTGTAAAAAAAAACTTCTCGACTTTCCGCATAGAAAAAATCGCTAAAATTAATCGCACAGGATTTTCAACAGTAACAACTTTTAGTTTGACGATCGATCGACCGTTGGAAGACGTTGATATCACGTTTAGCGTTTCGGAATGTAAATTTCCGTATATGAATGAAAATTCGGAAAAATTCAGAACTCAATGTTGCCTATGCAAACGTATTTGATGTCGACGAAATCATCAATTCCGTGGCTCGATCCTTCCCTCCCCAAACCGGACTCCTTGACACCGCCGAACGCGGCTTCGGTGCAGGAAATTAAACCCTCGTTCACGCCGACCATTCCGACCTGCATTTTTCTCGAGACGCGGAAAATCTGCGACACGTCGCGCGAATAGAAATAACCAGCCAGACCGACGGGCGTATCGTTCGCCGCTTTCAACGCATCCTCCTCCGTCGTAAATTTGTGGATAACCGCGACGGGTCCGAAAATCTCACGGCCGTAAATTTCCATATCCTTCGTCACGTTGGTCATCAGCGTCGGCTCATAAAAAAGCGGTCCCAGATCCGGTCGACTTTTTCCACCGCAGTGAATCTGTAATATCAAATTAATTACATCTCCACTCCATTTATATAAATAAAAAATCATCAGAAATAGTGTTCCTTTAAATTTAAAAAAAAAATGCGTTTCGCAACCTTAGCGCCCTTTGATCTGGCGTCTTCGACGAGGCTCGTCACGATTTCCAGTTGACTTTTCTTGATGAGAGGTCCATTGGTGACGTTGTCTTTGCTTCCGTCGCCCAAATGAATTTCTTTGCTGATTCTTGCTAAAAATTTATCAACAAACTCATCGAAGACTTTGTCCTGAACGAAGAAGCGATTGGCGGAGACGCAGGTCTGTCCAGTGTTGCGGAATTTAGAGGCCATTGCGCCGCCAACTGCGAGATCGACGTCCGCAGTGTTGAAGACGATGTATGGAGCGTTTCCGCCTAATTCCAGACTGAGGCGCTTCATCGTCGACGCGCATTGCTGGTAGAGCATTTTTCCCACCATCGTCGATCCTGTGAACGACAGAGCGCGAATTCGCGGATCCGCGCAGAGTTCCTTTCCAACAGCGGCCGAATTTTTGACGCTGGTCGTCACGACGTTCAATACACCTGTGGATTATAACATTCAAAGTCCATTACTTCTCTTCTCAGGATAATTTTTTTTTTTTCCTGTATTAAAATGCTCGTGAGCAATCATTTGTGTCGATTTATTCAGCATCTGATTGGTCGTTGGGAAACCGGCAGCAGTTTGATGTTTATTATAGCGAAATTTGGTAGTTTGTCAGGGGAAAAAAATCGTTTTTTGCGTTTTTCTCCTAGAATTTTTGATTTTTCGGGCAAATGCCTATCGTTTTTGGAATCAGCGGAAAATTTCCCATCGGATAGGGTTTTTAAACTTTTCGAAATAGAAAATTTTTTTTTCGTCAAATTTTGCAAAAATGGCAAGGGGTACCCCTTCTATAAATTTGCGATTTTTGAGGGTCAACTTTGAAAATCTGCAAAAAATCGAAAAATCGAGATATCGCGTTCCGCCTGGCAGCATTCTCTTCGTTGAATAGTCTTCTTTCGAACGCAAAAAGAAAATCCCGATTATATCGATCCAAAGAAAAATTACACCGATTTTAGTAAAGGGTCAAAATTGGGAAAAAGTGAAAAATCGTTTTTTGGGTTTTTCTCCTAAAATTTTTCATTTATCGGACAAAAACCGGTTATTTTTGGAATCAGCGGAAAATTTCCCATCGGATAGGGTTTTAAAACTTCGTTAAATCGAAATTTTTTTTTTTCGCCCAAAAAACCGGCGTACCCCTTGCCGGTTTTTTGGGCGAAAAAAAGAAATTTCGATTCATGAGGGTCAACTTTAAAAATCTGCAAAAAATTCAAGAATCGAGCTATCGCGTTCTGCCTGACTCCATTCTCTTCCTTGAAGAGTTATCTTTCGAATGGAAAAAGAAAATCTAGATTCCATCCATCCAAATAAAAATTACATCGATTCTACCGAATCGTTAAAATTCGACAAAATGTGAGGAACATTTTTCGCGTTTTACTCCTCGAAATTTTTATTTTTCGGGCAAAACCCGGTCATATTTGGAATCAGCGGAAAATTTCCCATCGGATAGGGTTTTAAAACTTCGTTAAACCGAATTTTTTTTTTTCGCCAAAAAACCGTATCAACACCAAACAAGAATATAAAATAAAAAATTACCCGCGGGAAATCCGGCTTCCTCAGCGAGACTGGCCAGCGCCAGAGCCGTCAGCGGTGTATCCTCCGAAGGTTTAACAACGCAGGTGCAACCCGCTGCAAGTGCCGCACCAGCTTTCCGGGTTATCATCGCGTGAGGAAAATTCCAGGGTGTTATCAGCGCAGCAACCCCGACCGGTTGTTTAATTAGCATCAGTTCACGATTTGGCATTGGACTCTGTAGAATCTGTCCATTGACCCTTCGCGCCTCTTCAGCGAACCACTCAACAAACGAGTTTCCATATTTAATCTCCGCTCGCGATTCCGCCAAAGCCTTTCCATTTTCGCGAGTCAAAATCGACGCCAATTCCTCCGAATGCTCAACCATCAAGTTGTACCACTTGCTCAACCAATCGCTGCGCTGCTTTGCCGTCGTCCGACTATAAGTCTCGAAGGCTCTCGTCGCCGCGGTTATCGCCTCCTGGGTATCGACTGTATTCATACTCGGCACATTCCCCACAATACTCTCGTCCACCGGATTCACCACCTCAAACGTTTCGCCTGTCCTCGAAGCAACCCATTTCCCATCGATGTAGCCGCGATCCCGCAGCAAACTCAGCGAACGTGACGTCATCCGGGATATTGAAGATTTTCCGGCGAAAGTCAGTCGCAGGGGAAACACTTTCGACGTAGCGGCGATCATTCTGCTGTGTGACAAACAATATTCGAATTAATGATAGAATTACGTTAATTGCGTTCACATAAAAGGTCTAAGGTCTAATTTAAATTTTTTTATTTTTATTAAAAAAAAAATTTATTTATAAAAAAATAATATAATAATAATAATATAATATATAATATATAATATATAATTTTTTATTTTATTTTATTTTATTTTTTTATTTTTTTTATTTTTATTTTTTATTATTGTTGTTATTGTTATTTTTTCGATTATTTTGCCCAAAAAATTAATGGTTCTCCTTTTTTCAGTATATCTCGATGTTTTTTTTTTTAGGGCAGATCGGAGAGGGTAAAAAATGTGGCCGAATTGACATAGAATGCCTCAATACGATGTTTGGTCAGGTTAAAGTCCGATTGTCGAAAGCGAACGCTCGAACGCGGTGCGTTTGTTCGCTTCCTACCGATTCAATGTCAAATTGATATAAGCCAGATATATTTTATTTCTTTAAAGATTCGCGCACAAAGCTGCCACCAATCGCAATTGCCACACTCACCCGAAGACGTTAGGACGAAATTATTGGCAATTAATTGAGGAAGCGCGGATATACAGCTTAGCCGGTTCGTCAACAATATCCGCGGATGGCACAAGCACGAATGACGTTTATCATTCGTCCGCGCTAAATTATAAATGACGATAAACGCAGGGGGCTGATATCCCCATCTCGCCTATCGTTATGTAAATCGGGGAGAGCAGTGTCGCGAAGGGTGGGGATGGGCGGTACAGTCTGATGCAAAAGTTTTTGGCTGCAGCTGAATCGGTGACCATTGTGTTTTTTTTCGTTTTCAGTTTTTCAGTTCTTTTTTTTAGAACAATTAATCGACAGTTGCATTGTGAAAATGATACTCAGGGATCGCGTCTGGCGATCGAATATCAATCCGAACAATCCACGGATTGTTCGATAACTTTTGTCGCGGACTGTACAGGAATAGAGTAGACAGCCGATTGGCCGTCGCTGCTGCTGCGATTGCAAAGACGAAGGCGATTCTCGACCGGCGTCTGTTAGTCAATCAACAACGTCAACAAACCGTGTAATCTTTTATTATCAGAAGCATCGCTGCTCTGCGCCCGAATGACACGTTAAGCGACGATATAAGATAAATAAATTCATCGACGAACGATGAACAATACCAAGCGAACTATATACGTAGGTACGTACGAACGAAAATAAGGCTGTAAAACCGCTGCCAAAACGCAACGTTGACGAATGCCTCTAACCTCCAAATTCCCGGCTTTTTACGTTATTACAATTTAACGATGACACTGGCGTCGTCTAATTATGTTTTACTCACCCGCGGTGGAAAAATTCCAAGTTCAACAGTCGCGACGCTGTTCGTTTGCTTTTCCTCTGTTTTCACGTCGCCGTTTCTGTGTTTACGTTCGAGCGACGACGATCGGGCAGCGAGTTTGTCAGGTTAGGTTAGGTTGGACCGGTTCAGACTGTACCAAAGGTGCATGCGCAGTCGCATCTTTATATTTTTCCCTCTGTCAATTATTTTTATTTCTCTGTTAATACTAAAAATGAATAATAATAATAATAAGCTGCAGATAAAAGATTTTCATTTGATCTTTTTTTTATAAAAAACCAAAAATGTATCATCAATCAAAAACATTTTTGTTTCTTTGCAATGCAATTTTTTTTCTGCAGAGCATTCGGCTTTTGATGATAATTCATCATGATAAGATATTTCTGCACATTGCGATAGGAATTTAGGCATTAATCAACATTGCGGTATCTTTATTATGAGAGGAATTGTTTCTCGATGATTGTAGACCACAATTGGCTGATAAGGCATTATTATCATTTTTATTTTTATATTGGCTTTTACAGGAAATAAGAAATACACTGTTGAAATTTGTAGCTTACAAAATAGTCAAATGTTTTGTGTTTATTCATAGGTGGACTCGCAGAGGAGGTGGATGAAAAAGTATTGCACGCGGCATTCATCCCATTTGGAGAAATAGTCGACGTGCAAATACCATTGGACTATGAATCGGAGAAACACAGAGGATTTGCCTTTATCGAGTTCGAGATGGCCGAGGATGCAGCCGCAGCAATCGACAACATGGTACAACTCGTCAACTTTTTAAAGGCAAGAAAAAAAAGCACTGAGTTCAAATGAGAATATTGGTTGCAGAACGATTCGGAACTCTTCGGTCGTACGATAAGAGTGAACATCGCGAAGCCGCAGAAAATCAAAGAGGGTTCATCAAAACCAGTGTGGGCGGACGACACATGGCTCCAGGAACACGCAGGCGAAACCCTGAAAAATGAGGATTCGACAACGACAGCAACAACAACCACAACTGCGAGTGATGCACCGCCAGCCAAAAAGACTAAACAAAATCCTCAGGTCTATCTGGACGTCAGTATAGGCAAACAAGAGTTGGGACGCATGATAATAATGTTGCGAGCAGATATAGTCCCAAAAACAGCGGAGAACTTTCGGTGTCTCTGTACCCACGAAAAGGGCTTCGGTTATCAAGGAAGCGTCTTTCATCGGATCATTCCTGACTTTGTATCCTTTGCTAATGTTTAAAAAATTTTTTTTTTGCTTCGTTTTATTTATGCATATTCCTTAACGAAAGCGACAGATGTGCCAAGGCGGCGATTTCACGAATCACAACGGAACCGGCGGAAAGTCGATCTATGGGAATAAGTTCGAAGACGAGAATTTCGAACTGAAACACACAGGCGCGGGAACCGTTTCAATGGCCAATTCCGGTCCGAATACCAATAGCTCGCAATTCTTTTTATGCACCGCGCGCACCGATTGGCTGGACGGCAAGCACGTGGTGTTCGGTCACGTGATAAGCGGCCTCGACGTCCTCAAGAAGATGGAGAAGTGCGGAAGCAAATCAGGGACGCCTTCGCAGAAAATCGTCATCAGCGCTTGCGGCGAATTGTCTTAGATATTATTGTACATATATAAATAAATATTTTACAACGGTACTCGCGTCCGTAATTTTCCGCTTTGATCGGTATGAAAATGCTGTTTTACGCAATGACAGAGGAAATTGGAAATGACTCCGATATCGTTTATACCGTTAAATAATTTTTTTTTCTCAGTATCGGTTTTTTAATCAATTCTTATAGATAATTATGACAAAAGTTCTCCGACTTATTTTTTCGCAGCTTTCATCTGTGCTTGTTGATAGACCTGTTGCAATTTCTCCAAAGTTTCTCTGTGAGTTTCCTGTTTTTTGTCCAGATCCAAGATGACTTGGTCCGTTCGTTTCCTGGAAAAAAGTTAAACGATTAGTTGACTCTGAATTGAATTTTTACTTTCTTGTGAAAAAAAAAATGCTTACAATTCGTTGGTAATGTATTCCATGCGCTTTGCGACGTTCTGTTTGGCTTCGTCGAGAAGTTGCTTAACCAGGATCGGGCCAATCATTTTGTATACTTCGTTGCCGGACTTCAGAAGATCCAATTCCACTTTAACGGCGGCATTTTCGTTGAGCTGTCCGTCCAATTGTTGGCGTTTGACTAACGCCTTGTGAAAATCTGGTCATCGAAATTCAAATGATCAATGAAAAATATATGTATAATCAGTTTGTAAAATGTTGATCCTTTTATGTCCTTATATGGACATCTTCGGTAGCGATGGTCCAAACATCGTTGGCGTGACCTAACCTTTCTGAACCTGCTTGTAGAGATCTATTTCCTTCTGGAGTTTCCTCTGAGTCTCGTCCACTTTTTCCATAGTGCTAATAGTATCGTTTGCCAATGATTTCCCAAAAAATCCACTCGAAACGCAGATTGGGATTTTTCCTCCAGACGAAAATTACAACTCGCAGGAAAACGATCAACTATTCACTATTTCACAATTTTTTTATCCTGCGGTACAGCCAATCACAAAAGTTTCTCGGAGTCGCGACGACCTATCGGAAGTTAGCTGCAAGTCGTCGCTTTCGAGCGATCGATTCTCGTCAATCGACTGTTGCCAAAAAGGCAACGAGATAAGAGGCAAAAAACAGCGAAAAAAAAAGTTACTTTTCGCACATATACGTCGTCTGTCATTAAATTGTAAATAGTCAACGATAACCGCCGACTTATTGACAAAGCGAACGCTTGATTACGCCCGGACGTATTTTTTACGTGCGCGAAATGAATTTTACTTTCAAAGGAAACAGCGTCGAGTGACATCCGTTTGGTAAGTCACCTGTTTAACCGCTCGAAAAAGTTAACATTTTTGAGGTTATGCTCGGCAAATATTTCATATCGATAACATACTATTTTTCCCGCTGTGCTTCGCTACAATATTTCTCTGCTTTTAATTCTAAAAAATTAAGCTTCGTTCAGCATTTTTTTCATTCGTACTTTTATTCGCATCGGATCTTCGGATCAGCAGTTTGAACGGAAGGTCGATCGAAGGAAAGAAAGAATCGCATTAAAGCGTCGCGATAATCAAACTATGTTCGGGAAGATCTCCAAGGACTCGATATGTTCAAATTGGAGTCTTACATAACACCGGTAATTCTCAGCTATGTGGAGAAATATGTCAAGAATTTCAAACCCGAGCAATCCCAGGTAAGCAATTCCAAGTTTACGCTTTCCCAAAAGTTAACGTTCCGGCGAAACAAACGAAAAAATGTTTTTTTGTTTGGTTTTTCTCTTGCGCAGCTTTCGCTATGGGGCGGAGACGCGTCCTTCCAGAATCTGGACCTGCGGCTGGAAGTTCTGGAGGAGCAACTCAATCTCCCGTTTACATTTGTCAGCGGACATATTCACGAGCTGCTCATCCATGTGCCTTGGGTGAAAATCACATCAGAGCCGATAGTCGTGACGATTAATACTATAGGTACACTGAAATCTTTATATATTTCCCAATAAAACTATAGCGTTAACTCGACGATCTATTTCAGAATGTATCCTGAATCTAAAGGAGCAAGGGCAGACGGAGAGCGGTACATCGATAAATCGCTCGTCTGGACAAAAAGCCGTTCAGTATGTTCCCTTTCTTGTTGCATTATATTTTTATTTTCCGTTTTTTTAATATTCCAAGCGACGAAGAAGAACCAATGCAGCGAACTTACGCCTGCAGAGGCTTCGATTAATGGGAGGGAAGAGAAAAATGTGTGCGTTTTTTTTAAATATGTTTTTTAACAAACACTTATTAAATTTGTGTAGGGAAGAAGCGCCACCGGGATACATAAAAAGCATAGTCACAAAAGTCATAAACAACATCACGATTAATTGCAACAATTTGATTTTAAAGTTGGTGGAGGAGGACATTGTCCTGAGCGTTAACGTCAGATTTTTAAGTATGCAAACGGTTAACGACAACTGGGAACCTACGTTTACAGGTGAATTAACACGGGAACCCCCATAGAACCGATTTTCCAATCGATACAGACAATTTAATTGTTTCCTCTGTTTGTTCAGATGTGTCCAGTTACGAAGTTACGCTCAGGAAAATTATAACCGTCGAGGATTTGACTTTATGTTTGGACAAAATGGACACAGCCGGAAAAATTGAAATATATCAGGTTACCGATATTTCTATAATCTTAAAAAAAAAAGTAGTCATATCCGCAATTGCTTTATAATTATTATTGTTTCAGGATCCCGTCCTATATCGTTGCTCGATGATGATTCGTCTGATGATGAATTATCACAGCAATATCGCCAATTACGCGACACTCACGAGATTCGATCTGCATTGCGAGAAAATGGAATTTAGCATGACCGAACAACAGTTGCCGATGTTGCTGCGATTGATCGCGTTGATTACCGATCTACAGGCGAAGCAGTTGGTTCTTCGCAAAGACAAAGCGACGGTTCCCTCCGACGAGCGAGGAGAGATTGTTCAAGGTTCAATATCATCGCAATTCAACCCAATCAATTTTCCTTTTCAATTATTTGCATTGACGATTTTGGTATTATCGATCAGACGACGACGATCAAGTTCACGGAGTCGCCCCGGAAGCTCCCAGCTGGGGTGGCTGGGCCTGGAACACAGTTACCTCCTTTTTACCCGTTGACTGGGACACCGACTGGTCCAACGAGCAGCAAATAGCTTCGACCGGTTATATGGTTCACGTTGGTCTCTACATCGACGACGCTGCGTTGACTTTCAAGGTACAAGTTCGACCTTTTGCCAAATAAAAGTTACACGTTGAATCCGGCGATTGGAAAAATCGTTTTATTTCCAGACTGTGGAAAGTCTTCAAGAGCAGCTGTTTTACAAATCGCGAAAAATTCGATACAACTCGTTTTTAACGTTACGAGTTACGGGAGCGGTGATGTCGATGCTGATCAAAGGAATAGGCATGAGTATTACGCGTTTCGGTCTCGGAAGTATCCGACTACATCCGCGCGGAGCCTGCAGCTGCGGATATCAAGAAGTCGTGGACGGTTCGCAGGTAAAATGCTCTAATCCCGAAATAAAATCATGTCCGAATTTTTATTCAATTTTTCCGCCAATCGTTCGTTTTGCAGCCTCCGCTCTATATGGTAGCTGGAACGGTTGGCAACGATTATTTCAAGGATTCATTATTCGATAAAAATGCAGTCGGCGATGCCGATTTGAGGAATTATTATCGGGAATACAGCGTCGATCACCATTTAACTACAGTCGATGGTAAAAAAATACATTTCATACTTTTGCCTCGACACTTAATTTTTCTTTTAATTTTTTACTTCAGTTTCAGCGATGCTGGAAAGATGTCCAGCGTTTGGAATGGACATTGTGCGTTCCATCGAAATTCCCGACGACATTTCGCTGGAGAAACTCGGCGAATTTGGATCGAACTTTGAGTACAGGTAGACAAATGAAAATATCGGTAAATCCGTCGATTATTCATCTCTCAAAATCAACCGACTTTTTCCTAAATTTCTTCCTCGACTATTCCCCAATTCTTATCGTCTGTTTTTTTCAGCAATTTTCCAGAACGCAAGATAATTCGTTACGTGGTCGGGGATCTAAAAATTCGGCTCTGCTCGGGTTTGATGCATCGCATTAACGCAGTTAAACGCGCTGCGAAATACGATTATAACCCAGAATCGTCGAAAAAACATGGTAAGAATATTGAAATCATTGAATAAAAATCAAGGAGATGTAATCACTCCATTTTCAGAACCAAAAGTCGACGAATTGCCTCCGGTTACCGTTGAGGAATACGACGCTCTGCGCGAAAATGTTTCGGTCATCGAAACGTACTTCAACGTTCGCAAACTTGCGATACAATTCCAATTGAGCGATCACGACGCAACGAGACTGCCGAATAATCGAACATTCGCGGAAGACAGAGTAAGCGACACGATTTTAAAAAATTTTTATTGGACAAATACGAAAGTAATATTTATTTTTATAGGCGTCAATAATGGAACCAACGTTATCCGATGATCCACATTTGAGTATAGAAGCCGACGAAATAGTCGCGAGCATCATCGAACCGATGTATCCATTCAGACTAGCGTCCTGCGCATCGAGACAGGCGGAAATAGATTCGGATATGCTCAACGACTGCTACAGTGTATTAAACATAACGGTAATGAAATCAGAGCTGATTATATAAATAATAAAATAGTGTATTTTAGTTCTGACGTTTTCGAATAATTCTTCCAGCTTTCCGGAGTACAAAGTCAACTGTGGCTCACGAAGGACTGCAGAAATTTGATCGTCATGCCGTGCAACGCAAAGTGCAGCAAAAAATCTCTGGTTTATCCGCAATATTGGAGAGACGCGAGTTTAATTCAGGATTTTATCGACTGCGAAATCGATGCGATCACATTTACTGGAACAAAACCAAAGCTGATGGTGGCGATGGCAATTGCTACGTCTATTATGGATCCGACTGATCTTTCGAATCCACTTTTTTCGTCGTCGCTGTTCAACGACGCTTGCAACGAAAAAGGTGCCTATTCGACTGTAGTTTCGCAGACTCTTATTTTAGTATAAAAAAATATTGTCATTGGTCGTCACAGATTCCGTTTATCTCGAACTGTCGCTGGAAAGTATTCGTTGCAAGCGAATAAAATCGCCATCGATAGTTTCCTTCAAAGCCAACGTCGATTCAGCGAAAGCCTTCGCTCTGAATGACACTCAACAAGCGTTTATTCTCTCGGGACCGGAAATCGATGCCTCTCGGTGTGTATAATCCGTTTTCTTGCGAATTAATAAGCCTTTCGCGACTTTTACACGACGAGAAATCGAATTTTTTCAAGACCATAGATAAATTGGAGGATAAATTGTAGCTGAGTTTTTCAGGGATACGGAAAATACGATTCTGCTTACCGTCGTCGTTCAGTACGCGGAGACACTGTTGGATCAGCGAGAACCGCCGATTTTGTCGTTCACAGTCGCGGAAATGCGTTGCTCGGTGGATCCGCTTTTGCGTCGATGGCTGGAATACGAAATCGCGTGGAACAAGTCGACTGTCGCGAGTGTCGCTCGTCCGGAGTCCGAACAACCGCTGGCGGAGGAAACTTTTTCCGACGCCGGTACGAGAAAGAAGAAATTTCGGACTTTGCACGACAGCGTTCACAGTTTGTCGGACAAGGAGAAAAAAAAGTCAGGCTCGCGGACCGAATGGTCTAAGGGAATATCGCTCGGCGAGGAGGTGCAAAAAAATCCACCTACCAGCGAACAAGTTGCATTGGGGGTACGTTACATAAAAAAAACACCATAAAAACGGTACTCCTCTATTAAAAAGTTCGTGAGCAACCATTGTTGTCCATTCATTCGGCCTCTGATTTGCGTATTTCTCAGTCATTGTTCCTAGCTATGTTAGATGTTTCGAAACGTTCTACTAAATTGTTTCGCAGGACTTGGAAAAATGCGGAATATTCGCTAAAATAATGGAGCTCTATCCGCTGTGGAGGAAAATCGTTCTGTGCGGTTACTTCGGTCACTTGGTGATTTATGTTCCGACAACAACGATGGACGGTATCGGCGCTGCAGGTGAAACCGAAAAAAAATCTCTTGCATTTTTTTTTAAATAAAAAAAAAATCAATAAAATATTTGTATGTTTTTTTGCACAGGTATCGAAATGGCTAAGAGCAGAGCGTTGAACGCAGATCCAAATCTGCACATTTTCGCAATAAAATCCCCAACAATTCGCATTCATTCTGTGAACGTGCAATTTGAGCAATTGTCGCAACATTTGGAGCGACTGCCGTCTCATCTGCCGTCGATAATGTGGACACAAGGTAAAAAACTTGAAAAAAATGTCGTCTTTTGCTTTTCTTGCATTGATCATTGATTTGTACGATTTTCGTTTTTACAGATTATCACAGTTTTCCCTGGACATTTAGCCTGACGAATCTTCATTGTTACACACTGAAAAAAACAGTGGAGAAAAATTTCATCGGTAAAGTTGACTTGACCGCGACAATCGATATCGCTACGAAACATGTATCGGAGCCCAGTGATTTTTTTCTCGCCGGTTTGGGTCTCTGCGTTTACGTGGACACCTCTCCCGTCGTAATTTCCATTTCCGAGGATCAGGCAAGCTAATTTTTTACAGCTACGTAAAAACCGTGTTTCATTCGATTTATTTTTAACGCCTTAATGCACAGGTTCCCTTATTGAACAGCGTCGCCTCTGACGTGGCGAGATTGATAAGAACCGTCTACAGACCCGAGAAAAAAATCCCCGGTCGGCAAACCGAGGTTGAAGATTTATTCTCCGATATTCCGAAGTCGCCGTCGAGCTATACGCAAATTTTGTACGCGGAAAATACGAGCACACCATCGACTATATCGACGGCAAAGGACGAATTGCTGGACAAAGGTAAATCGAATGGTCATCAAAATCGAACAACAAATTCTGTTTGTAAACTATATCTCATGAATTAATGCGGATTTATAACTGCTTTTACTTCGCAGAGTCGGAAAGCGTAGTAGTTACGGCGATGATACAGTGGACCATTACAAAAATAGCTTTAAAGCTCTACGTGACCGACCGAACGACCGAAGTTTCCACGAAATTGGTCCTGGAACTGGAGGACATCATAACGACTCTGGATTGGCAGCCGATTTATCTAAAATTGAAGAATAAAATAACAACCGCGACGATTAGTCACTACGTGAGGTAAATCAGCCTCAATTTTTCCTCAAGCTCAATGCTATATTCAGTGAAAATTAATAGCTCGAATCGTAATTGCAGAACGCCGCAAGATCGACACTGGGAATTGGGTGATTACGCCGGACTGATAATGTGTGGAAGAGAAAGCAGCCCCGAACAGATCGAAGACACTGGATTTTTCAGCGTCACTTTAACCACTGCGCAATCCGGAAATGTTCACACGAGATGGGGCGCTCAGAGACATCAGAAATCGCAGAAGGTATTGTCAAATGCTTTTTTTAAACATTTTATCGCAACTCGGTTCCAATAATTTTAGTAGTATTAAATCTAAAATAAAAAATGTAATAAAATTGAATGAGTAATTTTAATAAAATTACAGACTCACGCAAAAAGGGATCGAACCTTACTTATCGAAGGTCACATCACGGAAGTGGACGTAAATCTCCAAATGGTGGACGTGATACTTCCGCTCGGTACACTCGACAATTTTGTGCTGCTCGTAAAGCCATTTTTGCTGGCCGAGTCGACGATCGAAAAACATTGCAATTCCGAGGAAATTAGCGCTGCGACTTCATCAACGGACGGCGAGAATCTGGAGAAGACTTCGCTGCCATTGGTGTACCTAGAATTTAAGGGGATGAACCTCATGGTGCCAACTTCCGGAGTTGGTCAAGGACTTCAACACGACCTATTCGTAGTGCAGGTAATTTAATTCTTGTGTCTCACTGAATCCTCATTTTTCAAGATGAGGATATTAATGGCTTATCCGAAACAGTTGGACGGAATCAGCATCACACCGAACGCGGAAAATCCGATCTGCCGAACGATCCTTCGTTCGGACATTTATCAGCTCGCGGCGCAATCGAATATTCTGAATATTCCGGGTTCGGCGGTCGAGGATAGACAGTATCAAGTGAACATCAAAGGAATTTCCGCGTGCACCACCACTTGGAAAAATTATCAACGAAACGTCACCAAAGTATTTTTCATACCTAAGAAAAAAATCGTTTGATCGAGATCTCAAAAATCGAGAGATGTCGATCGAAGATTCTTCGTAATTTTCAATTTCTGCTTTTCCTCAGCGAATGTCGCAATCGTATTTGTACACAATGAACGAAAATCCGGCTTTGGAGTGGAACAATTTGACGAACGACAGCAGTTTGGAGCCCCAATTTTCCACTTGCCCTCTAATGTCGAGGTAGATCATTCGTCTTGAGTGAAAATCTTAAAATACCTTTTCACTAATACAGATGATTACATTTTTAATAATTGTCTGCGTAGGTTCGATGTAAGACTGATAATCGCTCCGGCAGTCGTTTTGAATTCCTCGAAAGTCGTCTGCGGCAGCGCTTTCGAAGTCACCTGCTTAACGGACATCGATGTGTCCATCACCTTGGATCAGATAAAATTACTGTGGGCAATGTACAGCGAAACCAGCGCCATATTATCGGATTACTGGGCCGGAGATGGAAATACTTGCGACGCGTACGATTCAACCGGGACACCTACGTTGGTCCAAGGAATTGGCTCCATTTTCCAGGAACATGATCGGGATTTCGCTGCGGACAGTGGCGTCGATTTCGAATCGTCGAGCGCAAACTTTGCGTCAACGGTAAATTAAAAAATATTATCCACATCGTTTGTGTTGTCTATAATCTCGAATAAATTGCAGAAAAAAATCGCGTCGCACGGAAGATCGACGCCTCTGCCATCCGAGATCCTCGTCAACTGCGGAACGGTCCTTATATCGCTGTATTCGGTGGCGGAAGCTTCGTCTCCGACGACAGAAGCACAAACGGTAATTATTATAAACGCGTTTGGCAATCGCGAGACTAATATTAAAATATAAATATTGTTCCAAGGAGAAGGACGAAAAAAGTTACTGCAAGTCCCTGATTCTTCACCTAATGCTGGACGAACCAAACGTCTACATTTCCGAGCTGCATGGAACCCAAAAAATGCAGATATCGTGTTTCGACTTCGGAGTATCCCTCGGAAACCTCGAGACACCTCAAAAATCTCCTCCCACTCACGAAAAGGACCAAAAGTCGTGGCTGATCGAATCAAAGAGTGGAAATCCTCATCCAGTGACCGGAATTCCACCTTCCTTCGTCGTCGTCAAGTGCGAAAAAAGTTTCACCACGAGTATGCAACTTTTGGTCGACATGGGTCGCCCGACCCGAATCAACTGCTCCATTTCAGCCGTCCAGCAAATCGAGGACGTAAAAAACGCGGTACGTTGCGAATAAAAACCACAGAACACGAATCAAAAAACAAGTATCAATTGCAATAATTTTCTCCACAGATCGCAGCTTGCTTCGTCGATAACAGCTTTTTCGACCGTCCATCGCGAAAAAATGCTCCTCGCTCGAGTCCAACGCCTCCCCGAGCAGAAACCCAACGAAAGAGTCGCAGATTCGAATCACCGGACCTGCGTTTCACGAGCAAACAAATCGTCGTCACACTGACGACGCATCGCGGCCATAAAATAATCTCAAGCGTCGCGAATTCCAGCGGCGGCACTTGGAGAACCGCAAAACCCGAACGAATCTTCGGAAATGTATCTCTAAACGGTCTCGCGATATCCGCCGAGGAATCCGTCCGTCAGTCGGAGCTCAGAGTCATCCTGAATCCTTGCTCGTGTCACGTGACGGCTTCGCTGATCTGGGAAACGTGGCAAGATGAAAATTCCGACCCTCAGATGCAAATCCAAGCAGACTGCGAGTCTCTCCGATTCGTCTTTGGTCCTCGTCAGCTGACAATCATCGAGGCTCTCGTCGAGGATTTCCACCGTTTCGTCGATTACGCAAATTGGCCATCGTCTCAGCCGGAAGCCTCCGAAAATCCGCCTCTGCCGACAACTGAGCAGTATTACAAAGACGACCTCAAAGCCGGCGCTTTTCAATTCGTTCAAGCCCACGTCGACGAATTGCCGCTGCCTTATCAAGTCGTATTCCACACGAATCCGTCGAAAGCGATGTCCTGGAGATATCCACAGCCGCGAGTGATAACAGGTCTCCGAGTATCACCGATTCCCTTCGAAATTTCGGAGGACGTCGACGACGAACCGATCGTTCGCTGTGTTCTGGAATATTGGAGCGAGAGTCATCAGTCTTATCAGCGATACGTTGACTTTCGGCTGACGGAGAGTGAAAATTATCAGGCGGATCTGCCGTCTTCGCGTCCGGCATTGGCGGTCGCTTCTGTCTGGAGAGTCGTCCTCGCCACGACCGGAAATTCCGGTCAATCAGCTCCAATCTCGCCGCAAGTTTTCGCCGCCTGCCTCAGAATCGACTCCTACTTCAACGCCTCCATAGTCCCAAATTTCCAGGCAGCGTTCAGCGTCGGAGCAATCAGCGTTTCCTTCCTCAATCACCTCGACCAATCGGCCTATGCGAATCTGCCGCCGCCTCTGGAAGATTTCCATCTCCGCGGTCTCGTTCCTCGCGAGCAATGCTTCGCGATTCTGGAAACCCGCGCGAGTTCAATCGTCTACAATCGTTGGTCATCAGGATCCTCGCTCATCGACGCAAACGGCGTCATCGGTCTCAAAGTACTGGACTACAGTTTCCTGCTGATGCAGCGGCTTCTGGAACCCTTCGACGCGAAGATCCAAATCTCCGCGGAGGACGAAACGAACATTTCTGTGGAGCTGAATCCGATGACCGTGAAATTGGCGCCTTCAGTCGCTCATTCTTTGGCAATTGCTGGCAACTTTTGGCTCTCTGCGACGGAGGAAAATAGTCAGTCGGAAAAAAAGAAGAAGGATGTAGCGATATTGACGAGAGTCGTCGTAGCGAACGACAGCAACGTGGAAATTCGCTTCGGTCAGAGCGGCTCTGCCGACAATATTTCCCTCCAAAGTCGCCAGTGTTACTTTTACTATTGGCGTCACGCTGGAAATCGGTCGCTTCGATTGGCCATCGAGAGCACCGGATGGACGTGGAGTCAGCCGTTCAACGTGAAGAAAAATGCTCGAGAATTCGTAACCTTTGGAAATTCCACTCCAGTGATCTGCGTTAAAATCGTCTCTCTCTCAGCGACCCAAAAACTGGTCACACTTTCTGGTCTCCTGGTTCTGAGCAATCGACTGATGCAGAGTTTCGAGATGAAGCTCGTCAGATGCAACCAGGAAGCCTCAGGAAAGCCACTCGTTTCCGGTGAGCTTCACTCCGTCAAAGCGAACAATCGATCAACGTCCATTGTCCCGGAAACCGGAAACAATTCGACAATGGCGATGCGTTTGCGTTTCGCCACATCAACGAGTCTCGCTTGGACAGGCGACATTCCTCTGAAGCCGAACTCCAAATGGGGTCAACCTTGGCTGGTGAAGGTACCTCTTCAGGAGCGAGGACAATTTTTGAGCATCTGGGCGCGAATCGTCACCGAAACGACAAATAGCTACACCAGAATTCTCGCGATTCTCAGTCCTCTCTACATGATCAAATCGTATCTTCCGGTTCCGGTGACGGTGCAGATCGAGACGCCTTCGCTGAGGACGTCTCTGAGTGCGACTATAAATGGCCGAGGTGAACGCCAGCAGCTTTACTGTCCCGGAACCTTCGAACATTCTCACCAATTGACCTTCCAATTTGAAGCTGGAATATCTGCATCGAATCCCTACGTTCCACTTTCCTACAGCAGCGTCGAGCAGCGAAAATTCTTCAGGCGTCCTGACAATGAAGACATCGACGCCATCCTCGCGGATTTGGAGACTCAAGGAGCGGATTCTCGTCGATGGCCCTTCGAGATCGACGAGGCGAATGTCTGGATTCCAGCGGAACAGCCGCATACTCACGTTCAGGTGAAATATCAGGACGCAGGTCTCGTCTCGTCGACGTTGCTCCTCGAACTTCAACCCTGGTGCTTCATTTTCAATACTCTTGGCTGCCGAGTGTCGCTCGTCGCTGAAGAAATCGAACTCTGCCAGGTTCCTCATCGCGGAGTCGTCACTCCGCCGAAATTGGAAGGTACCTTCAGTCTCAGAGTCGAAATGGCTGATGGCTCTTGGTTCTCATCGCCAGCTTTACAATTGGCTCGTCCAGACTGGAGTCAAGGCTTCTACATGCCAAAAATTCGCGGTCTTATTCCAGTGGAAGGCAACGTTAGGACGTCCGTCGACTGTGGCGAGAATTGCATCTGCATCGTCAGCGTTAATTCCAAAATGCACGAAGATATGAGAATTGTGAGGATAACCACGAGTCACGTTTTGTGCAATCTGACGAATAGGGTTCTCAAAGTCGCAGCTTTGGCCGTCGATGAAGCTCGATCAGCCGTCGGTTTGGGAGAGGAAAATTCCTGCGTGTTGGAAATTTCACCGAGCGAAGATCGAAACGGAATACCGATCGTTAGGTGGTTCACCGTTGATAGGGAAAATGCAGCGCCGGAAAATGTGGCGCTTTATGTTTGCTTAAGTCTCGAGAGTCGTCGTCGAGGTCGATGGTCCTGTCCGATTAAGGTCGATCAGACCGTCGCTAGACGATGCATCTCTTTGTCCGATGAAACTGGAGCATCGCCGATGGCTTTGGTAGTGACCATTCACGAGGACAAAGGCACGACGTACATTTTGATCCACCCTGATCAGCATCCTCAGTTGTGCATCGAAAATTCGTGTCCGTTCGATATTCTCGTCGGAGAAGCGAATGAGTCGACTGAGGGTATTTGCCAGGAGTCTCCTCACTTCTTCTGGGTCTGCCAGGTCGAAAGTGGAGCGACGTCGTTTTACTCGACGCCGAGTATCGGTAGCCGATTGCCGGACGGTCAAACGTCGGAGCAGCTTCCGAAATTGTTGCTCTCGGCTTTGCCGCACAGCGTCGATGGAAAAACCAAAGAAGAAGACAAGAGGAGCGTCTCCTGGTCGAGACCGATATTCACCTCTCAGGTCGCAAGCGGAAGACGCATTGAGCAATACGTTCGGCTGCCGATTTATGGAGATGTGAAGCTGCTGATGGAAAAACGTTGCCACACGATTCGTCTTCGAGTCGTTTGCATGTCGCAGGTCGACATCTCGGCGAGGGACATCAGGAGCAGATTGATTTTTAAGGAAAACCTTCCTCCGGAAGACGCTGCAATTAATTTGAAAGCCAGTTCAGGATTCAGTGGATTTTACAACGGAGGAACCGACGACGCTGATGAAGCCAGAAAAGGAAATGTAGAGTCGCCTGAAAAATTGGAAGCTGCTTCTGCGGCTGCAGTTTCCACTGTAGAAAAATCTCGCGTCGGCTCGTTGACCCTTTACGCCCGTGGAATAAACGTAACGATCGTCCAGGACCTCAACGAGCGAGGTCAACGCGTCGAGGTCGCGAGCATGTGTCTCAGCGATTTGATCATCGCAACGATTTCCACTCCGAGATCATTGACCCTTCGCCTCTTCGTCGGTGACTTTCAGCTCGACAATCAAATGTTTCCCCACGGAGGCTTCGATTTCCCAGTCGTCCTGATCAATCAGCAGCCTTACACCTCTCGTGGTCCCCGTTTTTCCATAAATTCTCGCCCGAAGAATTTACTCGACGACATAGAAAGCGAATCGTTGATCGTCGTCGACTGTGAATGGGAAATCGATGGAACCATTTACGCCTGCAAAGACGTCCGAATTCGCATTGGACCAGTGAGCGCCTACATCGAGGACACTTTTATCAGTCAATTGCTGGAGTACACAACGCTTATCGCACCTCCGTGCTGCCTTTCCTCGGCCACCACCAATAAAATCCGAGAATCAGAGCCAACACCGAAAAATTCCATCTCAGTTCCTGAGTACATTGCCATCGACGCAGCGAATCTTCGTTCGCCGTTACAGCTCCAAAAATTCACCATAGAACCGATCTCTCTGCTGCTGAGCGTTCACACATCAGTTCGCCTTTACGTCGCTCTCGATCATTCACCGCTTTACTTCGGTGCTTTTCAACGAGAGCATCTCCAAACGACGCCTTACAGACTCGGCAATGCACTCACAATGCATTACCTCTCGGGAGCCATTTTTGGCGCCGGTTGGGTCGTCGGTTCCCTGGAAATTCTCGGCTCTCCCGGAGGATTCGCTCAAGCTTTGGGCTACGGACTCAGGGATTTTATCTCATTGCCCATTCGAGGATTGTTGAATGGTCCGTGGGGCTTTCTCATTGGTATCACTCATGGATCGGCGAGTCTGATGAAACATCTGACGGCGGGGACTGTGAATTCGGTGACGAAGCTGGCGTCGAGTGTGGCGAGAAATTTGGACAGGTTGACCCTGGACGAGGAGCATCTGCAGCGTCAGGAGGAATCTCGAAGGACGCGACCGCAGGGAATGGCGCAAGGACTTTATCAGGGACTGACGGGTTTTGGGATGAGTCTTCTCGGTGCTGTTGCTGGATTGGCGCATCATCCGCTGCAACAGGTGCTTTCCGGGGAAGCGACGACGAGAGGATTGGTCGCTGGAGTTGGTCTTGGAATCGTCGGAGCTGTTACCAAACCGTTGAGCGGTGCTGCGGAGCTCGTTGCTCTGACTGGTCAGGGACTTTTGGAAGGCACTGGATGGAATCCTCTTCCAGCGGTAATAAAATCGTCCTTCCGGGTGTCCCTCTTTTTTTTAGATTTTTTGTTAACAACTGCTTTTTTCTTGCCATTCCACAGCCGCGACAGAGGCCAGTATTCGAGTGTCTTGGCGACGCGAGCGATTCGTCGTCGCAATACGCGTGGCGATTGCTGCCAATGCTGACGGAAAACGCGGATTGCGTTCTCCACGTCGCGAGCGCAGATTTGCGGACTTGCGAGGGTACCGATCGAGCAGTGACGATTATTCTCACTCGGGAAGCTTTGCTGCTGGTCGATGCCGCCGAAGATATCGTTGAGAAGATGTATTTCCTGAAAGATTTGACTTACGCCGAGCATTCGGCGGATCCGAGTTTGTTGTGCTTGTATTGCCTGAAAAATAAGAATCAACCGATGAGAAGTTCATCGCCCGTTGAGTATCCCGAGGTAAGGGCGATTTTTGTCGGTTTACCGGATTTCCGGTGAAGAAATAGCTTTGTGGTAATAATTGAAATAATTGATTTCGAATGTATCGCAGATGGATCAAGCAATGAGAGCGAGAGTGGAGCAATTCGTCCGAGGCAGCAGCACCGGATGCGCCAGTTTGTCGGCAACGAGTTACGTCCAATCCGAAGCAATCGACGTTCCTCAATCGAATCCTGAAAATACGTTGACCTTCTGCGTTCGACCGGAGGATCGTAATTATTTGTTGTTGCTGTTCGAAGTTGCCAAACGTCAGGGTCAGGGGAACGATTACTCCGTTTTATAACATCACATCCCGACGATATGTATAAAATAAACAAATTCTTGTATATTATGTATTTTTACAACGACTTGCGTCTTCTTTTTAATCATCGCGGTGATAATAATAATAATACTAGGTACGAAGCCTCTTTTTTTTTTTTTATTAAATGAGAGAAAAATGTGAATTTAAAGTGAATGATTTATTAGCAATTTTGACACAATAACTTTTTAATATATCCTATCCAAACCTTCGACCTCCTTTTTCTCGTCGATCTTTCCGTTGATTTTTATCGAATTTATTCTCACCATCGTGTGTTGTATTCTGTAGACTGAGGAAAAAAAATATGTTCGATGTTCTGTGATTTGGTGGAATGAAAAAAAGGGACAAAAATCTACTTACAGTGAATCCGTTTGTATTGCTTTCTCGGTCTCATCCGAAATCGCGTTTTTGTGTGAGAAAAAGTTTTCTCTATCACCGTCGCGTCGATCGACACTAATTCTCGGTTGAGTATCGGTCTGCCGACCAGCGTAAAGTCTGTGCTACCGCAGAGCAAGACTTTTTCAAGTTTTAGACTATCGCCAGGATTGGGCGGCCAGTAGCCTTGAATGACGATGATGTCGTTTTCCGTTACTTTAAACTGCTTTCCGCATACGTGAACAACGGCGAAGAGTCGACTCGTTGTGTCGGTCGTAACTTGCTCGTTGACTGCGTTTATGACGTCTTGAAGAAAAATTGGTAGTAGTAACAAAGTCTGCGCCGCGAGCACAGTTTCAATAATATCGTCGACTTACCATCCGTCAACTTTTCGTCCACAATCGTAGTGTCCACCACTTCGGTCTGATGACTCGGTGTCTGCGGTATCCACGGAAGTTTTCGGTGTACAAAATTGTCGGGGAATTTTGGCTTTTCCCTCCGAACTAAACGGAAAATCCGACGATTATACGACATTTATCTCTTTAAAGTAGCTCCAAGTTTTTAGGTTATGAAGGAGCAAAAGGTTAGAATTGCCCAAAAACTCTGATCCAAGAAACGTCAGCGGCCGAAATTCCGACAAAATAATGGCAAAACTTACCGTATCTCGAGACGTATCTTTGTTGAGTGGCCAGCAACGACGGTGCAACGCGTTTTAAACTATTATTTGCGACGCTTAGCAGCCGCGAGAAACCGAAAAGAGCGGCCATGATTGATGATACAATTATTATTATTATCACACGCTGCCAGAGCAGCGGTTTATCATCGAACGAAAACCCGCATAAACGCTGCGAAAAATTGGCACACGCTCTGTGTCGCGGATATAAACAACGCTTTTGTGTATTCTCGGAGAAAAAATAATAGTGTCGATATTCGTAAAATTCCCGCGGTTGGGGAAAAACGACAAAGAGCAGTCGCAGAGGTTATAATCGCCTTTGAGGTTATGTTGCGATTTTAAAAGTCGCGTGCAGCTGTATAATTTGTCTAATAATCAGTAAGGAATTCGTGAAAGATGAGGCAAGACACACGTTTCGTCGAGGAAAGTGATAGCAGCGATGTGTCCGAAGATGAAAGTATGTCGGACAGTGATTCTGAGGACTCCTCCGACCTGGACGAGGATCAACAGACCGCAGGATCCAGTGCACCAGGTAACGTATAAATACCTTTTTTTTCTCCTCAAAAAGAAATTATTCTTATAATTATCATAAAGTAATAATGACATTATTGTACATAATACTAAAATTGAATTTTTGCGTTTAGGCGGCAGTGGCGATGCATCCGGAGTCGCAGGTTTGGCGGAAGACAACGATGAGGAAGAAGACGAAGTAGTCAAAGCGATAATGCGTTCCAAAGAGCTCCACAGAGATCATCCTCCGACGATAACGGTCGAGGATTACGTCGTGGATGTTTGTTTCCATCCCACGCAGGATGCGATTGCCCTGGCGAGCATAACGGGTGACGTCCTCATGTGAGTTTACGTGCGACATCGCATAAGATAAAAGTTGGACGAGTAATAAATTCACAGTTATTTTGTCTTCTTTGCTTCGCTAAAAGATACAAGTACAACAACGAGGAGAGCAAACTTGTCTCCACGATGGAGCTGCACACAAAAGCCTGTCGCGATATAGAATTCAGCCAAGACGGTGCGATCCTCTTTTCGGCATCCAAAGACAAATCGATTATTCTCACGGACGTGGAGACGGAAAAGATGAAGAGGGTCTACGAAGATGCTCACGAGTAGGTTGTTTATTTCTGCCAAGAAATTTTCTTTTTTTTCGCCACACAAATAATTTGAAACGTGAATTGCGTTTGTAGGAATCCAATTTACACGATGACGGTGATCAGCGAAAATACCTTTGCGACCGGTGACGACGAAGGCGTTGTGAAATGTAACTGAATATTTTTTTTCGTAACGTTAAGACGAAGTCGTTTATTAATCGCATTAACGACAGAAAAGATTTGCAAAAATGTTGATAATCAATACGAATATTCCGCCAAGTTTGGGACCTACGACAATCCGGAAGCGCACCGGTGTTCTCGATGAAAAAAATGGAGGATTACGTGAGCACGATGGTAACGAACAGCGACAAGAGATATCTGGTTTGCGCCAGCGGAGACGGTTCGCTCACGACGATAAATATACCGGCGAGAAAGCTGCACGTCCAGTCGGAGGAATACGAAGAGGAGCTGACCTGCCTCGGCCTCTTCAAGTCGGAGACAAAGTTGCTCGCGGCTACGAGCAAAGGAAAAATGTACGTCTTCAATTGGGGCGAATTTGGGCTTCATTCGGACGAGTCGCCGAGCCTCACGAAAAAGGCTATCAACTGTATGGTACCTATTACCGAACACATTGTCGTCACTGGCGGCGAGGATGGAATACTCAGGTATTAGAATGCCACCAATTTTTCAAGCGCAATTTTACCGCAAAGAGTATCATTGTAGATTGAAATTGTTTTTCGTTTTTTTTTGTGACGAACGTTTTGTTTTTCGCAGAGCTACGAGCATTTTCCCGCACAGACATCTCGGCATTGTCGGTCAACACAATTTTTCGATCGAATCTTTGGATATCTCGAACGACGGCTCTTTGATAGCCTCATCTTCGCACAACAATGACGTAAAATTCTGGAACGTCAAATACTTCGAGACACTCAATACGAACGATCGTGTCAAAGGCGGTAAGCAAAAGCAGCTGAGGCACAATTTGCCCAGCAGCAAAGTCAACAACGCATCCGACTTTTTTGCCGATCTTTGAACGAAAATGGTGTTTGAGCGAAACCGATTACAGGAATGCAAATAAATTTTTACGAACGACTGAATAATCGTATTTTTTTACGTAATTTTACTATAAATTTGTATTCTTAAAATTAACCGAAGGGGGACTTACAATTCTTGGCGCGTTTAAAGCCACACAATTCGACGATACGAGCCATACGAAAAATTATTCATAAATAAACTATTATCGTTAAAGTACTTATAGATATTTACGAATTCTATATATTAAATTACACTGCGTTTGGTGCTTCGCCGAGCGAGACCCTCGAGCCCGGCGAAGCGACGGCGTCGCGCCGCAATACTTTTATTTTCCTTCGGCAACCTTCGGACGCTCGAAGTTTCCTCGAATTCACCGAGAAACTTCACCGAGTTTGGTGGATGTAAAATATTTTGTACGAAATGTAAAAAAAAACTTGTCTACTTATTTCTCAACGTTCTCAATGATTTTACCGCTCTTCGATCTCCGCGAAATTTTCGTTGCAGAAACGAAGGAGAAAACGCGAAATTTTGGTTGAGCTGCTCGTCCAAATAAATCGCCTCAAGCCACAAAACAGACTTAAAAAAAAACGAAAAATTAACGACGCGAGTTTTCGTCAACTGAAAATGAGTCCGATTTTTGCCGAGTTGAATATTTGGCAGAAATACAATTTGATTTGACTCCGAGACGCGAGGAATGCATTACAATTGCGCTATAGAAAAATAGAATCAGTTGGCCTCGTCGAAGAGCAGCGATTGGTTTTGGGTTAGGACTTATTGATGATTCATTTGGCGGAGATATTCGGGCGCGTGGTAATGTTGCGGCTGGGAATGCGCGAGAGACGGATGAATCGGCGGTGGGAAGCAGCGAACGTGCTCGACGCTCGTCGCGTCGCTGTCGCCGCTTTTCAGGTACTTGTTAAGCACCGCGAAGATCTGGGAATTGAGAACCTGGAAGCGTCTGATGCGATCGACCATTCGTTTCAGGTGCTGCGAGAAAAAAAAAGCCAATTTTGAGAATAAAAAAAACATTACAAAATAATTGTGGTCAAATGGTTTCTGCAAATACTCACAATTCCTTTGACATTCTCGTCTTTTCCGTCGACTCGTTGCACTCTGAGGATATGGTAACAAAAATCTAAAGCCTCGAATCTTCTCTGTTGTCCGAGAAGAACGACCATTGCACAACCGGCCCAGTGCAAACCCTCGCCGAATAATTCTCTGCAGGGTAAGATGAGATCATTAACAGCTGTTGATAATGGTTATCGATACGTAAAATGATTTATTGAACGTACTCAACGGTGAATTCCGTGTCGCCAACTGGAATGCAATAGACGAACTGCAAAGCGCTCCAAAGCCTGTGAAATTCCGTGCACTCGTCTATGTTCATGACCCCATTTGCCGGTGGCGGACCCACCCAGATCGGATCGTCGAGGAAGCTTCGCAATCGGCTGAGAACGACCTCGAATATCGACAGTCCGCAGCAGAGACGTTCGCGCGTCAAAAGGTCGCCTTCCCTCGCGATCATCGCTTGCTGAACGACAAAACAAAAAACGAGATACAAGTGTTTCGTACAAAAATCAACGGCAAAGCTGAAATATCATTTTTTACCGAATCGATCATTTTCGACGATCGAAAGGATCATTACCTTAGCTGTCCCAAGTTTGTCGACGTTCGGAACAATCTGAAGAGCCGCGTATTTCGCTTCCAACCTTTTCTGCTTAGTCTCCGGTTTCTCGCCCTCTGCAAATGATACCAAATGTACACATTTGTCTCCCAAAAATACATCAGAAAAATTAGAAAGTGCCAAACAATTCGCGTGAGCGTGAAATAAAAATCCGTACCTTTGCAGTGCGGCCTGGGAAGAATATTCTGAAACGGTGCTGCGTGCATCAAGTCGCACACTTCCTCCTGCGAAAGCGCCTGTTCCATCAGCAAGCAGAACAAAATAGTATTCCCAAATTCGCGAAAATTGTGAAAGAGCTCAGTCTTCGCGTCCGGATACTGAACGATGTCGTTCAGCTGCGCGTGATAATATCCCAAAACGCCCGGCGAGCCATAATCGTAACGCGGCAATTTGCAGACCTTCGGCATCGCCTCCATCAGCGTTTTCGTAAATTGCAGGAGACTTCCCTGTATAAGCGACTTGACGATCTTCAGAAGTTCCTCCATCACCACAGCGATTCCCTGATAACCGAGAAGCTTGCACATCGTGCGAAAGTGATAAGGACCGACGAAACCAGTGTACTGTCCATATTGAGTGCTGTACGATAAGTTCAATTGTTTGCTGCCCCAAAGATAGTGATGAGACATTTGCGGAGGTTTGTCGCGTTGCACCGGTTGCACGAATTGCAATCCTCGACACTTAACGAACCTGTAAAATATATTTCAGCTGTTAGAGCGGCAATTGGGAATTATCGTCATTTTTGAAGATTCAGGAGACTGACCTGTTTGTCGCGGCGTTGTAGCAATAATTTGGCAAGAAGTCGTAGTTCAACTCCCAAAATACGTGGAGAGTGATGCGTCCGTAAGGCGCGAGAACGTTGTGATTGGCCTCGCGAAACATTGCGTCGTATTCGTCCAATGCCAGCCACTTGCTCAGGAGTTTGTGGGTCAGTCGATTGACTTGCAACAGTCCGTCGAGTTCCTGTATGAAATACGATATTTATTTATATATACGTTAGACTATTCATTAAATGGCGCGAATTGAGAAAAGCGAAAGGAGCAATTGATTCGAATTGAGTGTCGAAACTCACGACGACTCCGGTGATGTCGCCTGACTCGAATTTGCTGATCGCCAAATCGAGGGACTTCTGCATGTCTGCATTAATGCGCTGCGTGATGAGTTTGTTGAGATCGATGCTTCGTCCGAGGAGCTGAACGTGTCGCTGTTTCAGAAGCGTCTCGTATCTGTTGGCTCGAGGATACGGCAGCAAATAGGCACCGAGGGCCACGCACTCGACGCGAAATCTTTTGTCAAGGAGAATACTCGCCGCGAGTTGTTTGTAGTGAGCGAATATCTGCTCGCTTAGCTTGTAGACGAATTGATCGAAGCACAGATTCACCTCTGCTTCGACTTCGTCGTACAAAAATTGCTTGCGGAATATCGTGAGGGCGTAGTGCGAACTGTCGTTGTACAAATCGAGCGGATAAAGGACGTACCTGCAATTTTTTTCAATAATAAAATGATAAGCTTTCATTGCTATATTTGTAGGGTAAGAAAAATGTGTTTCACTTACTCCATCATCGACGGCTCTTTGCTTCGCAATATGTGATCCGTCAATATCCAGGGCATCGACATCTCGATTGGAAACTGCAACACGGAATCCACAACCATGAGAAATTTAACCCAAGAACCCAAAGGTTTTAAAATCAAAAATACACAAAAAACCAGCGTTAGTCGGTTTCGAGGAATGAACAGTAAAACCAATTTGTCACTTCTATTTACAGAGGCGGGGAAATTGCTGTTTGTTGAGGATTCTCTTCGTCTACGAAAGGGAAGCGGATTTGGGTTTTCTAAGTTGCTAAAAAAAAAATGTTGAGCTCTTCGGTTTATGCAAAAAAAATTCCGCCATATCCCAAACGTGCAATTTTTATCGAATTCGACTCTTCGCCCCGATTTATTTTTATTGAATTTTATTAAAAAAATAAATTCAATTTTATATTGCGATCGTCGAATTCGATTTGTAGAGGAGAAAATGATACTGGAGTTAGCGCTACAAAAGACAAACACACACAGCGACAACCATCTATAATGGATATTCGGGCGTTGAGCCTCGACGATGTACCTGAATGCGTTTCTCCATGGTGATCAAGTCGCTGCATTCCTCGTTGTGCTGATGGCGCACTTGGCATTTCTATTCACGATAAATAAGGTCACATAACACGTGCGTTATTTTTTTCTTTGCGAATTATATTTAAACGCCTATTAGGGGAATTTTTTTGAGGTTGCATCGCGATCGTCTCGTGAATTGCTTTTGTAACTTTTCTCTTTCATTTCCATCGATTGAATTTTATCGTTTGTCAATAGTTACCTGTATTTTCCGACCCATCGTCATCTCCAAGTAAAATTCTCTGTACCAAAGCTGCGAGAGGTCGCAACAACTCTGCAGCGATTCTGTTAGAAAAACGAATGATTTTGTCGAGATGAAAAATGGCAAAGGGACGGTGATGAAATAAAGAGAGCCAATTTACCGCTGAAATTTAGGAGATAACTCCAGTAAAAGCTCGTTTTGTGAAACTGGTCTATTTGAACGAGATACTGGCCATCGATGTCCTTTCGGAGAGTTCGCTTTCCGCCACTTTTGTCGGCTATCAGCGACTCCAGCATCGTTCGAACCATATAAAGCTGAGTGGACGAAGGTCCTATTTGGGAATATAAATTTTTTTTTATTTCAATGGCCAATTAAAAAAAATACTCTCCGAGGATTCAAAATATACTCACCGACGTTTCTTCTCGGTACTTTAATGCCGAATCCATTGTCCGGATCCTTTTTACCCTTCAGTGCGGGATCACTGAGCGGTTCGACCCCGAAGTGCCAATCTGCGCAAGTTTTCCTCACGGATTCGATGATACTGATCGAATAAACAAAATACGCAATGAGTACGATAAAATGAGTTCAATAAAATTTTATAAAATTTCCCAGCAGATTATCAACGGTACAAGGGAATATATTTTTTTCATCTCTCTCACGAACCTTCTGATTAAATCCTTCTTGTTCTTAATCGCCTTCCTCAGAGGCTCGCGCAGCAATAGTTGCACAAAGTCCTGCAGCTCGGCGTAAATGTTTCGTCGTATCGCGTCGATGAAAACCGTCTCCATGCGCGCCATTAAAACCTGAAGACCCTTTATCATAGCTATCACCTCGATGAGAGCGAACTTTTCCTCGTCTGTGTAATTGTAACGCGTCGCCTAAAAAAAATTCTTGAAAATATTTTCTTCTTTTCCGAATTCCGCTCTATTTATAAAAAAAAATGTATAATACCCTTTCGTATTCCTCCGCTTCCTGCGGACACTCCTTGTTCATGTGATGATCCGTCGGATGCAAAAGCTTCCAACTGTAAAGCTCCGTGACGACGCTCGTCCACTGCGACAAAAGTTGAAGCCCTCTTAACGCAAGTTCCGCGGTTTCCCTATTTTCCGTATCGCTTCCGCACTCTTTGTAAGTCGTAGTGACTTCGTTGCTGTAGCGCGCTAATTCGCTAATATATTTCACGTGATCCTCGCGAATCTGCGGCAAATGTACCATCAGATCGGCCTGAGGGCTCATACTGTGCGGCGATGCCGACAACGGCCATCGCGACGCCTCAAAGTGCTTCGAGCGTTTGATATAATTGAACGGCGCGATTTGCATGTCACCGAACAGCGGGACGACCTCGAGATTCTTAAAAATACGATCTATCCGATCGAGCTTGAGCTTCTTCTTCTGATCGAGCTTGTTGATGTTGCAGAGCTCGCTGTCCATGAGAAAAAGCCCGAAACCCATGACTTTGACGAGCATGTGCTTCTCGTTCGGCGGCAGGTACATCTTCGTCTCGAACATGTGAACACAAATGTTCACCACGTCCGCGAGGAGCTCCTCGTAGCCGTGAATCTTCTCCAGGTTCTCCTTCACCGCGTCGCGAATTTTGTTCTGAGTCGCGAGGAACATCGACAAATTCTGCGACTCCTGAAGCGTCTGGGAGTCCGACATTACTTTGAGAAATTGCGCGGCTCTGGAATTTATTTTGTTTTTTTTTTCACCAACGGTGACGATCGAAATTAGCGATACTTTTTTACGTGATTTGTATTTGCTTACCTTCTGTAAGTGGAATAATCGTTTTTCACACTGGACTTCATATTCTTGAGTTCGTCGAGAACAGCGAACATATTTATGAATTTTCCAAGGGTCAGCAGATAAGCCTCGGAGACGAAATCCTTACGTTTTTCGTGATGGCAGAGACGTTTTACTTCGTCGGAAAAGCGCTCGATTGCTTTTCTCTAGAAGCAGATTTTTTTTTAGTCTCATGTGAGAAATACCATTGGTTTAACTATCGGATAATGTGACTTAAAATAATCAGTTTGAACGATGTATGATTTTGTTTTACCTGAAAATACATGAAATTTAGCAGCTTATTTACTTCGGGTGCCAATACTTCCACCGTCTTTTCGTATATTTCCACTCTATTTGGTTGCTCGTTGGACTTTGGTTGCGGTATCGCACGCGAACAGCATCTCCAAGTGTAAAGCATCACTGCGTGCTCCAATCCTTCCTCCAGCAGTTCGTTCTACATGTTAAAAAATAAAAAAAATGGATTTTCCATCAAATTTGTTGCCTTAAGTCGTTCATAAATGGGAAAATAGTGATCAACGAGAAAAAAACCTTACCAAACTAGCGTGGACAGTGGCTTCTTCAATGTACTTCGCGATGCCGGTGACAAAGCCATTTCTGTCCTCAAAATTAGTGTCAAAATTTGCCTGATAGACGACCGAACAGGGTTGAGCCTCGATGCACGGCTGTTCGTCCGGCAATGTGAATTCGTCCAGTACGTCAACATTGGACAGTGCGTCGCCCAACGTTACTTTATCCGCCGTCATGATTACTCCGTTCCGGAAGCCTAATCAAAGTCGCAAAGAAAAATTTACTCCTATCCGTCGAACAATCTTTCCGATGACTTTTTTTCAGATATTTCGAGAAAGGCAAAGGGAATGTTACTGTTTTCCAATGAAATTGAAGGATTCCAATAAATGTTTGCTGTGCTTTTGGAGGTTATGTTTACAGACTTGGCGAACCGGAAGAGCTTTTTTATGTGTAATTTTTCGCCTTTTTCGTAGGAGTTGTGGAATTTTAGAGGCAATAAAGGACTACTTACCCCGAAGAAGCTTGTTCACCGATGATTCGTCGGTCGCGGGGGAGACCGAAGCGGAACGGAAACGCTCCGCCTAACAAGTTCACCGAAACTCCACCCTTCACAAATGTCAAATTATCCGTTTCAATATGGCTGCGATGTACACTGCGTGCGCGATTGTGCGCGACTGCTCGACGCAACAGCAGCAACAGCAGAAGCAGTAGCAGCAGCGCCTGCGCAAACAGATCGTAGTTAGCGCCGGGTGAAAATTATGCGGCGCTTTGCTGCGGCTTCCAGCGTTCCAGCGTCGAACGCCAGAAGCCATCGGAGCTTTGGATGCATTCGGAAGGAGAGCTCTTTCCGTTGACCACCCGCGACGCTCGTCCAGCTGTTGCCCCCCACGAAGGGCAGGGTAAGGTTAATTCGGTGAAAAAAAGTATGTTTTCATTTTTTTAAGAATTTTTTAAGGCGACTAGGAACAATGCGCGCTTACAAATTTTTTGCAAGGGGTAACCCTTGCCGGTTTTTTGGGCGAAAAAAAAAATTTTCGATTTAACGAAGTTTTAAAACCCTATCCGATGGGAAATTTTCCGCTGATTCCAAATATGACCGGTATTTGCCCGAAAAATAAAAATTTCGAGGAGAAAAATGCGAAAAATGTTCGAACTTTTGTCGAATTTTAACGCTTCACTAGAATCGATGTAATTTCGATTTGGATGGATGGAATCTAGATTTTCTTTTTCCACTCGAAAGATAACTCTTCAACGAAGAGAATAAGGCCTGGCAGAACGCGATATCACGATTCCTTAATTTTTTACAAATTTTTTAAGTTGACCCTCATGAAACGAAATTTTTGCAAGGGGTTAGCCTTGCCGTTTTTTTGGCGAAAATTTTTTTTTTCGATTTAACGAAGTTTTAAAACCCTATCCGATGGGAAATTTTCCGCTGATTCCAAATATGACCGGTTTTTGCCCGAAAAATAAAAAATTCTCGAAAAAAAACGCGAAAAACGATTTTTTAATAACTATTTTTCTTCCAGCACGAACACTTCACGTTCTTGAATATACATTTTTCGATAGCATCGCACAGATGTGACAATGAATAACGAGGCAAGCTTACACATACATATATATACAATTGTATTCCGTCTTATTAACGTTAGTCCGATTCCGCGAGAAAGGAAACGGCTTTGGTCGGCGTCGGCGTCGGCGGCGTCGGCGTCGACTCTGTTAATGACTATAGTTTTTCGCGGTAAAACGATGACTCGTCGCCGCGAAATAGTGCAAAAATAATTATAATAATTATTCACAGGATATAATTGTGACGGACGAGGTGACCACTGATAAGAGCAGCGACGATAATTGAGGAGCGGTACGCAGTGGCACGTTCGCCGCCGCCGGAACCAACGCCGGGCACGAGGTAAACCGTCGATGACGCGGTCGTCGCGTTCCTCGGCTCTACGGCGAACTCCTTGACGCCATCGCCGTCGTTGCACAGATCGCGGTCGCACGCTCTGTAATACGCCAAATGACTCGGGGTTTGTATAACAGCGTTCAAATAGCTCGGAGCGTCCTCGCAGCCGCGATAGAAGTGTTGAATTTTTCCAGCTGGGTCAAGGTACTCCTGACGATAGATCGTGCAATACCGCTTGTCGCACTCGCTCGGCTCGCCGACCTCCGAAATACAAAGGCTCGAGGCCGAAACGCTTCTGCACTCGTAGCACGCGATACCTGCGGAATGACGAAACAATAAATACAATAAAAAGAGGCGACAATGCGTGTCGAAGTGTATCGCCGCCCAAAACCCAAAATTTGGCTATTATGAGTAGCGACGTTCGAAGGGAATGTCGGTAAGGTAGGAAACTGCAGCGCAGAACAGAATTATTTTTCGGTTCAGTTTTTTTATTCTGCTTATTTTAAAAAAATAACAAATCGACAAAACGTTAAAGACGAAGGGTTAATACAATTTCAGTTTAAAATTTTTCATTGAGCAGACTTAATGATTACTCTTTAATAAGTTGGATTGTCGACCGAATTTGTCATATTTTAACAAAAAATTGCGTTAAAAAGACGTTCCTTCAAAAAATTCATATCTCTTTGGAAATTCATCCGATTGAATTCTTTCTGGGTGCATATTAAAGCTAAGGATTCACGTTAATGGAATATAAATCGGTGTTTCTCCCAATTTCGTCTCCGAGATGTGGCCGAGCGAAAAAAAAGTGAGACGAAAAATTGTGAGAATTTCCCATAGCCGGCTCTATGGAAAACTTATCGCGATCATCCAATCAGGACGTTTATATCCGAACGTACCAGTCACGATGATTCCGCGTTGTACCAAAAGCGCGAGGACGAAAATGGCTGCGTGCGAGAAATACATTTTGGAATATCGACGCTGGCTATTATAATAAAACGTCGACTAAAGCGAAGCGACGTTTGCTGCGGACTGGCGAAGGAAGAGCGCAAAAGAGCGGAAAAGTGTTGTTATCGTCGATATCTCAGGTTTATCGTCGTGTTATCGATGAGTCTGCTCGGCTCTTTTTCTACCGATGCTATCTACGAACGAATTCGACGCATCGAGTGATGCATTATTTACGTCATAAGCCGGCTCGTCAGAAATTCCGCTAACCGGTAAATATACTTCCCACATTTTGCGGCCTACGCCGGTTCCTTCCGATCGCTATACACGCGATCATAAATTCTCGACGCAACGCTCGGCAATAATAACAACGATAATAATACGCAGTGACAATATTGTGCGCGTTTATCGGAGGTGTCAGGAAGCTGCGGATGCTCGAAAGCCTCCGACGAGTCGCGGTCACTGAGTACAAACGACAGATATTACGATAGGAAATAGTGTTTGTGTATTTTCGATTTACTCAGTTGTCGCTGAACGCGGGTTTTTTTACACCTGCGTCACATATCGGCGGCCGGTATTGTGTCCGGGGAAAATCGGGGGAAGGTCGTCGCGCATTATACTCGTCGCCGCGGATGGATGTCCGAGTTAATGCGCGATAACCACGTTCGTTGACGATGACTGCGAGGAGAAAAAAAATAAACGCGGCGACAATGTAGCGTTTTTTTTGTCGTTATGCGCTTTGACGGGCGGTCCGTTTGCTTATATAAACCAGAGCGAGGCATTAATATAAACAAGCTTCGGTTCTCTCGACACCTCAGTCGAATTCCGACGTTCGCGCGACACTAACGTTATTATATTGGGATCATGTCTCGCCTGTTCGCCTTCGTGTTTATGGTGTTTTGTGCCTGCAGCTTCGCCCAGACCATCACTTTCGACGGGAATACCGGTAAGGCAGGAAACTGCTGCGCAGCAATTTTTTTATTTTTTTTTATTAGTGGAATCATTTTAATATTTTTTTTTATTAGTGAAAAAACCTTCAACGAAGAGAAATGTCGACCCTCAAAATTTGCAATTTTTTTTTAAGGGGCCTTACGTTTTTTTACGTAAAAAAATTCATTTTGAAGTCTGAAAACTTTACGAAATCGAAATCGAACGCTTTACGTTGGACAAACAACAAAAAGCACCGTTTGTCTAAAACAACTATGAAAAAAAACAGATTCCAACCCATAAATTGATTTTGAGAAAAAAAAAAAAAGGGATTTTCCCGCCGAGTTCGACGAACTTTATAATAGCTCGCGTTTTTTTTTTAATTGCAGCGAATCCGCAGAACGGTTGCCGTTGCGTGGCCGCCGGTTCGTGCGCAACCAATTCGAACCCCGGATTCGACGTCAGGATCGTCAATCAGGTGAGTTATTATTATCATCGCGAATTAATCGCAATTTAATCACATTTTAATCACAAAAATTCATCCGTCATAATTTCGTCTTTTTTTATTTATTTTTTAGGGAGGAAGCAATATCAATAATGGCAATAATAACAATAATAACAACAATAACAATTGTCCGGCCGGACAGATGTACTGTTGCGGCGGAAGTTCGGGCGGCTTGACAGACGCGACATGTGGCATAAGAAAAATCACGAATTCGCCGGCTCAGCCGACCGGCACCGCAAGATACGGTTCCTATCCGTGGCAAGCGGCTCTCCTGACCCCGAACAACGTTTACATCGGTTCGGGCGTGCTGCTCAATGCCAATTACGTATTGACGGCGGCTCACAAGATCCAAGCATATCCGTAAGTTGCCGCAAACGGATATAACATAATTGTAATGACAGACGGATATATGATTGTCATTTTGTTTTTCAGAAATCGCGACTTCAAAGTGAGGCTCGGCGAGTGGAATGGCCAACAGAACGTGGAAACGTATCCGTATCAGGAGTTCAATCCGGCCCAAGTGACGACGCATCCGAGCTACATAAGCAGCAACCTTCAGAACGACGTTGCGCTCATAAGATTGGATCGGCCTGTGCCGATTTCGTCGAGCCCGAACATTAATTGCGCGCCAATTGCGACGGCTGTTCCGCCTGTCGGGACCAGGTAATTTCATTATTATTAGTATTATTATTATTATTCAATTAATTTAATTTTTTAATTAAATAATTAAATAATTTATTAAATTATTAGTATATTATTATTATATTATATATATATTGCACTACCAATACCGATACCAATACCAATATATTGCAATATTACACAAATTACATTATATTACACATTATTATTATATTATATTATTATTATTGTTATTATTATTTTATTTATTTGATAATTCAATGTAATTCAATTATTTTTTTTTTCATTAATTTGTCGAATTTAATGAGGACATTTGAATTGAAAAAGGTGCTGGGTCGCCGGTTGGGGAAAAAACGCGTTTGGCCCGAGCGGAAACTATCAGAGCCTGATGAAAGAGGTCGACGTACCGATAGTCGATCAGGGAAATTGCGAGGCGCGGATGCGAACCACCAGACTGGGACAGTTTTTCAATCTCGACCGAACGAGCTTCATGTGCGCCGGCGGCGAGAACGGAAAGGACGCCTGCACGGTAATTATTTTCTCCGGCATTTTATATATGCCTTCTCCCTCCTTTCCGGTGTTTTAATAAATACCTTTTTTATTTTTTTAATTGTTATTTTCGCGTTTTTGTTAACAGGGCGATGGGGGAGCGCCTCTCGTTTGTCAGTCCAGCAACGGCCAATGGCAAGTCGTCGGTATCGTTGCCTGGGGAATCGGTTGCGCGACATCCGAGGTTCCCGGTGTCTACGTAAACGTTCCAAACTATCGAGGATGGATAAATCAGCAGATGGGAGTGTCGAGATAAAAAAAAAATAAATAAATACTGTCCGGCGATGCCTAAAAAAGCGCCCACACATCGAGAAGACTGCAACAATAATTACTCACATCGTCCGATACAATTCGAGTCGGTCAGTGATTTGCTGTACTTATACCGAAGAAACCAAAAATACATATATATTTTTACTGAATACAAAAAAAGACGGAAATTCGATGGATAAAATTTATATTTCTCCATATATATCTGTAACATTGGCTTATAAATATTTTTATTTTTATTCTTTATTTTCTTTTTTTTTTTCGCTCCTTATATCTTTATTTACACGTGGTAATTTTTTTTCAACGTGTCGAAGAATTTTTTTTACTAGAGAAAAAAAATGAAAAAAATTAACAACAAAAATAAGAACGAGAGACACGTGCGATGGGAATCGTGAATCAACACGATTGATATTTCCCGTATTTATATTTGCGGCGCGACGCAAACTGTACAAATATAGAATTCACTATTCGTCACTATGATTCATTACGTGTCTCGTCGTACACCTTTTTTTTTTAATTGTTTCCAACCTCTCCTCCCCGATTTTTTTCTGTCACGCTTCTCGGTCGATACAAAAATTGCGTTCAGCTCGAACACTGCTTCCCAATTGATGACCTATTAGCTCATTGCCGCATTTTACAATCTTCAACGTTTCAAAAGATTTCCTGATTTTTTTTTTTTGTTTTTTGTTGGCAGTATCGCTAATCGAGTTCACAGGACAGGAGGTAGAAGTTATTATATTTCGTGTACGCGTTTAAGTGTAATACGCAGCTTATGGGATTATTTCCTCGGTGCGTTTTGTTTGTATCTTAGAAATAATACGTTTCTCGCGAGACCTTAAAAATCGTACAAAATATTATACATAAATCGTGCGCTATGACGACAGAGTCGCTCGCACGACGCATTCTACGGTGCGTCGAGCTCTCGAATGAGCTGCGGATTCGCTCGGAAATGAGCGAAGTTTGATTCGCCAGTCGCTCTCCGCGAGACGCTATTTTTTTTTCGCGCTAGACGGACACAGTGTGATGTTTTAATTGACTGCAAAAAAAAAAGAAAAAAAAAGGAGGAAGAAGTTTGTTCGCAAAACGAGTGAATTACGTTTCGTCCATTCGGACCAATGCTGCTTGCTGCTTTTATGCAGGAAATCAAAGCAAAATTGATTTTCCTTGCCCATCCATTTGCGTTGGAAATAGTTGACTAAAGGCAGCTCGAAAGGGGCATCAGCCCTTCGAAGGAACGAAGCTCAACTCAACAAACTCGTCCGTTTCGTCACACTTTGCGCGCCTTTTCGCGCATTGAATCTCAGACACGCATAAAAAGCACAAAGCAAGGTCGTAAAATCTATTTTGTTTACAAAGGTATTTTCCATCGTCAACTAAGTCGCTCGCTTAATTGCAAATACTGGACATTGATATCTTAGGAATTATTCGTAGAGTTTCCGTGTGCTCCTTAAATTACGGTCGCGCGGTATTTTTTTTTTTTTTCGTGTGTGAATCTAGTGAAATCACTTTTCCGTCGCGGAGTGATAAAAAAAAAAATATAACGCAAGACTCAAAAATGTTGATTTTTGATACAGGATCTTCGATTCCATTCAATGAAATAATAAAAAGAATCGTGAACCAAAAATCACTAACGATGCGTTTTATATTCCGCAAATATCCGCAGCGTTATTACACATGTCGAACGGATATTTCATATTCGTCGAGACACTATCCACGACGGAACATATAGTGAAGTCAGCGTGGAACATAATAACTTAAGAGCAAACGCGAAAAAATATCGCGAGAAATTAACAATATATATATACTTATATATATATATATATATTTTAGTCTTTAATATTATCCTTTGAACACATAGAAAACATTATTTCATTCATTCCTAAATACAAATAGTCTCTAATGCCTACCGAGAAAAAAATGACTGACACAAGTGACACATTTTATTTCCAATAGCTTCACTAAAGTATTTTTTTATATAAATGTATTTCATTAAATTATCACTTAATACCAAAAAAAAAAACGGTGACTATTAAAAAAAATGTTTCATTGATTACAGTAACTTTTTTTTCTCAGCATTCGTCTGCGAAATTTCGACGGTTTACAGTCGTAGTCCTCGCGAGGTGACAAAATGACAGTGCGACGACGAATTTTTCCTCCGTCTCGCCGTGCGAAGATACAAAAACAGCGATTTTAAAATTAGGTGAAAGTTTACGCGATCCTCACGAAGACGATAGTTATGAAAAATCTTACAATAAAATACCACGAGTATAAAAAACAAACACTTCTTCGAAGTCCAGGGCTTTGTCGATGTGTATAATTTTTCCTTAATTTTTTTAATCATTTTTATCAATTTTTCTAACCACTTTCGAGCAATCTGATTGATAATTAACCGATTAATCCAGTGACTCGGAAAAAAAAATGACGAGACGTTGAAAGTGGCGATTCTCGGACAATCGAAACAGTATAATTAGTTCTTTCATTTCAAACACTTTCCATTTGGTATCCTTCGTGCCTTTGGCAGTTTTAAACGATTCCCCTTCGACGAAGGGTTTTCGAGTCACGTAAAAATCATGAAAAATCTTCCAAACTTTCACGATTTTTTCAAATGACTCGGCGGCGTTAATCGTTATATAAAAAAAAAAATCAAGTTATGAAAGACCTACACTTGGCTCGAAAGACTCGGGAATATTATCGATATTCCGCGTTTATACAGCCTGTCTGTACATATTTATTAATTAACTAGCCGTAACCATCGGTACGGGGAAAACTGTTTCTAGTTTCCTTCTCGCGACTAATCACAATAAGGCTAACATCTCGCGCTACAAGATATCCTCTCTCTGCCTTCTCTCTCTCTCCGCGGGAGTAAAATGAGATGAGTGCTCGGTTACGTTAATTTATTGCGTTTGTACAACAGTGTCGTATGCGTGTCGCGTTGTATTCGGCTATGGAGGTAGGCAATATTTTTTCCTTACTTTTTCTCTCTATCCCCTCTTTCATTAAACGAATATTCGCCATCCGCAACAAAACTTAATCCGAAATATTTTCCACTCCACTAACCACGAACACTTCTTCGTCAAATATCGTCACTTTTAAACTAATTTTCTCAAATTACTCTTCTCAAATATTAATCATTTTTTCTCTTGAAATTATTCGCAGTTAGGAGCAGAAATATATTGCGTGCAGTTTTATTCGAATGCCGTCCGTTCCTGATTTTATCGGCGCTTAGTTTTTATTTTATGTGTTTATGTTTGTTTGTTTCTTTTTGTTTGTTGCTTTGTTTCGTCCTTTCACATGATCGGTGCGGTTGGCTGGGGCATTTGGACGGAAAGATGTAACATGGGCGGCGACAGCAAATGTCCACGTTCCATCTCGTTCACCTCCTGTTGATCGACTTCTGCCATCGAGCCCGTCGAGCGCGCTAGGCTGTTACGCTGCCGGCACATGTACGGCGTCTCGCCCGGCGAAGGAGTTTCACGACCCTGTTTATTAATTATTATTATGTATTTATTCCTTCTTCAGGCTTTCACTTTTTCCCTTCTTCCCTCAATTCCCCCTTCATTCCTTCAGACCCTTCCCCCCCAAAGCTTTTTTTTAAATTAAACGCCGCTCAAAAAATTTGAGTACAAATGATTTTAAAATGACTCGCGAAATCGTCTGTCGATTTTTATGGGTTATTTGAGATTCCGTTAATCGCTTCGAGATAAAACAGGCAATTAGCGAACGACCAATATTTCTGTCGCTTCGCCAGCTTTCACCTAAAACACTTTTACGACGGAAAAATTGCCTGATTTTTCCGCGACGAATATTTAATTTAATAGATTTATGTTTGACCGATTCACCTATAATCGTATTGGACTCGGATTGGATGGCTTCGAGACAACGTCCGAGACATCGGGATTTGGGTGATGCGGAGGGACTTGTCGACGTTCTTCTCGAATAGTACTGCGTCTCGTGGAAACGATTGGAAGAGCGAGTTGGAAAGGAATCGGATCGATGGGCAAACGTTTCGCGCCTAAGCTACTCACCTGTTTCGAGGGGCCGCAGCAGGTGGCTTGATTGCACGGTTTATCCGTTTTTGGACAGTCGAGGACGCAATCCTCCGTCGGAGTTTCTTTAACCAAGCTGTTCGAGTGATACTGAAAATAAAATAATATTGTTTTTCAACGATCTACGATTTCGATGACAAATTGTCAATCGTCAAATATGATTGAAAATCCACACAGCTGCGAGCGACGATAAATCTTACCTCGATAAATTCGGGCTGTATCGTCGTCGAGTGAATTCCCTCGTTGTGAAAGAATTCTTTGACCTGCTCGGCGATCTTCATGTACTCCGACAAATTGCGACACCGAATGTGCGCCGAGGCGATTATACGATCGCCCGCCAATTGCCACACGTGAAACTCGTGCACCGCCAAAACGCCGTCGACATTTTCCAGCAGTCGTTGCTGTATCGCGTCTACCTGCAAACATATATTTATTTTTTTGTCATATCAATGTTACTAAAATACGGGGAGAGAATTTGAAAAAAAATACACACCTGTATGTGAGTCGGCACCGTTTGCAGGAGAATCAACGCCGATTCTTGCAACAATGGCCACACCGATCGCAGAATTAGCAGCACGAGCAGAAGCGATAAGGCCGGATCGATGTAAAATCTAACGATAAAAGTATCCACAATAATAATAATGACGATAATAAATTTCGTTAACTCGAGAAAAAAAATTCATAAAATAGAGTGTAAACATTTGAATAGCTGAAAAGAATTCTAATTTTCGCTTTAATATTGAAAAAAAAAATAAAAATAAAATGTAATGCATCAATTAGTTCTCGCATTGTTCGCATTAAATGTATCTGATGAATGAATGGGGATTTATTACTGTGATTTGGGATAATGAGATATAATAAGCGTCGCACCTGAATTCCCACTCAGTGAGCCAGACAATGAGCGCCGAGGCAATAACGATAACGGATCCCAAGGCATCGGAGAGTACGTGAAGAAAGACTCCGCGCATGTTCATCTGACTGGCGTCGTGGCTGTGTCCGTGAGCCCTCTTGACCGGCGGCGGCGGTGGTGGCGGCGGCGTTGGACGATACGGCGGCGGCGACGCGTCGTCGTTCTCGTTGTCGTCCGTTCCCACTAATGTGCTCAATCTGTTGTGACTGCGCGATATTCCGTGCGAATGACCGTGAGCGCTCCCGTGTTCTGCAAACATTGCGCAGGACATTTTATTCGATAATCCTGTATACCGACGATTAATCGAGTCTTGGAAATTTGTATTTTTTTTATCGCGAAAGCAGTGAAAATTGCGAGTAAAAAAGGAGAATATCGAAGGGAATTTTTAATGAATTCATTTCATAAATTTTAGAGATTTTATAAAAGTATCTTTGTGGTTAAAAAAAGGGCTCCCGAGAAAAAAGGGCTTTCCGAGATTTTATAAAAGTATCTTCTTGATAAAAAAGGGTCATTTTTTTCGGGCCTATTTTTTTTTTTTTTTTTTTTTTGAACGGTATGCAAATGTTCTAACCTACGTAGGACGTGGTGGGAAGGACACATGGACAGGGCTGAGGTACGAGTTTGACTTGCTCGAGTCTCGGAGTTATCTCGGCTCTCGTGTTACCTGAGAATTCGCAAACACGTGAACAGTGCGGAATGGCGGTGCTGTTCTCGGTTACCGCGCGCTCTCTCTCTCTCTCGCTCTGTGTGCACATTTTCTCAATCGACTTTTAATTACCGTGAAACAGGAAGAGTCCGACGAGGTTGACGAGCAATCCAAGGGCACCGACGGCGACCAACAGCTTCGCCTCGTGAATTTCTTCAACTTCGATAAATCTCTTGCAAGCCTCCACAGTTATACTGAAGCAGAGAGCCACCAAAAAGACCGCATTTACCAAAGCGCCCAGGACTTCGGCTCTCGCCCAGCCGAACGTATTTTTCGACCATTTTTTCGGCGACATCTGAGGACAGAAATTTTTAATAAAAATTTGTATCAATAAAATATTGTGAGAAAAAAAAAGCACAACAAAAATCTTCTTGGAACCAGAAAAATCGTTGCTATTGGTTTTGAGAAAAAAAATACAGCGTAATTAATTTAAAAAATTGCTCTACGAATAAACAGCAACAAGTTTGTCGCTGGAACCATTAAGAAACTGGATCAGAAAATTAAAAAAAATTAGAATCGAGATAAGCAAGCGCCTCGATTCGATTATAGACCACTTATCGTCCGCCGATCGCATCGAAGATCGTGAGATAATATTGCTATTTTTTTTACTCGTCGGACACGTTTGTCAAGTCACAATCTCGTGGCTTCGTAAGTACATAGTTGTAACGAATCCCGAAGTATCGGAGAGATAAACTCGACGATGGTCGAGCGGCGACCCACAAAACTCACCTTCACGGACAGAAACGCGACTACCAAAGCCGCGACATCGGACAGCATGTGAAAACTGTCCGCTATGAGCGCCATGGAGTTCGTTACGTAACCGACGATTATTTCGACGAGGAAGAAGAAAGCCGTCAGCCACAGCATCGTCAGGAGGCGGCATTTTTTTCCTGTGTATCGTCCCATCGTCCCGGATTATATCTGCGAATAATTAAATTTTTTAAATTAAATTAAATTAAATTAATTAAATTGATAATTATCTTTATACCAAATTTTGTTTTATAAAATTTTGCTCGGAACTCATTCGAAAAACTACTATTATCGATAAACAAAAAAAAATTCGGGGAATTGTCTTCCCTCCAATTTTTTTATTAATTTTTGTGATTTTTTCTGACAATTTTTTTTTTTTAATTGACGGATCATTTTCATTAAAAAAAAGTTATTTTGTGAAAATTGTGTCGCACAATTTCATTATTTGGCAATTTGGTGACTATATTTTGGAATTATTATTATGCAAAATTAATTTTTTTTAATACTTTTGGTGGGTATGATTTTTTTTGTTTCGCTGATTTTTGTGTTAACGAGAAGTGTCTGCAATTCGCTCTCATTGCTCGGAAAGTAGTGAGAACTCGACACTAGTCGCAAGGACTACCTAAAGTGCGCGACTTGAAACGGCCGCGCTCCGATTGGACGAAGCTACTTTGCGCGAAGCTTTTCGCAAGCGTTGAAATAATTCGCAGGATTCATCGCAAGGATCGTGAGCAAAATCGATAAATAAAATGATTACCAAAAAAAAGTGAAACCATTAAAACGGCTGTTTATTCTTTTTTTTTTTTCTTTTTTTTTCATGGATGTTTTTTTCGTAAGTCACGAAAAAAATGGACATATGTCTTAGAATTAATTTTATTCTACACGGAAATTTAAAAAACAACTATATTGCGATAAAAAATTAAAATAGGCCGTAGAACATTCAACTTGAATAAAAAAAAAATCGAAGATGAAGTGCGAGCAACAAAGTAACGTTCGCAAGGGATCAAAGCCGCCGAGACCGCCGCGAAAGTTCATTCAACGCTCGGCGCTCCGCTCGACAAAATTTCTTTTCATCGGCCACGAGATGTATTACACTCTGATGAAAGAACAAAATCCTTTTACTCGACCGAAGCGCATTATCGAATTAACTAATCATCGGTACGTACCGGCGGCGCAGGCTGCGCGCCGCGGCGGCAGAGAAATAGAGGGCCGAAGAGAGGGAGGAGAGGGGGTTGCCTTCAAAAGTGGCAATTCTAGTGATTCACGCACGTGGAACGAACGTGAATCACGGCGAAAAATGCAAAAATGAAAATAACCGAGTCATCGGGGATTCCAGGCGTAAAGGAAAATCCACTTTTTTCTCTTCTTATTCACTAAATTTCGAGTATGCAATTCGCATTCTTCGAGAAAATCGAAGGCTTTAAATGAGCAAAACAAAAATCCTTAAAAAAAAACCAACTTTTCAACGTTTTATTCTTAGTCGCCAAATTTCGTATAATTTGTACTCTAGAAAAAAAAAACCCTGCTTGTAAAAATATTTGTTCTCTTAGTCACCAAATTTCGAGTATGCAATTCTTATTCTTATTCCGAGAAAATCCGAAGCTTTAAATAAGCAAAACAAAAATCCTTTAAAAAAAACAGCTTTTTAAAACTTTTTTCTTAGTCGCCAAATTTCGTATAATTAATACTCTACAAAAGCAAAAACTTATTTAAAAAAATATTTTTTCTAGTCACCAAATTCAATATAATTCGCACTTTATTTCCAAACCCAAAGACGACGAATTCGCCAAAAAAAAAATCCCAAAAAAAAATACCTGTCATCGAGACACATTCGTGACACTTACCCTCTCCAAATTTCCGTGCCTGTTATTTTCCCCTACGTTCCTCTATTATGTTTTTTTCTCTCACGTCTCGCGCTCTGAAAATATCAGCGGATCGTTTATCGAACGATCGAGGCTCGCGGTTTGCTCGCAACAACAGCGACGAGCATATCACCCAACACTCGCGATCCTCTCAACATGCACTCTCCGTATATTAACACACGTCGGTAAAAAGTCTCGTTTGTAGCACGAGCGGAAAAAACTGGCGGAGGGTATGAAAAAAAAAAGTAGGCGACGCTCCTTGTCGCACGGACGAGCGACTCTCTCGGCTCGAGAGAGCCGAGCGTTCTCGGTGTGCACGTCGAAGGGAAGAGAGGGGGGCGGCGGGGGCGGAGGGGGTGAGGTTAGAGCGAAGACTCTCGAGCGAATCGGAGATGCGGCAGCATCGCCTCGCGAAACGCGCGTTGCCCGAGAAACCAGCGCGCGCGACTCGTCGGCTTCGATGAGAAAAGCTCCTTTCGCGGGGCGGAGACGATTTGTGTCTCTGCGTTTAGTCTGACGTTGGAAAACTCATCGACGAGCTGCAGCAGCAGCAGCGAAGCTTCTCGTCGGTACTCGCGGCTCGTCGGCTTCAAGCGCACTGTTCACTCGTTCGGTTTGTCTCTCGACTCTAGTCTCTCTCTTCTTCCTCGCCGCGAGGAAAATATCGCCGCAAGCGGACGATCAGGGAACTTGGTTACTGAGGGGCGGCTCTGTCGGTAAGGCAGCGAACTGAAGTACCGATTGGCGCTGCCGGCGGCGGCGATTGGGAGAAGCTCTGTTGCGGTCCGCAGCTGTTTTACCGACCGAGAGAACCTCTGTTTCAGTCCGCAGCTGTTTTACCGACTGAGTCAGACGCAAGATTTATTTCTCGTGAAAAAGAGCTTTTAATTGCGGTGAAAATGCGATAAAGAGGCGTAGAAAAATTTCTCGCAATTTTATTACTTGTAACGCAGCGCATTGCTTTTTTTTCATTCGGCGCGTCACCGGCGCGACTCGCGTGCGCGTTGATTGTATTTTCAGACTCATGTAACGACAAACGGGAGTCGCGGGAACTCTGAGGACAATCGGTGCGATAATATGTCAGTTGAAAGTCGCGAATATGTTTAAGAAGCTGGGAAGAAAAATTCTCGGGCACACTGTTACAGTTGTGCAGTGTGGCTGCCTGACTCACTGTGTCCTCGAGTATATCGGAAATATTGTCCAGGTGAGGGCTCATATTCGATGCTTTCTTTCATTCAGCGATCGAGCGACGAGCGCGGTTTTTCGGCTACCTTCGCGTCGTTTTTGAGGTTATGTTCCGAGTATTTTCTTTGACGCGCCGGAAGAGACGGGAAGCGCCATCTGTCGGTCGTCTGCGAGAATCTACCTTACCGACAGTGCGGTGAACATTTCTGGCGCGCCGGCATTCATTTTTTTTCAAAAAATAACGCGGGAAATTCTGTAATGTATTCTTTTTATTTTCAGTGCATTTTTAATGTAATTTAATGTATTTGTTTAATTTTCAGTGCACCGGACCGTCGATGGAACCGACGATATTCAGCAACGATTTTTTGCTCACCGAGCATATATCGCCGAGGCTACAGAATTTCAGCAAAGGCGACGTTATCATCGCGAAATGTCCGTCGAAACCCGGTCAACATATATGCAAAAGGATAACCGGGCTTCCCGGCGATCGTGTTTATTGCGGTTTCACATCATACGTCGTAAGATTTTTTTTTTTTCATTACCTATCGGATGATATAAAAATTGTCGTCAAAATGCAATTACAATATTTTCGATACTCGATATTTATCAATCGAGTATCGATGCTATATGATTTATTTTTCGATACATTTTTGTGATACGATCGATTTGATAGGTTCCGCCCGGTCACCTTTGGCTGGAAGGCGACAACAGAAGCAATTCCCAGGATTCCCGGACCTACGGTCCGGTGCCCCAGGGCCTTGTCCGGGGTCGCGCCTGGATCAAGGTCTGGCCGCTCGCGGACATATCCCTCCTCAGAGCAAAACACATCGAGCACGACTGATGGATATCCCGTTACAGTGTACATATTTATTTGTATATGAAATAGATCGCACGTAATCACTATATTGATTGTGCCGTAATCATTGCCCCCAATTGAGTCACGTGCTGAGAACTGCTGCTGCTGCTGCTGCGTTGTTATAGTAGTCGCACTCGCGACCGATGATTCATCGAAATATAAAAACAAAAAAAATTCCGTGATTCATTCCAACAAGAACAATAAGACTTTTTCCTCTTGCACGAACATTTTCCTTGTCATTTTATCCGACAATATTCCTTTTTAATTCCTTCAAATTTTACGTCGAAAAATAAATTCATTTTTATATAGTCGATGTATTAATGCAACGAATGCAGGAAAAAAAAGAAGACCGCGGACTTTCAGACTTTTTTTGTAATTTCAGCCGACTTTTATTACTTTTTATTTTTCTTCAAATAAATGTTACGCTGAAAAATGTAATTTTTATGTATTGCAACGAATGCAGGAAAAAAAAGAAGACTGCGAAATTTCAGACTTTTTTGTAATTTCAGCCGACTTTTATTCCGTTTTATTAATCTTCAGATAAATTCTACGCTGAAAAATAAAATAATTTTTATGTATTGCAACGAATGCAGGAAAAAAAAAAGAAGACTGCGGAATTTCAGACTTTTTTGTAATTTCAGCCTTATTCCTTTTTATTTATCTTCAGATAAATGTTACGCTGGAAAATGAAATAATTTTATAGTCGCAACGAATGCAGCAGAAAAAAAAAAAAAGGTGCCACCCCCGTCGGGCGCTTTGTGATCACTGATCAGTGACGCAGTTCGAACTTTGACCGTCAGAGTGCCCAGAAATCGCGTTTGCCCGGCCCGACCCGCACCAGACCAGCCCCGAAAGCTCAGCCCGCGCCTCCACGGGCGTCCAGCAGCAGCAGCAGCTATCATCAGCAACGACCGAGTCTGGCGGAGAGAGGAGAGAGGAGAGAGGAGAGACGGAGGCGTTTTCCGAGCGAGAGAGGCGTGATAAAAAAAACACACACATAAACGCACACAGCCTTCGGATTAATTCGGCTTTTTCGTCTTTTTCGCCCCGCGAAGGAAAAGCATCCGTCTGGCAATAATTCCCAGACGCGAGGGTTGCAGAAAACGACCAAATTCATCGCCGCGCGTCGAACCCCAGTGATGATTGTTTGGCGATCGAGGAAACCAACGTAACCGCAGAAAAATCGCACAAAAGGTACACACATACAAACAAACACAACAAAAATGTCCTCGCGCTTTGCGTTCCTGTTTCGAAAAAATTGCCGGACAAACGATTAAATTTTCTTATCGCGAAAAATTTGTCAGATAAAAAAGGAGCTATATTTACGTAATGTATCTTTGCCGCGCGGCCTTGACTACCTGTCGCACATGCGGCGTCTCACTCCGACGATCTCTGCGCCTTGTGTCATAATTTTCTGTTTTGTGTTTTGTTCCCCATTTCGTTTTTTTTTGTAACGGTGACAATTTCGCTGTTCGCTGTTCGCTGTTTCGCTGTTGAGTTCGCTGTTAATTTGGCGTTTTTGTCTGACTCTGCAAGTATTGGAGGTCTTGGGAGTGACCGACTGACCGGCTGACCGTGACCGTTCTAATTTTGGTGGATTTATCACTGTACTTGGGATGTGCGTATATAGCACAAACTGGGTTTCCGTAATCGACGTCGTCGCAGAAATCGGAAACCTTTTTGAACATATTTTGTGGACTTTCCGTCCGGGCTTTGTTCACTGTTTTTGTCTTTGACACAAATAGGCGAATCGCTGTTTATAAAGTGCCGCAGATAATGTTTGCGGATAGGTCAAGATTCGTTGACGCCCACATATATAAAATAAGGAAATTTGTTGAAATTATCGAAAGGATCAAAGAGGGCAAAGATAATTGAAAGATAAAAGCAGTTTTCCAGAACGATGTATATTTTCAGGAATAATGCTGAGCAGTATAGCGAAGCACGTCCTGCACTGCTGTCTGCTGACGCTGGTAATAGCGATATTCGAGTATGCGGGTGGCGTCTTTCGCTGGGACTCGGAACCGAGGAAGGAGTTTGATCCGTGGGAAAGGTACAGTTGAAAACCTGTGTTTATTCTCCTCATCAGCGATTAACGATTATTAACTTAATTATTCCTGGATCTTCAGATACGGCTACATAGGCGCTACGCTGCTCTACGTTCTCCGGCTGCTTACGTTTCTCTCGCTTCCGCAAGTGCTCTTCAACTTTGTCGGACTGACGATATACAATGCGTTTCCGGACAAAGTGGAGCTAAAGGGTTCGCCTTTGTTGGCCCCTTTCATCTGCATTCGCGTCGTGACTCGAGGCGATTATCCTCAGCTGGTGAAGACCAACGTGACGAGAAATTTGAACAAATGTACAGAGGCGGGTCTGGAGAATTTTCAGATCGAGGTCGTGAGCGACAAACCGGTCGGTCTGATGTCGCATCGACGAATCCGCGAGGTCGTCGTGCCGGCGAATTATCGCACGAGCAGCGGCGCTCTTTTCAAAGCGCGTGCGCTTCAGTATTGCCTGGAGAATTCGGTGAACGAGCTCGCCGATCACGATTGGATCGTTCATCTCGACGAGGAGACTCTGCTCACGGAAAATTCCATACGCGGCATTATAAACTTTGTCCTCGATGGGAAACACCAATTCGGCCAGGGTCTCATCACCTACGCTAATGAGGACGTCGTCAATTGGATCACCACGCTCGCCGATAGCTTTCGCGTCGCCGACGATATGGGAAAGCTCAGACTGCAATTCACGATGTTTCACAAACCGCTTTTCAGTATGAAAGGCTCGTTCGTCGTTACTCAGGTGAGCCGAGTATTCATTTTTGGCGCTCATCGAAATAACCAGAGTACCAAAGCTCCATTAATTTCTGAGATATAGTTTACGGTACAATTTGTGTTTCAATTATAACAACTCTGATCGTAATATGAGATGCGCAAAGTAGCCGCGAATATTAATAACTCAGGACTTACTCGAACAGGTGAATCGGAAGAAAAAGTGTAATTCGTCGAATCCGATTTTATGGAAATATCACATTGATAGAAACATCTCTGCACTCTTACCGCAAATATTTCCACTATCATCTTTGCACTTAATCCGCGCACAGAACGTAACACTTGAAACAATGATTTCGCTCCTGTTTCGGATCACGAGGAAGCGATAAACCCACAGAAAAGTATAACGGACACTCGAGCTTTTCGCACAAATCCAGGTCTCGTCGCACAAAACGACACTGCTGCTGCTGCAGTGTTACAGCGACGACATTCCGGCGTTTTGTGATTAAACCATCAGCGGCGATTCTTAAAAGTTTTTCCCGTTTATCTGTCGGTTCCGTCAGTAGGCGCTGATAACGCGTCCCAATTTCATTCACTGGCCGCCGAACGTCAACTCGAGCATCTGCAAATACGCTTAGATAAGTCCATAGTCCATACAACGATAATCGATTGTGCATTACACGGAGATTAGATAGCGATGTTGACATTGTGTTCGCATAATATTTGACATTCTTATCTAGTTTGCTTATCGCCGCGGGGGCAACGATCCAACTGCTGTGACTTTCAATCTTAGCCCGAGTATCTATTTCGCGACGATCGCTGCAGATATCTGCACTACTAATTAGCTCGGACAACGATGTTACTATTGTTTAATTACCAGATCGTTTAATATGTTATCTGATCATCGTTACGTTGCATATTAAATATATCATTACAACTTGGGAACAATGACACCGTTCTTTGTCCACAAAATCGAAAATTCGAGGAGAAAAAGGCTCCTGATGTTTTTTTTTTTTTTTTTTTTTTTTTTCCTGAAAAACTGCTAAATTTCGCAATAGTAATATAAAAGGTAGTAAGGATAGTAAAGTAACATAAAAGGATAATAAAAGGATAGTAACAACGACCTACCTCAATGACCAATCAGAGGCCGAATCAATCCACAACAATGATTGCTCGCGAATTTTTAAATAGCTCAAAAATCCGGCGATGAACCTGAGCCGATTAAAATGAATAATCAATCTCGATTGTCATTGCAGATGGCAGCGGAACGTCAGGTATCCTTCGACAACGGACTCGACGGTTCCGTCGCAGAAGACTGTTTCTTCGCGATGAAGGCCTTCACCGAAGGCTACACGTTCAACTTCATCGACGGCGAGATGTGGGAAAAGTCGCCGTTCACTCTTTGGGACTTTGTGCAGCAGCGAAAGCGCTGGCTTCAGGGAATCCTTTTGGTGGTTCACTCGAAGGCGATACCGGTGAGGAAAAAATTGCTCCTCGCCGTTTCGTGCTACTCGTGGGTGACACTTCCGCTGTCGACGTCGAACATCGTCCTCGCGGGTCTCTGCCCGATCACTTGTCCGCCGGCGATAGACTTTTTGTGCGCGTTCATCGGCGCGACGAGCATCTACATGTACATATTCGGCGTCGTAAAATCATTCTCGCTCTATCGTTTCGGCTTCGGTCGATACATGCTCTGTATTTGCGGCGCCCTCGCGACGATTCCCTTCAATCTCATAATCGAGAACGTCGCCGTGATTTGGGGTCTCTTCGGGAAGAAGCACAAATTTTACGTAGTCAGCAAGGAGTACAAATTACCGATCACCGTCTAAGTCCGCTTCGACCGTTTGTTGCGGCATTGTCGCCGCGATCCGCGAGAGCCAAACTCGAGTCTCCAATCTGCATAATATGCACTCGAATAGTACCTGTAACGACGGAAGCGGCTGTCGCCGATATTCGCACGAACGAAAAAACGTCTTCAAAATACTTTTACGTCTCTTTCGAGAGAATTTACAAGCGATTTTTTAAATCGTAGCTCGAAGGTCGATAATTGAAAATTATTGATCTGAAAACAAAATTAGTATTGTCCGCGTTAAGAAAATTATTCGCGGTTAAAACCGAAGAGTATTTTGAATGCACTTTTACTCGAATATCGACGATCCCGGACGAAAGGATAGGACTTGGAAATGCGAACGATATCGGTTCGTCGTTAATCGATCGATCGATCGATCATTTTTTTAAAAGTAAATTCATCTTTTTTTAAAGCCAAACTTTTTGTTTGGATTATTGTTTTTACTTGTAATTGTGCGTCTTGCTTTTTATCGACCATTCGGCGACGAAAGCCCTTTTTAGTGTTAGGAGAAAATCGTTGGGACTTGAGGAAAATTTAATGGCGAGGTTGAAACGCGTAAGTGTTGTGTTATTCACGTTGTTTAGACGTAAGCGCGACAAATCAAACGGATGCAATCACTATGCGATACTTTAGGACGTTAAACAACTTGTTTGCGAATCGTTCTCAAGCAATCCGCCGAATCTCGTTTACTCAAAAGTCTGGGTAAAGCAATAAAAAACGCAGACGCTTGCGAACTGCAAAGAAAAGTAAAAAACAAACGACTCGGCGGCGCGACTACGAAGTCTCTAGTCACGCGCGAATGGAGAAAACAAAGCACACGTCGGTCACAAAAAAATGTAGCTCGAAAAAAAAATCTATCAGGAATCTCAGTTAAAAAGCTCCTTTCGCGTATCGTCTCGTTCAGCTATTTCCGTTCTTCCGGTTTTTTCGGTCGCGACGCTTTCCGACACCGAAACTGTGACACTGCTTTTCTTTTCCTATTTTTTTTTTTTTTTTGTTAAAGGTTCTTCTCTTCGTACTCTAAGCGTAAAACTCTACCAAAGCTCTAGTGTACATATCTACTATATCTACGTATTATTTTTCTGTAAAAAAAGATGCATCGGACGATGCAGTTCAACTGTCGTTTTTATTGTAATGCAACCGGAGACGAAGATCAGCGCAAAGCAGACCTGAGTAACTCGTAAATGAAAAATTGATGTGAAAAAAAGTACAGCAGATAAATATAGGTTTCATTGACCTGGAATTGACGACCGTCCTTCAGGTTTTCTATTGAGAATCCTTCGGTTCTGGCTTAACATAATTAACGCGCTTAACATTCTTAATGAACCGCACTTAACATGCTTAAAGTACACGGCGAACTCAAGTCCGTTAGGTACGTTAAATTAAGTACTTAAAATTTAGTCTTTGAAATATTTTTTAGTCAAGTTCGAGAAGTGGGTCGCGTTGAGTTCGTTAGGCTTAAGTTCATTGAGTGCTTTAAATCGAACCTCAATCAGTTTTCTTGCGATTAGAAAATCTGAAAAAGGACAGCTTAAAAACGTTGCTTAAAGATGCTTAAAAAAATTGTATCCGAAATACAATGCAAAAGATCCAAAGACGCTGCTATAATTGTAGTAAAAAATAAACAGGTCAGGTCTGAGCGCTGATCGACGATGAAAAATACGTGTAAAATTGTTTCAAGTTTGCCAGACTAAAATAACTTGCAAACACAATAACGAAATAACAGCAAAGAAACTGTCTTTGTTTTAAGTGAGATTTTTCGCGAAAAAAAAAAGATGACGGAAACGTTCGTACGAATCTCGTAATTTTTGTACCGTTTATTTAACTTTTGTATCGGACAAATCCGGCGCAATACGCTCGACCATCTTCGTCGCTGAGCGAAATCGGCGGCGGTTTGTTTCCTCGGCAAATTGTACATTGTGAAAGTATTAAAAAGCTGACCATGGCTGTGGCTAGAAATATTTTAGCCGAGATTCTCGCCGCAGATTGTACCGCCGTTAATCGCTACTTAACCGGAAAAATGTACTCCTAGTACGTAAATGTTTTTAAATAGCGCGACTCGAAGATCGCGTCGAGAGTCCAAATCGATCGTGAGCGGTTTTTCGTACTGCGAAAAGTGTGTTGATGAAATAAAATGAAAAAACGAAATAATGCGTAATAAAGATAAATAAAGAGAACATTTGTTGGACTACGCCACTTGAAATTCTTCTGCATCGACTTTTTTTTATTTCTCTCCTTTTTTTCTTATTTCTTCGCGCAATTTGTCTGTCGTTATTGATTAATTTTTTTCGCAGCGAAGGTCATCGATGCATCAGTTTTATCTGAACGTTCGCGGAAATAAATCCTCAAGTTTTGGAGGTGCTGGCTTTGCTGGAGGACGAAGCATTCGAGTCTTTGCGTTTGGTTCTGCTCTGAGAGGTCTGATCACGAGAATCATTCTCGTCGTCCGTATATTCGTCGAGGATGACGTCGTCGTCGTAATCCTCCTCCTCTTCCTCCACGAACTGCTCCTCCTCCTCCTCTTCGACGTCCACACAATCGTCATCGCATTCGGAGCTGTCGGTGAATTGAACGATTTCTCGTTCCTCGCCGTTTATGAAAGCTTCGAGCATCTGAAGGTCGTCCTTTGAGAAATCGAAAAACGTTAATTATCCTGCTTAAAAAAAGAACACAATATTTTGTTACTAATAACTGAAATTACATTGCTGTTTGCGGGCGATGATGTTACCGGCCTTTTCGTTGGATTGTGCTTCAACGTTTTGCGAATTCTCGCTTGTTTCGGACTGTAAATGTACCCCGGATACTTCAGTTTGTGCTCCTCGTCGGCTTTCTTCGCCAATTTGTAGTACGTCTCTTTCGCTTTTATGCTCAGTCCCTTCCACATTACTCCCAGCCTCACGGAAATGTTTTTATTGTTTTCCTCTGAGTATTAAAACAAAAACCGAAAATTACAGAAAACATAATCAGGCGTTAATCGTCGATCTGAATCAATTCTTTAGTATATATACTTGGATATTCGACCGCCAACTTTCGCCTCCACTCGTTGGCGAAAATCATGAATGCGTTCGGCGGTCGAGGAACTTTCGTAGGTTCTTTCTCGTTCTCCTTGATCAGCAGCGATTCTTGGGCACTTTTCGTCTGAATCTTCACTCGCATCTTTTTTACCTGCGAATTTAACGTTTTGTTGATTTCTTTTTTATCGAAAGGACAGTATTAAAATGTCGCTCTGTCGGTTACCGTAATTTCTTCGAGTTCTGCCGAAGCAGAGGTACTTTGTGTGAGCAGCGACGTCGACGATTGGCTCGTTTTGGTGCGATTCTTTCCAACAGCGTCGTCCGGTTCCAGGAGGACAGTTCCATTGCTGGTGAACACTGTTTCCTTCGCCAATTCGTTCTATCGGATACAATTAATTTTTTTTTTCATCTGCAGATATTATAAAAACGTAAAAAACACAGTAATTTATTTTTAATATTATACGTACGACAATGTGCGACATTTTCCGGCGTTTTCGAACTCTCGGTGCTTGTCCGTCGGCCGCAGGCTTTTTTTCCGTCGCGGAAATTCCGCTCGCGGCGGAAATCGGCACCAATCGAGTGAGATGACCGATCGGAACGTTATCGGCATTGTTGACAGCGATCTCATTGGGCGCGGGAGATTTGCTGTCGTCGGGATCGACAAAGTTGCCGGTGACGCAGGTGATGATCGGTGTATCGAGCGACGGACTCGTGGACGTGGAGGGAATTTGCGTGGCGCCGATCGTCGGTTCGATCGATGAGACTGTGATGGCTGAGGAGCCGCTCGTCGACAGAGAAAAATCGCCGCCGGTCGCGCCGGTCGCGCTGCTGCGTATCCAATTATTTCCCTGCAGAAAAAACAAACGTAAGACTTTGTCGATGTTTTTTATCGACGGATTATAATTTTATTCTCACGTCTTTGAGTGGAATTATCGTATTGCCGGACATCAGAGTCGCGATCGCCAAAGCCGGACGAACGCTCGGTGCCGATCCTGCTGCAAGATTAGCTGCGTGAAAAGTGGAAGCTGGGATCAGAGTCATCGTGTCGGTTTTTGTCACTGGCACCGAAATAGCTGCGTCATTTCCGGGCTGCAATATAAAAATAGTTGTCAAAACGAAGATTTTTTTGCTAGAAAAAATAGAATAAAAAAATGATTACAGTGCTGGCGCGATTCGAGGTCGTTGTCGTAGTTTTGGGAGCTCGTGACGTCGTCGCGGTGGGCGTGAATCGACCAACCGGCTTTGACGTTGAATTCATAGTCGCATCTTTCTTCGCGGCTCCGGAATCGGCGCTCTTACCGACCGCCGCTTTCGGCGGTGGATTCAGCGACGTTATCTCCCCTCTCTCGTATTTGCTTCTCACATTGCTGAGTCCTTTGACCTACGATTAAATCCTCATTACTTTCATGAACAATTTTTGCTTCGAATTTTCGGACAAGAGAAAAAAAAAGCACCTGAAGCAATTCCGCAGCTGCCAGCAGATCGTCCAGTTGCGCTTCATGCACCCGGATTTCACCGTTGTACATGAACTTTATCATCGCCTGCAGATCCTCGTACTTTGTACCCTTCAGAATGATCACTGGATGTTTGTCCTTGTGATTGGCAAATAATTCCTTTGAACACCCAAACAATAATTGTGTTACGCTAAAATTGAAAGATACTAACGACAAAAAAGAAAACGCAGCTATACCTGAAAGTAAGGACTACAAGCCGACAGTATAATTTTGTGCGCCTTGATGAATCGTCCCTGACAGGAAAGGGTAACGTCCACCAGCGACTCGGACGAAAGGTGCTCCGCAAAGACCTGAAATCGTAACAAATCTCAGTGCCAATCGTCTCAATTAAATCAACGATTTAATAAATTTCCTTCCTCTCTGTGGATACGTAAAATATGAGGAAAAAAAAAAAAAAACCTGAAATCGGAACAAATTTCAGTCGCTCCGATTTCACGATTTGAAGTTGCCAATAGTCTCAATTAAATCATATCGCATAAATCTCTTCCCTAACTCTACAGCCAAAAAATATAATGAAAAAAAAAAAAACCTGAAGAATGTTGCTGGTGTAGTTGTTCCATCGCAGATTGAACTGTTGCTGTCCGACCATATTGCCTTCGATCAGGATACTAAAAAAAGAATATTGTTATTGTTCTGATTCCGTCGACTTTGCGCCGACTATTGTCCCGACTGGTGAATATAGAAATATAATGGCGCGCAGTTTGCAGGTGTGGAAGCGATGAGCTCCGACGTTGTTTATTGTTGCGCTTCGCAGCGCAGTTGCGGCTCGACGCGTGCCGGTAATCGCATTGTCAAAGTCTGATAACGATAAGACTCACTCGTCGTTGCGGAATTCGGGAGGAATCCGTTGTCGTGTATTTTGACGCGATCGCCGATTTCTCGTCGCGCAAGTCGATCGTTGTTTGCGTCTCGGACGGAGTATTGCAGTAACAATGAAGAGCGCGAAGTACGCCCTCTGCATTTCCGCCGGGCCGACGGTAGTTACCGGAAGTCGTGCGCGCGCACCTCGCGCGTCCGGCCGCCATTTGTATCGCGCAGTCGATTGTCGGAAAAGTCATCCTCGCGAGTCTCCCGGTTTTTTCGATTTTTATTTCCACTCGAAACGCGACGACTTTGCTCCTGCTTTTTATTTTATTTAAACGCTCGTTGCGTGCGATTAATTTTTGTTAATCGTTGTTCGTCGCGACTCAACTTTCGGTGGAATTTTGAACAGCGCCGGTTTTCCCGCCAAAAGCGTTTGAATATTTTGTCAACGCTGACTGCGATTTTCAAGACATTTTATTAGAAGATTAGGAGAAAGAGATATTGCCGCGCGATCGAGAAGTCGATTTTAGGGCTGTTGGTTGCTTTTCTGAATGCTTCGGAGGAATATTTGCTACTTTTTTATAACTTTTTTTTAAGAGGTTGTCGCTGCTATCGGCAGTCGGTAAGAACGGACTGCGACCTTACCGACGAAACGAGAGAGATAAGATTTTTTGCGTCCCAGTGATTGTGTATTGTTGTGGATTATTTGAATGAAGAGTATTCGCTGCAAATTGTCAAAGGCAATATAACCTTCCGTTCAAATTTCGCTTCGCAAGGTCCGATCTTTTCTGCAACCGCGGAAAAGATTTCATTTTTCCCGAAATCGCGGATGTCGCGAAAATATAATCGCAAACGAGTGGAGCGCGAACGTTCGGCGCTCGAGTAACCTGAAAGTTATGGTGGAAGTATCAAAAGGCTAAAAAATTGCGTTGCTCGCGTCGCTCGAGAAATATTTTCAAAAATGAGCGAATTCAAGCTGCATCATCTCATCGTCGAGCTCACCGATTTGCTTCAGTACGTAGGAAATTTTTTTTTTATCGTCAGACAATTTTGCTGATTGAAGACGCTTATATTTGTCCTCTCGATTTAGATCCTCCGCATCGCCAGAAAATCATGTACCGAAACTGCAGAAAAGCGCAGCGACGCTGGACAGCCTTCCGACTCACAGTTGCGTCAGAAGTCTCGTTAAAAATGCGTCGAATCCGGAGTCGTTCCTCCAAAAATACGAAGAACTCAAGTCGAAAAAGTATAACGAGAAACGATTGATATTTTCTTAAAAAATATTCCTGGTTTTGTTTCATATGCATTTTTGTTCCGCAGAATCGACGGTCTAGGCTCGTATATGCAACTGCTTAATCACATCGCGTCCGACGCATCTCTGAAGGATTATTTGGAGAAGAACGTCGCAGCTGCGAAGGTTTCCACAATCACAAAGGAGGATTTGCCATTGGTAAATTTGATTTATTTTATCAATGGGAAGTAAATAGAAATAACGATTGCGATTGTTATTACAGATTTGCAAAAACATAAAAAAAGCTGCCGAAGAAGGGGAAAGAAAATTGAATAAACATGTGGGAACGATATCGAAACGAGTCGATCCGACTATAATGGAGCACAATTGGGTTGTCGAACGACCTCAAATTTCGTGGGATTTTCACGCAGACACGAGTCTAGCTCTCTACGAAAGTAGGCCGATGCATTGAAACGAACGAATAAATATAGTACACCGCGAAAAATTAACCATTTAAATATCGTTTCGTTTCGCAGAAGTCGTGCCGCTTGTTTCCCAAGAAAACGTCCTTCTGTGGGATCTTCTCCACTGTCTGACTGGCACAGATGGATCTTACATAGTCTCCGAGCCGCTGACAGGTCCCTACGAGACGAAAAAATTCGGCATATCTCCCGACGTAGGAATATCGTTCAAGCAATTGGCCCAACAAATTTTGCCACTCGCCGCTTACTATTCAATGACTGTGAGATTCGTCGAGGAAAAAGTTGTGCCGGACGACGGACAAGTTAATCACGCATTGCGCGGGGCTCTCAGCTGCTTGCTTAAAGATTATTTGGTTTGTTAATTAGCAAAATAGTCACCCCATTCACTTTCCCTCGTTTTAAATTCAATTTCATGACGAAAAAAAAAACCTTCCGCAGTCGTTCGTCGTGCAATTGGAGATGGAGCACGTTCGCGGAAATCTGAATTTGCAGAAGCTGTGGTTCTACATTCAACCGACGATGGCGACGATGTCGATACTCTCGCAAATAACATCGACGATTTGCAAGGTTCGTTCGTAGAGTAAAATATTTGCAATGTTCTCGTTTTCAATGATCCGGAAATCAATAAATCTCCGACTGACCGATTAACGAGCTCGAATTTTTGGAAATGCAGTCGAACGCCAGAGGCGGCAGAGTTTTGAGTCTGCTGCACGAGCAGGTGAACAATACAGGAAGCGATGCCAAGTGCAAAGAGCTCAGTCTCTTCCTCATTCACGCGGCCAGCGTCCCTTATATGCGGATCCTCGAGAAATGGGTCTACAAAGGCGTAATCTGCGATCCCTATCACGAGGTGACTTGCCACATTTTTTAATCCAATCATTTCCAACTATTTATTTGCACGCATTTTTATTTTCTCAATAAAAATTCTATTTTATAAATTATGAAAATAAATTTGTTGCTAGTTTCTCGTCGAGGACAACGAACTGATAGAGCGAGAAGAATTGCCAATGGATTACTCGGCGGACTATTGGGAAAAGCGTTACGCGATGAGAGCCGAAAGAACTCCGGTTTTTCTCAACGAACACGCGCAAACGATACTGAGAACCGGAAAGTATTTCAACGTTATTCGCCAATGCGGTACGTTTACAGTTTCCTCGATTTTTTCCACACTTCCAGAAATGCACTCACTAAAAATAATAATTTAATTTCAATTGCGCGATTTTCTCGTCGCGCAGGAAAAACTGTTCAGTGGGGAAAGCAAGAGCCGCTCGTTTATCAGCACAGAGATCAGAAATATATAGCGGCCATCGATCGAGCGTATTCAGAGGCCGCGAGAACTTTGCTCGAGGTTCTCATAAACGAAAACGATCTGATGGGTCGACTGCGAAGCGTGAAAAATTATTTCCTCCTCGCTCAGGGAGACTTTGTGGTACGTTTTGTCGAAAATTTCCCGCCAAATTCCATAAATGACCGTGAATTATCGCGATATTTATTTTCAGGTCCAATTCTTGAATCTGTGCGAGTCGGAGTTGAGCAAAAATATGTACGACATTGTGATTCATCGGCTGGCGTCGCTTCTCGAGGTCGCTCTGCGCACTTCTACAGCGGATTCCGATCCCTACAAAGACGATCTGAAACCCGAACTTTTGCCCTATGATCTGCAGTTCCAAATGTTCCGGATACTTTCGATACAGACGCGCGACGAGAAAGGTTGGGAAGATTCACCTACGATTTTTCAAACGGCACTGTTTGGACTGTCTGAACGTTATTTTTCGTTACGTTTCAGAATATTGCTTCCAAGCCGAGAAAACGTTGACCGGACTCGAGGCTTTTGTGTTCAATTACGACGTAAAGTGGCCGGTTTCGTTGGTTATCAATAGAAAGGCGATCGCTTGTTATCAGATGCTCTTCAGACATCTTTTCTACTGCAAACACGTTGAACGACTGTTGTGCAGGTCAAAATCGATCCACATTTTTTTTTCGTCCCTAACTGAACAGCGAAAGAATTTTCCTAATTAAATTTCGTGCTTTCAGAGTTTGGATAAGCAACAAAATAGCAAAGACTTTCACTCACGAAGCGGCGATGGCTTATAGACAAGCATTTTCGGTTCGGCAACGGATGCTCGATTGCATTCAACACCTGGAGTATTATATGATGGTCGAAGTCATCGAACCCAATTGGCTGACGTTCATCAATAAAATGGGCAAAGTAAGGCCCTCGTTTTTTTCTCGGTTTTCATTACACGCGACACTTTACACATTTTTTCCCATGTTTTTCAGGTGAGCAACGTGGATGACGTGTTAAGTGTCCACCAGGATCTGCAGGACAGTTATCTGAAGGAATGTATGCTAACAGATCCGGATTTGCTGGCTTCCATGACCGGAATTTGCGCAGTTTGCGTAGAATTCTGTGAATTTATGCAAGTAAGTTGACTCAATTAATTAAACGCTCAAAGATAGCAGCACCGCAATTTTGCACCGGAGTCGTTGAATGACTCGAGAAAAGAATAAAATAGGAAAGAATAAAATCGAATGCTGAGAGAGATATTCTGACGGAGAAATTCGAAAATTCAACGTGTTGTGTTTTTTGCTGTTTAACACTATCTTGGCAATGTTAAAAGCACATGAGCCGCTACTTCATTGACGCCGAATTGACCTCCATGATCGGCGCCAGCCAAGACGATGGCTTTGAGCCTGAGGTATAATCTGCAAAAATTCAATTAAAGTATCTCTTCGTTTTTTTTATATCGTTCATTTTTTTAACAAATTAACGCATCTTTCGACAGTAGTTTACGGATGAAGGCTTGAAAAATCGTTAGATGAACAGTCGAGCGTAGTCGTCGCATCATTTCATTTTCGTGAATTTTTTTTTAGGTGTTTCGGTTTTTCTTAAGCATGATAACTGAATAAGATCGATAGATCGACTTATTTTTTATGGAATTTCGCACGGTTGAATTCCGAAAGTTTAAGCATGTTTTCAAAAATATCGGTCCAGTGATTTTTTTTTTCTTGTATTTTCCTTTGGCTCGTCAGAATGTTTCGAGCTTGAATTACGTAAAAACGAATCGGCCATCTTTGACAAATGTATTTTTTGTACCTTGTATATGTATTTAAAATCAACTATAAACTTGAATTCCGCACAATTGACGAAGGTAAGTTTCGCTCGAAGACGTACATAAACATTTCATTGATCGTGCCTGAAAGGAGAAACGCTCGTAGGTATAGAAGTCAGAGATTAAAATCAAATTCTCTTCGTCGCTTCATCCTTCGTTTTTTTCTTTTTTGAAACTCACAGCAGGAGAGCAACGCAAAACTGAAGACGAACGGTGCGAGCTTCGAAGCGACGATCGAATCGCTGGACAATCGATTTACGGACGTTCTCGTTCGGCTTCTCGATCGGATTTGCGACTTGGGTTGCGACAACAATAACGAAAAATTACTCAACGTATTGTGCAGGCAGGTTTTTTTTTTAGTAAAGAAAACTAGTGTTAAAATATATATTTTTTTATTAACCTAACGTAACATTGAAAAATATATTTTTCTCTGATTAATCGTTATAACATTCGACAATAAAATATTTGTCTTCGCAGGTTGGACTTCAATCTATTTTACACGAACATGCTGAGGCGACGAGGAACGGAAAAGCCAACATTGCAGCCGGACGTATCGGGTTGAAAGGATCTATCAGCTGCGGAGTCTCGAACAAAAAATCGATACGAATCGATAGTGATTAATTCATCGATTAAAAAAGCTACACAGCTGCTCTCTATATTTTTCTGTAACTCTCGTGCGCTAAAAACTTGCACATAATTGTAAGAAATAATCAGCAGCAAAAACCAAGTGATTAACTTTTATAAATATATCTTCGCTTGTAAAAAAAAAAGAGAAAAAAAAATCTGCTCGATTCGCGGATATTTTTACGCACGAGATACGAAATATAATTTCCAATCGATATTAAAAACCGCCGTCGTCAATAGTATTAAAAAAGGGTATTAAACGCCCGCTTATTCACTAAGTTCATCGCTAAATAGTTCAGTCTTTAGCACAGAGATGCCATAATCGGGTTCGAGAAAGACCCGTGAATAGAAAATGTGTAAATAGAAAATACATTTTCTTTTTTTAACAAAATCTCTTCTATTTTATTTGCTATGGCGATTTGAAAAAATTGATACCTTTAGCACAGCGATAAGTCTTGACAAAAAAAGCTCCCAATGGTAAGCTGTGTTTCACTGGTAGAAAAAATAATTCTGGAATAATTTGTGTTTGAATTATTCTGAAATAATTCTGGAATGATCCTTTACGAATTATTATTTTCCAGCGCGAGTCTCATTCCCTCCATGACACTTTCGAGTCTCTCCAATTTTCGTTTGATGAAGTCGAGCTCGGCGATCATCCGTTCGTTCTCGGTGATCTCGCCTCGCCTGCCTAGAACTTCTCGGGCCCTAGTTACGATCCAAGGATCCATTTCCCAATCGTTGCAGCTCCTCGGTTTCCTCGATCTCCCATATAACCGTATCTTGTTGCATTTGTAGGGTTTAACGCCGAGTTTCGCTTGCGGCAGATACTCAGGAAAGAGGAGAATTCGCCGGACCAAAAAACCCAGAGGATTGAGTCCGGATCGACGGGAAGATCGAGCGGAGCAGCAGTGACCGGACAGTTTCGTCAGACCGGATCCAAGGGCAACGCTTTCGGCGTAGGAAACCAGCTTCGTTCGCGAGATCAGCCCAACGAGCTCGGATTTGCCCAGAATATCGGCCGTATCGCTGACTGCCAAACCGTTCAGCAAATTGAAGAGGACGATCGCGATGAGAAAGACGAAAAGCACGAAGATGCAGTGACTGAGCAGCGGATGAGAAACGAAGGGAATGTCGTTGGCGTCGAATTCGCCGGTGAGCATGATTATGGTTTTGAAGAGCGAGTGACCGGGGTCAGGGAAATTCTCGTCGTCCTTGGAGTTGTTGAAGAGCGTGAAGAACGCCAGGGCGAAGGCGAGAATGAGGAAGGCGTAGAGAAAGAGGAAGCGAATGAAGTTTTTTGAGACGGTTTTGAACATCTCGATGCCGGTGGACATTCGGGGATGTTGGCCGATGAGAATTACGAGCTCCCAGGCGGAGAGGAGAATCACTACGGCGCCGACCTGTGAGCAAAAAAAAAGCACAATGTATGGGTTGGCACGAATTTTTCTGAGAAGCGTCAAATAAGATTTATTTGAATAATCTTTGATAAAATTGATAGAATAAAAATAGAAAAATTCTGTCGAATGAAAGATTTTATAGAATTTAATGATAAGAAAATATTGGTACGCATTGAAAATATTGTATTAATTGGCACGAATTTTTCTGTGATAAGAAAATATTGGTACACAATTAAAAAAAAAATACTATGATTCCACAGACCTGAGGACTCGCCGAGAAAAGGACCCAAGCGCCGAGGACGATGAGCGCGATTTCCAGGAGATTCTCGAAGCTAGAAAAATATCGCCAGGGTGAAGACAGCAGCTGAACGGTCTCTCGGATCGCCAAAAGTATCAGAGCAATGGCAGCCAGACTACGCAATCCATTTAGCTGCTGGAAACCTGTGAGAACCGTCATCGACGTATAATCTTCGGATCTGTTCGTCGCAACCGTCGAATCCGTGGAATTATTCCCATAGCTCGTCGAGAGAACGTAAAGATTCATCAGAGCGTAAAACAAAACGTAAAATAAAAAATTCGCGTAGAGAATGTAGCGAATTCGGTGCCATTTGAGGTACAGGAATGACGAGAGCAGAGGATGTTTGAGAAGTGGTTTGAGAGCTCGATTGGAGGCGATGAAGGCGAGAGCCTCCATTTCGGAGGCAGCTGACGCGACGATGGAGCCCTTAGAAGGTTGAAATTCCTCGTGGCAGTCGTCGGGTCGCGATCGACGATAGACATTGTCGACGCTATGAGGAACCAGGCAACGGTAGTCGAACTCGATCTCGAATTCGTCGGTGCGCTCGTTTTCGCCGCGGAGACAATCGTCGAAGAAGGCTGATAAGGTCGCCGAGGTCATGTGCGCCAGGGGAGGAACTCCCAGGACGTTTCGATGGCCGATGTAGCTTCCGGCGCGCAAAAGCATTGCTACAGCTTCGGAGGATTCGGCGCGAGCAGCGTAATGCAGAGGTGTGTTACCTTTGTCTGGAATTTAATTTTATTCATTTTATTTCACCAGTTTTTGCTTGACAAAATTAATCATACTATTTTTTTTATTTGGCCTCTTTTCGCTTCTTCAAATAAATCGTATTATTTTTTTTTTATTTGTCCTCTTTTTGCTTCTAAAAATTAATCCTATTTATTTTATTTCTCCTCTTTAATTCCTCATGAAGGAAATTTTTTTTTCATTAAAAAAAAATGTTTTCCAGACTTTCTTGGGCTGCAAACCAATGATGAGAAAAGGAAAAAAAAAGGAACTCACCGTCTTCGCATCGAACATTGACGTCCGGTTGCTCCAGTATCAGTCTCAAACATTTGATGCGATCGTCTTCGTGACCCGGAACAGTGGAACATGGAACTCCGAGTTCCCGGCAAGCTGGAAGAAGCAACTCACTCGCCAGCTTCGAGTCCACCGCCAGTATCTCCCCCAGCACTTGATGATGACCGAGTTCCACTGCGACACTCGCCGCCTCTGAGATTTTTCTCGCTCCTCCGGTTAGTCCTCGTTTCGCGAGTTCCCCGACAACCTCCGAAAAATTTCGCTTCGCCGCTATCTTCATCAATTCGTCGACTTCCGTTAACCGTGAGCTTTCCATTCTTCGCAGGTTTTCGAGAAACTGCGCCTCGTCGCTTCCCTCCAGGCAACATCGACGGATGTCGTCGTCGATGTCGATCTTCATTTCAGTGATCGGCGGAAGCTCGACGTCCGGCATCTTCAGCTGCAAAATCTCGCGCGTCGTTCGCTTCCTGAAGTCTCGAAAATCTGGGGACAATCGAACGAAATCAGCATTGAGGTTTTGAATTTTTCTCTAATAAAAAGGTTAGATAGCAGTTTGATGAAAAAAAGAACAATAAAAAAACGATTTTTGCGTTTTTCTCGTCGAATTTTTTATTTTTCGGGCAAACAACGGTTATTTTTGGAATCAGCGGAAAATTTCCCATCGGATAGGGTTTTTAAAGTTAGCGAAATCGAAAAAATTTTTTTCATCAAATTTTGGGAAAAATGGCAAGGGGTACCCCTTCTAAAAATTTGCGGTTTTTGAGGGTCATCTTTAAAAATCTGCAAAAAATAGAAAAATCGAGATATCGCGTTCCGCCTGGCGGAATTCTCATCGTTGAAGAGTCTTCTTTCGAATGCAAAAAGAAAATCCCGATTATATTGACCCAAAGAAAAATTACACCGATTTCAGTAAAGTGCCAAAATTGGGAAAAAGTGAAAAATCGTTTTTCGCATTTTTCTCCTACAATTTTTTATTTTTCGGGCAAAAACCGGTTATTTTTGGAATCAGCGGAAAATTTCCCATCGGATAGGGTTTTAAAACTTCGTTAAATCGAAAAAAAAAATTTTCGCCAAAAAAACAAGATTAATAAATTGTTAAAATTTCAGATTAACAAACCATCGATGTTGACCGGTAACTTGGACGACTTGAGTATCATCCGAACGATTTCGCGCTGTCCACTGGTCGCTGCCAGGTGAATCGGCGTGAGTCCTTTGGCATTGGGGACGTTGGGATTGGCGCGATTCTCGAGAAGAACTCGAACACAGTCCAAATGATCATTGCGAACGGCGACGTGAAGAGCCGTCTGTTGTCCAGCTTCGAGATCGGGATCGGTGCGTCTGTCGGCGAGAAGAACGGCGAGGACATCGGCATTGCCAGCCTCAGCCGCAAAGTGCAGAGGAGCCCTATTATGCTCCTCGTTGACGCGATTCACACTCGCCCCGAGTTTCACGAGAATCTCTGCGAAATCGGCTCGTCCTTCGCAACAAGCGACGTCCAACAGAGTCTTGTTCACCGGATGAGGATACACAAAATCCACATCGACGTTCGGCTTCGCCAGCGCTCGTCTCGCGAGATCCTCAAACGCGTCGTTCTGATTCGAGCGCAGATTCTCCAGGAGCAAACCCTGCTCGCGCGACAGATTTATCGGTTCGAGCTCGCGAGGCTCCATTCTGGAACAGAAAAAAAAATTCCAAGGAAAATTAAAGTATTCATTTCACATTTTTTATTTATTTTTCTTTATATTTTTACTCATTTAAAATTAATTTACTCATTCATTTTTTTCCACGGAAAAAATCACAAAATTGAAAGTGAATTAAAAAATTTGAAAAAATTAATACGTAACATTTAGCAATTATTATTATTATTGACGGGAATTATTATGCTAAATTAATGTTTTCAGAACCTTTAATAAGAATAATTTTGTTCAGATTTTTATAGTATCGTGAACAGGACTACCTTAATAATCACCCTCTGCGAAAAATTGTCCGTCCTTTTTTGGACTTAAATTTATCTCGCCTCCTTTTTCGCTCTCTTTCTCTCTCTCTCATCGCTCATAAGACCCAGCAAGACGAGTGCGTGGGCGTCACGGTTGCCCGGCTGGACGTCCGGATTCGGCATTGACAGTGATGTCATGCGAAGGGCTACGTCACGTATTAGAGTGGGCGGCTCGCGGAAGACCCGATCGCGACGGACACGCACCGAGACTATAGAACCGTCGACCACCATCTGAGGAGACGCGATTCGGCACCCGGAAAAAAAAATCTAGCTAACGGAACCAACTAGACGAATTTTTTTTCGGAGTAAGGTACAAAAAAAAGTGGTCCGTTCAATTAGTTTTTTTTCTCGGCATTTTTTATCCCATCGCGGCAACATAAATATATGTTGCGTCCGCTTAGTATTAAATACAACTATTCAAAAAAAAAAAAAAAAAAAGAAAAAACCACGTGACTCGAATCTTAGCTAACGATGTTTGTTTTATTTTTTTAAATTACGTTTCATATATAGCCCTACCAAAAAAATACATTTATACACAAAACTAAAATAAACTGTCACAGACATTAAACTTGCGTTCACGCATCAATTGCGTTAATGAATAGCAGCGCTATTGTCGAGACAGTCAACGCGGAAATAGACTTCCTGTCGCAGTCTCTACAAACACTCGTCTGCAGCTTCGGTTGCAACGAAACGACGATTAAAAAAGCGACATAATAACAATAATTGCAGAATCGACGAGTGATGGAGATTGCGATCGGAATTCTCTCATCACATCGGATAAACAAAAGGTGCGAGTCTGTCGTAATTACGAATTCGTTTTTCGTTTGAAAGGAATTTGTTACGCAGAGGACAAAAATACTCACTCGAGATGCGACGGAAACTGCAGCTGTTTATTCGCGATCGTCGATCCAGCGAATCGCGCGAGGAAGCGAGAATTCCCGCATTAGTCGCTGGCGGACTGACCAACGAGCGGACATTCGACGTCCCTGGTCTCTCGGCTCTTTGCCTCTTTCGTTCGCCGCTCAAACGAAGAGAGAGGGGTCGACATTGTTGAGGCCGACGCGACAAGTGGCAGCGCTGCTGCTGCTGCCGCCGGTCAGCTTTCGCAGCTTCTGCCGGCCGCAAAGTCGAGTTGCAGTGTCAGGAATTATTGCACCTCGCTGTCTGTGTATCGTCTTCCGCTGGACGGAAGATTTAAGCCGACGACAGCGAAAAAAATAGATTAAGGAGAATGTATTATCGCATTGAAGTCATCATCGCGAATCTTTTGCAGGGGGAAAAAAATAGTTGCGTCAACCAGTTGTACTATTTTTTTTTTTTAATTTTTTTATCTTTTTATTTTTTTATTTTTTAAAGCTGCATTATTTGCCTTTGATTTGCCGTTTAGTGAGTTACGATATCTTAATTTTTTTCGGAGTACAATTTTTTTTTAACAAGACAGTGCATTTATGCCATTATTCTCCATTTGTTCGACAAAAAATATATGAAAAAAATTGTTTTTCGATAGTTTAATTATTGATATATGAAGTTAAAAGTTTGTAATAGTAGCATGAATTTTTTCCGAATTTTTTGAGTATATTAACAAGGTCAAAATGCAGCTGAGAGGAAGCGACCCACCGGAAAAAACGGTTGCAGATGAAGCACTGCAATTTCGAGTAAAAAAAAATGTCTGAAATCGACGGCTCAGGATTGGCAAAGAATGTCAGGAAACTGTATCAAGCTCCCGCAAATAATGAGTGACGATGGTTCAGACGCATCCAGTATGAGTTCACATCTTAAAATGGGGACGATCGAGCGGTGGAAGCGAATAAGCGATCGCGCCTGCGTTTCGCTCAGACGGAGCTGAGGTAAAAAGAGGCAGAGAGGAGAGAAGAGGGGGAACCGGGATAGTACACGCGACTCGTCTCGACTCGGCTGCCCAGTGTTTACTCGTCGTTCCTGGTCAGACGACACGCACGAATCGGCAAAAGCGGCACAAGTGTCAGGTGTCTCTATCGGAATCCAGCGATTATCGTTCTTATCTCGAATCGTCTCACGTGACACAACAATCGGATCAACGATCGGCTTAAACGGTTTTCTCGGCTCGTTTGGCCGTCGCAACTTTGACTTCGCGGTGCAGCATTCCACGTGTACAAAAAGAGCTTCGAAAACACAGTCATCGCATAACTTAAGTAAGTTGATAAGCAATGCTACAGCTATAATCACAATTCCGATGCTAAAACGCTCGGAGCGTTTGGAGAGATCGAAAAATTGCGATTTTTTAACTTCAATGGAGAATATTTTCTTTCCGTCAATATTTAACGTTTTTTAGGTACTCTATTAAAAAAAAAAAAAAAAAGCGCACCGAAGTGTTTAGTGAATTTTTATAATTTTGTTGATTAATATTTTAGGTACTCTAAAAAAAAAAAAAAAAAAAAAAGCGCACCGAAGTGTTTAGTGAATTTTTGTAATTTTGTTGATTAATATTGAGGACGTTTTTACCTAAGACTTTTTTAAAAAACATAATGTTGGATTATTGACGAGAAATGCCCTTTATATAATGATACATATATATTTATAAATAACCTGGTAATATGTTGTCATAGGCATCGACGATAACAACAGAAACTGCTGTGTCAACGTTTTTATTATTCACGCTTCCGTCATTACATCGTTCTCCGAGCAAAAGCAGGTTTCTCTCTGTTCGCAAACCGCGAACCTATTTATATAAATCATCGTCATTTCCGTATTCAATGCCGGCGAATTCCTCGGTTTGTAACGAGCGATCAATTACATCGAGCCGAGACCGCAAAAAAATTCGTCTCTACTTTTTTGTAAGATTTTTTTTTTTTTTTTTTTGTTAACTTCTATACTCGAAAATTAGAGACGTGTAACATTTTTATTCAGAGAAGAATAAAAATGTTACGAAGGATTAAATGTAAACATTGTAATGGGAATTTAATTTGAGTGATTTTTTTTTCTATCATTTTTGCAAGTAATTTGTTTAGCTAATTTCCGAGCAAATGATTCCGATTTGATAAAAATCATTTTTCCGCGAGGCAATCGGCGAGGGGTCCAATTTCGAAGCGGACGTTTATGGCAAACGTCTCATATTTGCTGTGACCGGTCGTTCTAGTGTTATTACGAGCTCGTTACGCGCATATATGTATTTATCTCGAGTCGCACCCGCAGCGACGACTTGGCGACTGCGACTCGTCTATACGCCTATCGTGATCTTTGCCTTTTTCGGCTTGGCCACCACCTACCACGAGCTATTACGATCTGACGATTGAATTGTGCTTCGCTATTGCGGCCCAACCCCCATTTTTTTATTATCGGTCGAGACGAGAGCGACGCAGTCGATCGTAATTGGGTATTTATTAGTCACTGCGATCGTTGCATTCGAACGATCTCGATCACATTCTAAAATGCTAATATTCGTAGTCTCGTTTCGTGATTTTTTAATTTTTTTTTTATTTATTTTTATTTATTTTATTATTTTTTATTTTTTATTTGTATTTGTTCTTTAGTATAAAGAATAAATACAAATAAACCCCTCCCCCCCCTCCCCTCATTCTGCGTTCATTTTCTCATCACTCCGCAAGCCCCTTAATTTTTTTTTCTCGAGTCCCCCTCCCAAAAGTTTCGGAGATGTATAATATTTTTAACATCGAAGAGCCGAAGCGATGCAGCTATAGAAACGACCTTCGGGCCTATCACGTGTGCGATTTTGATTAATCGTCATCAATCATTTCGGCTACTGACTCATCGACATGTGTATCGACAGTTTTCACGCGTGCGCTGTTACCGCGTTGACTTTGAATACGCCCACGCTCGTCCTTCGTCCGTTTATGGGAGACGCGAGCGCGATACCGGCGAAGGTGGACGACAATTTAAGGGACTCTGCGGGATTCGAGCATAACTCCCAAGACCATCGAGCGTGATTTATTGGCCACGAAACTGGGTGTTCCACTTAGCGGCGTCGCCGCACTCTGGATCATTTAATCTATATTTATTAATTTATTTATTTTCCAACGCTTCGTATCTATTGCAGATTTTTTTGTGATCTATATTCTTGTATTTTATTTTTTATTTCTATTTGTTTTAATAGAAATTTGTGTTCATTGTTTTATACCGCATTATGCAGAAAGCTGTATAGGGGGCAATAAAATCTGCATCGCGACAATGACCGAACCGTGCGAACTCCGATGAAAGTGGAGGAAGAAGCGTCGCACGTTTTTGTATCACTGAATTCACCGTCGCTCGCGGAGAAAAGCGAATACATTTGCATTAAAATCGTGGGTAAAGGCTTCGCGAGCTCTTCGAGTAGCGATTTGCTCCCTTTACAAATGATACGCGATATACCAGCCGCCGCCAGTTTTCCTCCGGCTTCTGTCTGACCAAAGACCGCGGTTACTACTCGACCCAACAGACACGGAAGTAAAAGTCGAGTGATCATATTAAAAAAAAAAAAAAAAAAAAAAAGAGTAAGTAGCTCGACGTATTAAAAAGTAGAACAAACTCTGTTTAATTTAATTAATTTTTTTTATTGCACAATAAAAAAATATATGATTTTACGGAATTTATGAAATTGAAAATTTCATCAACTTTGGCTAAATTAGAGAATTATTCAAAAGGTCTACTGTCGCTAAATCGGAGCTTAAAAAAACCAGTTAATCATTTAGCATAGATGCAAATAGTGATTGAGCCTTCAGAAGTGTTGGACGGTCCTTCGTTGACGTGTTGACTGGGTCCGAGGATAGCCGGTGAGATCGTTAAGCGTTCGGATCTCGGTAGCCAGAGTCGCGAGACAACTGTCTCGCAGGTTCTGAGCTGCTCCGCGGATGACTCAGAAAGACACAGAGTGAGATAGACGCGTTGTGGACGAGGTAAAAGTTATTTGGAATGATTCGTAAATACTCGGAGATCCGCACCAGGAGTCGCGGCGGTGGTTGGTGGGCGACGCGAAATCCCCTCATGGGCATCGTCTTATATGGCCAGACGTGACTCGGTATCTCGCTCGCGGTTTTCCACGGATTCGAGGCCGTCCCAGTCGCCGATCTGCCCGTCTGTCTCTCTTTCGTTGCACAATCCACGTGAGATAAACACCCGAGACTCGCGACAAGTCAACTCGTTGTTCCCCAGAAACGAGAAAAAAAAAAAAAATCACACAAAGGACATCACTGTCCTGAAAATTTTCAGTTAGAATCCATCTGCTCGCGCTATTAAAAAAAAAAAAATTGACTGTTGTATTTTCACCAAATAGGTTTTTGTAGAATATTTTTTTAATTTTTTAAAATATTTTTGTAGAATTTCGTCGAATTCTTCATATTTATTTTCGTTCCAATTCGTATTTTTTATTTTAGAATTTTTTTTTAAGCATTGATGAATTGTTATTTTTGGAAGAAAAAAATTTGGGGGTCTGAAGAAGGTTGACTTGGCGCGAAATGTCCAATATACAAGTGCACGCGGTACAAATGCACACGTTTTGAAAGTAACGAGGATGCAGTGAGGAAGGTTGCGAGCGCCATTCGCCGTCTTTACCGGTGCGCTGGTCATGACCCATTTCCATATTCGATGCATCGCCAGTTCTCGCGATTTCACGATTCATTTTTTTTCTCTCTCTCTGGTTTTTTAGACGCTTCCGAACGAATCCGTAGGAGGGTCGTTGCAGAGTCGTTGCGGAGGTGCGGGCGAAAAATAAATAAAAAATCCACCATGGGCGGCATGACCCAGAGACCGTGGACCCCGACCAAGAGGAGGGGACCCATCGCCGCGGAATATAGCAGCCCTGGTCCGGCCTGCGTCACTTTGCCACCTCTCATTGGTAAACACAATTATTTTTTTACAAATAATAGTTCTTTTTACAAACTATAATTATTTCATAATTTTTTTTTCTCAGGAAAAACCGTTCCAGACTCCAAACGAGGAAGAGCTCCAGCCTTCTCGTTTGGCAGCAGGTGACGAGCTTAATAATAATTCCAATCCAAAAAAACAACTCGCAATAATTTCAATCCAACAAAAAACTCGAAATGCAGTATTTTATAATTGTTTTTTTTTTCAGACACTCAAGCAAGAACGATAGTCCAGGACCTGGTCCCGGTCAATACAATGTTTCGGGTCTCAGTGCGAAAGGTAAACGGTGATAAAAAAATACAATTTTACGAGTCGTAATTCGTCTGACTAAAGTTCTCGGCGAAGGTCAGATCCTGCGGCGGTATTTTCACCGCGATATATATTATTCTGCTTCGGCATTGGGCTTCGTTTTATTGCTTTGCGTGCTCGAAGCCCGCAGGACGGTATCGATCAAACATAGCTTCACTGGAGGCATAACTATAGTCGCGAGAATGTCGAGCATCGATAAAACTCGCGAAAACGGTCAGACCATTCGAGTCATTTATTATCATTATTATTATTTTTTCATCTCCCTGTTTCTCCAACCGATGAATCAAGTCTAAAAAATATTTTAAACATTAATAAAAAATAAAATAAATTACTATTGTGCACAGAATTAACTAATTTGCGAATTAATTTGCAGGAAAGGACAAAGCACCGGCATTGTCCCTTCATGGCCGCACAAAATCCGGCAAATTGGAATACACTCCAGCGCCCGGCGATTACGATCCGCAAAAAGCCGAGAAAATCATTCAGGACAGCTCGCCGAAATACTCCTTTGGCATTAAACCGCACACCGAGAAAGTCAGCACGACGCCTGGTAAAAAAGCATTAATATCGAATTTAATTCCACACGAGAAAAAAAAATTATTATCATTATGAAGCATATCTGTAAATAACTCAAAGATCCGAAGGATTCGCTAAGTATTTCCGATTCCACGAGAATCGGCTTTCACGATACTCTCAATCACCTTCTTTTGTGTCATCCTCTGTCGTCATCGACGTCATCGTAGCGCCCGGCGACTATTTACCGGAAACCGTGAATCTCGACAAATCCCCGCAATACAGTTTCGGCGTGAAACACGCGTCTGATAAGCCGAGCGATAGTCCTGGTAAATGACAAACACACAAAATGACAATACGCAAAATAGCATTTCTAAAATTGCCCGAAAATTGCTGGTTGGTAATCCGTAATTCGCTCTTCGCAATAATCGTCCGAAGCAGCCGCAGAATAAACAGTTGGTGTCCAATCGACGAGCAAATAACGCGCGATGGATAATTCGCCTCGTTTTTATGGCCGCAATTAATAATAAGCAAAGTATTTTTTTAAGTCATATCGTATAATAATAATAACGTGCAAAAAAAAAATTCAAACTTCTGGATAACAAATTTAAAGAGAAAGTGTTTTAACAAAATTTTGCTACAAATAAAAAAAAAATTGCGACACTAAATTTCGGTCCACCGGAAGCCGCAATTTTTCACTCGTGTGAACTGAACTCCGATTCGCTCACCGAAAACGCTATTCTAGAAATCTGCATGTTGATCGCTGAGAAACAATGCCACGAATCGACGATGGGAGCTATTTTGGGACTTCGACGCTAATCAAGGTTTTGGTCTTTTTAACAATAAAAAAGTAGACGCGCTTGTTAATCGCATTAAAAGAATTAAAAATAAATAAGCCACCGACATTTCGCTTCTAATCTGCACAGTCTACATCAGCCGCACGATTTGATAAAAATGTTGCTATTGTAATTAATAGTAGAGCTTAGATTTTTGCAGCTGGAATTAGCCAGGATCGTAGATGAGATGTTTTGTTTTTCTTCTTTTTAGCTCCCGGAACTTACTGCCCGGAGCGAGTTAACTTGGACAAATCGCCGCAGTACAGTTTCGGTCGTAGAACTTCATTGGACAGAGTGGATTACACTCCTGGTAATGAGCTTGTGATTTAATTTTTTTTTCTGAATAGAAATATGTGTTTGTCTGTTCTACAGTTATGTTACATTTGTTAGACTTAATTTTTGTATTCACCCTCAGCACCGGGCGCTTACAGTCCTGAGAAGGTGAATCTTCACAAAATGCCACAGTACAGTTTCGGCCTGAGGCCACAGCACGAAAAACCGAGCGACACACCTGGTAAACCCATTGAATTTAATATTCGATGTGATTTAATTTGACGTTTTAAATTTTTGTTTGGAATTATATTGGTTGATTTGTATTTTCGTCGACACAGCACCTGGTGCTTACTGCCCAGAAAAGACGAATCTTCACAAAGGCCCTGAATACAGTTTGTACGGCAAAGGATTGGAAACCAAACCGAATGACAATCCAGCTCCAGGAACTTACAGCCCAGAAAAAACGAATCTTCACAAAGGTCCTGAATACAGTTTGTATGGCAAAGGATTGGAGGCCAAACCGAATGACAATCCAGCTCCAGGAACTTACAGCCCAGAAAAAACGAATCTTCACAAAGGTCCTGAATACAGTTTGTATGGCAAAGGATTGGAGGCCAAACCGAATGACAATCCAGCTCCAGGAACTTACAGCCCAGAAAAGACGAATCTTCACAAAGGTCCTGAATACAGTTTGTATGGCAAAGGATTGGAGGCCAAACCGAATGACAATCCAGCTCCAGGAACTTACAGCCCAGAAAAGACGAATCTTCACAAAGGCCCTGAATACAGTTTGTACGGAAAAGGATTAGAAGCCAAACCCAACGATAACCCAGCTCCAGGAACTTACAGCCCAGAAAAGACGAATCTTCACAAAGGCCCTGAATACAGTTTGTACGGAAAAGGATTGGAAGCCAAACCCAATGATAACCCAGCTCCAGGAACTTACAGCCCAGAAAAGACAAATCTTCACAAAGGCCCTGAATACAGTTTGTATGGCAAAGGATTAGAAGCCAAACCCAACGATAACCCAGCTCCAGGAACTTACAGCCCAGAAAAGACGAATCTTCACAAAGGTCCTGAATACAGTTTATATGGAAAAGGATTGGAAGCCAAACCCAACGATAACCCAGCTCCAGGAACTTACAGCCCTGAAAAAACGAATCTTCACAAAGGCCCTGAATACAGTTTGTATGGAAAAGGATTGGAAGCCAAACCCAACGATAACCCAGCTCCAGGATCTTACAGCCCAGAAAAGACGAATCTTCACAAAGGCCCTGAATACAGTTTATATGGCAAAGGATTGGAAACCAAACCGAACGACAATCCAGGTTCGAGGATCCGCGATAAGCGCTAGATTAACAATAGACACTAAAAAAAAAAATTGGACGATGAAACTAATGAAATTAATGACTCGGTAGGACCGGGACGTTATCATCCCGAGAAAGTATATCATTTGGAGCATAAACCTTATTACTGCTTTGGTACTAGAACGCCATTGGCGAAGCCTAGCGATACTCCAGGTAACAAGGTGTAGACTAACCATCCGTGGCTAACACCTATCAACCATTTAAAAAAATGAGAGACCATCACTACCACCGCTTCGTTAACCCAAACCTACAGAAGGAATTAAATTCGAACGTTTTTAACTGCAACTGACGTCAACATTGAAGATTCTAACGCTAAAAAATAAAATAAATCATACCAACGACGTCGAAATATTATTTTAACGGTTCATCGAGAGCAAAAAACTTTCTTCTAGCTCCCGGCGCGTATTGTCCGGAAAAAGTGAATCTCGACAGTTCGCCGCAGTACAGTTTCGGCATCAGACACTCGCCCGAAAGATCCACCGACATTCCCGGTGAGAAAATCGGACGTTGCTCCTCTTTTCTCATCTGCAACATTTTTTTATTCGCTTATCGTTCATTTCATTTTTTTTTTCTTTTTTTCACTTCAGCACCTGGCACTTATTGTCCGGAGAAATGTAACATCGACAAAGCGCCTCAGTACAGTTTTGGCCAGCGAACGCAGATCGAAAAACCGAGCGACACGCCAGGTGAGAATGGACGAAAATGTTTTAAAATTTTTTTAATGTATTTGCGTAGACAATAAAAGACTGTTGAAATTTTGCTGCTGGCACGTAACGAATTTGCACTTTTGTGTGTTGCACAGCACCGGGAGACTATAGTCCCGAAAAAGCGAATCTGAAAAGCGGACCTGCTTACAGTCTGAGCGGAAAAGGACACGAGCTGAAACCTAGCAACGTTCCAGGTACGTTTTTAACGTCTCAAATAGCCGCAAACCGTTTCATATCTTTTTTTATTTTTTTTATTACTAGTTTTATTAATTTCCTAATTTTTATTTCGCATATACAATTGCAAATGAATTTCAAGGCCCCGGAGAGTACAGTCCGGAGAACGCGATGATGATTTGGCAGAAGGCGCTGCAGTTTACGTTTGGTCTGAGACCGCCGATGGATCGGGGCAACGATGTCCCAGGTAGAAGCTGATAAGTGACAAGTGATAACGAGAGAAACTAATTTTTTTTTACAATACAAATCGTGAAAGCCGACTCTCGATACATAGAAAAAATACCCTTGCGTACTGATCCAATCGTTGGTAGGATTAAAAATATGAAAAATGTTTCCGCAGCTCCGAACGTGTACACAATTCCGTCCGTCCTTTGCGGAACGAAGGAGGGTAACAAAAAAACCGCGCCGGCGTATTCTATCTCCGGCAGGCAAAAAGTATTCACCGACGACAGAGTCCTCGTTCCCGGACCTGGAGCCTACGAAGCCGTCAAGACCGACATTCTGCGCGTCAAGAGCGCAGCTTACAGCATGAGCGCTCGTTACTCGCTGCCGAACGATCACGCCAAGATTCCCGGACCCGGAGCGCACTGTCCCGAAAAAGTATTCAACCCTTTGAACGTTACAATATTTTTTTCTCGCCCTTGTGGCAATTTTTTATATATTTTTTTAATGGAACAAATAATTAAAATCGCCTTTCCGAATTTTCACAATTTTCTCTCTGCAGGTGCTTCTCGATATTCCTCCGGCGCACACATTCGGAATCAGACACTCGCCCTACATCTGCAATCTCAAGGACACTGTCTACTAACTGGAAATAGTCGTTAAGAAATTATTCACCTCGCTTCGCGAATGAAACTCAGCATCTTTCCATTGCAAACGAAATAACAAACGAGCCGCTTAACTCGTATTTTTTTTTTCTCATTTTTCTCGAGCGAACGGATTCTAATATATCATCTTAATTATAGACCCGAAAGAAGACTAATCATGTTTTTTTCTTTTCACTTCTTCTCCGTAAAGTTATATTTGTCTTCCATGAAGGAAACATCTCTATTATGTTTTTACACGAACGAATAATACAATATTTTACAATTGCACCGATGTGTTTTATTTCTCCGGGTTTCACTGACAGCAGCGGTTGGGATCCGCGGCAGAACGTTCAGGCAGTCGTTGGCATTATTTAATTACGTACAAAATGTATCGTTAGAAAAATATGAATATTCGTAAAATATTTTCGAGTCAATACGTCGACCGTAAAAATGCAACACGTTCACAGCCCAGAAATTATTCGCGAACTTTGCGTCGAAAATTTCGTCGGTGTCTTCATGCGGAAATAGGGTAAACGCGCCGTCCGGCTATCCAAGTGGTCAGTACCTTTAAGTCGTCGTCGAGCATTACGAAATCGGCGTCCGCTCCGAAATCGAGAACTCCCTTTGTCGTCTCGATGCCCAAGGCTCGCGCGGGATGCCGAGTCGCCGCCTCGAGCGCTTCGACCGTCGAGCAACCTGCGTATAACATTTTTTAAATTAATAATTCGTCGTCACTGCGAAGGAAAATCAGTGGGATTGAATTTTACCTGTGGCTTCCTTAAAATGTCGAACGCAAGTAGCCATATCCGCGGTGCTTCCGCACAGTGTCTTCGTCCCGGCGATATAAGCGTATCGATTTTCCACTTGTATATCGAATTGTCCGAGTCTATAGGTACCGTCTTTGAGCCCGAGAGCCGCAATCGCATCCGTGACCAGCACGAGACCTGAATTTTGACGAAGAAGAATTTATTCGTCGATTAAAAAATATAAAATAAAAATAAATAAATAAATAAATAATAGAAAGTAATCTCACCTTCCGGATGGGTTCTATGAGCAATTCGCAAAGCCGCCGGATGCGTATGAACACCATCAGCTATGATTCCGTAATGAATTATTTTTCCCTGTGGTATCTGATCGGAAGTCAGAAGACCGACCAATCCCGGATCTCTGTGGTGAAACTAAAGCAACGAGACACAATGAGACTATGACGCGAGAGAAAAATGACTTTCAAACGACAATCAACGCACTGGAAGCATCGCATTGAAGAGATGAGTGATGAAAGAAGCTCCGCATTTCACAGCTGCTTCTCCGTCCTTCAAATTCGCCACCGAGTGACCTGGAATTTCAATTTGTGTGTGTTTTTTTTTAATTCAATGGTCAAATCGGGTGCGGCAAGTGGATTTTTGAATCTTTAGTTTTTTAACGCACCTAAAGAGACTTTTATATTTTTCTTGCACAACTCGTCTATGACTGAGCAAGCGTTTGGAATTTCAGGAGCCAATGTGACGTAACAAATATTTTCCAGACTTCCGTACATCTCGACCACAGATTGGAAACCCTGAAAAAGAAGTCTGTATATTTAGCTGCAAAATATAAAAATGATAGTTATACAGTTTTGCAGCTGTTACTTTGTCAAATTTTCTGATGCAATTTTCCTGGTGGGCTCCTTTTTTGGTGGGACTTATGAAAGGACCCTCCACGTGTACTCCCAAAATTGTCGCTCCATTCTCGTCACCCTTGCGCTTTTTTATCCTCGGCAGGACTCGATGATAATTCTCAGCCGGCGAAGTGACGACCGTCGGACAAAAAGACGTCACTCCGTAAGCCAACAGACCCTTCGCCACAATATTCACACCTTTCTCCACGTCTTTAGCGTCCGAAAAATCCAAACCAAATCCGCCTGAAAAAAATGCAACCAAGTTAATTTTTCAATTGAGATACATTGGTAAAAATTTCAATGGAACGTTTCGCAAGCATTTTTTTGAAAAAATGAAATAATAAAACTAAAAATGTTGCAATATGGAAAAAAGGTAGATTTGCTCGAATCGATTTACCATTGATCTGCACATCAATGAAACCCGGCGCGACTAAAGCACCGCCGCAGTCGACCTTCTCAGTGGCCTCGATCTTCTCATCATAAAAAATTTTCTCCGGATCGACGATCCTTCCGTCTCGAACCCACAGATCCTCTTTGACGATTTTTCCGGCTCGAAGTATTCGACAATTGCGAAATTGTGTCAATCGCGCTTTTTCCAATGTTGACATTTTCACACTTTGTAGTCGAGGATCAACTTTGCTTCTCGAGATGCAAAATATTACTGCGGCGATATTCGAGCGGTCAATTTTTCGCGTTATCGCGAGAAGCGTTATCGGACGATTGTGGAGAACATCGAGGGGACGATGATCGTTGCAATATAATCGCAGTGCAACCGACCGACGTCCGACAGAGAAATTCGCGACCACGTCCGCTGGATGTTGACGCTCGACTGACGAGTCTAAAGAATCTATCTGCGGTTTCGCTGACCTTCGTGAACTCCACTAAATACAGATAAATACGGATTCCCTGTGTAACCCACTAAAAGTTCTTCTCTCTGCGTTCATAAAATAAAAAAACCCGGTTAACATATGATCGTTGAGCAGCACGTGACTGTGTTATTGACTCTGCAGATGACGTTTGCCGATAAGGTAGAAAATTCATTCACGATATTCACATTACTAAATTATACACATTACCATATCTCAATTTTTGCTCTGATTCGTTCATAATTCTCGAAAAACGGCACTTTGAAACTTTTGAGGTGCGCAAATCGGTATTTTCACGCTCATAAAAAAAAAACTGTTTTACCATAGTAAGATACATTAGGATACTGTGTATATATTTTTTTATTTCGTTTATGTATGCGTTTTGTTTTTGTTGTTATTATTACTATTATTATTATCATTACTATAACTATTATTATTATCATTATTATTGTTATTATTATTATTATTATCATTATTATTATTCAATGATAACCATTTACAATGCAATGCAATGCAATGCATGGCAATTCGCATTTCAAGTAATACTTTTTCCGAAAAAGTGATGAGCGAAATGTGTCCTGTTTTTATAATGTCGAAATGTCGAAAATTTGCGATTTGTGTCTGCGGCTCGCCGGACTCATATTAACCAAACCCTGTTCGCTGCTGCAGCTACTGGCAGCTACTGTGCTTCGCTACAATGCGCAGCGATGTACAATGATGTATACTATGTTGACGATGTATATTATGTGCTATATATACAACAGCGGAGAGATACCAGGCGCCGCTGCTGTTGCTGTGGTGCCGCTGGTGGCGCGCGGCGGCTGTCTCCGCATAGTCAGTAGCGAGGCCTCGTCTGGCCTGGTCGGGCTCCGAACAGACAACCGAGGCGTCCGCTGGCGCGCGCGAGATCCGCGATCACACCTCGACGATCGCGAAAATCGGTGTCCCGTGTTTGAAACGTTGCTCCCTTCCCCCCTGCTTCCTTTTTTTTCCCCCTCCCCCTTCTTTTTCGCACTTCCGAAAATTGTGAGGAGGAAAACAACACAAACAACAAGTGCAAGAGGGAGAGAGAGAGAGGGAGAGTGAGGGACAGAGAGAGAGGGAAAAAACGGCCCGTGGCTGGCGACGAGTGACAGTGGCGTGAAAATGGCGGTGTGAAATGGCAGGACGACGGTCGGCACTGACGAATCCCGAGTCCCTGACAGGATCCGGCGCGGCGACCGATCCTCTGAGGGAGCTCTTCGAGGCCTGCAAAACCGGCGATCTCGCGCGCGTCAAAAAGCTCGTTACACCGAAGACGGTGAATGCGCGCGACACGGCCGGACGCAAGTCGACCCCTCTGCACTTCGCAGCTGGTGAGCGACACTTTTTTTTTTTTTCTTTGCACTCTGTCTCTTTCTTTCGTGTCTGCAACTTATTTGTTTGGTTCGTCGCGAAACTTCTCTTTCGCGTTTTGAGCGATTTTTGTTATTTTTGGGTGTCTTGTGTATAAATATTGTGATTTTTTTTTTTTTTTTTTTAATAAACAGCGTTGGAATAGACTCAGAGAGGTAATTGCTCTCAACTCGAGAGACACAGTTTCTATCTTTTTTATTTTTGTGACTGCGTCGGAGTGTTTTCCTTTTTTTTTTCGCTCTCGCAACACTTTCTACTCGGAGCATTCAGTGCGATAATCGGAATTTCGCTTTCCGAGAGTAGAGCCACGAATCGTCCGACGCCCCGCGCAGAGTTTTCGAGAGCGAGAGAGAGAGAAGGAGAGAGAGAGAGAGAGGGGGAAGATTTCCCGTTGTTTACAAGTGCACAATGCGCAATGCGAAATTTCTGGAATTTTTTTGCGCGGGACTCGAACAACGAATTTTGGAACCTGAAACAGGGAGCGTTTTTTTTTCTACGGCGGTTTTACGACTGCGAAACACGTCAACGTCGAGTGGAATTCGTTTCACGGGATACTTATGACAAAGTAACACGCGAGGCTGGAAAAATAAAACGATCGCGCATGCGCGAAATCTGACAATCGGGCATTTATTTATTTAGTTTTTTTTATATTGATTTTTTGTTGTAACAAACTATTTTTGAGAAATGTGAGAAGGTTTTGAATTTCTTTTTTTAATGTGGAATTTTTGCTCAGGGTACGGAAGAAGAGAAGTCGTTGAATTTCTGTTGGCTGGCGGAGCATCGATCCAGGCGAGAGACGACGGAGGCTTGCACGCTCTGCACAATGCCAGCTCCTTTGGACATTCCGACGTCGTGAGACTTCTTCTCGAGGCCGGAGCCAATCCGAATACTCGTGACAATTGGAATTATACTCCTCTTCACGAGGCTACGATAAAGGTTCGTCGACGCTGAAACTTTGCATTTATAAAACTGTAGGCTTTTATTTTTCTTTACGCTAAACTTTTTATTAGCTACGTTTCCAAGAAAATGTTCTAATGACCTTCTCTGTAAAAAAAAAGGGAAAGATAGACGTGTGCAATTTTTCTCTGCATTACGCTAAACTTTTTATTAGCTACGTTTCCAAGAAAATGTTCTAATGTCCTTCTCTGTAAAAAAAAGGGGACGATAGACGTGTGCAATTTTTCTCTGCATTGCGCTAAACTTTTTATTAGCTACGACCCATTTAAAAAAAAATGTTCTAATGTCTTTCTGTGTAAAAAAAAAAAGGGGAAGATAGACGTGTGCATAGCGCTTCTTCAACATGGAGCAGACCCGAACATCCGCAACACAGAGGGAAAGACTGCGCTGGAGCTCGCGGATGCCGCGACGAAGCCCGTGTTGACCGGCGAATATCGCAAGGACGAGCTCCTCGAGGCCGCGAGATCGGGCAACGAGGAGAGGCTCCTGCAACTGCTCAATCCGCTTAACGTAAACTGCCACGCGAGCGACGGACGTAGATCGACGCCTCTGCATTTAGCCGCGGGATACAATCGTTCTAGGGTAGTGCAAATATTGCTGCAGAACGGGGCGGACGTCCACGCCAAAGACAAGGGGTAAAAACAATTTCTGCTGCATAATTATAGAAAGCTCAAAAAACAAACAAACTCTCTCAAAGCTGCTGAACTCTCAAAAAGCTGCTGTTCATTCGCTGGTGACTGTCCAATTACTATTCCCTCTGCAAGAAATTTGATCTTTTTATTTCGTTTGAATCGACAGAGGCCTCGTACCCCTTCACAACGCCTGTTCGTACGGTCACTTCGAGGTAACCGAGGCGCTTTTGAAGCACGGAGCTGCGGTGAACGCGAGCGATCTATGGGCGTTCACACCTCTCCACGAAGGCGCCAGTAAATCGCGAGCCGAGGTTTGTTCGCTGCTGCTGAGCGAAGGAGCCGATCCGACCCAACTAAACTGCCACAGTAAAAGCGCAATTGACGTTGCGCCGACCTTAGAGCTTCAGGAAAGGCTCGCCTGTGAGTAAAGCAACCCGAAAACACACAAAAGACCCCAAAAAACCGAATCACGTAGGGAATCTCTCGTGAACCGCTGTGCATTTCGTTAATTCGAAATGTATTGCCGCGCGTTTGCAGACGAATACAAAGGACACTGCCTATTAGACGCCTGCAGGCAGGCAGATCCGGCCAAATTGAAGAAATACCTGTCCCAGGAGGTCGTGAATTTCAAGCATCCGTACACGGGCGACACGCCGCTTCACTGCGCCGTCGCGTCGCCCTATCCGAAGCGCAAGCAAATCGTCGAGGCGTTGATACGCAAGAACGCGGCGCTCAACGAGAAGAACAAGGATTTTCTGACGCCGCTTCACGTCGCCACCGATCATTCCTATTACGACGCGATGGACGTGCTGCTCAGACACAATGCGAAGGTCAATGCGCTCGACGGACTCGGACAAACGGCGCTGCATAGGTATATTATCAGTTCAATATAATCATCACTAAATGCTTATCCATCATTTATTTATTTATTTATTTATTAATGGATTTCTCCTTTCATTTTTCACAAATATTTGGCTGAGACCATAGCATGAAAATTCCAGATTTACAAACAGTAAATGTACTATTTTAAATATTAATAAAGAGCCTATTACATTTAAAAAAAAGTGATTATCATACGCCGAAAAAAAAATACTAGAAAATTAGAAAATGATAACCTGTGTTTCAGGTGCGCCAGGGAGGACAACGTCCAGGCCTGCAGGATATTACTTTCCTACAACGTAGATCCCACGATAGTCTCGTTGCAAGGTTACACCGCCGCCCAAGTCGCCACGGAAAATGTACTCAAGATACTGCAAGGTAAATAAAAAAAAAACCTCGTGCATCGTTTCGTAGTGTAATTTTCCATCGAATTTTTCCTCACGCTCGTTCGGTCTTTTATTCAGATCCCCCGGGTGGCACGGAGGACGCCGAGGTGCAGCTCCTCGAGGCCAGCAAGTCCGGCGACCTCACCGCTGTCGAGAGAATTCTTCAGGCTAATCCACACGCGGTTAATTGCCGCGATTTGGACGGCAGGCACTCAACGCCGCTGCACTTCGCAGCGGGATACAATCGCGTGCTTGTCGTGGAGTATCTTCTCGCTCACGGAGCGGACGTTCACGCCAAGGACAAAGGGTAACCAATAATCCATTCTCCAACTATTAATTTACCCATTTATCGACTTATTAAATTACAAAGATTCGAGGGAGCGAATATTCGTTAAAAAAGATGTATACATTTTTTATTGGTCAGTGGTTTGGTGCCGCTTCACAACGCTTGTTCCTACGGTCACTACGAGGTGACCGAACTTCTGGTGAAGCACGGCGCGTCGGTGAACGTCGCGGATCTCTGGAAATTCACGCCGCTCCACGAGGCCGCGGCGAAGGGAAAATGCGAGATCGTTCGATTGCTGCTGCGACACGGCGCGGACGCGACGAAGAAGAATCGCGACGGCGCGACGCCGCTCGATCTCGTTCGTGATGGCGATCAGGACGTGGCGGATTTGCTGCGCGGAAACAGTGCGCTTCTTGATGCCGCGAAGAAGGGCAATCTTGCGAGGGTCCAGAGGCTTATCACTCAGGACAACATCAACTGCCGGGACGCTCAGGGTCGGAATAGTACGCCGCTTCATTTGGCCGGTGAGCTCTTTTTCGCGTTGACATTATTTTTACCAATTTTTTTTCGACACCGAATGACCGCTGAAATAATTTTTTTTTTTCAACACCGAATTACCGCTGAAATCATTTTTATTCATTTTTATTTCTAACACCGAATGACTGCTGAAATAATTTATATTAATTTTTTTTTCAACACCGAATGACCGCTGAAATCATTTTTATTAATTTTTTTCCAACACTGAATGACCGCCGAAATAATTTTTATTAATTTTGCTGTCGACACCGAATGACCGCTGAAATAATTTTTATTAATTTTTTCCAACACCGAATGACCGATTAATTAATTCCGCAGCGGGTTACAACAATCTCGAAGTGGCGGAATTTCTTCTGGAGCGCGGAGCGGACGTGAACGCCCAGGACAAGGGCGGCCTGATACCGCTCCACAACGCTTCGAGTTACGGTCACCTCGACATAGCCGCGCTGCTGATAAAATACAACACGGTGGTGAACGCCACCGACAAATGGGGCTTCACGCCGCTTCACGAGGCCGCGCAGAAGGGACGAACGCAGCTCTGCGCCCTTCTCCTCGCCCACGGAGCGGATCCCTTCCTGAAGAATCAGGAGGGACAGAGTCCCGTGGATCTCGCGAGCGCCGACGACGTCAGATGTTTGCTGCAGGACGCAATGGCCTCGCAGCAAGTTGTGCCGTCCGTTCCGCCAGGCGCGAGCGGCCTCGTCAGCGGAAGCGCCGGTAGCGCGGCCGGAAGTAGACCGCCCAGTATAGTCTCAGGTAAAGCAACAATTTATTTCTTTATCAATATCAAAAACTTTTCCGCTGCGATTTTAGGTGGAGAACAAATCAGCGAATTGCTAAAAAAAGCGAATTTAAAAATAGTTCATTATTTTGATCATTCGCTATTTTGACCCCCATTTTATAAAAATGTATCTAAAACAGCGAATGATCAAAATGGCTAAATATGGCTAAAATACCAAATTTTCTAATAATAGCAATTCTAGATTCAGGCCTTCATTACTTTTTTAATTCACTATTTTTATAATAAAAATTCGAAGGCCAAGTTATAGAAAAAAAAATATTAACGATCGTTCTTCGCTCAGTTCCAGTGACGCCGCCGCCATCGCTGACCCAGGAAACGGTGATAATGCCGTCCGGCGCGGCGATGACGCTTTGCGTTCCACTGGCACGTCCTTCGACGTGCCTAAGTCCGATGCCGGCGATGGAGCCGTGCTCGGATCGCGACACGAAGGACGCGTGCGAGGATCGTAACTGCTCGAACATCACGAACGTCGCGACTTTCCTGCAGAGCCTCGGACTCGAGCATCTGCTCGAGCTGTTCGAGCGCGAGCAGATAACGCTCGACATCCTCGCGGAAATGGGCCACGAGGATCTCAAGCAGGTCGGCGTGTCCGCTTACGGCTATCGCCACAAGCTCATCAAGGGTATGGACAAGCTTCTGAGCTCCGCCGCCGGTTCCATCTGGCAACCTTCCGTCAATCCCGGAACCCTCCTCGTGGACCTTCTCACCGAGGATAAGGAATTTCTCGCCGTTGAGGAGGAGATGCAGAGCACCATTCGCGAGCATCGCGACAATGGACACTCGGGCGGCATCTTCGCGCGCTACAACATTGTCAGGGTGAGAAAAAGCGAGAGCAGAGTTGTAAATTCCCGAAAATTGGTCTTTTGGGAAAAATTGGTCTAATTGGGAATTAGTCCGAATTTTTATGTACACTGAGATTGCAGATTCGAAGATTGCAGATCGATTGACGCCAGATTTTTTTAATGAATTACAGATACAAAAGGTGCAAAATCGGAAATTGTGGGAGCGCTACGCGCACAGAAGACAAGAGGTGGCGGAGGAGGTCGGCGCGGCCGGTCCAGCCTCGCCGAGCAGCGTACCCCGAACGAATCCTAGTCCGACGTCGCCCCAGGCAAACGAGCGAATGCTCTTCCACGGCAGTTCCTTCATAAACGCTATCGTGCAGAAGGGCTTCGACGAGAGACACGCCTACATCGGCGGCATGTTCGGCGCGGGAATCTACTTCGCCGAGCACAGCAGCAAGAGCAATCAGTATGTTTACGGGATCTGCGGTGGAACCGGATGCCCGGCTCACAAGGACCGCAGTTGTTATATTTGTCACAGGTACGGGTCAACCATTTTTTTTAATCTTTTTTTTTTATTTATTTTTTTTTAATTTGTAAAATAAAAAAATCGTTAGATCGAAAAAAAAAATTTACTTGATCAAAGCAATTGATGATAGAATAAAAAAAAATCTCGATTAGCATCGCCAATTATTTCGTCCAATCGACAAAATATTCTCTGCGCCGCCAGTTTTGGATTTACCGACTTTTTATTTTATTTCTTATTCTCAGGGAGATGAATCTCTAATCTACGTTGCATTTATTTGACGTACAAATTGTGCGTTCGATTGATTAATTCTCGTGATTTTTTCTTTCAGGCATCTGTTGCTTTGTCGAGTGACTCTGGGTAAGTCATTCCTCCAGTTCTCGGCGATGAAAATGGCCCACGCGCCGCCAGGTCACCACAGCGTGATGGGACGTCCGTCTCAGGGCGGCCTCGCGTTTCCCGAGTATGTTGTCTATCGCGGCGAGCAGGCGTATCCCGAGTACCTGATCACCTATCAAATCGTGCGGCCGCAGCAGGAGCCCGGAGGCGGCGGCGAGGGCGGCGAAGAACGGTGATCGGAAGAGCCGGGCCCTGCGGCTAGATTGTGTCGTCTATGCTGTTGTCAGAGGCCGAGAGCTTGCAGCGCTCTGTCCTAGGTCGGCGCGGTTTACGATCTCATTCCACTGTAAAATCCGTTCGTCGCCGCTGCTAAAAAAAATACATTGTAAATTCAACGCTCAAGTTTTTGCGCATCAACTGCTACACGCGACATTTTAAATCAGTTTAGCCTAGAAAAAAATAATTCTGAATTAAAAATGTCGTTTTTTTTTGTGAGTGAATTGACGCTACAAAATCGATGTACTATTGCCGTGAAATTGAAGTAAATCATTGAAATAGAAGTACTTTTGCAATCGAGTTAAAGTAATTTATTTAAATTAAAGTACTTTGAACGTTTTAAATGTAATGTGTGTTGATTTTATAGCGGAATTTGTATATTGAAGTCGTTGTGTACAGTTTGTGCGCGAGGACTTTTGGTTTTAGGTTGACTTTTAAGTCGATTTCGCTCGCCGTGGCTATTCCCGAGAGTCGGTCGTTTATGAATTCCTCATATTTGTGTAATACGGTTAATTGTGGCTAGACTGTCGATTCGAAAAGGAGAAAAGTGTAACGGTTGACAATTATTTCTTTTGAAATATATGATCATTGTGTTTAAGAGAAAAATCGAGTATTTGTGAGATTTTTTAAAAATCTGTGTTTAATTATTGTTGCACAGTTTCAATATTTTTTAAACGCGAAATTGGCAAAATTCGAACGAAACTATCGATGCTCCACGACACTTGCGAATAGACACTACCGAAATCGTGAAAAATTCGATCGAGCACAAAGAGCCATTATTTTTACAACTTTTCAGCGGCGGCTTCTTTTGCTTTCAATGTTTTCTATGTTTTTGAATCGATCGAAAAGAAAGTAAAAAAAAAACGAAAATCATGTAAAAACGACTGTTGCGACCTTTTGGCACCAGAAAATATTTTCCAGGGTCGAAGCGCGAAATATGATTTCGGAGGTTGAGAAGAGAGAGAAAGAGAGAGAAAGAGAGAGACAGAAAAAAAAGAGTTCGACTTAAAAATCGACAAATGCGATGGCGAGTCGCGTAAATTTCGTACTAATCGAACGCAATTCGAACGACTACGAATCGAGCGAGAATCCCGTTCAGTTTGCACCGCTGAAACCGAATGGGGACCGTTATACATATAAATAAAGCGAACGAGTGAACGAGAAAATGAGTGAAGAGAGAAATTAGAAAGAAAACGAAACGATAAACGAGCAACGGCAAAAAAAAAAAAGAGCGGCGTCCGCGACGACAAAATCGCACCGTTTAGTATCTACTTTATAGGTGACGGTGGTTTCTATTTATATTGGGTATTAAGCTCGTGTAAGTGTATCGCGAAACGTCAACGACGACGATGTGAAAATGTGTCCGGCGTAACGCGTAACTTGTAAGAAAGATATTCGTCGAGAAAAAAAAACGAAAAAGAAATAAAACGAGAAAAAAAAATGCGAAACACATTTTCCGATATTCCGTTTTACTCGTTTTTTTTCAGGCATCGAAAGAAGAGAGACCCCTCAAAAATAATTGCAGCGCGATATATCGATCGATGCATCGAGCGCCGTTCTCCCCTAAAGCGAAAAAGAAATAAAACGAGAAAAAAAAATGCGAAACACATTTTCCGATATTCCGATTTACTCGTTTTTTTCAGGCATCTAAAGAAGAGAGACCCCTCAAAAATATTTGCATCGCGATATATCGATCGATGCATCGAGCGCCGCATTCTCCCCTCCCCCCAAAGACACTCGACGAAAATATCGCTAAAATTACGACAACAAAGATCCCCACCGATCGATTCGATCGCGAGTGGAAAATTTTCGTCGCATTGTCGGACGCCTCGCGCATGCGTTTAAAAACCCAAGAGCACCAGATAAATGTCACAACATTATTTTACATTGCGTGTCGCGCACCGAGCGGCAACGAAACGCACCAAGACGAAGCCGTCGCTCCGCAACTGCGACGATATTGGGCGCCAAAGTCGAGAGACCCGCGCTTTATTTGCGCCAGTGACCAGGAAAAAGGTCTCTCGTCGAGCCGCTGCGTCTTACACAAATTTATTTTCGATGGAAAATTTCGTAGCGCGATGGAGGAAAAAAAAGAGCGAGAGAGAAAGAGAGATGAGAGCGCACTCGGTCGACTCGTGTCTGATCGAAGGATCGAACAGTATTGATGGAACTAAATAATAATAATAACAACAAAATAACGCCTTCGCATTGTGGTTGGCCGCAAATAGAGTCGCGCGTGGCGCCACGATAACCCGGGGCGCCGGGGTGACGCCTCTGCATCGACGATAACTCGTCAAAGAGTCACTCGCACGACAAATGTTGTCTCCTCGCTTACAAACAGAAAGTCTTGTCTGTTTATCCTCCGAGTTTTCGTCGCTTCGCGCGACGAAAGTCGAAAACAAAGATGGCGCCAGCTCTCGACGATCCTTCACCTCGACAGTTCGGATGTATTTTTCTCGAGCGTAGAATTTTCCGCGGGGCTCGAAATTCGCGGAGATTGCTGGGCGAACGTGGCACGAAATGATTTGCGCAATTGCGACGCGTGAAAAAAATGAGGCTGCGAGAAAAAAGCGTTTTAGAGGTTTTGGGTGCGTCGCTCGCGCTCGAAACGTCCGCCATTTTGGACGCTGCCGGTGGAATAGCGTCTTCCTGGTTAATGGAAAGTCGGTTGTGTGAAAACGTGTTTCGCGAGAGCAGACGACAATGGACGCGTCGGTCTGTGTCGCGAGGTAGTCTCAATGCCAAAGTCTACGGGAGTATCGGGTTGCCGACCGGTGTTGTGCGACTTTAGCCTCATCCTGAAGCGGGGAGACACGTCTCGCGGTATATTTTCTGCGACGCGTTTCGCTCGTAACCGAGCAAACAGTACCAAAGTTTGGACATCTATCTCTTCTTCTCGTTCGGAGACTAAATGCGGCGATACTTCGCTCGGATCTTCATCGCCCAATGTTCAAACGCCCGTAAGTCTATTTTTCTCGAACCTAACCTCACTTTTTGGTTTTTCGAATCTCCCGAACAAACGGCTTCGAGATTCGAGAAACCAATCCGAAGCTTAGCCCAATTCCGCCATAATTTCCTGGTTGTGAAAAAATTGTGACAAATTGCTGAAAAAATTGCAAAATTGTGAAAAAATTGCTTTCAAAATTACGAGCAAAATATGACTAAAGTGAAACCGGAAACGTCTCCCAGAGATTAATAATAATAATAATCCGAGACTGCTGAATCGAAAATAAACTAATTTGCAGATTTTATATATCGTTACTGTTTTACTACTAAGGTTAGTAGTAACTGTAACCAATGATGATAATCGTTAATAATAATCAACGATGTTAGCACCACCCGCGATGTTGTTTGTACGATGCACCGCGTGCGGCTCGTAACGGCCCCGTCGGTTCGATCTCTAGGGTCGCGGCAGGTCGCAACCGAGTGTCATGTGCCCGGAGCGTGAGCGCCTCGTCGTCTGGAATAAACGTCGCGACATTTATCTCACTTTTTTTCACGAAATCGAACCGCACGATCTGATCCCCGCTCCAAACATTCGCCGACGACTAATCAGTTGCATTATCTACGCTAATTAACCTCTCGGTTTGCCCCCCGTGTGTTATATATAGCCGAGCGAAGACCGGTTAACCGATTTCTAAATAAGATTTTTTAAACTGGGCGCCGCCATTTTGTATTCCGCCGTCGGAATACAATTGAATTCGTAATTTTTTTTAGGCCTTTTTAGGCATTTTTAGACCTTTGCTTTACATTGGCAACATGACTGAAAATACTCGTCTGCATAAATAGTAAAAAAAAAACATTTTATAATCGTATTTTAATCGTTTTAATCGTATTTTGATTCGTTTTGGTAGCTTCTCGTTTCGATTCCCAAATCAAACAAGGAAAAAGTTTGAAAAAAAAACACTCGTTCGCTCGCACCGACTTTTAATCGAAATCACGTGTTCGTAATCGGCGAGGACATCGCGAGGTGTATTTATTTCGTAACAGCACTTGAGATCGTCATTGGCGAGAATTAAGAAGCGACGGGTGTTGCAGGTGCAACATTGGTACGCGCGATATGCGAGGTCGGATTTCGCTGGCGCCATATCAATTTTCAATTAATCCGTAAACATGCAGACGTATAGCAACAAAATTCTTTGCGAACCGTATCACTCTATATTTTTCTCCGGCTTTATTTTCCTGATAGGTCAGCAGTGAATAAACGGTTAAGCAAAACACTTATTCTGCATTTTTATAAAAAAGCAATACTTTAATTAAAAAAAAATAACAAGCATTTTGATGTTGAAGTTTGCATCGTTGGAATGTAACGAAACACTTTTTTATTATTATAACGATTCTAAAATTATTCTAGCGATTTAAAAAATTATTACAAAGATCAATCGTTATAATAACTTTTTATACCGAAGTGCGATTCTTTGAGTTCATTGCAATAATATTTTTCAACAATATTTTCGTTGCTTTCCAACGATGCAAACTTCAACAGAATCGTTATAATAACTTTTTATACCGAAGTGCGATTCTTTGAGTTCATTGCAATAATATTTTTCAACAATATTTTCGTTGCTTTCCAACGATGCAAACTTCAACGGAATGCTTTTTGTTAGTTTCAATCGAAAAGCTTTTGTGTCCCGATTCTCGTCGCTTGAGTCAGACTCAGGGACCCTTTTTTATCGACGCAGTAACGATGGCGGAGAGTCACGTGTACCGATCGGGTTGTCCACGCGCTGTTCCAGAAACCCGATTGATTCAGTCGAGGCGTCGTGCCAAATCGTATTTTTGTTGTCCTCCCCATTTGTTTCTTTTCTTTCTCCTGTAATCGAAGTAACACGACATCGGGGAATGCGCAGGCGCGGCGGCGGCTGACGTAACACGTGAAAATGGCGGCGATAAGTGCGTGCGGAGTGCATCGACTGGCTGCGCACGAGACAAACGCTTATAATACCGATGTCGATGGAGATTGGTGATTTTCCTATTACATTACCGCGTCGCGCCGCTATTTTACATTTTGCGTTTTTAAGGGGCTGCTGGAGTAGATTTTTTAACCGACTGGTCGGTAAAAAAGTACGGTTTCGTAGTTTACGGTATACGTCGTTATTGAATTACAAAAATGTCTCAAATTGCACAGAATTATTATATCAATGTAGGTGCATCGGCGTAGATTCTCGTTTTTCGTATGGGATTCCTGGAAATGTTTATATAATACGAAAAAGGTGGCAGTTGACAGTTCTAGCGGCCATATTGGTTTTCGATAGGCATACAAATTTACGATTTTCTTTGTTTTTCAATCGTTTTCACCCAAAATTCGAGTCTACGCCGATGCGCCTATGTTGATATTATAATCCTGTACAATTTGAGACATTTCTGTAATTCAATAACGACGTAAACCGTAAACTACAAAACCGTACTTTTTTACCGACCAGTCGGTTAAAAAATCTACTCCAGCAGCCCCTTAATTGTGTTTTGTCTAAAAATAAAAAATCGCGGACAACAATGACGAATAGATTCGCATCTGACTTCACAAGTCACCCTAACTTTCCGATGGGTCAACCATTCCGCTTAACAACAGCTGCGGAGGAAAAAAAAATAGAAAGAATTTCGTCTCTCTCGGCCAGACGAGATTTTCCACCGTCCGCCATATTTGTTTTTCGCGCGCGAGATCGCGTCGAGGTCTCTCGCGTCTCGCAATTCTGAACTTCACTCGTGAGATATATACATTTTTTTTCCAATTCGTCGCGGCAATAAGTGTTGCACTATTGACACTTTGTGAGGATCTTGAATAATAAGTCGATCTATATCGTAGACCAAACATCGATGTACCGATGCATAAGCGATGTCTTTGTCGTCCTGTGCTTTGGCATTGTGTAAAAATTGTTGTTGGATCGCTCGACGAGCCTCGAAGAGTTCGAACCCTTATCGCCCGTCTGTCGCGGCCAAATAATTCCGGACATTCGATCACCCGGCGAAATATTTCCGCGACGGCCATTTTGACTGTTTCAGAGAGCCTCGGCGGGAAATAAAATCGATCGTTCAATCGAACGACAAATGATATCATTTTTTCTCGATGTGACGATTATTGCCAGACCCTTTTATTTATCCTTCGGTAAAAAAAAAAAAAAAAAAAAAAACCGACGAAAATCGTCTCCGTTATTCCGCTGTCCTGTTTCCTTTCGTTTCTTTGCCGTAAAATCCGCCGTAAGTACATCTCTCAATTATTCGCTATAATTTCCTGGTAACCTGAGAGGGTCTCTAGCCGAGGTTCTCGGGTTGCGCGCTCCGAGCGCTTCGAGCGTGGAAAAAGGACAACGCGTGTCTTAGCAGCGTCGAAGACAGACGGTAAGATACATACGGAAAGCTACGGCGTTCGACGAATGCGGAGCGCAGGCGACGTGAACAGGAGAAGAGAGATGTATCGCAGTCTCTATGGCTTTGACGTTGCCATAGACATCACGACGTACGCCTACGCAACGCAATTTACAGCGCAGTGTCCAACACCCTGCGTTCTGCTGTCTTTTTCGCCTCTTATTTCCCATACGACCGAAGCGCTGCGTTGCTCGGTAATAAAATCCGAACGACTTATTCGGTATTGTTTTTTATTCCTCTATTAAAAAGTTCGTGAGTAACCATTGTTGTCGATTTATTCAGCATCCGATTGGTCGTTGGGGCACCGGCAGCTGTTTGAAGTTTAATATCGCGAAATTTGGCAGTTTGTCAGGGAAAAAAAATCGTTTTTTGGGTTTTTCTTCGAGAATTTTTGATTTTTCGGGCAAAAACCGGTCATATTTGGAATCAGCGGAAAATTTCCCACCAGATAGGGCCTTAAAACTTCGTTAAATCGAAAAAAACATTTTCGCCCAAAAAACCGGCAAGGGGTACCCCTTGCAAAAAATTTCGTTTCATGAGGGTCAACTTTAAAAATCTGCAAAAAATTCAAGAATCAAGACATCACCTTCTGCCTGATGGCATTCTCTTCCTTGAAGAGTTATCTTTCGAATCCAAAAAGAAAATCTAGATTCCATTCATCCAAATAAAAATTACATCGATTCTAGTGAAGCGTTAAAATTCGACAAAAAGTGAAGAACATTTTTCGCATTTTTCTCCTCGAAATTTTTATTTTTCGGGTAAAAACCGGTCATATTTGGAATCAGCGGAAAATTTCCCATCGGATAGGGTTTTAAAACTTCGTTAAATCGAAAAAAAAAAATTTCGCCAAAAAACCGGCAAGGGGTACCCCTTCAAAAAATCTACGATTCTTGAGGGTCAACTTTAAAAATCTGCAAAAAATTCAAGAATCGAGATATCGCGTTCCGCCTGGCTACATTCTCTTCGTTGAAGAGTTATCTGTCGAATGGAAAAAGAAAATCTAGATTCCATTCATCCAAATAAAAATTACATCGATTCTAGTGAAGCGTTAAAATTCGACAAAAAGTGAACTACATTTTTCGCATTTTTCTCCTCGAAATTTTTATTTTTCGGGCAAAAATCGGTCATATTTGGAATCAGCGGAAAATTTCCCATCGGATAGGGCCTTAAAACTTCGTTAAATCAAAAAAAAAAATTTCGCCCCAAAAATCAGCTCAAGAATTGCCTCTCACTCTGCTTCTGCGCTGCTGCGCCCAGTCTAGTCGTCTGACTGTGCTCACTCCTGTCCTTACAGCATCCCCGTCGCGTCTTACTTACCCCTTGGCGCGGTACTTACGTCGCACTCGACGACGGCTTCGGGGCCGCACACAGCGTCGTCGCCCCGCTCCGCGAGTGTCCCGCGATCCGTCACACGTGGCGCGGTGCGCGCGTCCATTGGCCGGCGGACGTCGATCACGTGAAGTTCACGAGGTGCGCGGCGCGCATGCGCGCGACGTTTACCCTCGCTTCGAGACAGGAGAGGGGGTAAAGGAGGGGTAGAAGGAAGGGGGGATAACCGGCGAGAGCCTCGGCGCTCGACGGATCGTCGTCGAGAAGCCGGCGGCGCGAGCAGCGAGAGGGAACGTGTCGAAGACGTCTCATTTCTGAGGCCGACGAAGCGACCGTATCCCAAAGGACAGACGCGTTAACGCGACACTGGCAAACGGAGGTCGAAAAACGCGCGCCGTGTGTGTCTCCCAACCGAAAAAATCCGACGTAAAACGCGAAACGTGAAAATCCGACCGACCGGAATAATAATAACAGTCAAAATCCGCGTTCCTGTAGAAAAGGGGAAAGGAAATATATATAACAGCCCTTTTGTTCGACATCGCGTTTTTTTACAGGCCGAGAAAGTCCCGAAAAGATTGGGGAGACATTTGTTTTTTTTTTTTGGGGGAAATGCGAGCCACGAGGAAATATCGATGCGGGGCGATCAGTGAATTGCGCGAAGAAACGGAAAGTGTCTGATTCGACTGAAAAGACAGAGTCGCAGGAGTCGGAGATAGATAACACAGAAGGAAAAAGGTGGAAGCAAAGAGAAACCTGAAACTTCAACGAAAAAAAGAGAAACGTGAAGATTGAACGAAAAACGAAAAACGAAATTCGGGAGAAGCGATCGTAAAACTGCGGAAATTACTGAAAAAAGATACAAAGACGAAAATTCGAAGTGCGGAAGGAATGTAACTACGATAAAATTGTACAAAGAGAAGCAAATAAATGACTGAAAGTTGGAAATAGGCTGTGAAATTTTTATTCGTGATAATTTCGTGGTTTTTTTTTAAACATTTTGCCGTTGTAAAAGAAAAGTGAATCGAACGCGCGAGTTGAGTGAGTTGGTGAATCTTTGGGTTTTTACGAGTGCGACGAGTGAGGAATTGAAGTTATTTTTTTTCGTACGCAGAGAGACATCGAGAAGGGAATTCAAGGGACGAATTAAGGGACGAATCGAGAAAGGAATTTAAGCTGCAGGAGACGTCCGACATCGTTGGCCGAATCGAGAACGAGATATTTGCCGGGGTTGGCTTCCGCGAGGCTTCCCTCTTCACGAAACGTCAACGGACAATGTAAGTATTACTTTTTCAAACGTTTGTCCGCATTCGATAAAATAGATAGTCGTAAGATAGATATAGAAGCTCCTTTTGTGGCCATTTTTTATGTTTAACTCCCCAAACACTTTTTTTCCCATAAATGCACCTTAATTTTTCGGACAAATTCATATAAAATTGTCGCATAATTTATTCGGTTTTTTTTTTATTTATTTTTTTTTTATATGATTCTGTTTTATTTTATTATTTTCACGCATTTTTCACAATAACAAAAAAATCGAAAAAAAATTCATTTAAAAGTGCAAAAAATTCGGAAAAAATTAGAATTGTTCCCAATCGAATGTTTGATATAAACCGAAGAGAGCGCGGAAGTCTCGTGGCTCTCGTCCCCGATTAATTACTTATCGCCAGGCAATTATAGCAAACTTATTATTACGTTCCTTTTTCTTCTTTTCCCATCGAACGCGATCACGTGACGCGAGTGATCCGCACCGCCTAATCGCGGCTCGCGCGAGAGAAAGAGAGCATCGTCTCGCGGGTCTCGTGGAAATTTCCCGAAGTCTCGATAGACTTTCCGGCGTAAATGGCTGTTTTATCGAAAGAGAGAGAGAGAGAGACGCGCGAGACAAAAGGGAAAAACTGTTGGCCGGTTGATTAATGTTGCGTGCGGATGTTCTCTCTACTTATTGTAGCTTATTATAGCTACCGCTTGTATTATATATTTTTTTACAATAATTCTCGCTCATGGTTTATTCCATCGGTTCTTGAGATAAAAACGAGTTATTATTATAACAGGAAAAGTGTATAGTATAGAGTAAATTTATTGAAATCCTGAAATACAAATTTTTTTTATTTTTCTAAATTTTTCTGAGGATCCAAGCAAACAGATATAAAAAACAGCAATTTTTGAGATCCTTCGAACGATTATTGATTATTCGTCCGAATTTCGATCGACGAGACGTTTCGTATTTTTTTTTATACGAGAGATTTAGATATTTTTAGATATTTTGATTTATTTAGATATTTTTATCTCGAGTATATAGAAGAAGAAAGTTACATCCACGGTTTGGGAATAAGTAAATACATAGTAAGAGGGTCGATTATATGTGCGATGGAGATTACATACGATGTGCACTACGTAGAATGGCGCGCGCGGGGATTGAGAGTAGAATATACAGAGAGCGACCGTACAATACGGGCGACAGCCTGTCTGGCGCCTGACCCCGAAACGCCGAACGAAAACGTAAATAAGCGCGAGAAACAGGAGCGAGTGAAAAGAGAGGGAGAGAAAAAAAAAGGAGCATGAGAGAGTCGTGTAGCGTGAGAGAGGCATCGAGGGAATTTTAATGCCTTCGAAACGACTGCGGCTGTTGGCGAAGGCGAAATCTATATTAGTGATTTTGGCACCAGAAATATCAGCCTGCAAGCTGTTTTTTTTAAGCGCCGTAGAGGGGTCGAAAAAAGGGGAAATTTGTTTCGTGTATTCAAGTTTGAATATTTCAAATTAAATAACGACAATAATAATATTAATAATAATAATAACGAAGCTTAAATTTGAAATACTATAATGTTGAAGTTTGCATCGTTGGAATGCAACGAAAATAAAATAAAAAAATTATTCTAACGATGCTAACATTATACTTACTTTTTATACCGAATACGATCTTTTGGGTTCATTAGAATAATAAAAAATAATAATTTTCGTTGCATTCCAACGATGCAAACTTCAAAATCGTGAAATACTTACATAAAAAAGGTACAAATTTAGGGCCCAGGCGGAATATTCGAAGCAGATGAGGGAAAAGTTGAAACTTGATTGGAACGAAATGGATGAGGCCACGAGGGATAAATTATTGGCATACGCCCACCAACGCGACGACGTCGTCTTCAACAACTTCGATGCACCGCTTCCTTACGTATCTCTTCCAGTCGAGGAGATCAAATCGTACTGCCAATTGCCAGATTTCGAAGAAAATCGCATCAAGAATATCCACACCGCTGGAAATTTGTCGTGGGTCAATGGAATTCGGGCAAAACTTGTCGTCGATATTTCCGAGAAAAAAACTGCTCGGGTATCTCTCGATATTTCGGGTTTCAAGGATACACTCTCCGAAGATTCGGAGCATGGAAAAATGCTGAGATCGGGAAAACCCGCGAAAATTTTTGGGAAATTGGAGATCCGAGACGGAAAAATCGTTATAGTCGTCGAGCAGATGTTTTCGCTGAACGATCTCGAAAATTATCTAACGGTTGTGCGTCTCGGGTCGAAAGTATGCAAGCAGCGGATCGATCAGTATCTGTACGATCCCAACACCAGCGTGAGATACATGGCCGTGGTAATGGAGGAGAGAAAGCAAGCGAGGAAACAATTGGAAAAGATGTTGGCGTGCAAGTTGGCGCACGAGGAAAAGCGGAGAAAGGCAGAGGAGGAAAATGGTCCTCCGTCAACTGCTGCGGAAAGGGAAAAGAAGCAGAAAGAAGAGGCTATAAGGCAGGAACAAAAAGAGAATTTGTTGTATGCTTTAAAAATGGAGGAACTATGGAAGGAAAACGAGGAACCAAAGCTGTGGGAAAAAATGTTGAAGGCTTATTCGAAGGATTGCTAATTCAATGCGATATTACAACTAAGCCATTAAAAAGTACATCTTGGCGCATTTTTGTATCTCACCGTTTTTTTTTTCTTTTTTTATTTTCTCATTTAATATGATATTACAATTAAGACATTAAAAATACATCTTCGCGCATTTTTGTATCTCGCGGTTTTTTTTTAGTTTCTCATTTAATGTAATATTAGAATTAAGGCATTAATAGTACTTTGTGATACAAGGGCGAGAAAGCGGCCATTACGCGCGGAGGTTAGGAAGCGGCGCACTCGCCAAATCGAGTGCTACAACGACACGAGGCGAAGCCGAGTGTTGTTTGTAGCACGAGAGGAGGCGAGTGCACTGCTTCCTAACCTCCGCGCGACGGCCGCTTTGTCGCCCATGTATCACATATTACTTTTTGTAACGAATGTCAACGTGATGTCGCACATCTTCGTGCCTGCAAAGCGTGCGTGAGATCATCTTGTAGATAGTTTCACGCACGCCAATGTGTGCGTGAAGTAATGTAGATAACTTCACGCACCAGATGGCGTACGTGAAATTATCTACGTTGACATGAGCATAATACGCGATCTCACGCACGCTTTGCGGGCACGAAATGTGCGACATTACGTGCATGAGTTACAAAAAAATAACTCTCGGCGCATTTTTGTATCTCGCGGTTTTTTTTTATTTTCTCATTTAATGTGATGTTACAATTAAGGCATTCAAAATAAATCTTGGCGCATTTTTGTATCTCGCGGTTTTTTTTTAATTTTCTCATTTACTGTGATGTTACAATTAAGGCATTAACATGGACATGAACATTTACACATGGACTGTGTAAAACCCTTACGGGTGTACTCGGAATAAAGAACTACTACTAGGTATAAATTTGTTGAATTCACAAAAATGATTTTGCTGAGTAAAAAGTTAAAACCAAAAAATAAATAATAAATAATAAAAATAAAAATAACAATAAAAATAATAATAATAATGATAATAATAATAGTCTCAAGGTGATGTCACTGATGTATTGGTTTAAGAAGAGGAGAAACGACAATAATTCTAAAATTTCTCCGCCACGGTTGATCTCTCCTCGCATTATCGGTGATGAACCGTGACGGAGAAATTTGCGATACGGCGATTCGTCGTTCGGCTCACTCGCACTCGTTGTCGAATCCAGAAAGAGACGACGGACACACGCGGCGCGCGCTCGACGCGTCGTCGTTCAGTGTCACGCGAGACTTGCTCTCTATCATCGCGCCAACGATTACGGAATTTCGTGCATATTTCGTTTGCGATTAGATATCATTAAAAACACACACAGATACGACCGACGCCTGTAGGTCAGATTACGATTCGCCCGCAGCTTCGATGCATTTGAATGGAATTTTTGACCTACGACGCGCGTTCTTGAATTAATCTTCAAGACTCGGATCAGTGGGATTTTTTTTTTTTATTATTCCCACTTCAACAGATAAAAATTATTTTGGGCACAAAATTATTCAGGTAGCCTCGAACATATTTCGTTGAGTCCAAAAGCAAACATTGATTTTTCGTGTCGGTAATGAAAATTAGCATAACTAACAAAAATTGTGACTTTGAGTCTTCCGGACTTTGGAACCGAAAATTCTCCGTTAGAAAAAATCGCTGAGCTGTTAATTATAATTGACATTCGGAATTTTTAAAATTTATTGGTATATAAACACTTCCTTCAAATAGTCAAATAAGTGTCATATTATTATTATTATTTCGGAGGCATTTTTTTATTTTTTTTTATTACGTAGAACGTTTCGAATAATGAAGAGGTAAATTTCGTGGATAAGTTCGTCGGACGATTCCGACTATTTTTCTCGACTCGCTGTACAAACACAGACAGAGTCCCGAATACCGTATTTCCGTGTCCACCAATGGCAGAGGAGTCAACTTGTTCTTTAATCTCGTTGCGCCTGGCGTCGAAAAAGATTTGTGTGGACGCAGCGAGCTGAGCTCGCATGCATCTATCTATACCTCACGCAGCGCCGAACTGAAAGCGCTGTCTCGTTTGCATGCATTACCATAAAACCTGAAGTAGCGGCCGACGGCCGCCGGCTCAGCGGCTTCGTCCCTCTCGAACCCTCTCTCGTCGCGCGTATCCCATACAAATATATATGTTAATGGATTTTCGAAGCGGCTCCACTCTCTTCCTGAGTTACGACAGACTTTCGGGTTTTACTCGACGCTCGTCTAACGCTACATTTATCCTCATTCATTTTCGATTTTTCGGGCAAAGTCTGTGATTTTTTTAATTAATGGAAAATTTTCCATCGGAGAGGGTTTTTGAAACTTTGCGAAACCAACAATTTTTTTGTAAAAAAAAAACGCAAGGATTAAACTCTGATCTCCCAGTTAAAAAAAAAAAAAAAAAAAAATATCGTCATGAATAAAATTGTCGAATTAAAAAAATTAAAATTAAAAAAATTAGAAAAATTCGAAAATTATTATTCTGCAGCACGATTAATTTGTAGTATACTCGATAGAATTTATTAGCAATGAGAGTGACATTTTCGCGAGAAAAGTTCGCTCGGTTGACAAAACGTTTGATATAATACATCGCGCCGTAATAATATAGTTACGATAGCGTTTCATAATAAACACTCCGTTCGCTCGACCAGAGTGAATAATCACGTGACGCGAAACTACGCCACAAAAACGTTCGGTGTAGTACAGAGAAAATATAAATAAAAGTAAAATGGCTACCCCGGAGGTCACACCCCGACAGTTGACTCCGGAGATTACTTCCCATTAGTCCCAATCGAGTCTAACGTCGCGCGACAGTTCGCAGTGCCATTAATAAATTTCTCCCGTCTTGCTCTTGTTTTCTTCGGCGTCGCGTGAATAGTAATACTCTTCGTGCCGCATGAATGCGATTACCTTATCGAGAGAGTGCCACTTTGTGTACGTTCAATTCGCCAATCTACCCAACTCAGAATTTACGTAAACACATCTCAATTATCGCAACGATATTTTTCCTTGGTGAGAAAACCGAAAATTGTCAATTTTTTGAAGTGATAAAAAAAAAATATTTTTATCGCACTCTGAGAAAAAATGGCTCAATCCAACAAAATATTCGGCAACGTTAATCGAGATTTTTTTTTTATTCTATCATCAGTTGGTTCGATCAATTAAATATTTTGTCTAATTAAGCCATTTTTTTTTCTCAGTGCAGGAAAAAATACTGTCAGTGACTTTCGCTTAAAAAATTTGTGCAGGAGTAAAAATAGTGTATTACGCCAGAAAATAGTATTTTGAAGAAGAAAAAAAAAAAAAAAAAAAAAACGTCCGCACGAAGTCGTAAAAAAGTGATAAACGAAGATCGAAAAATATTGCGGAGAGAAAGAGAGATATTGGGACGTCCTTGGCTATGTAGACTCGGTTGCGACTGCGAGTCGAGTTTATGCGTCGCGAGATCGGCTTTTAACGGGGCCGAGAAACGGTCAACGACGACGTCGACGTTCGCCAGAGTTGGCAATCCGGGACTTGACTCGTCTCTCTCGAACTGCGCTCAGACTCGTCGGAGACTGCGGCACGCGAGTGTCAATCACTCCCAGCGAGATCCGAAGCAGACGCTGTTGGTGCTTCGCGATTTGTTCCACGATCGTAAATCGACTTCAAGACCCATAAATTTAGCAACATTGACGGGAAATAATTTCAAACGCGAATCTCGCATTCGCGGAGTGACGTATCTGCTGAATCTATGAAAAAAGGCCGATGGGAAAAAAAATTGCTGTGGACAAAAAAGCCTACATTTATATTTTTATTTTATTTTGAAAATGAATGTACAAATTCCCATAAAAATTCCCATAAAAATTCTCATACATGATGATAGTGAAAAACATTTCGCAATTTTTGCGAAATATTCTGGCGCAATTTTTAGACACTTTTCCTAAATCGGCGTTTTTTTTTAGATTTTTTTGGAATTTTAAATTCGATTTTTTTTTTATTATTAAATTTTAGGATTTATTTATTTCGCACCACTAAAAATGACGAATCGTTATTATTTGAATTTGCAGGCGCCAGTATAATCGCGTGTGCTTAAACCACTTTGGAAGTCAATGAGACAAAAAAAAACACAAACGTATCAGCAACATTTGCGATAAGGATTACATTCAACTTTGACCTTGTATATAAGACAGCAGTTGTATCCCTGTATCAAGCTGATGTATAATAAATTATACGAGCGCTGTAATAAATGCATACAAGCGTGTAGTATATATAGTCACACTGAATATATAGTCACTCTCGAGTCTCGATTGTCGGAGGCGTCGTTAAGATCGCGTGTTGCGCGTCATTCAATTTTCTCTCGACTCTTCGCAATTTTAAAAAAATCGCCAGTAAAATTAACAAGTTAATTAAGCAACTTCGTTGCCGACAATTCTTCTTAAACTTCGTTGCCGACAATTTTGTACCTCTTATTAAAAATGTTCAAGGAAATTATTCTCTGATTTAAAAACCTCCAAAATAAAACAGTTTATTTTTAAGGAAAAAATTCGCTGATTTAAAAATCGACGTAGATCGAAAAGGAATATTTTAATGCGTAAAATCTTCCTTCATTGACTGGTTCGGTTTTGTTCGTTTTACGTTGCGCGTTGAGCGTTGCAACGCAGACGTATCAACCGATGCAACGTACAATTTTCTTCCTGTGCGGCTGCCACGTCGGAGAGGCTTAAAAAAGAATTTTTCGAAACCGGCTCGACTGCTGTCTACCCTCCCCCTCCCCCCTCCCGCCCCCCTTCCTAGTCTTGCCCCTACGGTTAATGCGTGTGACTGAAAGATCCGTACGATCGAAGTACACCGCCGAGCGTCGATGTGTGCGGTGGGTCTCTTCGACTCTCTCCACGCTGCGTATCTTCTCCTTTGCGTCTCGCGCCCCTCTGGCATTTTCCGTCTCCTTTGCGGTCAAGCGCCAACGCATATAATTTAATACCTTCTGAGACGATGCCGCCTCTGAACTTCACATATATCGCGTCTCTCGCGTCTCTCGGTGCGAGTGTAAAATCTGGAGACGAGACACACTGAAAAAAATGAATAGTGATAATCATTGGTCAGAGCTACCAATATTTTAATTTTTTTTTTTAGTTTTTTTTTTAGAGCTACCAATATTTTAATTTTATTTTTTTTTAGTTTTTTTTTAGAGCTACCGATATTTTAATTTTATTTTTTTTTTTTAGTAGTTTAGTAACTGCGACCGATATTTTGGTAGATCGAACCAATGATTGGTAATCGCAACTACTAATTTTTATCAGTGCAGAAAGTCGCCGCAAAAAATGTTTTTTATCTATATGCGACTTTTTTTTATTACAGAGAATAATGTGCATTTTTTTATTGCATTCGAAAGAAAACCCTTTGTCAAATATTTGGAAGGGCTCTTTGCCAAAAAAAAAAAAAAAATCCGAAAACCCTATCTGATGGCAAATTTTCCGCCGATTCCAAAAGCAACGTTGTCCAAAAAATAGAAAATTCGAGGCATATTTTTTTTTACCAACTATAAATAGAAAGAATTGAAAGCAAATCTTTTGGAGATTAATAAAATGGAGGGTCACGAACCTGCGTCGATTTGGCGTGGAATGTGCCATGCGGTGTGCGTATGCCGAGTACATAAATCGAGGGTAGATAGAGGGGCATTTATTTAAATTGCACGTATTAACGAGCGCGCAACATCGTCGCGCGCGCGGCGGCGGCGGCGAGATTAACGGGGATTTCGCGCGAGGCGACGGAAGTCGTGTTTTTCGTTCCTTCGATACTCCGCCGAGTATGTAACGCGCCGATAATTATAGACGTCGGGACGGACAGTTCTAGTTACACCGCTGCACACGCGAGTGTCCAGCGTTGGCGCCACTTTTCTTTTGATTTATGCTTCGAAATGTCGCGCCGAGTTTCCTGTAAATAGCTCCGAAGGATGTTGAAAGATCGGTGCTGCTGTTGTATATATCGTTTTCGTTGTCATACAGCAAAAAAAAAAAAATTAAAAATAAAACACGAGACTTCCGAGACTCTTCGTAACGTTTTACACTCGTTTCACAAAATTGTAAACAGATGGAAAAAAAATAATGAAATGAATTTAACACTTAACTATTTTTAGCTTTTTTTTTTTTTTTTTTTTTTCATTTCTCTATCATTTTATGCTTTGGCATTTAATATTATTTTGTCACGTGTCTGTGGATAAATCTTTCGAAATTTTTATTACATCTCATTTATCACTACAAAAGTAATAAATGAGTAGTTTATTTTATTATTAGTAGTTTTATTTTTGTAAATAAAAAAATGTTGAGGAAAAAGAAGGTCGAGTCTTTCGCTCGGGTGTCCTGAAGATCGAGTGTAAACGCTGCAACGCGTCGACTTCTGTTCCGGTCTTTTCTCTCGGTGACGAAGGCGGACAGCCGGTGTTTCACGTTGCCCGATTTATTGTCGGGTGTCACGTGTGTGTCGCGCGGCATATGCGTTTGGTACGTGCGAAGCGGCGGAGAGTCGAGCTTTTTGCAGCAGACGAAGCAGTCCAGGGACACGGACTGCTCGCCACTCTCAAAGGGAAACCGGAGCCGCGCAGCGCCGTTACGCGTTTCGCTTCGTCTCGGGAAAACGCGACGAGTGCCTCGGTTTTTTTTGCCGCGTGTTAACTCAGCAAAATAGTCAACTTTAATAAATCCAAAGATTTATTTATTCATTTATTTTATTTATTTCTGACAATCAAAACGACCAAAAGATTCATTTTCTTTTTTTTTAATGATCAATCGGTTCGTATAGGTAAATAGGTGTCGCGTATCTCGTCGTACGGTCAAATATCTCGCGTCCTGTATATAGACGAACGGTCGAGAGATAACAGCTGCACGAACTCTCGCCACAAACTCGGGTACGGGTGATAATTTTAACGAGTGCCCGATAATTCTAGAACCGACACCAGATGCATATTGCGACGTGTCTAAGAGCATCGGAGAGGTTGTGGACCTCCGCCATTTCGCTTAATAAACATTTACCGCATAATTAACGCAATGGTGATAAGAAAAAAAAATTGTCTATAATTGTGTGCAGCTGTTGCAACGAAAAATTCAGAATTATCTAATAATTGCAAGAAATCTATAATTGTAACATTTTTAATTATTACATCGTTCATATATTATAATAATAATAAAAATTATTATTATATGAACGAAGCGAATTGAACGGTGCATTAATTGAATTCACAGTTGCGATTATTGCAAAAAATTCAGAATTATCTAATAATTGCAAGAAATATATAATTGTAGCTACTTTAATTATTACATCGTTCATATAATAATAATAATAAAAATACTATTAAGATGATTCACGTCGGGTTTGCCAATTCGCAGGAAAATTTGTCGCCAGCGAATTAAACGGTGCATTAATTGAATTCACAGTCGCGGTTATTGCAAATACTGTGCAGAATGGCCCAAACGTTTCGTCGCGCGTATAAATAAACGCCGGTGGCGTCGTCGTGACGTGACGTCGCAAAAGTTGCGCAGTCGTGAAACTATTTGGAGATTCGTCTGTTCTAATTTTGACGAACTTCACTGGGTCTCGCCCTTGGATACGTTCCAATACTCGGATACAATTTTGCGAGCTTTCCGCGGTGCAAATTTCTGCGACTGCATTTCGGGAAAAATTGTGGCACGCATAAATTATCAAAACTGTGCAATTCATTCGAAAGCCTCTCAAGCGAATTAAACGAAATTCCATAGTCATCTCTTTGGAAACATTTGATCGTTGCACAACGATCCGAGTGATGTGTCTTTTATTAGGGGACTCCCGGCGAATTATTACGAAATTAGTAGAATATTTTCGAGCGTCATATAAGAGAACGAAAAAAAAAAGAGTTATCGTTTGGAGAGTAAAAAAAGCAGACATTGTCGAAGCCTAATTCTACACAATTGATTAGAGTGAATCACCGACCAAGTTTATCTCTTTTTAATTCCCTTTTTTTTAATTCCCATTATCATTTAATTTGTCGGACCATTTTCCTATCTCGCCGAGTTATCAATGTTTGCGACGATAACGCCGATGAAAACTGACCTCGTGGCCGGTGACCATCGACGCATGATCCGAAAAAGTCTGTCGAGTGCAACGTTGGGGAATTCTTGCGACTATTCGATATACGTTTCGGCTTTGAGTCTCACGCAGACGCAACGAAAAATCACTCTCGCTCGGCGTGTCGCTGGCTCGACGCTCATTGGTCAACGCGTCGGGTCGCCGGAAGCATTTCTGTCGCGTGGCGCCACTTTGATATGTGACTCCAAAATAAAAAAGAGACGTAAAGAACCGAAAAAAAGATAAAGAACGTCTGGCGCGAGTTTTGTTCCCGGCGGTCGAATCGTGATCGGAAGTTTTCCTCCTAAAATAAGTCGGAGAGGGAGGGCGATAAGAATATTTTGACGAGTCAGAACAATCGACTCTGTGACAATAAAACGTAACATCTGAAAAAGGTCGATACGCGTATAATTTTTATTATCACTTTTATTGGTATTATTATTAAAAATAAGATCTGAAAACAATATAAATTTCTGGCCTTGTTACAATTTTTTTTCTGTTACACAAGATCTTAAAAATAATATAGGATCCTAAAAGTAGTCTTTTAAAAAAATCGTACTCTTTTATTTAAAAGGGTACCTCACTTTTTTCGTTCGCAATTTACTCGAATCGCGCGTTGCAAAATAGGCAAAGTGTCCACGAGCCACGTTTACTCATTTCTGCTACGCAAAGCTGTTTGACGATCTTGTAGGACATCGCGGAGAGACCTCGGATCGCGCGACCTTGACTCGGATACGTCAAGTTTAATTTGCAAACTCACGCAACGCATACGGCAGCATCTACGCTGCTTCTGCCGCGCGCCGAACGAGAAACGAGGACAAGACGAGAGAGATTCGTGTGATCTCCTTCAATTCGTCATCTCGTTCTCTGTGTGGCAATCAGTTTTTTTTTTTTTTTTCAGACTTTAACGATGAGTTAAGGCCTTATGCGATGGCAAATGTTTCGCTGATTCGCTGACGTTTTCAAAAAGAATTTCTCGCCATTTTTCGATGGGTCATAGGGAAAAAAATAAAATGAAAATAAAAACCTAAGCGAAAATTCCCGAAGCGCAATTCGAAAATTCCGAAGGCCGGAAATTCTTGTTTGGCCGAAGAATTGAGCGCTGGAAAATGGACTTTATTATTCATTGTTGACCGAGCAGTAAAGTAATCAGAAGCTGAGGGTGGACAATGGGCGCCGAGGTCTCAGCGCTACCGGAAAAGGGCAAAATGGCGAAAATGGCCGAGATCAGGTAGCCGCGGAAAAAGGGAGTTAGTCACATTGACATGACGCAGGGTTACGGTCATTCGGTACCTCGCAATCTTTTTCTATTATTCCTCCAGGACTTTGGATTCAATTGCCGTGTCCAGAATGTACCTCGGAATGTACACTGAGACTAATAAGCCTCTGACCACTTTCGTCCTGCTTCTGTAACTGCTGATTTCCATTGACCCCCCCTTTCTAATGCATCGACCCAATATTTCGGCAAACCCCCACTTCCCAAAAATGGGAAGGGAAAGGAGGGGGGAGGGTCTCTTTGACTGCATAAAATCAGAAGGGTCTTGAGACGGAAGCTTCAAACCCAGTTCGTAGTCCTTGAAGAGCATTGCTGCTAGGCTAAGTCGTCGACGAAATTCCCTGTGACGAAAAACAAGGGAGAAGCCCTTTTCCACTAGGTATAAAATAATTTTTTCTATTTTTTTTAAAGCTCAGAAGAGTCAAATTGGGTATTTGCAACAATTACCTTTTCGTCCACTAAAAAATTAATCGATTTTTGCTTCCTCATAGAGGAAGCTTTGTTTTCGTGAACATTTTTTTTTCCGTACGAAAAGTGAATGTAAAATAATTATATTTTTTTTCAATAATAATTTCTGTTTTTTAAATAGTTTTGTTTTTTTTTCTGTTTCCAGCTCTAAATGTGTTCCATAGCGATGCCAGCGGAACTGATCCTCGGACACAGTCCACCGGTGTACGGTCATCACCTGCTGTACCGTCCCCGGGTGGTGAACCCGTCGCCGATAGCCACGAGATCGGTCCCCCCGCGAATACGACCCTGCCTGTCCAGCGGATCATTGACCATTGACAGTATTCGCGACAGCAGCAGCAACAATGACAGCAATAACAATAACAAGCAGAAGAAGAGGGTCGTGTTCGCCGACGATCGTGGTCGACCGCTCACACAGGTACTGCAAAAGTCTTTTGTCCAACAAATAATTAGAGTCATTAAAATCGGAAAGATTATTACAAATTTCGAGGAGACAAAAGCTTAGCCCAATTCTGCCACATTTCTGCACATTCTACCAAAATTTGAGCCTCATCTGTTGAGTAGCTTAGGAAAAAATTGCGTTAAAAAATTCGAAGTGGTCGGAGTACTGCCTCTGAAAATCATAAAATAGAAATCATTAGAATAGTAATAAAAATAGTAATAAAAAATGGTAAAAAATTGCAGGTCCGAGTGATGTCGGAGCCGAGTAATGTGCCTCCTCTCTGGACGAGCGCCTATCTCGCCGGTGTGACTCGGGGCGTCCAGGCGGAGGCGGCGTCGTCGCCGTGGGAAACGACGTTTGCCCAGCCGGCGAGTGACTATCTTGCGTTCCGTAGGAAGTTGGACCAGGACGCGGTGAGTCTGGAGAACGTGATCGTGCGTGAGGCCGAGCAGTGTCTCGTCGGTACCGTGAAGGTCCGTAATCTCGCTTACGACAAGGAGGTCGTGGTCAGAGCGAGCAGCGACGGTTGGACGAGCCACGAGGACGTCCATTGCACGTACGTCGAGCAACCCTGCGCCGCCCAAGCGGCCCTCACCCTCTACGACACCTTCCGCTTTCGCCTAACCCTGCCCGTCAAGTTCGACTGGATCGAATTTTGCGTGCGCTACAAAGTCGACGACACCGAATACTGGGACAACAACGACGGCAAAAATTTCATCGTGCGCAAGCGGCAGGAGGTGAGCTCGTCTCCGGATTCATCCAACGATGATATCCGTACGTCCGAATCTAACAATCTCAACCTCGCGATTTTTCACTCGCGGCAACGAAAAAATCTCGCCACTCTCAGAAACTTGCATCTTGGATTCTGACGTTTTTCTCCTGCTGGAAATTTATTACCTCTTCAATTTTTTGTATTTTTTTTTTTTCCACCTGTAACTGAATTGTGTTGAAGGTTGCATCGTTGGAAAGCAACGAAAAAAAATTCTAATGAAACAGATATAAAAAGTTATCACGACGATCGATCGTTATAAGTTTTTAGAATCACTTCAATAATTTCAGAATCGTTAGAATAATTTTTTTCGTTGCATTCCAACGATGCAAATTTCAACGTAATAAGATTGACGAAACAGATTCAAACAGACTTTCGAATTTTATACGTGTAATTATAATTATTGTTATTGTTATTATTATTATTGTACATACTTGGAATACGAATTTACCTGACTTAGTTTTACCTCAGCGAAATTTTATTAAGCAATGTGATGTTTTTTTTTATATATACGATTTTGTGATATTAATTGTAGGTTGTTACAATTGGATTGTAAGTTCTGTGCGGAGAGAAAATAAAACGTGATTATTGCGATAAATTTTTTTCAAAATTTCTCGGTGATTGAAAAAATGTCGTTTATTCGGGCAATCCCAAAACGACGATCGTCGGCGCGACGAATTTTTATCGTTGTGCAATTAGACGGCGACTTTTAATAGCCAACGTCGAGTATAGATACCAGATATTAGTGCCGGATAACGAAAAAAAGAAACATTACGTCGATGACGTAACTTTTGATATTTGGCTGCGAGAGTTTATTGACCTATAAATTTGGGACTTTAGTAACGCGTTTTTGCTGGCGGGAAAAATAATTCACTCGCCTGAAGTGTTCGAGTAGAAGTAAAAACTGCGGGACTAATATTTGCGGTCTTATCTGTCGATACTCGTCGACTCCGACGACTTCGTCTTGACGCTGATATCGAAGGTGGCGCACATTTTAATAAGCGTTCGTTATCGCTCGTAAAACGCGCGTTTGTTCGCGAGGGTCGTCTTAAATATATATCACGAGGATTGATAATACTCGAGGTACTGTTTTATTTTATTTTTCATTTTTTTACTCCCGTTAAAAAATTATTATTTCAATCTTCGCACTTCTGAGGCCTTAAATGATTAATTTTGAGAAATAAATTTTTTTCAATTGTGTTTAATTGGCAAAGTAAGTCATAGGTGTATTTTTTTTTTTTACTCAATTTGATTTTTTTTTTGCAGCCCCGTTCGCCGAGCACAGAAACGTCGACGCCAAGAACGAACGGTCACGCGACTTCGAACGTCGCGACGAGTCCGAGGGAATCAAACGCGTCGACGCGATTCTCGGACGCGACGAGGGCGAACATGAGAACGTGGAGCGAGTTCGCGTCCTGGCAGCATCTGAACAACGACGCTCCGTACTGGTGACGAGCCAGGAGTCTGGAATTCCTGCAGCAGTCGTCGTCGTCGTGGCGCACACGAAAATAGGGCTGCGAGTGTACGCGAAATCTCTGCGTATTTTCGTCGCAGCGAGAGCAGCTCTCCACTTTTGAGGGGAAAACAAAAGAACAAAAGAACAAAAAAGAAAAAAAGGAAAATCGTAGAAAAAAGGACTGCGAAAAAAAAAACAGAAAAAAATATAGAAGAGGTGAAGGAGAGTTTTGAGGAAGTAAATTAAGCGTGAATTCGATCGTCGATTTTTTTATATTTATTTTTGTTACGCCGCGACGGGAAAATACTTTAACTCTCTAACCACGGAAATGAATCCAGTGCGACGGGGATTATAATCGTCGATCGAGAAAAAGCGCCAACGAGGAAGGTCGTAGGAAATAAAAAAATCGTTTGAAACTCGAAGAAGTGCAAAAATTCTTCGGCGAAGGAAAAAAAAAGAGAGACCAAGCCGGAAGAGAAGAAATGGACCACACGAAAAAATCAACTCCAAAAAAAAAATCAGCCCAAAAAACTTCCCCGAGGAAATTAAATGGAAAGCGAAGATTTTTCAACGATTGGACGGAAAATGGTTCGAACTTGGAACGAGAAGATGATCATCGACCGACGAAAACAATGAACGTGAGTTATATTTTTCACTATTTGAATTACAATAATTAAAACAGTTTTTAAATCTCCAGACTGATGTTCTAAATTGGTTCTAAAAAATTCCACCCTCGTGAGTAGATAATTACAATGATGTACGCGCGATGCTGACAAAGGTCTAGAGCAACCGGAATTGGCGAATCCGAGCGGACAGCGATTCGCGTTGGCGTCTTTCATCGTTCGTCGCGACACGGGGAGAATGCGATTTTCGTTGAGCAGAGAGTCACCGGCCTGCGAAGATATATTTGGAGCACCGCGTTGACTCGTCCCTTTCTCCGTCGCAACTGCAATCGCCGCCGCAGCGCTATAAACAGATCTCCGAGCGCTTAAACGCAAGCCCAAGCGCATTTATTAATGCAGATACAGCAATGCTTCGTCGCGCATTCAAAACTTGCCAATTTTGAATTAAAAAAATCATTTTTACAAAGACACATTTTTGACGATAAAAAAAAATCATAAAAGTGCTATTCACGTCAGAATTACCTTAAACTAGTTTTTAGATTACCAATTTTTAACGCTATGTCGAATAGCCAATTTGAATATTCTTAAAAATTGTAATTTTAAATGCAACGCTGTTTAAAAAGGTATTTAAAAAAATGGTCAGGATGCAACAGTTGCGTCTCAACATTTTCTGGGTCACCACTTTTGTTTACCGACCATTTCCGTCTTCTCCGCGTCGATGCTTTCCACACATGTTAGCGACTCGCACGCGCGCATTTATTTACCGCCGGTTGCATCGCTCGCGCCACAGTCACGAGTGCATTTCGCGGGGTGCATCAATTGACTTCCACGCGGCTGCTGCATCGTCGTCGTCTGCTGGATTCATTTCTCTATAAATAGATTGCAAAGCTTATATATAGTATTTCGCTTTAGTAGTACACACGAGTGAGATTGGTCGCCTCGGGCTTCTCGATGCGAGCATGAATCGTCGCTGTCGACGTCGACGTGCGGTCGTCTTCCTCGTCACCGCAAAAACGTCACAGCCTCGTATTCTCCTTCCGTCGTTCGTTCGTTCCACGATTCTCCGTCGTTAACCTATCGCTATTTGTGTCTCGGCCAACGCATTTCGAACCACTTCTTCATTGCGAGTTGAACTTGACGCTTTTAGGTTTGTTACAGAGACGTTTTTGGGCAGTACATTTTTTTCGAAGGGTACCCCTTGCCGTTTTTTTGGCGAAAAAAAATTTTTTCGATTTAACGAAGTTTTAAAACCATATCCGATGGGAAATTTCCCGCTGATTCCAAATATGACCAGTTTTTGCCCGAAAAATAAAAAATTTCAGGTGAAAAATGCGAAAAACGATTTTTCACTTTTTCCCTATTTTGGCTTTTTACTAAAATCGGTGTAATTTTTCTTTGGATCGATATAATCGGGATTTTCTTTTTGCGTTTGAAAGAAGACTCTTCAACGAAGAGAATGACGCCAGGCGGAACGCGATATCTCGATTTTTCGATTTTTTGCAGATTTTTAAAATCGACCCTCAAAAATCGCAAATTTTAAGAAGGGGTACCCCTTCAAAAATTTGCGTTTTTTGGCCAAAAAAAAATTTTCGATTTCGCCAAGTTTAAAAACCCTATCCGATGGGAAATTTTCCGCTGATTCCAAAAACGACAGGCATTTGCCCGAAAAATCAAAAATTCTCGAAAAAAAACGCGAAAAACGATTTTTTTTTCCTGCCAAACTACCAAATTTCGCGATATTAAACATCAAACTGCTGCCGGTCTCCCAACGACCAATCAGAAGCTGAATAAATCGACAACAATGGTTGTTCCCAAACTTTTTAACACAAGAATTAAATTAATCATCGACAGCATATTGTCAACATTGTCGCTCGCTTCATATGCATACAGATGGTTCTGCCTGCACACGACGGATATGCATCTCTCTATTCATCTATATGCAGATCTCAGTGGGCAATCAAATTTACATGCGGCGCGCATCGGTAAAGTCTCAAATGTAGTCAATTTGCACGTCTATCGGACGTCGCTCGATATTGTCGCGGATATAACTAATGCCAAAAAAAAAAAAAAAGTGCGTCTGGGTTGGTACAGAATGTACAACTTGTACAGTGCGTAAAGGGTGCGTACAGAACGCGTAGGTAGGTTGAAGTGCGTAGGACGTCGATATCGACGGCTCGGAGCGTCCAGACAGGAAATCGTTTTGAACAAGAGCGAACGGCGGGAGATCGTAGCCCACTATATAGTATACACGACACGATACTTCCTATACGACAGCGGGAGACCCGCGCAAGATATACAAGCGCAGAGGGAGAGAAAGAGGAGGGGGGGCAACGCACTTATTGACTCTTAAAGGTTATTTTGTAGCCGACGTTGGGAGGGGTTAACGGTGCGTGCGAGGCTGTATCTAATCTCTCTTAGAAGCTGTGTAGGCGTCGTATGCGTTTCTGGTGACCATTTTTTTCCCCCTTTTTTCTTCTCACCACTTCAGTTGAATGAGTTCGCCCATACATGCGTGAATTACACGACGCATTCCGTGTCAAATTCAATGATGTTTTTTCCGGATTAATTTCACTCAATGAATATTTTATTATTATATTATTATATTATTATTATTATTTAGAGGAAATATTAGAGAAAGAAGCCGAATGAAGTCTGTTTTTTATTTAAAAAAAAAAAAGAATAATAATAATAGTAATTTCACGATTTTTTTAAATGATGAATAATTGAAACAAAAATAAATAAAAATAATAATAACAATTCAATTCAATTGTCAATAATAATAATTATTGAATAATAATTTCTGCCCAGGAAAATAATGTAAAGGTTGACCAAAGTGACGTGGAATGCCCCATACACGTTGCGTCGAACGTTTCGGTCTCCGCGACGAGTGTCTGTCGAATCGTCGAACCTTTCAAACTTTCTCTCTATAAATACTCATTAGTCGGGCGTCGAACGTCTCCGGCGACGGGCGCCCGCAGACGATAAACAGAGCGACGAGCACGCACGAGCCACCCGAGTTGTCCCGGACTAATGGTTCGTAGGCTGTGCATAGGACACGCTCGGGGGTCTTACCAATGCTCTTCCTGCCCACTCTTTTAATAATCACTTAATTGTCGCACCAGACCATTTTCTTTCTTCGACGCTCGTGATTCAATCTGTCAACTTCGTCCGTTTAATTATTTTTAAATTACTTTCGCCTTCACTTTGGGCTCGTTAACGTAATAATGATTGAACTTCCACTGCGCGTCGGACGACAAAACATTGGCTGCTTTTCGGGGGAAAAAAATTACCCGATTTTGGGTGTCTGGAATTTTTTTTTATTTACCAAATGATATATAGTTTTATAATATAAAAAAAATAATGATTAAAAACGCACTGACAAAAAATAATGATAAAAAATTTCAATGGCGCGTTCTACTGTCTATTAATAATTTGTTTTCCTCTGTGAGGCTTGCAAAGAGCTCACGTGAAGTTCATAGTACCTCGCTCGGCAAATCGGTTCGAACCTCGCGACATTTCTCGAGCGCCACAATGTGTGGACACGAACTTGGCAAGATTGCATTACGGGTGCTTCTTGAGTCATCGTCGGGGGTCTATTGATAGATCTTCCGATATACAATCGTTCTCAGACTTTCGTCTACCGGATTCATCGGCGCCCATTTCACTCACTCTGCGTATTAGAAGAATTTTTTGGGAAACCGGAAGCGATGACGATACCATATATATATGGTATCCTAGTATACAAGGATTTATCGATAATACTCGTTGCTCGTCATGTGCATCGTGTGTATATCATTCGGAAAAATATCGTCGAATATTCCTGGTATTTCTCGCGCGTGTGATAGGCTGCGGTTTCAATCGCGTGGGTGGACACCCCGGGTAGATATGCTCGGAGAGAAGCGAAACTCGCAGCAGCAGTACCGACATCGTTAAGCGAATTTTTTTTAAGTCGCGCGCGACGCACGCGGTGCGTTCTATATGCGTCGAGACGCGGCGCGAACCTGAAGAATAAATTCTTCTTCGTCTTCTTCCTCTTCGTCCTCTTCTTTTTATTCTTCCTCTTCTTCCTCCTCCTTTTCTTCTTGTGCTCCTTCTTCTTCGTCTCCTTCTTCATCATCTCTTCTGCTCCGTTTCGCTCGAGTCTCGGTACCTACGTTCCGGCTTATCCTCGAGAATCCCGTCCGTCCGGCTGCGTGCTTAATCCTTTCTCTTCTTCTCCTCGCTTCAATCGCCTCCGTAATCACCGCTTTGAATATTTACGAGAGCAGAGCACTGCATCCGATCGCCGTCGTATTTCACATCACCCCTCTTTACCCCTATCCTCGACACTCGTCCAGACGAGATGCATACATTTTTTCCGTCTGGTGGACTTAAAGATAAATTTTCGATACAGTGAAATAAAAAGAGCTTTTTTTATTGACCCCAAGAGAAGAATCAGGAAATTCAGGAAATTAGATATCGTAATTTCTTCGATTTTTTATCGAACCAAAAATTATCAGTGTTACGAATCGAGTCAACGAGACGCAATTAATTTAAGTGTAGCATTTAAAAAATGCTACACCTAGAAAAAAAAAGTCTCTTTCATTCAATGAAATTTCACTGAAATTCAAACCCAGTCTTATCGATGCTCCGAAGGCCGACCTCAGACTCTGCTTCTCTTTTCAGGGGCAATAAAAGCCGCGAGATATATCGTCGTTGTTAAATATCATTGAGAAGCCTTTGCAGCAAAATGCGAGGAGAATGAAACGAGAGAGTGAGGAAAAAAAGGGTGCAGAAAATACTACAACGATCGAGTGAACCGAGTGCATAGTTACAGTAGTGGCTGCTCGAGTACCGGTCGAGGCGTGGCCGCCGCGTGGTTTATTCAACCGCGATCCTGTCCAGCAGCCTCGGAATGCGCGAAAAACTCTGCACTGAGGTGCCGTAAAGTTTAACGCAGCCACACGTTAAATTTCTGACTACGAAACTGTCGCAAAACAATGCTACTATTATTTTGAAAAAAAATTGTAGGGAGAAAAAAGCAGTGGGTCGACTAACCCCGGTCTCCTGATTTCTTTGGTCTGAGTCTAGACGCGTGGGTCGAAATTCCTGACTCGGAGTGGATTAACACTTTGCATTTCGAATGCTTTGCATTCCCGGATAATTTTACTGCGGAGGCAACGAGAATGTCGGATTCCTGCTTCGTTTCGTTCGCAATCGTTTCGTTTGCCGCTGAACACGATTTTTCCCTCGTTTCCGCCTTCGAAGCTCCACGCGGAATTTATTTCCGGGTTTGTTTCTCTATAAATGTAAAGGTCTTAGGAAAAATTGAAAAGGAAATCGATTTTTGTTGGCATTCTGACTGTAATATTACCATTTAAAGACTCGGACAGATGTCTACCGTTTATATTAAAATGAATGTGTCTTCCTGTTACAGATTTATCAGAGGGCTGCACTTTCAGCCCCGAGGACGACAAATGCGGATCAGTCAATGGCGAACGGAAGGGGAAAGCTTTCGTCATCGTCTCGGACGTCTCAAGTTCGGTCGCCCTGCCCATCATTGACTTCCGGGACTCTTCAGGGCCGCGCCCGGTTCATCGTTCTTCCTTCGTCGGAGTTCCTCTTCGCGTCCTCGACGACGAGCGAACCACTTTCAATATTCGAAGTCGTAAAAGAAGTAAAAAAAGGGTGGATTTATCTCGTGCAGCAAAAACGTCAAACACAGATAACTCGAAATCTTATTTTTCGTAGTTCCTCGAACGGTGCTATCGAATATACCGAAATATATTCGTTCGGTCGAGGCTCCGATTATTACTCCGTCGATCCTTACGATCGTTTTGCTTTTGGTCCGTATTTTCAGTCTCAAATTTAATCTCAAATTCGATGCTGGGATCGTAGAGATCGAGATTTAATTTGAGATTGAAAATTCGGACCGCCGAAAATTGTCCATCGAGTAGCCACGTTTTGCGTTGGAAAGTTTGGCTGGTTCGCGTCCTTGGCATTCGCCTGGCACTGCAATTGGCAATCGATCGCAGAGACGAATTTTGGCATCGCTCGTCGCTCAATTCCGTCGTCGTCGTCGTCGTCGTCGACGACGCTCGTCCGTCCTTTCGAAGTCTTTCGCTCGAGCGATGCAGCCTCCAATCGCATGAAAATGCCTCCGATACGGCGGTGATAACCCAAGACTGGTGATGATAATTCGCAGGCCAATGAGAGAGCAGCGAAAATAAACGCGAGGTCACATTCGATTCACACGACTGATCGATCGGTCACTGCTTATATTCTCACTTTGTTATTTTTATTATTTTGTTCACCCTTATCACCTTTCTCTTGGGTTCTTTCCTTTTTCTTTTAACGATATATATATTTTTTAACGAAATTTGTGCAGTGCAGCTCGACTGATTTTTTTCCTCGCTTTTCAACTCGTCACTTCAGTTTTATTCGATTTTATTCGACATCCTCGAGCGAAATGACGCGATTTTTTTTTTTTGGTGATTTTTGTTCCACGCGATATCGACGATATTGATGGCCTAAAGCGAGTGCCTTGTGATATTTGTTATTAGCCTCGATAAAAAGAGAGAGAAAAAAACACTGTATTTTTCCACTCTCGACGCATGTAACAGTTCGATATTCACGTAGGTTTTTTGTAAGGTGACGGAAAAAAAAGTTAACGAAGGATTTTGTACATTTTTCCCCGACGCTCGAGTCGTCGAATTTTTATTGTAATCTTCGCCGTAATTTTGCTCTTCCGACGATCTTTCCTCGACCATTCGAACAATTTTTCGCGGTAGTTATCGCGTTCGGCGATTTCTGTAACGTAACTTTTACTTGAAATTCTGTATCAGTTACGGATTCGACGGAAAAAATTCGCGACGTACGAGATTCTTGAAAATCCAGTAGCTTTTACAGAAATTCAAGTAAGCGATAATAACCGCGAAAAATTGGAAGCTGTTGTTTCGTCCGACCGAAGCATAGAGAAGCAAATAAAAAGAAAGCGATGAGGAATGGATAACTAAAGGAAGGAAAAAAAAATAGGTAGGAAAAAAATAGGAAGGAACAGTACGTTTTTGTATGTATGTTTGTGATCATCGAAAGTGTTGTTTTTGTATCGTACGCTGACATGTAAGGAACGTAAATGCTGTTGTAATTTGGCCTGGACACTGATAAGTCAACGGGAACCGAGCCAAGAGACATAAGAAACTGAATACAGAACAAAAAAAGGCTCGTGCAACCCTTTGCCAAGCGGATTTGGCGTTCGCGAAGCGACGCGCAAAGAAGGAGACTGATTAACCCCGATGACGATTGTCACTGTGTGTTCGATTGGCGAATTTGCAAACGACGATCCAATGATCCCGAAGAGGAGAACGAACGTCGCGATTTCACGCACAGAAACCGTTTTGTAGATTTTATTCGATAAATCCTCTAATTCTAAGACTCGAAAAAAAAAAACGCGACCCTTGCGTTAAGTACATTAAAATAATAATCGTAATATTCGCCTCGCAGCTTCGATCCGCCGCTATTTTTTTATGCAGCTATTATTTTCCGTCGTCCTCCGTGAAAACACTCGCGTTTTCCGTTAGTCCTCCCCTTTTGTTTCTGTCTCGTTTGTTTTTTCTAGTTATTATACACATATATTATTACTATTATTATTATTATTGTTATTATTAGGTTTTTACATTTAAAAAAACGCGAGACAGTCGGAAGCTCGCGACAAATACTTCCCTTCAGAGAGCCGTAAGACTGATAAACTTACTCCCACGTGACAAATATATATTTCCCCTCTCGAACGATTACGAAAACGAACGAAGTGTCTCTAGTACCTAATTATGAATACTTTTTAGACAATTTATTGATTCTGTAAATATTCGATTGTTATTGTTTATTGTATGTGTAGTCAGGCTAATTCTTGGCTCATTTTTCCTATTATATTTACTCTATCCCCGTTACTATTATTATTATTATTAATTTTTAAAAATAGTATGTTATATATTTATCATTTTATCGTCATGCTCTATGGAAATGACTCGCGTCAAAGTCTTCCACTAAATGCGGCATATCTCGGTTTCGATTAATCATCCAAGATACACAAACCACAATTGTCGGAAATAATCGCCAAGGATGGGCGATTTAAAAAAATAAAATGAAATGAAAAGAAGGAAACTTCTGGGAGATAGTTTAAAGACGGATTCTTGTTGTGGAAAATCGAAGAATTAAATTAATCGTAGAACATCCGTCCGAAAATATCGCCTCTAGTGCCTTAAGCGATGCGTTTTTCCTCCGTTTAGCTCGAATTCGCATTAAATTATTCGCGTCAAATGTTGCTCCTTTTCTCATTACAATTACCGTACGTTTACCTTATTACGCATAAATATATATATATATCATGCCCATAGAGCGGTACATTACTTGTGTCGTATTTTTCATGTATAGAAACGTCGACGCGCAATAATAAGAAGGAAAATATGGGAAATGGAAGAGGAAAATGTTGTTGTATCGATACTCGAAACCGTCTTATCATGTTGTTCCATATATTATATATAACGGTGGAGTTTGTCTTGTACGGCAAATTGCTGCTAATAAAGTGCGTTTGATAAATCACACATCGTGTTTGCGATTTTAATTAATTTCTTAATAGCGACTTCAGGGCCAGACGACACTTTCGATCCAGTCGAGATAAGAACTGACTCTGGTGTAGATCGCTGGGGAATTTTTAAAGGCGCAGAATTTGCCGAAAGAAGTCACACCGACGACGCTGTAGGTGCAGTAAGGTTCCTTCAGGACTCGCTGAAGTGGACCGCCGCTGTCGCCCTAAAAAAAAATGAAATAAAAAAATAGACGAGACGATGAAAAGTGTCACAACACATATTTCTTAATGAAATATTTCGCAACAAATATACCTGACACGTGTCTTTGCCGCCTTCGAGTACACCGGCGCACATCATATTTGTTATCAAGCCCTGAGGCATCTGTTTCCCGGTCACTGCTTTGCCGAACAATTTCCTGCAGTCTTCCAGTGATACGTAATTCAACGTCACTTTCATAAGATCCTCACTGCCTGCGATAGCCTCTGCACAAGAAAATTTAAAAAAAATGCTTATAGCTTGCAGTACTTTTTTTTTGCAATTATGATTTATAGGGATTAAAAACTGTGATCCAACGCATCATTGAATCACGCTACAATTAATCGACTACCATAAGCGGTTCTTCCGAAGCCACTGGCAATCGCACTCTTTTCCGGCGGATGTTCCAGAACCTCAAGACACGCCGGTCTCACTTCCGGTCCCAACTTCAGCGGTTTCTCGAGCTTCAGCAACGCTATGTCGTGATATCTCAGCGGCAATTTGTACTTCGGATGTTTTATCCTCTCGGCGACGTTTCTTTCCTGCATTGACTCGCCGGGATTCTTCAGATTGATCAAACCTGCGCGGACCTTTGTCGCTGGGCCCCTTAAATCAAAAAATAAATTACGAAATGTCCAAACATAAAAAAGAACATCTCATATAACTGAACATATTAAATATAAATAAAATGTCGAAGTAAAGGGCCTCATTTTCTTTTTTTTTTTTTTTTTTTTTCATTGGCCAATCTTTGGAATAGCGAACTTGTCTTTGGACTCCAGACAATGAGATGCGGTGAGGACGTAATTCTCGGATATGATGGAACCGCCGCATTGCCAAAAAACTGGCGACCCATATCCTATCACCGCCTGGAGAAAAAATAAAATTAATGAAACGATTTCAAAATGCTCAGCGAAAACATTCGCTCAATGCGAGAGAGAAATTGATCGTAAGAACGAGTTCGAAGGATAAACTTCCGGTTTTACCATGTGTGGAAATTCCAGCGGTTTCGCTTTGGTACCGCCGACTATGAGTGGAGTATCGACGATTCCGCATTTGGAGACTTTGTTGGTGCCTGCGCCGATTCTCAGCACCGGTGCTGCTTCGTTCTCGTAAACCAATTTCCCGTATTCCTTGCATTCTGAAACACAGATTTTTTATTAAAAAAAAAAAAAAAAAAAAAAAAAAAATCAACGGGTAAACAAAGTTTCTCACTTATCACTTTTTTTTTTTTTTTTTTTTTTTTGATCAACGGGTAAACAAAGTTTCTCACTTTCCTGACACTTCCGTCCAGCGCTGATTTTCGTCCAAACCAGCGTTAGAATAATCACAATCAGCAGCGATTCCACTGAGCAGCGATTGGACTTCATCTCTGGATTTCAGCGATGCTTCCGTTTGTCGCGAGGAAATAATGAGAATGATCCACCAGCGAAGGAGTCGTCGATGAAGAACTGCATCGAGATTTTTAGTGCACTCGATCGATGGCCAAAAAGTAGTTAACCACGGATTATGAGCCTCACAATGCACAATTGTGCGTCGTAATTTCCTCGATAAATCGTTAGTCGATTTATCGCTTCGCGAAGGCCTTTAGATTCGTGAGCTTGTCAATCATCGAATACGCAATAACGTCGCCGACGATGATTCATAAAAAAAAATAAAGTGCGACCAGTCAGGATTTTTTTTTTTTTTTAATTCGCTGCTTTTTTATTTTGATTTTTTCAGATTTTTATATTGTCGAAAAGTGTTTTCTGATTTTTCGAAACTGATGCGAACTCATTTTTTTTCTCAGTGCATTGTCATTCTTGTTTGTTTTGCTCAATTGCTCATTAAAAATGCCAGAGAAAGACATTGACGTTGTTGGCTGAACGGACGAAGCTGGGAATTCCACTTTTTTATTTTTTTATTTTTATAACCAGTTTGACGAGCGCGATTCCTACGTGGAATAATTTTGCTTACAGTTCTTTGTGCTTTTCCCAACTCTGATAAATATTCATTGACTACTGTTTCGGACGAGACTCCGGCTTACGTAGAAATACATCGCTTCAATTCTCAGAGCTGCGGTTTACTCATGCGGGAAAGTCTGTTTCGTACACACGCATCGTGCGAAATGAGAATCTACGTCGCGGAGAGGAGGAGGCGTTCACACGTCCTTCGTAGTGGGGGAATTTTCTGCGGCGATGCGGGACGCTGAGAATTGCCGCTGAAATGCGACGAGAGTCATCGTCGGTGACTAGAGAAGCAAAGTTGCGTCCGCGTGTCAAGTGCGCGCCAAGTGCGAGTGACCCTAATGGTTCGTCGATCGGATATTATACACAATTCAGTGCTGGTCTGAAAGAAAAATGTTGCGATTTATTTTTATCGGCGCCGTCGTCGGACTGACGATAATCGTTGGTGGAATCGAGGCTCAGAACGAGGAAGGTGAGATTTCGCTTCGTGAAATTTATTCCCTGATTATGGACTCATTTAAATGAAATGCAATTTTGTTTCAAATCTTTTTTTTTTTTTTTTTTTTTTTTTTTCATCAATAATTTCTGGAGTTGTGTAACTTAAACACGATTAAGTGAAATTAAAAAATTATTCTTATAAAAATCATACTAATCGCCTCACGACTAAGCCTATATATTGCGACTAAACATAATCGCACTTCGTTACCGCCCCCCTAAGTTGGAATCTCGGTGGAAAACTCGATCAGTTGACCTTGTTGTAAAACGAGGTCATCAAGTGACTCGGGTGTCGAATCATTTACTACTACTATTTTTTTTTATCGTGTAAACTCATCACTTTCGCTGGTAGAAATGATAAAAGGCGCATGAATCGCACTCGAATTGCTCCAACACTAATAATAATAATAATAATAATAATTGCGAAGCTATTTTAATTTCGTTTTAAATAAAAATAGCCCCCCCTCCCCCCGTGGACAGGATATACTTATACAGGAAAAATACGTATTGTATACATTTATTATATACACAGAAATCCCGAATATAATTCGAAATTCGTTGCATTTTCGATAAACACAAAATGCAGCTTCCAGATGATAGAAAAAATGCTGTTATCTCCAATCGCATCGTCGCTCCATTTCCGACGTCAGTCCGTATAAGTCTGCCTCAATGCAATCAGCGTAGAAATCGATTTTGTTCTTCGTTATTTCGATTCTTTGCTATATAATTTATTCGGAAACCTCGCTGAAGTTGTAGTTCACTTTTTTCCCTGCCGCTGGGTTTATGATCCCTACGAGTCGGATCCTGACGAGTCTCCTCCTGAAGAGTCTCCTCCTGAAGAGTCTCCTCCTGAAGAGTCTCCTCCTGACGAATCTCCTCCTGAAGAGTCTCCTCCTGAAGAGTCTCCTCCTGACGAATCTCCTCCTGACGAATCTCCTCCTGAAGAGTCTCCTCCCGTTTCATCTCCTCCCGAAGAGTCTCCTCCCGTGTCATCTCCTCCCGAAGAGTCTCCTCCCGTCTCATCTCCTCCTGAAGAGTCTCCTCCCGTTTCATCTCCTCCCGAAGAGTCTCCTCCCGTCTCATCTCCTCCTGAAGAGTCTCCTCCCATCTCATCTCCTCCCGAAGAGTCTCCTCCCATCTCATCTCCTCCCGAGTCTCCTCCTGACATATCTTCTGATATCGGCACTGCCGAATCGGGTGGCGGACCCGGCCCTACAATCGGACCATCCATCGCCGGACCGAATCCCCACGAACCGAAAAGATCTCCGAAGATCGACTGTGGCAAAGGGTTAGCGACGACACTCATCGTTACAAATAATTGTAACGCGACGAGTGTCACGAAGCACAATTTAATCGCAGACATGACGACACTTTTGGATGCGTCCAAACGTCCAACAGACGAAACGTTCTCGCGGCAACTTAGTTCCCACGACTGACTTCGGCTGCCTTTTATAACACGGAAGAATGATAAAAGGAAAGCATTTAGTAGACACCTTTGACCTCGCAGGTCGCCAAGGGCAATCGAATTATCAACTTTGTCGTGTTAACTGATAACGCGGACTGTTAAGGGGTTATTACAGTCAGGAAGCCAACAAGAATCGGTTTGTTTTTTTTCCCTGGGAAGACTTTTTCATTTATTATAGTCAGTAGACGAGTCCCACCCCTTAAGGTGAATTCCAAGCGAAAAGATGCTCTCCATAGTGGTTCGAAGGTGCCCTCCGAATGTTCTTCTCAAAATTGTCAGGAAAAATGCGTGTTTTCCTTATTCTGAGCATTGGAGAGAGTTATCATTGACGCACGTAACGACTGTCGGTTATGTCAACTCATTGAGCAATTATCTCGTTGACAACCCTACTGCGCACCTATACCTATCGGAAAATTGCTATTCCATTATTCTCGCTCATTGCAACTTCAGTTTTAAGAATGCCTTAAAGGAATAGTTTGTCTCTGACCCTTTCATCGAGTGATACGAATTGAGCTTATAAAAACAATGTTAAAAATCCAATTTCGCTGCCAATTTCGATAGTACTGTTTTTTTTACCCCTCCTCGCGATAAAACCTCGCAATTTACGAGAGCGGGCGGATAATAAGTTAATTCTGTACGATGCGATGATTAATTCACGATCCCGTTACAAAAATACTCAGCGTCTTTGCTCTCGGTGCGATTAATCACAATGCTTGCTTTTTATCCTTCTCTTTTTGCGTTGGATACTCTGATATCTGCTTTTGACTCTTTCTCGTCCGTATCTTCACCCTCCGTACTAATCAATTCAGTAATAATGTTGTATAATCGAGGCGCAGATGTTACACGCGAATCATGACGAAATCGTTGCAGCGATTTTTTTACGACGCTGCCAAACAGCAATTCTGCGAACAAATTATAGTTCTTTTAATTACAAACGAATTTATCATTAAGGTAATTAATATCCAAAATTCCACACATTTTTTACAATTAGATAAAACTCAAAAAAATGCTATCTACCTTAATTGGTTGTTGTAATTCCACTGTTATTTCAGGAGACGACTGCGAGACGACGAAGGGCCAATCAGGTGTGTGTTTACTACCCGAGAAATGTCCATCGGTCTATCGAGCTCTGTTGAACGGCGAATTGCCGGACAGTCTGTGCGGATTCGTCAGTTTCGATCCGATCATTTGCTGTCCGGATGAGAGCGTCAAGCGGAAGCTAATAGCGACCAAAGGCGACGACAGAATGAAGCTGCCGATCGAAGAGATCAGAACGCAGAAGCCTACGAAGACCACCAAAGACGGTCGTCAGTCGACGACGACGGAGCCGAATATTGAAACCCGAAATCCTGGCGATTTGGCTAAGCAGAGTAAATTTTCTTTTCTGTTATTCGCTCAGAAAATAGCTACATTAATAATTAATAATCCGATGCTTTTCGTCCGAAGCATTATTTATGTTTCAATAAACTTTTCTCACGCAGAATGTTCGGAGTACGCAAAGTCCGTTTTCGTATTGGAGGATCCGCCAATCCTGACTGCGTACAGAGAACCTGTGAACAAATCCCAGTGCGCGGTCACCACTCAGAAGCTCATTGTCGGCGGTACGAAAGCCGCGCCGAAGGAATTTCCGCACATGGCAGCGGTGGGCTTCAATAAACCGAAAGGAGGCATCGCCTGGGCATGCGGCGGGACTCTCATTTCCGAGAGATTCGTTCTCACCGCTGCGCACTGCACTCACTCGATCGAATAGTACGTCAAATGATGTATTTTCTCCATCTGTAACAATATGAAATATTGGTTAATTATTGCCAAGGTCATGGAAAAAAAAGTATACGTTTTTTCCATGGAGTCTGATTAAAATTCCAATATTCTAGGATACTAAAAATACTAAAAATAAATCCAAAAATTCGAATAAAATGTCTGTTTGACGTAGCAAAAGAGCCGCTTGGGTTCGAGTAGGAGATTTAAACCTCGTGACGAGCGACGACGACGCAAGTCCCCAGGATCGTCAAATAATCGAGCGGATTCGTCATCCGGGCTACAAAAAGCCGTCGAGTTATCACGACATAGCGTTGCTGAAGATGGACAGTGACGTTACTTTCGACGCGTACGTGAGACCGGCGTGTTTGCCGTCGACGAAGCAACCGGAAGGCGACGAGACTGTGGCGACTGGTTGGGGTCGGGTCGACTGGAGTGAGTAGCCCTGAAAATCGACATTATTAATATACACGCTTTTAACAATTCTTTTTCATTCTTTCCTAAATTTTTTCATGCTTTCCTAAATTTTTTCAGCCGACGATGAAGGCTCGAACGATCTGCTCAAAGTGACTCTGCCGTTGGTTTCGCTGAGCCGCTGCAACGACAGTTTCGGTGGCACCGACGATTTCAGACTGAAACGTGGAATCGTCGACGATTGGCAAATGTGCGCAGGTGTTGAGGGCCGAGACACCTGTCAGGTAACATATCAATTTATTACAATTAATATTATGATCGGTGCTGCAAGTAAAAGAAATATAAATCGTGTATTTCTGTTTTTTTTTTTCTTATCTCGAATCAACAAAAGGGCGACAGTGGCGGTCCTCTCGTCGTGTTTACATCCTCGGAATTCTGCATGTACGACATCGTCGGTGTAACCAGCCTCGGCCGACTCTGCGGCAGCGTTGTTCCCGGTGTCTACACTCGTGTTTACAATTACGTACCGTGGATCGAGAGCATCGTTTGGTGAACTCGATGATAGACTGTAGTCCAAATTTCCGACAATGAGAATGTAAATAAATAAGATGTACGTCGTGGCTCAATATCATTTGGCCGGTTTTCCTGTGGAAACAGGAAACAGGAAACAAGGTCATTGCATGCATTTACAGCGACGTTTTTTAAAATAAATTTTTGTAGTTATCATCAGTCGATAATGCAGAATTACCCCTTTTTGTACTGAGTGTCGGTAAGGTAGAGTAGTGCATGCATTTACAGCGACGTTTTTAAATAAATTTTTGTAGTTATCATCAGCCGATAATGCGGATGTACCGTTTTATCTGCTGAGTGTCGGTAAAGTAGACCTGCAGTGCAACGCGTAAAGAGTGGGGATTTCTCGCTGCGATCAACCGGCCGACGATGGTCACGTGCCACTTTTGTCATTTCTTTGTCATCTGTTCGTTAAAGCCGGTCTAAACAGGTCTAAACACGTCTTTCGTCCATTTCGTCGACGCACTTTGCATTGTTCGGCGTAAGCAGCGTAATACGAATAGATTGTTCATTTTTCGTTTGTTTGACATTGAGTAAACGCGAAGCAACAATGTCGACGACGGAAGAAGCGGGAACCTCGGCAAACGCCGAAGATTTGTACGATCACGTCGGATATCGAAGTGGCAATCTGTTCATCATCGATTTGATACCAGAGATGTTCATCGCGGAACCGGACACCGAGGAATCTCTCTTCGAACAGTGTTTTCATGTACACACTCATAAATACTGAATATGAACTATGTTTTACTATAAAAAACTATAAAAAGTTTTACCAAATAAACAAGCAGAAGATGTGAGTTACAATTGTATTTACAGATGTACGGACGGATCCTGAAGCAGAAATTGTCGGCTAACAGAAGAGACTGGCAGGGAATGGTCGTCTTTCCCGCCAAGGAATGGGACACTGATCCGGAAACCAAGAACGTACTTACCGTGCAAAAATTTCAAGAGGTTGAAATTTCGATGCTTAGACACGTAATGGAAATGAGTGAGTATGCAAAATAATACATTCGTCGAATCGATTAATTTTTATTGAATTGTCGAAGGGAAATGAGTGAGTATGCAAAATAATACATTGGCCGAATAGATACATTTTTATTGAATTGTCCAATAAATTTATTTTGCAGTAACCTACAAGCAGAAAGATTATAAGGAAATGTTTGCCGAGTCTGAGTATCCTCTGCACGACGTTCTTTGGCACGCAGCCAGAGCCTTCGATTCGGTGAAACATAAGATGTCGCAGCGTCAGGTGATCCTGGCCACCTGCCGAGACAATCCATTCGCTGACAACGAAGAAGAGCGTCACAGGATTCGACTGCGTGCAAAAGCGTTCAGTGACATAAAGGTCAAAGTGCGAGTTATCGGACTGGGGGATAACTGGAATCACGATCTCTTCTACAAGGACATTGAGATGCTTGCGAACAATCTGGACGAAGATGACGTCACCCGCATGAAGATGGAAGACTTGGAGGTTCAGGTACTCGAAGCCAGGACGATGGCGCATCTGAAATTCAGAATAAACGACGACTTGCACATCAAGATCATAGCCAGACCGTTTTCGTCGTAAGAATTACAAAATCTTTACAAACTCTAATTAATCATCTCTGATGTCTGATAAAAATGTAATATTGTTTCAGCAAATCGAAAATGTTAAAGTCTGTTCGAATGTGCAAAGACACAAACGAAATTCTCGACGTGTTCCGACATCTCGGAAAGCCACAGTACTACGAATACTCGGACGAGGTAACGATTTAAATAATTTTTCATCTAAGTTTATGGACAGAGTTCTGTGCAAATTAATATATTTTGGATTCTGCAGGAAGACGAGGAAATCGGGACTGCCTCGGCGCCCGATAAAACTCGCAGAATGATCAGACGCGGCGAAGCAAACATAATTTTCGGACAGAAGGAACTGAGAAAAATTCGTGACCCGGGTTTGAGGGGAATCGATTTGCTGGGTTTCAAAGCCATTTCGCTCGACCTGCGATATCACGTCGGTCCTGCGAAATTTATCACCGTCGAATCTTCCGCAAGTGTCGGTAAGGAATTTTTTTCCGGACCACTCGAATTCTTTATATCTCGAAAATTAATGCATTTGTTTTCAGAGGAAAAGGAACTGTTTGCTGGGTTGCTCGACGCATGTAGCAAAAAGGAGGTAATGGCAATCTGCGTCATCCATTACCGCGGTGGACCGACACTCGTAAAATTGATACCGTGCACTCGACTCGGTGGATTCTACATGTACAAAATTGCATTCTACGGTAAGTTAAATGCAATTGTGTGCGAGGCAACATTTTCTACCAATTTTTTCGTTCGATTTCAGAGCAAGTCAACGACTTGGCTAAGTACATAGGTCAGTTCGTAGATGGCGGTGAAGGAAGGAAACAGGACGACGAAGGCAAAGCTCTGATGAAAAAAGTCGTCAAGAAAATGCGAATGAATTACGATCCTGCCATGTTTAGCAATCCAAAGGTCGGCGCTCAGTTGGCGTACATCGAAGCCCTGGCATTGGACATCGAGGCCGAGAAGCCAGTGGACTCAACTCGTGAGCCAAAATCTGCTCTTAAAAACAGATCTATGCTCAAAGCCATTAGCTAACGATTTAACTTTCCCTATAGTTCCACCGGCTGAATTTCTAAAAAAAAGATTGGCCCGTATCACGCCCGTTTTCGTGGAAAAGTTCGGATCGATGAGGACCAAACGACCGAAAGCGAGACAGGCTGCGGATAGTAACGCTAAAAACACTAAATACGACGATTACCAGATACAAGGGCTCATCGATAGTGGACGGGTAAGTGCTATAGCAACGTAAGATAAGAGCTTTACTGATTTTTTTTTAGTTAAAAAAATTGTGTAGCTTCGTACTATTAAAATGTTGTCTATATTCTAGCTCAAAAACTGCACTGTAGTAGTCCTCAAGGCGATGGCGAAATCTATCGGCGTATCAACCGTAGGCAATAAGGCAGTCCTCATCAAATACATAACCGAGAAATTCGCGGCAAGACAGACCACTTAGTCAGGTTAAAAACGAAGCCAAAAATGCTTTATTGCATATTATACATCAGTATTTACATCGTTGATTCGATGTTTATCTCGTTCGCCGGCATAAAAACCATGTTTAACGCTGCCATGATTTTCCCGAAGTTATAAAGAGATCATTTTTATTATATTTTGCGTTTGTATAGATTAACTATAAGTTACAGCCAAGTGTATTGTTAAGTTTTTGTCCCTCAAAACCGAACGTTATCTGGCTTCGGGCTTGGAAAACGACTGAAGGGGGACCAAAGGCTGGACCAAAGAAAATCCCATGCTCTTATTCTGCTCTGTGGAAAAGTTTGTATTTTTGTATCGCAACAATTGTTGTCAAAGATTTTGAATAAAATGCGAAAAAAAATAAATACCTCGTAAATCTTTTTTTCCTCTTTTTGGTTTTTTCGAACCGAGCCGACGTTTGTATTTTTCGCGGGAATCATTGCTCGCGGATTGGCGGAGCTTTCGGGCAGCAGATGACTCTTGCCCTAGGGAATCCCGCGATATCCCGAGGGGCGCAACTGGTGATTTCCCGATTCCCGTGGTAGGCTAATCCAAAATGTCGGACATCGACAAATGGATAGATATTGCAAAAGAGTGCAAATATCTACCCGAAAATGATCTCAAGGTAATGAAAAATGGGAAATAATGAGCGTTGAACGGAGAGACGAAGTTTCGCGCGCCGGACGAATGGTGTTTCGTTGGTTGTTTGTGTCGTAACGAGATGCGGCGCGAGAAGGTTGTGTCGCTCGCGAATTTATAGGTTATACGCGGTTAACGTCTCACTGGCATTTTCGATAATAACGACTAAGCAGTATTTTTTTTCTCTCTATGCTCGGTTGGCCCTCACGAACGTCAGAAACTGTGCGACATGGTGTGCGACTTGTTGCTCGAGGAGTCCAACATCCAACCGGTCTCGACGCCAGTCACCGTTTGTGGAGACATCCACGGCCAGGTGAGGACGATCAATCCGATCCACATCGATCGTGATAATCTTGTCTTATCTATTATAACAAACTATTTTTCGTTTTTTTTTTTCCTCCCCGGATCTACGTCTCTTCCAGTTCTACGACCTGGAGGAATTGTTCCGCAACGGCGGGCCGGTGCCAGACACAAATTACATATTTATGGGCGACTTCGTGGATCGAGGTTACTATAGCTTAGAAACATTCACGCGTCTCCTGACCCTCAAGGCCAAATGGTCCGACAGGATAACGTTGCTTCGGGGCAATCACGAGTCGCGCCAAATAACTCAAGTCTACGGATTTTACGGTAAGAAATATTGGTCCCGCTATCTCCGTCGGCTTTGCAGATTTTAACGTTATTTTTGGTTTCTTTCTGGAAAGACGAGTGCGAGATGAAGTACGGTAATGCTAACGCGTGGAAGTATTGCTGCAGGGTGTTTGATCTACTCACAGTAGCTGCCGTGCGTATTAAAATATTTTTTCCCTCCACAAGATACCCCATTTTTTGGCTTGACTCTGTTTTAAATCGATTTCTCCGATAGTTAATCGACGAACAAGTACTCTGCGTTCATGGCGGTTTATCACCGGCCATTAGAACATTGGATCAAATTAGGACGATCGATAGAAATCAAGAGATTCCGCACAAAGGTAACATTTCCCTTTTCATTTATTTACTCGTTGAAAAATTATCTCACAGAGGGAAATCGTTTCAGGCGCTTTCTGCGATTTGCTGTGGTCAGATCCCGAGGATGTGGAGACCTGGACGGTGAGTCCGCGCGGAGCTGGCTGGCTTTTCGGGAGCAAAGTGACCCACAAGTTCATGGAAATCAACGATCTCAAGCTGATATGCAGAGCTCATCAATTGGTTCACGAAGGTAACAAATTTGTGGATTGATTCGTAAGAAAAAAAAAATGGAAAAATACAAATGTTAATTAATTGCAGGCTATAGATACATGTTCGACGATAAACTCGTGACCGTCTGGTCGGCGCCAAACTATTGTTACCGATGCGGCAACATAGCGAGCATTTTGGAGTTCAAGACGGTCGACGAGAGAAACACAGTGCTTTTCAAAGCGGTGCCCGACAACGAGCGCGTCATTCCATCGTTAACCGTAACCCCGTACTTCTTGTGATCTAACGTAGCGCTCCACCTGTTTGGATGCAGAGGAGGGGCGTCTGGTTATAGGCTTTATGGATTTACATGACCGCTGTTCCTCGATCGGGTCAATCTCGCTGATACGACGACGACAACGCGACAGACTCGTTTTCTTCTTCTTCCCGTACCAGCGAAACAAAGAAAACACACAACACACACACACGCAAAAAAAAAAGGAGAGCCGTCTGCGAAAAACCGAAAAGCAACCCAAGCAACCTATTCACATATTCTTTTATCTTTTCGTCGAATTTTATCGAGTATCGAGGAACGGTCACCGGGTGAGAGGCGAGAAAAAAATGAAAAAACAAAAACAAAAATACGCTGAAAATGTGAGAGAGCGGTTCTCTCTCGGCACCGAATGATCAATCGGAATCATGGGAAAAAAACGCGTCGAGGAAAATCGAGAGATAACGAGATTACAGGGAGGTTTTTTGAGGATTTTACGAATTTTTATAAGCATCAAGGCTGACTTTGTCATAGTAAAGGAACAAAAGAGCGGGGAAGAAAAATTATTGGAAAAAAAAAGCCACAAGCGTCACGTGGATCATCGGAAACTGTCGTCGCGTCAGCCTGATAGGGATGAAAACGAAAACAACTGCAAACGTGTGACGGCAAAGAGAGGATTGAAGAGCAGACGGGTTTTTTAAAACTGTGGGTCTAGGTGTCTTTGTTGTGTAACGTTGTACATTCGCCGCAAAATTCGCGCAGTCCGAGCTCTCGTCTATCTTCTCTCTTTTTGTTTTGTTATTTTTTTTTTGTTTTTGCTTTTACTATTTTTCCCCTTTCGCTTCCTTTCGTATTAATTTACAAACTGATGGGCTACACGCGATCGAGCGGGGAAACTAGATTTACGAAACATTCCGGAGGGAAGTTGAGGTCGGTTTGAGAGAAGAGTCGATGCTTTTTTCTTCGCCATTAAAATAAGGATCGTCGGGTGTTGGAAAATCAGGTTCACTCAATGCCACGTAACTGTATCATATACATATATATATATTAAAAAAAATATATATATATGTCACATATTTCCGTTGTTGGTTAAAAATTAAAGGCAACAGATATCGCAACGATAGTTTCATTTGGTGTTAGTCGAAAAATAAGCGAATCGATCGTACGTATTTATCTAATTATTCCCCGGCCAAGTACAAAATCGTTCGTTACACACAGAATCGGTACGAAATTTCCGATTGTCTTAGCACGATCCCCTCGCATAGTTCTATCAATTAGCGCCGCCCCCGCGTATTTTTTTAATTAGTCTATATTTACACTAGTGTCACGGGTTTACCGCAGATCGGCAACGTTCTGCACTATTTTGTTGTCGTTTTTTTTCCTTCTATTTTACTATTGCAGAGCGCTTCATGCACGTCAGACTTAATCGAGTGTAGACTCGAGGAAAATCGATTGATATACTAATTTTGTTACGTACAAAAGACACAACAATGAAGAGCAAAGGCTCCGAAACGTGCCTCAAAATTAATGAATCATAATGATACATATATGAAAATGGAATACTTTGTCTCTCCGTCAGTGGGGAAACACACAAACAATATTTGGCACTTATTATTTTTCTAAGCTATCGAAGAATCTTATGACGCCCCTCGCACTCGTCTCTCAGAATTAAAAAAAAAACGCTGCACGCGTAGGTGATGTGTTTTTCCCGTAGTGTCGTACCATTCGGGCAGTGCCTTTAGTAGCCTAAACACCAATGTCGGTCTATTAAAAATAATATCGATACGAGAAATGCCAATGGACAGAAAATGAAAGAGACAAAAAAGGACGAGAGAAGAGAAAAACTTGTATCGTGGACCATCACGCCCGACGTTCCGCAAATTTTTCGCACATACCAATCGCGCGTTATTATTTACCGCACTTAATCGTCAGAAGATCTCCTTGAGTTTGGCATAATAATTTAAAAAAAACGCCGTCGTGTCGAATGTTGGGCGTAAATTTCGCAAAAGAAAAAAAGAACAACAAAAAAATTGCGATCTGTCTTATAGACATATCTGTACTTTACCACAACTTGTATTTACAACGTGCTTTAATCGAGAGAAAAAGAAAAATAATAAAAAGAATAACTCGTTAGACACCCAACGGACCTGCTTAAAAACGTGCCCAAAGCGTAGAAAAATATTGAGGAAAATTGATGAATTAAAAAAAAGAAGAAATCGCGTGCGACGGACTTTGAGGAATAATGTAAAAGATGTGAGAGACGATGGAGAAAGAGGAAAAAAAGAGGAGGAAGAGCGAGAGAAAGGGGAGGCGGTGGCGTGTGGGATGCTTCCGCGGTCTCGGAAACATCTTAGAAACCTTCAAGTATTAGCTTCTGCGTCTGCCGAGGCGTTCGCAGCCTTTCCGCCTCCGAATGCCTCATACTGTGATTATTGCTTTCGTCATTATATAGCGCGGCTAATAAAAACGGGGCAAGAATTCTCGCGACAATCGCGCCTACAACCCGTTTTTTCATTCGTAGACTCGTTCGAGGCCGATTCGATCGATTGATTAATTAATCGATCACCGTTGTGTCAAACCGGGATTAAAAGGCTAATAAACAAATTGCAGAGGTACCGAAAATATCAGGCCTCGAGAGAAGTCGCGATTCCCCAGCCCGCGTGTATAACGCATTCAACGATTTCACTGGTAGAAGTCGGTGTTACGATCATCATGTACCTCGAAAGTATACAACTTTGTTATGTTAACGTAATGGAACGTCTGTAATAAAAATACGTAAAAAATCTGTACAACGGCTAAGCTATTTTTTTTCTTTTGTTTTTTTCTTTTTTTCTCGTTGGTGAATTAATAATCGTGACAACGAAATGTTTTTTAGAAGGTAAACGTATTAATTGTGCAATAATGTACATGTACATTTTTTTTTATCTTCACTTTTTTTTTCGCCGGGATTCGAGAGACCATCCCTCTAGTCATCGAATTATTTCCATACAAATATAAAGACAGTTTAGGCTGAAATCATTAATAACCTAGCTTAACGTATGTTCTTTTTTTTTTTTCTTTATATATCGACGACGCGTTTTGCGATTAAGATTTCGCGGTTTTTTTGCTACTCTTCCTCTTCGATCTCGACGAGTCCTTCGACGCTCTTCTGTCCTTTCGCTGCTTTCGCGTTCTCGTTTTGTTACCGCCGCTCGATTTATTCTCGTCGCGACTCTTTCGCTTCTCCGCTTTGCCGTTGTCCGACAGTTTCTTCTTCTTCCTCTTCTTTCGCTTCTTCTTTCCCTTCTTCCTTCGGCCGTCTTCGGACGACGACGAATCTGCAGTGAAAAATAAGCGTAAATTTTATTTCGTCTCTCGCGATTGAATTTTTTCATATCGCAATATTTTTACCGGAACTTTCCGACGATGAGTCCGACGACGAAGAAGATGACGACTCCGATGAAGAAGACGACGATGATGACGACTCCGACGAAGACGACGACGAAGATGATGAAGCCGATGACGACGAAGCGGATGACGATGAAGATGGTTTTACGGTTTCTTTGTTGATTGCCGGCACCGGCGCTGGTTTCGGCCGGTTTTTCAAGTGTTCACGTAAATCGTCGCTAAATTACAAAAATTCAAGAATTTTTTTATCAAAATAGTTCAATAAAAATAATATTTTTCGCGGCATTTAGTGGTTATTGGTGTTTCACTCACGTGAGTCCTCCCAAACCGATGGACGTGAAGAAGTTGATGGCGAATCGAGTATTTTTCGGATCGTCACGAGGAAAAAGTCCGTCGAACGCTTCTTGCAATGTTCTGCGTAGAAAAAGGAAACATTAAGCAGCGATTCTTTTTTTTTCATTGGATATTGATGTGGATTTACTTACACATCTTTAACGCGTTGATTCAACTTGGAGAGTCCCATATACTCCGACAATTCTTGAAACAGAATCTTAATAAAAATTCTACTAGAGCTCGTCGTGTCCTCCTCGTTGAGTCTGATGCAGTTGAGGACTCCCCAAGAAATCGAATCCGTGAACAACAGATGTGCGAAAAATTTCGACACGTTTCTCAGCTTATTCGTGTCCAAACGATGAATCGTGTCGTACGAGTCTTTGAAAATTTGCTCGAAGGGCGTTACGTACATCCTATTTATCGCACAGAAGCGCTGAAAAAAAGCAGAAAAAGGGAAACATATTATTTCGCTCCTCAAAGCAAATTTCCAATTGAAAATAAACTAAAAAAACCGGAGTGGGAAAAAACGTAAATCAAATTAAATAAAAAAAAAAAAAAAACTTACACCGGCGAGTAAACCAAAGAACTTCTCATAAGTCCGCATTTCCGCACAACAATCGAGAAACATGTGGCAAAGTTCGATTTCCTGTCCAGGTTTCAGTTGCATCTTCATCAGTTTGTGAGCGCATTCCTCAAAGTCCAGTGACGAATGAATCGTGAGATAAATCGTCCTGCGAAGTGCGGTCAAATTGGTTTCTGTGTTGTCGACGATGACTCCTTCTTTATTTCCGGCTTCGTTTCCGCTGCCGTCGTTGCTCTCAGCATCCTCATCATCGTCATCATCGTCGTCGTCGTCGTCGCCGTCGCTCTCGGAACCGCTGCCATCGGTGTCCAATATCTCTTTGCTGAGCTGTTTGTACTTCTCCTCGTTCGCTACGTATTCCGGATCGAATTTGAAGACGTTAAGTATATCCTGAGAATCCATAGCTTCGTCCAGGGTTATTAAATGCGTGTACTGATTATCCTCCTCGACGAGATCGAGCTCCGGATTCACCGCCTCGTGATCCTTGAAACCGTCTTTGCGAATTTGAAACATCACTTCGATCATATACTGAACTCGCTTGTCGAGCTGTCCCTCGTGCAATATATTTCGGAGCATCTCGAAAATCGCCTCTATGCCCTTTCGCGACACCTCCGTAAGCTTCATGCCGCACTCTTTGAGAAATGCAATCGCCACCTCGATCGAATCGTCGGTCGGCGTCTCCACGAGAAGCGTCAGAAATTCCAAAGCTAGAATCTCGTGAGCCACCCTTTGATTCACCAAATGAGCGATGAACGTTCCCGATGATATACACAGCTGTTTGTTATTTCGACGAAAACCCCTTTTGAACTGGATCACCAATCTTCGGAGCAGCAATTCGCCGATATTTGGAAACTGCGAACAAGAAATTTTCAGTTAATCCAAAACGTGTGAAAAATGTAAACAAAATTTTTATGCGAAACAATAAATCTCATTTCGACCTCGAAAAATTCATAAAAAAAATTACCTTGGAATTAACGACAGCGACGAGAGCTGCGTAAACCGATGTAAAAGTCGGACTCGCCGCCTGAGCCTGAATAATCGACCTGGCCAACAATCCTCTTCCCCTAACAATATTTTCCCTCAGAAGTTCTCGCGTTATAAGACCAATGTTGCTCGTATTGATCTTGTTTATATGACCGTGAATCGATTTCTTCAGAGCTTCCCACGCGATTCTCTGATAAGCGGCGCCCGATTTGTCGGTTATCTCGGCCTGCATCATTCGCAATTTCGCCGGCGGAATGTAAGCACCGCCGGTCTTCGAAGTCAGCAGATCGACCGTTCGTTTTTGGGCTTGCGTTATTTCTCCCGGCTCTTTTTCTTCCGCTTTGTCGCCGTCCTTTTTCCCGTCTCGATCCCTGGATCGACGATTGTTCGAGCTGCTGTCGATCTTTCGGCGATCCTCGCCGTAAAATCGCTCGCCGACGAGGACCCTCTCCTCCGATTCGTGTCCTCGCTTTCGTCTCGCGTTTTCCTTCGGCTGTTCATTGTCCCAATATCGACGCATCATCGATTGATTGCCGTCGTAATTGTAATCGTCGCGTCTCGTTCTTCGGTGATCCGAGTCTCGGCGATTGTCTCGATTGCGTGAATAATAATCGTTTCGCTCGTTATCGTCCGCTCTTTCTGCGTTATTTTCCTTCTCTTCGTTTCTGTCGGATCTATCGCGATCTCGATTCCGTTCTCGATCTCGATCCCGACGACTGCCTCGTCGACGATCGCTCTTTTCTTCATTTCTTCTTCGTTCCCTCCTCTCCTCGATCTCTTCCCTCGCGTCTTCCGTCGTCCTGTTCGACTTCTCTTCCTCGTTGCTGCGTTTACGATCCACCTTTGACGTTGCTCTTCCATTGCAATCCTTTTTCTCATTCTTTTCGACGTCTCGATCGCGAGACGAGCGATCGATCTCCGCTTCCGCGTGATTAAACGTTTTCTCGCTCAAATTCATCTCCTCGTTCTCGACTACAACGTCCGCATCGCCTTTCCTTGAATCGCTTCTCCCTGAATTTTCTCCGTCCTTATCTCTTCTGTCTCTGCTCTTTTCCTCTCTGTCGTCGGTGTCTCCGTCGACGTGCTTCTCTTTCCTGGAATCTTTTTCTCTCGTCTTTCTACCGCCGTCGGTAGATCCTACTTCGTCCTTGTGTTTTCTACTCTTATCAGTAGTATCCTCAGGATTATCCCGATTTCTACTCGTCGCTCGGATTCTGCCGGAGTCGCGTCGACGGCTACTTTTCCTCTCGTCTCCGCTTCTCCCTCGTTCCTTCTTCTCGTCTCCGCTTCTTCCTCGTTCCTTCTTCTCGTCTCTGCTTCTTCCTCGTTCCTTCTTCTCGTCTCTGCTCCTCCCTCGCTCCCGCTTCTCGTCTCTGCGTTCCTTGCCATCCGCTTTTTGTTTTTCTTCCTCCTTGGATTTTTCTTCGTCATCCTTGTCGTCCGATTTCCGCTTCTCTCTGTCCTTCTTCTCCTCGGCCAGCGGCGAATGTTGCCTGGACTTTGTTCTCTCACGCTCCGAGCCGCTCGATTTTTTCTCAGTGTTCGGATCGTAATCACGACTCGGCACGTCGAAGTCGTCGTACATTTTCGCCGCCGGCTGCTGCAGCTTCTCAGCCTCGTCGAGTCTAACCTTCTTCGTGCTCGGCACCGGCGATTTCGCGCGCTTCTCGTCGGAATCGCTGCTCTCGGACGACGACGACGAGGATGAGGACGACGACGACGACGACGCCGACGACGAGGATGACGACGACGACGACGAAGACTCGCGCTTTCTCTTCGCCTTGTCGCGTCCCGACGAATTTTTCTCTTCACCCGAACCCATGTTATTTCGGTTTCCCCACTTAGCGTGTCATAACCTCAAAATCGTCAAGTTTCCGGCGGATTTTGGGCGGGCTGTAAACGGAACGCCGCTTATCCTGCAAATATCACGCTTGATCTTTTATCTCGTCGGCAAATACGAAAGAAATATCGGCGAACTCGCTCTAAACTCGTACGTTTTTTACTGATAAATGATAAATGAAAATGATTATTCCGCGTTTCTCGAGTAAACCAGTAAACGCTGCACTACGTCAAGAGCGTGTAGCGCGGGTTCTTCTTTCTTCATCTTCTTCTTTACACCTGGCATCGTCTATGCAACTGTAAAACCATATAACAGAGTTTTTACCGAATACCGATAATGTAGGAAACCACCTAGGGTCGATTTCCTAGGGGACGCTGCTGTAGTAGATCTGCTTTACCGACAGTCGGTAGAAAAGTAGGTTTCTACCACGAAACCGTTTGTAAATTTACAAACGATGTTGTAATTGTATTGCAAATATGTCCTAAATAGCACAGAATTATAATATCGACATAGGCTCGATTTTTAGGTGAAAACGCTTGAAGAATAAAGAAAATCGTCAATTTGCGAACCTATGAAAAAGCAATATGGCCGCCCCGGTATCAACGCCGCGAACTAGTATAAACCGGTGAAAACCATCTGACTCTTCGTCTCTGGGGTGTTTACAAATAATATCGAGTTTTTCGGAGCTTTCGGTGGGCGATAACAACACGCGGCGGCGAAGGGTGAGAATAAAATATAATCCAAACGCTTATCAGCCGAGGCGGCAATCACGATGCATGCCTTCCACTTTATTTACCACGAAAAAATGGAGAAAGCTCGTCGCTTAGCTGATTCATTGAAAACGGATAACATGCGATACCAGTGTTAGATTACGATAACGACACCGGCAACCGGAAACCTCGATGGAACTTTGCGATTGCAAAAAGAACTGACGTTGCTTTTGTTAGGTAGAGGCGTAACAATGGAGGCGGAAACGGCCTCGCGATTGTTCGGCAAATGTTTCGAAATCGTCAACGACAATCGATGGACGCTGCCGGATGTGAAAAATTGGTTCGCCGAAAAGTCCTGGAAGATCGAAGCGTTGGAGAATTTGAAGAACGACCTCAACGCCGTCAAGAGCATGTTGAACGATTATCATCTGGGCGACTGGGGCGTTCACACAACGGAGATGAATATGGCTGGCGACGTTATCCAGATAGTGAGGAAAGACATGAACGGAGAGTTTGTCACCCAGGCGTGGACAAAATTTTACGAAAACGTTTCCTCCTTTCCTCTGGTCTCGGAGAAAAGTTTGGCGGACAAATCGTTGACGTCCGTTCATCTATGCGAAGCCCCAGGAGCCTTCGTCACGTCTCTCAATCACTGGCTGAAGCTCAACGCTCGTAACGTGCGATGGAATTGGCTGGCGACTTCGCTGAATCCTCATTACGAAGGCAATTCGGTGTACGAGATGATCAGCGACGATCGTCTGATTCTGCAAACGCCGGAGAATTGGTACTTTGGCATCGACGATACGGGAGACCTCATGGACTTGAAAAATTTGGATGCTATCGTGGAGAGAGCGGGAAAAAACGTGACTCTGGTCACAGCCGACGGCAGCGTCAACTGCATGGACGTGCCTGCCGAACAGGAGGAAGTCGTTTCGCAGCTTCTCTACTGCGAGGTCGTAACGGCGTTGCATCTTCTCGCGAGAGGAGGAAATTTCTTGCTCAAAGCTTTCACAATCTTCGAGCATCGAACGGTCTGTCTTATGTATTTATTATGCTGCTGCTTCGACCAAGTTTTCGTCAACAAGCCTGTAACCAGCAAAGCAGGCAATTCCGAAGTCTACATTGTGTGCCTGGGATTCGCCGGACAAGATTTTCTTGCACCCTTCGTGGATATTCTCCGAAGACAATTTCCCGCGTTTCCAGCGGAAATTGCGCTTTTCCGCAGAAGCGATATTCCCGATTGTTTCGTCGAACAAATCGTCAGCTGCGGCGCATTCTTCAAGGAGCATCAGTGCGAGGTCATAATGAACAATATGAGGACCTACGGCACTGAGGTGACTGCTGATGTTTTTCGAGTAAAAAGCATTGTCGCCGAAGAATTCATCAAGCGATACAATCTACGTCCGTTGCCTTCCAAATGGAAACTTGTTACGAAAATCCATGACACGCTTAAGCACAATTATAAGAAAATGGATCATTGGGCTTCTCTCGATTCTTACAATTCCCGACAGCAAGAAAAGCGCCAGATAAAGCAATTGGAACCAAAGGACCGTTTAGCGGTGATTGTCGATCAATTGGGTTCTATCGTGAAACCGGAAATCACCAAATTCGCAGTAAGCTTCAATGAGATATCCGATTTTTTTTTTTTTTTTTTTTTTTTTTTTTTTGTCTCGGTTTTTCGTATCTTCTCTAACGTTATTTATTCATTCTAGTTGGACGACATTCCCAAAGAATTATCGATAAGAGCGGGAAAGCTCTACACAAAAATCAGAAGCTCGAGATTTTGCGAACGACCCGTATTAAAAATGCACATCAGCGTCGTTGATATCATTGAAGATATTGGATTCGAGGTTGCGATTCCATCCGAGCGAGCGATCGATAAATTCACTCTCGAAAACGCTGGCGTCGATCGAAAAATCGTGAATTTCGGATACGTCAATAATCCCGACAATCACGGACTGATAGTCAAAGTCTGCGAAGCGTTGGACGATCTCGCGGAAAATCAGACTCTCACTTTGCTCGGATATTCGCTGCTTTCGCGGCTCAGCGTTGGGATGTTGTACGTCCTCGCGGGGACTTTCGGTTGTCTGGAACTGCAGCCGTGCGACGAGCTCGGCTGTGTAATTGATCTGAAGCGTTACGTGAAAGTTCGAAAAACTGCCGATTTCCTGAGAGATATTTTTCAATCTTCCGTCGAGGCCGAAAGCAAAGGCGCAGCGATATTGTCGGTTCTGCCGATATCAACGCTCTGCGGTAAGAATAAAAAAAACAGAAGCACATCCCCTGAAAAAAAAAGTTCTTCAGTTTATTTTATCTTCTTTTCTCTTCTTTATTCTTATAGATTCGGACCTGTGTCGCGATATAATCAACATCAATCACTGGGTGATAAGACACAACGCGCGTACTGCGGCCAATTACGATTGGCCGATAAGACAATAAGATACAATGTGAAGTTGCATATGACACATTTTTTCGTAAATAAAAATGATAAAGCCACTCGTCGGGGAATACCTCTAAATGCGAGATAATAGCGCATTCACCTACTACGCGAGTGACTCGATCGATGAGCCACCGACCTTTATCTCCATAAAAGACGATAAGATCTTTCGACGAGCGACGAGAATCCAAAGTAGGGAGTATCAAGGCGATATTGCTGCCAGACTCTATCGGATTCACGAGTGGAAAATAAAATGGCAGCGCCTCGGCTGGACGTCGCTTGAACAGAAACACATTTTATTCTCGTTTTTTGTTATAATTTTTTATATTATAGATTATCTTAACGAACAAAAAAAATCAACATGAAGCTGAGTAGAGTCGTCGAGGGTGTCCGGAGATTTTCGTCGAAAAAAATAACGCCCAACGTTTGCATAGTCGGTGCTGGTCCTGCCGGATTTTATGCTGCTCAACATTTGTTGAAGGTCAGATTATTATACAATTATCGTGCAATTTGTCGATCGATTTATTTATTTATGACCATTTACGACGTATTTTTACCATTTTTATCATTTTTATTTTTTTACAGGTTCTGGGAGACGCAAAGGTGGATATTTTGGAGCGTTTGCCGGTACCTTTTGGCTTGGTACGATTCGGCGTGGCTCCGGATCATCCGGAAGTGAAAAATGTTATCAATACTTTCGACAAAACCGCGAAAAATCCGCGCGTACGATTTTTCGGCAACGTTAACGTAGGAAAAGACGTAACGGTGGAGCAGCTTTTGGAGAATTATCACGCAGTCCTCTTGGTACTTGCATAGCCGATAAATAAATAAATTGCTACACAGCTGAAGGATGGAATCAATCCGTGACTCGTATATTTCGATAATTCGCAGGCTTACGGAGCGGAAGAGGACCGAGGATTGGGAATACCCGGCGAAAATTTAGAGAACGTAATATCCGGACGAAAATTCGTAGGCTGGTACAACGGAGCTCCGAAAGATCGAAATCTGAAAGTCAATTTGGATATCGAAGACGCTGTTATCATTGGTCAAGGTAACGTGGCGATGGACATCGCTCGGATTCTTCTAACACCGATCGACCAATTGAAGGTGATACTTTTTTGATACCACGAATAAATTATTTATACAGTACAGTTTAGAGTAGAATTAATAAAATGATTTGAGACTAAAAACATCGCTAAAAATATTCCAGAAAACGGACATAACTGCTCACGCATTGGAACAATTGTCGAGAAGTCGAGTGCGCAAAGTTTGGATGGTAGGACGAAGAGGTCCGCTTCAAGCTGCCTTCACAATAGCCGAATTGCGCGAAATGTTGAAATTAGAAAAATGCCGAACTAAATGGCGAGCCGAAGATTTCGCGGGTGTCGCCGAATTAGCGCAAAGTTTGCCAAGGCCGAGAAAACGGATAACAGAGCTGATGCTGAAATCTGTAGAGGAATCGGTTAGCGGCAACGATGGGATTTACGACAAAGAATTGTTTCCGATATTTTTACGCGGCCCGAGCGAACTTTTGGGCTCGCGGGCGGTGGAAAAAGTGAGGCTTCGGGTCAATGAACTGAAGGGCGACGATTATTTGAGTCAAATAGCCGTCTCCACCGATAAAACTGAGGACATTCCGTGCGGATTGGCTCTTCGAAGTATCGGTTACAAATCGGTTCCCATCGATTCGTCCGTCCCGTTCGACGAGGTCAAAGGTCGCGTCGTCAATTCTTCGGGAAAAGTGAACGATCATTTGTACGCAGTCGGTTGGGTCGCGACTGGTCCCATTGGAGTTATTCTCTCAACTATGAACAACGCATTCAAAGTAGCAGCACTCGCTTCGAAAGCACTGGCAACCGTCGATAAAATAAAACCCGGAACGGACGGATTGTTGAAGATTCTCGACGAAAAGAACGTGAAGACTGTGTCCTACGAGCAGTGGGAAAAAATCGACCAGGCCGAACGTCAGATGGGAAAGCAATCGGGAAAACCGCGTGAAAAGATCGTCGAAGTTGATAAAATGTTGGAAGTCGCTTTCGAATGATACTGATCGGTTTGATCTATGCAATGTACAGTAACAGCGAGACTTTTAATATATATTTTATTATCTTACTGCCCTTTTATCAAATTCATGTATTACGATTATTTAGTCAATTCTCTTCGATTAGAACCATTAGAACCAATGAAACGGACAAAAATCCAATTGATGACTATTAGATCGGATTATTTTTTAATGGGAATTTTGTCCATTTGATCGGTTTCTTTAGGTTTTAATCGGATTTGGACTTTCCCGCGAATTTCCTTAATTTCCTTCCTTATCGACGTTACCTGCGGCAAAGGCGACAATTTCGTTGAAATGTACAGCTCGCACCGTGATTGGTCGCTGAAATTCGCGACAGGAAGAATCCGCTGATAGCGATTGGCTGTTATCGGACAGCTTCATTGATACCGAAAATCGTCGTCGTCGCCGCCGGTTGCATTTTATTAATCGCTATTTGCGGCTTTCCTCTGATCCGTGATTTGCCGAGAACTTTTCCACCGCACTCGATGCTGCTTGTTGGCTCATTCTCGTCGTTGTCGTCGTCGTCAGTGGACACTGTTGCGATTTTCCGAGAGACAAACAATTGACAATGTTGCACGAGTATGAAATAAATATCAAGTATCGACTCGAGAAAAAAGTCGGTATATTGTGCCGAAAGGACTGCGACACCGATCAACAATTGTCTCTCGCGGTAATTCGCTGTTACTGAAATATCCCTTCGACGAATACGACGACGATTTAGCGGCTCACCTTTAGCCCGAGGCGAGATTAAACATATTCGCAACTACTTCGGTAATCGACAGACCACTTCGCCAATAATATCAATTAATCGCCTCAAACTAATCGCTCGATTGTCTGTATTTTTTTTCCTCTGTTTTCGCCAACTTCCAAGATTGGAATTCTTCGGTGACGAGAATTTTCGCTACTCGCATATTTGCACCTTCGGACAGAAGTCGCTGGAAAATTTGAGAAAAAGTTGAGACGAGAGAAATAGAAAGGAAAAAAAATGGATAGGGATTTTGGGGGAAAGCCGCGCAATCCTAAGTTCATAGACTTGGTGCGAGAAAGAGAGATCAAGGTAACGAAGCACTGCGATATTGCAAATGGTACATTCGATGCAAGGATTTCACTTGTTTTTGTATTTTTCTACGAAGGAGACGACGGCGAGATTGTTGGTGCAAAAGAACAACGTAAGCGACGATCTTGTGTCTCGATTGGGCTTGGAAAAGGAGTTGGAAGGGCACAAAGGATGCGTCAATTGCTTAGAGTGGAGCGAGTCCGGAGAGTGAGTAATAAAATGCTTAAAACGTGTTACAGTTATAATTATAATAATCATAATACTTCGACAGAATACTCGCCTCCACATCCGACGATATGGGAATTTTTTTGTGGAACGCTTTTACCTACAAGAAGTTGCGTGGCTTTGATACCCGCCACACCGGAAATGTATTCTCCGTTAAGGTGAGGGATAGACAAAAATCGAGCGAGTTCAATCCGAATTGATTTTCCAAATTGAATCTAAAATTGTCGTTGTCGATTGTTCTTCCGTCGGTGGATGCAGTTTATGCCAAAATCAAACAGTAACATCGTTGCCTCGGGGGCAGCGGACGCGAGGGTCAGGGTGCATGATTTGTCGTTGATGGAAGTGCTGCTTTCGTGTTCCTGTCACACCGCACGTGTCAAGAGACTGGCGACGGCGGAGAACACACCGTTTTTGTTGTGGAGCGCCGGCGAAGACGGTCTCGTGCTTCAGCATGATTTGCGAACGCCGCACAATTGCGAAACCGACTGCCGAACGATTCTCATCGATCTCGGCGCACATTTGGGCCGAACGGCTGAGGCCAAATGCATCGCGGTGAACCCGGCGAGACCGGAACTCATCGCCGTCGGTGCCAATGACGCCTACGTCAGAATGTACGATCGCAGAATGATCAAACTCCGACGCCAGGTTCGATTTTATCCCTCGATATACTATTTATCACTATTATTTGTATTTCAATACTTTAAACACGCAAATTAGCAGAAATTTGAGGTAATCACACTGATGAAAATATCTGCAAATTTGCATTGCCGGACATTTTATTTGTCTACTGAATTTAATATACTTGTGTAGTAAATTTTCAAATTTTTGTACTGAATTTCTGAACCTTCGTATTAAATTCCCTATTTTTTATAGTATTCAGTAGAAAATACTGTAATTTCACATTTCACTTGTATGTCAAATAGGCGAAATATTTTTGACAGTGCATAATGCAAATAGGAAGTAAATTTAATTAACCGAATACCCTTTTACGCAGATGAAATCATCGAGATGGGAGGACGTCGTCGCGCCCGACAACAGCATTCCCGTCGACTGCGCTCGGTACTTAATCGCTGGTTCGTTAGTACGATCGAAGTTTCTACTGTGTATACACTCTGTTTTCACGCCAAATATTAGTGACAATATTTAGAAGAAAAACAAAACCAGCTTTGCGCGCGTGAAACAGAATTGCCGGTATACACCTCTCCGAGTGCCCTTAATTTCGACTGATCGACTGAGGATTTTCGCAGGTCATCTGCGCGCGCCGCTGCAAAACACGATGAGAACCTTCGCGGCGACTTACGTGACCTTCTCGAGCGACGGTACCGAGTTGCTCGTTAATATGGGAGGCGAGCACATTTATCTGTTCGACATCAACAAGCCGAGGCCCAAGAGACTCTTCGACAAAAGTGCAAAGAAAGAAAATGCGAACATGTTGCTGAGATCGGCGTATGGAAAAGACGTCAAAGACACTAAGGATTACACTCTAATCAACACCAAAGTATTGCCCGATCACGTCGAGGAGCTCAAGAAAGAAGTAGGCTTGACTGGTTCTGAAATTGGAAAATATAAAAAATACTTCCGAATTTCTGTTACCGAAGATATCCTTTTTTCTGTCTACTAATTGTTTTATTTTTTTCAGGCGAACAATAACTTTCAATTGGAAAAATACGTCGCGGCGACGGAACTCTACAACAAAGCGCTGGGATATTGTCCAACAGCTTCGGTTCTCTACGGAAACCGAGCGGCTGCTTTGATGAAACGAAGCTGGTAAAATGGAATTATTGTTCTTTGAACTAAACGAAGAGGATTTTATTTTTTGCTTATGGCTGTTATTTTTTTTACCCGCAGGGACGGCGATGTGTACGCAGCGCTGAGAGATTGCCAAACGACGCTGCTTCTGGATCCCGATCACGTCAAGGCTCGCTTTAGGTAATTTATCTGTGGAAAAAATACAATATCTGAACGCAGTGTCCATTTTATTCGCGGAGAATAAAATGATTTGTCCGCAAAAGACTGGCGCGATGTCTGCTCCATCTGCACCGTGCGTTCGAGGCCTACAGCGTAATCGAGGACTTCGAGGAGACGTTTCCCGACTACGCGAACAATTCGGCTCTTCGCGGTCTGAAGCAGGACATCAACAAAGTAATCGACGGAGGTGAGTAATCAACGTGAATTCGAAATTATTTCTCTAAACTCGGTTTTTTTCTTTTCTCTTCTCTGTTTCTTCTGTTTTGGGTTTTGTTTTTTTTTTCTTCTTTTTTTTTTCTTCATTGGAATTAAGTTGCGACTCCTTCTACGTTCGAGCACGTCGAGACGCTGTCGGCCTACGAGGAGAAGTGGAGAAGCGCGTCGATCGATTACAAAATGAGATACTGCGGTCATTGTAACACGACGACGGACATCAAAGAGGCCAATTTTTTCGGCAGGTGAGTAATGGCTGCGGTCGAACGTTGATAGTTTAGCAGCGCGTAAATGAGAATTGTTTTCTGTTTTAGCGAAGGACAATACATAATCGCGGGTTCGGACGACGGTAACATATTCATTTGGGATCGTCACACGACCAACATTGTGCGAATATTGCGCGGCGACGCAAAAATCGTTAATTGCCTTCAGCCTCATCCGACTTCCTGTCTCGTCGCGACTAGTGGAATTGACTCCGTCATCAGACTTTGGAGCCCTTTGCCTGAGGTATTTCCTTTAATTACATTTAATATAGGATAGATGTACCATTTTTTGATTAATTTATTCTTGAAATTATTTTTTCTCCCTAAAAACGTGTTGAAGAAAAAATTAATATAAATTCACCGATTGACCTACTCGATGTTTTTTTTTTATGCCATTAAATGTGTTTTATTTCTTTGAATGCAATCGGCCTAAAGTGGCCAAAAAACGGACCGTCTACCCTGAAATAAAAAAAAAATAAAAATAAAATAAATATAAAGTAAAAATAACTTTGCTTCACGTTTTATCAAAAAAATGAAGAAAATGAATAATACTCTGGTAAAATATGGATAATATATATATGTGTTTGTTTAATTCACGCAGGACGACAAACCGAACGAACGGCAATGCACGAACCACGAGCAGATCGCGACAGCCAATCAGATTCGCATGAACTGCGATCCCTTCGAGCTGATGATGATGAACATGGGTTACGGTTCGTCGAGACGCGTCGCGACTCTCGACGAGGAGCCCGACGACGATCGCTCGGATCCGGTGATACTCCGGGCGCCGAGCTGTAGGCCAAGTTAAGTCTACGCGGCGCCAAACCAGACATTATTATTATTATTACGACTTTCGCAAGATTCCACGATCCACGATATTTATATTGATACACTCTGAAGACAGTGAAAAAATCGAAACGAGTTTTTTCTTCTTCATATATATTTTTTTTTCTCAATTTTTTTTTCTCCAGAAAATTCGCCTGAGTTGGTTTGGCAAATAAAATTTATTTCTCGAAAGACGTCCGGGGCGAAAAAAAAAATTCCTCAAGTCGACGGCAAAAGTTCCCAGAGCGTTTGCAAGGTTGTACCCTGTCGCGGTTCCTCCGCGGCGAGACCGAGATGACCCGCGAAGCACGGTTTTCGCTGGCTCGTACCCTCCTCGGAAAAGTACAAACCCAACACGTTGGAAATTTCGTTCTCGCTGTCCTCCGTCTCTTTGATGCTCTCGACTTTGCTGAATTCTGGCTGTGAAATCGCCTGATGCTCGAACGTGTACTCGACACCGAAAATAGGTGATTTGTTGTAGGCCGCGAGAAGAACGGTGATTTCCTTGTGAAGAACGTGAAGCTTTTGGAGAGGATCGATGCGAAATCCGAGGACGTAGCCGCCGTTCGATTCCGCACTCGTCACGACGAGCGCCGGTCCGAATTGCGAGCTTTTTATGTGTATCTGGCGACGATAAATAACAAAATTCAATTCGGAATAAACGAATGGATTGTCGAACGAAATGAATGAGCGAAAAACTTACGCCGGCGATTGTTAGGTACGGAAGGGAAACGTTGGACTGATTATTCATCTCAGCGAACCAGACTAGACGAATATTGGTTAATACAAAAGTGCCTATTTTTCCCTGTTGATTTTTTTTTAATTAACAGAAAAGCAGCAATTGAACTCGTAATTTAGATGAATTAGCAAACCTGCTCCTGTGTCAAATTCCAAACTCCCGGCGTAGTCGTGTGAACGCTTTCCAATGGCAAAAGGACGAGTCTTTTGTCCTGAACGAAACCACCGCGCAATTTTATTTCTCTATACATCCTCGTCGACGTATAGGCCCTAAAATAATAATGCGGCAGCTAATTTATCTTTTTACATTCTCCACGAAAAAAAAAAAAAAAAAAAAAAAAAAAAATGTTGCTCGATTCACACCTGTAAACTCCGATAACTGAGGTATAATGCCGAGTGCTCTTGGAGTCGAGATTCGTGAATATAAATTCGTATCTGCATCTCCGATAACTCGTCAAAATGTGCAGAGCTTGAGTGACACCTGCGCTGCCGTGAATCTTTAAAGGCACATTTTTCGCTGCATTTGCGGAAGAAAACAGCAACAATTCAAACGATTAATTTGTCATTTTTTTTACCGCGCCGCCGCTGTTGACTGGTCTGCTAGTCACGTTTACAATTGTGTTGTATCCGATGCTCAGATTGATTCGCGGGAGCGACAGTGAGTGCCAAATTATTCGCAAATTTGTCACCATGAGACGGCCGCGATCGCCGGCGTTGCCTTTTGTGTCCTCGATCATCTCGAGTTTGTCGATGAGATGTTCGCCAGTTCGCATTTGCAATTGTCTGAGAAACAATTCGTGATACAATTAAATCAATGATTTAATTTATATGATTTCATTGAGATAATTATTGATAATTAATTCAATTTATAATTAATTTAATTGGTAATTAAACGGAAGCTGGATTAATTACGCGGTCACTACGTCGAATCTGACTTGGCTGTCTTGCCACATTTCGACGATGCGGAGGCTCTTTCCTCTTCGAAGGCCTAAGTCTGTCTGACGAACCGAGAAAGTCTCGAGCGATCGAATCGATATCAACCGTAGTCATGCCGACCTTTTGCCAAACAAACGAGATACAAACAGCAATACGAGTTTAATACAAAAGTAACAATTTTATTTACAATACAAGTATCAACTCCACCACCAGTCGCGAATATAATTAGGAATTTTCGCCTTCGGCGTAGATTCTAGGATCGATATAAAAAAGGGAGACGAATCCAGCGAAGGGATTTAATCAGCAGGATGGTTGGACGGGTTCCGGGCCGACGCCACCGGCCAGCCGATAAACGGCGAGTGAAACTAGAGCCGCGAGCTTTTCCGTGTCCTGGGAATTTTCGCACTCGGCGTAGACCCTCACAACGTCTTCTGTCCCGGATGGCCTGTAATTTTCATAATCAATAATTGAAATTGAAATTTGAACATTTGAAAAGTTACCTAATAATAATTTACATAATAATCAATGCAATAAAAAATAAAAAATATGCAATAATTTTCATAAATTTAGTAATAATCTACATAATTTTTTTTTTTTATTTTGAAGACTAAAGTATTAAAGTAAAGAAAAAAAAAGAAAAGGTTATTAAAAAAAAATTACCGGACGAAGGACCGTCCTTTGGGATACATCGCGACGAGCTCATCGATCTTATCCTGCAAACCCACAGGCGTGACGCACTTTCTCTCAGCATCGGCGGTCGTAATGACCTTTCGATCCTTAACGCGAACCTTGAGCTGCCTGTTCGGATAATCGACGTAGGTTTGCTTCCAGGCAGCGAGATCCCATCCCTTGGCGTGCAAAATCGACTCGACGACGAGCATATCGCTGAGAGCGTCGCCGACGCACTGATTCACAACGTCGACGAGATTGACGAGCTTATAAGCCGCTTCTCGCTGGCTCGAAGTGACATTGGAGTCGGCTGCAGCGGCTCGGCGAATCTCGCGGACGCAGCTGTCCTTGAAGAGGACTGTGCCGTGACCGTTCGCCTCGAAGTAGACGCCGATGTCGAATTCGTGAGCGCGACGGTGCAGATGTTTCACTCCCGTCGGAACGCAGGCGACCGGAATTTTCTGAATTAAACAGAAAACGAATTGATTAGACAATGATTCCATTTTTTTTAATTCCTAAATATGTCTTCTTCAGGCTTTTACGTTTTTTCCCCAATACTTTTTTTTTCTCCCCTTTTTTTCCCCGCTCGCTTTTAATCCCCTCCCATTTTTATTTTTTATTTTCTGTCGGTTCCCTCCCATTTATTAATAAAATGATAAAATCAAAACGACTGACTCACAAGTACTTGCGATATATAATCGGTCGACGCGCCGTTTGCATAAGCAGTCTGAACGAGACCGAGTTTCACAGTAAGTCCGCTCGCTTCGATCAATTCCTTCAAGTAGCCCGCAATAAGCGTTGCAATTCGATCGCCGTCCAGCAGATAAAACGTTCTATTATCATCGACATAGTAATAAACAATTCTGTCGGCGTCGCCGTCGATGCTGACGTATCTCTCGCCAGGCTCCATCGAAATGTTCAGCGGCGGCGCTTGCTCCATTTTCACGTAATCCGCTCCGCACTGCAAAGCAATCAAAACATAATTTTTAACAATCGGACCAATTCTCCGACTTCATTTATATTCAATAAAACCTATTACTATTATTATCGTGAACATTAGCAAGAGACGAAATATGTGGAAAATCATTGAAATAAATAAATAAATTTTTACGTTGCGATTGAGTTCGCCGTTTCCGTCGTTCAACAAGCGAATCGTCAGAACATCATCCAAACGAGTTTGAAATTGCCGCGCAGCTAG